>OY730193.1:24568097-25768097 GCA_963422505.1 Pseudognaphalium luteoalbum
AATGTTACTACTTTTGGAAAAGTGCAGACCTACTTCGGCCTTAAATTAAAAGAACCATCTATCTCAGAAAAAGGTATACCATTTCCACTACTTTTCTTACTCCCCAAATACAAAAAATCCATATATACATATCTGATGTAGTCCTGTTATTATTATTATTTTTTTTTTGCAGATCCATTGTGTGATGTTAATAAAATACCATCTATCTCCGAATTACTCCAAGGTCCAATAACAATACATTCAGCCACAAAAATCTTGAAAGATGGGAAAGTGCAGACATATTGTTGTCTCAAACTAACAAATCTAACCGTTAAGCCAAAAACGGGTACTCTTACATGAAGTCACAAAGCAATGCTTGCACCAACCTTAATATCTAATACAAACCTTTCACACTGCTCTTATGACTGATTTTTGTCTGTTGTAGATTTATTCATTGATGTGAACAAAAGTTCACCGCTGCTTAAGTTGCTATACGGTTCAATAAGGATTCATTCGGAAACAAATATTATGCCAGATGGGAAAGTCCACTCATATTGCGGTATCAAAATAAGTGACCTGATTACCCCAAAAACAGGTACAACGAGACATGTATATTTTTGTTCGCCCATACATTTTACAGAACTCAGGAAAAAATGTTGGAATCAATTCTAATGTCTAAATACAAACATGTATAATAGTATTAGAGAGACACTTATAAGTTAACCTAATGCTCCAGTTAAATCAACAAGTCAGACTTTCCCTACTCAAGTAGCTTCTCGAGAAAATGGACCAACAGGTAATGTTTTCACCTAATGAGCCTTGCATTATGATTTTTGTACAGTAACTTGAATTTTCATGCACCTCGAAATTGTTTCAGCTTCAAACATTATCCATTCTTCTAAAAAGGTCCAGACAAAGACAACATCCAACTCTACAGGTAACTTTCTTATCTCTAACATGTTAAACTCAGCCTCTCTAAAATGAAGAATAAGATTAGTTGTTGTAAATGTTGATTACACATGGTAATTGTGACATTTTTAACCATAAATAGATTGATTGGGGCCCAACAAAAATGAAGTTTATCTTCGATGCATCCAACATCGAGAACAATTGTAATAGTACACATTTTGTATACAATATCTCATTAAACAAATAGGTCCTGGAGGTTTTCCCCTGTTTTCCCTCTGTTGAAAAACTCATTCCTATTCTTAATGTACCAGGTGCACCGGTATCTTACCATAACCTTGGACCTCCATCATATAGATGTCCTACTTGCAACGCAACCATGTGGTATGAAGAGAGGAGTAGCAAATCAAAAAAATCTAAAAATCCAACATTCTCTCCCTGTTGTCAGAATGGTAAAGTACTCCTGCCAAAACTGAAAGAACCTCCATCATTATTAAGAAACTTGCTTGACTATATTGATCCTGCAACATCAAAGTTCAGAGAACAAATTAGGATATACAATGGCATGTTTTGCTTTACATCTTTTGGAGCAAAAATAGATCATTCGGTTAATCAAGGAAGAGGACCTTATACATTTAGAATAAGCGGTCAGAACTATCATAGAATGGGTTCTTTACTTCCTCCGGAAGGAACTCAACCCAGGTATGCTCAACTCTACTTCTATGACACACAAAATGAAGCCAAGAATCGTATGTCAGCCTTCATTGATAATCAGAACAAAGAAGTCGCAGATGAAACAATAGTGACGAACCTCATTAAGATGTTGAACGAGAACAGTCCAGTTGCGAAAGCATTTCGCATGGCTCGAGACTGGGTCAATCAAAATACATCAGCAGACTTGAGCTTCGGTTGCTTGGTAGAAGAACAGGTTCAAGACAATATAACACACCCCATGTGTCTGAAGTGGCAGCATTAGTTACAAGTGACTTTGGTCAAAGTATTGCCCCGAGAGATATTATTGTAAACATCAAAAACTCTGGACCAAAGAGAATATCAGAACTACATCCACTATACATGACGTTGCAATACCCTTTGCTGTTTCCTTATGGTGAAACAGGCTACCATGAAAAGATACCATATTACAATAATACTGGAAAAGGGAAAACTAATCGAGGTTTTGTAACCATGAGAGAGTACTATTGTTATAGGATTCAACAACGAGACAATGAAGCCACAACTCTACTTAGAGGCGGATGCTTATTTCAACAATATTTGGTTGATGCTTACACAGCTATCGAAGAACAAAGACTCAGGTGGATGAGGAATCATCAAAATGACTTGCGGGTCGATCTATACCATAATGTATGCGATGCTGTTACAAGAGGAGACACAAAAGCTGCATCAATTGGCAAAAGAATAGTTTTACCCTCGAGTTTCACAGGAAGCCCACGATATATGGTGCAAAACTACCAAGATGCGATGGCTTTATGTCGAGAATTCGAAAATCCCGATTTATTCATCACTTTCACAGCTAATCCTAAATGGCCAGAAATTGATGCAATGTTATCTTATATTCCCGGGCAGAAGTCGCATGATCGTGCAGAAACTGTTACAAGAATTTTTAAGGCGAAGTTGAATGAGCTAATGGATGATTTAACGAACAAACATATTTTTGGAGAGTGTCAAGCAGGTAATACAAATTTAAATAGAACAATTCTCAGTTTGATAATCTTTATTTATTATTTCTAAAGAAAAACATAATCCTACAGAAAATATTATATTTTATAGGTGTCTACACCATTGAGTTCCAAAAGCGTGGTTTACCCCATGCTCATATCTTAATATGGCTGGAAACTCGATACAAATGCAAGACCCCGGGCGACATTGATGATTTAATCTCAGCTGAAATTCCTTCTCAAACACAGGACCCACAAGGATACAAAGTTGTTATTGGGTACATGTTACATGGACCTTGCAGTGGAAAGATCATGAATGCCCCATGCATAATTGATAAAAAGTGTTCTAAACATTTCCCAAAGCCATTTTATGCAGAAACAACAATCGATGAAGATGGGTACCCTAACTACAGGAGAAGGAAAAATGGAGTTCAAGCTATTAAAGGTAAAGCTACTTTTGACAATAGCTTAGTCGTTCCATATAATCGATACCTCTTGCTCAAATACGAGTCCCATATCAATGTAGAGTGGTGTAATAGATCTAGAGCAATCAAATACTTATTTAAGTACTTGAACAAAGGTCCGGGTAGAGCAACGATTGTCATACAAGAAAATAGCACTTCCACTGGTGACCTACATATAGAAAAGATTGTTGAAGTTGATGAAATCAAGAATTATTTAGATTGTAGATATTTATCTCCTTGTGAAGCAGTATGGCGTATGTTTTCATTTGACATCCACTACTCTAAGCCAGCGGTCATAAAATTGACTTTCCACCTCCCAAATCAGCATATGATCACATTACGTGACTCAGAAAGTCTTCCAGCACTACTTCAAAGGGAATGCATCAACGAAACCATGTTCACACAATGGTTTGAGCTGAACAAAAGAGACACACAGGCAAGGCAACTCACTTATGCTAAAATACCTACACAATATGTGTGGCATGTAAAGCGGAAATGTTGGGAGCCTCGCCAACAAAGAGGATGCATTGGTCGTATTGTTTATTGTAACCCCACATCTGGGGAAAGATACTATCTGAGGATGTTGTTGAATATAGTTAAAGGACCTAGATCATTCGAAGAACTACGCACGGTCGATGGCAGAATATTAGAAACATTTAAAGATGCTTGCTTTGCATATGGTCTCATCAGTGATGATCGAGAATGGACTCAAGCTATATCAGAAGCAAGATTATTGGCCTCGGGAGCACAACTTCGTGATTTATTTGTTACGATATTGCTATTTTGCAATGTTAGTAGCCCACTCCAATTATGGGAACAAAACTGGGAAGCTTTAACCGAAGATATATTGCATAAAAAAAGAAAAGATTTCAAGTTCCCGGATTTACAACTAACAGAGTGCCAGAAAAAGAATTATTGTTTGGTGGAGCTACAAGCAATTTTAAACAGAAATGGAAAATCTTTGTCTGATTACAAAGATCTTCCACAACCCGACCCTGCGTTGCAAACCAAAATGGACAATCGTTTGATTCGAGAAGAGCTAAACTACAATATAAAGGAAATGAGGATTGAACATGAAAGCCTTTATAACTCACTCAACTCAGACCAACATTCAATCTATGAGCCGTACAAGAGCAAAAAGGTGGATTGTTTTTTGTATACGGTCTTGGAGGCACCGGCAAAACTTTCTTATACAAGGCCATAATTTCAAGATTGAGATCAGAGAGCATGATTGTCCTTGCAGTTGCATCATCAGGTATAAGTAAACCTACAAACTATTTCAAATTTATATATTGTCTAAAACCACTTACTAATTCTAATATTTTAACATAAAACTTTACACAGGAATCGCTTCATTGCTCCTACCCGGAGGGAGAACGGCTCACAGCAGATTTGTCATACCGTTGGAACTAATGGAAAATAGCACATGTGGTATAAAACAAAATACACATTTGGCAGAAGTAGTGCATGAGGTCAGATTGATAATATGGGACGAAGCTCCCATGACTCAAAGATATGCTTTTGAAGCACTGGACAAGACATTGAGGGATATATTAGGCTACAAAAATACAACAAACAAGAATAGATTGTTTGGAGGCATGACTGTATTGTTGGGAGGTGACTTTAGACAAATTTTACCAGTCATACCAAAAGGAAAAAGACAAGAAAGTTGTTCAAGCATGCATCAACAGATCAGATTTGTGGCAATACTGTCAACTTTTCAACCTTTCGCGCATCATGAGGGTGAATGAATATGCTGCAAATGGTGAAGTTGATATTCAAAAACAGAATTTTAATAAATGGGTTTTAAATGTTGGAGATGGAAATCTACCAGCAAAAGTGAAAGAAGGAGAAGATGAACCTACCTGGATTCGGATTCCGGAAGAATTCATTATTAAATCAACAAATTCTCCGATTGAAAAAATTGTGGATGAAATATTCCTGAACTTCACTTCACGACAGGATGATGAAGACTACCTGCGAGAAAGGGCTATTTTGACTCCAAAGAACGATGATGCAGATGAGATCAATAAACATATGTTTAAGAAGCTACGAGGTGTATCCGTGACATATAAAAGCTCTGATGAAATCTGTAAGGGGTCGACCGACACTCTAGCTCAAGAACAACTATACCCAGTCGAATTCTTAAATTCCTTGAAATTTCAAGGGATGCCACCTCATGAGCTAAACCTCAAAATAGGGCTACCGATAATGCTTTTGCGAAATGTGTATCCAAGCCAGGGACAGTGTAATGGAACTCGACTCATTATCACACATCTAGCCAAATTTGTTATTGAAGCCAGAATCATTACTGGATCTCATATAGGGAATACCGTTCTAATCCCAAGAATCATCCTCACATCTACCAAATCAAAATGGCCTTTCATAATGCAACGAACACACTTCCCTATAAAACCATGTTACGCAATGACCATCAATAAAAGCCAAGGCCAATCACTTAATTTGGTTGGACTTTATTTGCCAACCCCTGCGTTCAGTCACGGTCAATTGTATGTTGCACTATCTAGGGTAACAAACCCAAAAGGACTGAAAATCCTCATGATTGAAGACAAAGACCAGGAGTTGAAGCACTGTACAAGAAATATTGTTTACAAGGAGACTTTCAACAATCTACATCAAAATATAGAGGTACTACCAAACACTATCTGGACTGGGTTCTCTTATATCACTGGTGAATAAACATTTGCATGACACTAAACTATTAAACTCTCAATTTTATATCTTCATACAGGAAAACTAAGCATTTTTTACTTAAGGGGAGCGGTCATATATGAAGATGTTCATCATATCGGGATAATGAAGATGGTATGGTCATCATATCCAGATGCTGAAGATGGTCATCATTTCGGGGTGATGGCGAATATGCAAAAATTGAAACATAGCTAAAAGCCGTGCATCGCACGGGCCATTCCCACTAGTGTAATGAATTTTACACCCTCCACCTAAATTGAAATTAAATATAGCAATATATAAGTATTATTACATGGATATTAATATTAATAAACCCTAATACAATACTGTCTAAGAGAATATTAGCTCTCCGTGCCCCCAACGAATCTCATTTTTGAAGAGCCGTCCTCAAATTCCTTATAACAGATACATAAGATTAGTTAAAGCTTGAAAAAAAAATTTGAACACTAAGCATCAAAGCCAAATCCAAGGGTGTGTTTAGCAAAACTAGATAGAGCCGGAAGATTGAGGGTGGAACTGGAGTCAGGGGCGGAGCTAGGAAATTTTATATAGGGGGCAAAAAATTTTTTTTTTTTTTCTTTTTCCTATCATTTTGGAGGGTAAAACTCTAAAACTATCACAAATAACCTTAAAAAATTTATTTTTTTCCACAATTCTAGAATTTTAGGGGGGGCGACTGCCCCCCATGCCCCCCTCTAGCTCCGCCCCTGGCTGGAGCTTTTATTTTTAAATAAGTGTTTGACAAAGTAAATGAAATTGGAGCTTATAACGTAAAATAACAAAAAAAGGGCATGATATATTATAACTTCAAATTTTTAAAAATTTTAAGGGTAATATAGTAATTTAATAATAAGTGGATAGAGATTCTTAAGATAAGCTAGTTTTAGGAGATTCTACTTGAGAAGATTATTTTTTAAAGAATCTCTATTTCAATTTTTTTGCTAAATAAGGATTGTTATTTTATAAGGGATGGAGCTTCTAAAAACTATAATCTCAATCTCCTAGAATCCTCAATAATCCCTTGAAATTGGGTTGCCAAACACACCCCAAGCATATCTACCACAATAGATCATTTTATCATAGTGGCACATAGCCCGACCTATTAACTGAGTTTTTATAAGAACCAACTTGTTAATTCCGGATACAATATTCATACAGAAATGCATAAATTAAATGGGTCAAGATTGCCACCATTAATTAAACAAAACAGGTAAAATGGGTAAACCTCTAGTACCTACGATTGTAAATAAATCTTCCTTGTGGGTACCTAATCCAAACATTTCAAGATTCAATCTACAAAATACCATAAATCAGTAGTAACTAAGTAAGCACAAACCTGAAATTAAATGATTGCTCAATAGATGGGGAGAAAGTAACAAACTATATTGTCCAATTTTCATTTTGCGTAATCAACTGATCAAGAACCTCAGGAACTCATTGATTCCATAAGCTTTCAACTAACGTCACAAATGAGTAGTTAACACTCTCCATGGCAATAAGCAGAAAATAGACACATTAGTAAATGGGTTCAAGTTGATTAACTAATGATGATAACGAAGCAGCTAAGCCTTCATTGGTCACTTTTCAATAAATACGCCTATATCTACATAAATTTTTATAAAATCAAATTAGATCAAGACAATTATACAGTACCTGTTAATTAACAGGAACATAAGTAAATGCTTATATCATAGAAGTATAGCACAATGACATTAGTAAGAAGAAAAATACAATTGACACCATATCCTACTTCAAAATGATTCAGATTAAGCTCTGCACCAATTACTTGGTATAAGGTTGCAATAGTAACCTCAAAATAAGAGACTCTAATACGCCAATTCTATTTTTCAATTTTGGATCATTCGATCGACCCATATATTTGTTTAAATATATATTCAGTCTAAATATAGTTACTAATGAAAGCTCTCGTACTTCAAAATAAAAGAGATATCAATCCCTTATGTAATCATATATATATATATATATATATATATATATTATGTATCATATTACCTGAGGAAAAATTTCGAGGTCCTCAGAATTTAGAGGTGTTGGACGGTCGACTACCCCGCCCACCCTCAAAGACGGCTCTGTGCCATGGCTTCTTCAAGTGATCGCGAAAATACCATCAACATCGCTAAGCAAGCCAAGTAAGCCACACGTTATGATGGTATTCATCTTCCTCTAATTTCTAGATCCAATTTTGTGTTAACATATATCAATTTTGTTCATGATTAGAGATTTCACAAATTAGGTTAAACGTTGATTGTTTATTTCGTTACTGCGGCTCTGTTATATGTATACATGTATAATCTATTTGTAGGTTTTGTTAGATGCTATTGAATTTTATGTTAAATGATTTGAGGTTTTAATCAGGTCAAACATAGTTAGTAGGTTTAGTGTAGATGTTGATTGCTTATTTCATTATTTTTAGCCGATAATAAAATTTGTGTATGATGTATACATGTATATCCTACTTGAAGTGTATTATCTAAATTGTAAAAAGAGTGAGCAAATTCTGCTTACTTGCTAATTTTCTATTTTGCTATTTTAGTTGACATTTTGAACTTCTGGAAGTTGATTTGAGGTTTAAGTCTCATTTTGATATTGCATTTAATTTTGTTGTTGTGCAGAAATGTTGGATGCGATTAAGAAGGTTGTGAAATTGGACGTTGAGTTAATTGTTGAAGAGTGGAATTTGTTGAGATTTTGTTAAAATATATCTTTCCCTTATTGTAGAAAGTCATAATTATAGAATGTCTCTATTATCCTAATTAATAGCTAATTAATTATAGAGAGTTTTTTTTCCTTTGATTCTCTATTATTTTATAAAAAAAATACAGAAGAATTTCTTTTTTATCTCTCTTTTTTAGTTGGTATCAGAGTATGAGTATGGTGATATGCTAAACACTTATAAAATAAATTAAAACTTTCACATTGAAGGAATAATACATGTGATAATTAAAAGAAATGTATGAAATGTTGTTCACTTTATATGCTATTTTGCACAAATATAAATTAATTGAACTACTCCAAAAGTTTAATCTTCAAATGGTTTGGACGAAGCTCTAGGATCAGCTATAAATAAAAAAGGTTACTGCTAGTTTTCACAACATATACTTGATATGCATTGTCTGATCTACGAATTAAATGCCGTTATACTATAACACGTCAGATGCAAGTCAAATTCACAGTTAATTTGGGTTGTATTTATCTCCAATGAATAAGATAGGTTGATGAGGGTTAAAGGTAACTCATGGTGCATTTCAAACAAATATGTTAACAGTGTAACTTAATCCGATTCATCCTGGCCAACATTTATAACAAATTGCCGGTCTCAATCCATTTATATCGAATAAAGTCAGCAAGTTAGAAATTAACCTGTAGATAAAATCCTAAATTAGATATAATTATGCGTGATTAATTTCTTTGTGTCATATTTTAGATTAATAAAAAATAGCTAAAATATCCTTATGTAAATAGCACACTCCATCATATCTCAAATTTGACACATATTGCTACCGCTGAGAAACACATAATCTCTATACCATAAATGCAATAAACAAATGATTTGATATTTATTATTGTAGTTACAATTACTTGGTGTAAAAAAATTGCATTTATGTTATGTTGATAAAAATTAAAGAGCTTACGACTTTCAACTTATCAAGAAACTATGTAAATGTGAGTTGCCCACACATGAGGCTTAATAAAACAAAAGAGTGTTTTGAATATAAGTTGAAGCTAAAAACATAAAGACAACTACAACCTCTTATTCATATAAATGCAAGCATATCTAGATGCTACTGAATCAGAACTCCATATGCTTGTTCAAATGCAAATAGCTATGTACCTTAATTGGAGCTAACAGAAGAGCTCTTGCTACTGATTCACGAGGTACATACACTACATTGACCCTGGCTCACCTCCGAGACTAATGCCACTCCTATAACGACTTTGTCACCGTTGTCATCTACCTCATGGTGAATAGGGCTGTGTAGCAACTTCAGCACAAGACTGAAAAAGCATCGGAAAAATCAAAGATTAACCCAAGTAAAAGAAGTTGACGAGCTGATAGTTATAACTGTTAGCTTGTAATACAACAGTTATCACTGTTATAGTGTTTGTATCTAACCCGAGTTAGATGTTCAAGTGATTAACACTGTTTGATGATAGTTATCACTGTTAGTGGTAGTTAACACTGCTTATGTTTATAACAGGTCGGTTAGATAAGTTTGAGTCGTTATGGAAGTTATCTTGTTTCCATAATTATAGATGATTGTAAATAGGACTCTATACATTATAAATAGAGATCCTAATACCTAGAATAGGTACGTACGAAAGTTTACTAGCTTCAAGGTTGTAAACCCTAATTAATGTTTGTTAAGTGTTTAAATAAGACTTAAGAATTTTTGGTTGATTCAGGGTAATCAATAAAAGTTTTATAAGTTATATAATATGGTTATATCATACAATTGAGATGAATAAAGAGATTCTTAGATTGATTCAGGAAAATCAATAAAAGAATTTATATTATTAACTTGATTTGTGTAGGTATGGAAATGCTAGAATTGAGTGATTCTGAAAGTGATATTCTTGACGAAGTTGATGAAGATATCGACTATGACCTAGAAGAAGGTGAATTCTTACCTCCTGATGATTGGACTTACATTCTTGCTGTTCCAGAAGTTAGGCAAGACGAAGGTGTAGATCCTGATGCGAATATTGATGAACATGTCGTGAGCCCATCTTGAACAGAGTTTGTATTTGAAGATGAGACAAGTCCAAAAGTTGTTGATATAGATTAAGATATTGAAGATTCAACTGAATCAGAATTTGAAGAAGATCTTCTAGATAAACATAAAGATAATCCAATTTTTAAGCCTTTGGAGAAGAAAAAGAAGAAAAAGGTTGGAGTTTCTGAAGTTGATATAACTGGGAAACGGGAACCTAAACGAGGAATTATTGGATGGTACTTTGACTCTGAACTGAAGCTTTTCGCTATTAAAAGGTTTGATGGTGTTCAATATTTTGAGCGAAAGCTTTCAGTGTTCAGTTCTCTACCTAAATATGAGATTAGTGACCTGGCTAGATTACCATTGAAGAACCCTAGTAATGATTTTGTTGGTGGATATGTAGAACATATAATCAAGACTGAGGTTCGTTCAGGAAATTTTAACAAGATTAAGCCAAGGAACGGAAAGACTATTAAACTGAAAGAGAGAAGTCAAAGGACTGGAAGAAGAAGGAGAAGAAAAACTTATCCAGCAGTCAACTGTGTTAATCAAACACCCTTGAAGTCAATGCCTCAAGATATTTTGGGAAATACGAAGAGTTGGGGTGTAGATTCTGTAACGGGTGAAGCTGTCATGGTTGAAGCAGATGATGAAGTTGAAGGAGGAGAAAGAGAAATCCTTAGAGTTTATGACCATCGTCACCTAATGAATATGTCAAAGAAAGATCTATTGAAGTTAAATGAGAATAGAATCTTTTGTGCTGAAGGATGGGGTGATATTGCACAAGATTATCAAATGATGGTTAAAACTTGCATCAAACTGAAGATACATGCAGGAAGTAAGATTTACAAGTAAAGATCAAATATAACTTGAAGACATAGATGACATAGATGCTAGAGCTATTGTCAAGGGGGAGTCTATTGAGACATGTTATTGTGACAACTGATCTAGCTTGTAATAGGACTAGTGATTATTGTAATCAAGTTAGTACTATTGATTTTGCATTTTACTATGATATTAGTTTGTTACTAGTATTCGTTAAATATATTAGTATGTTAAAGTGTTAGACGAATATAGAGTACAAATTTACAAACTAAAGTCTACGAGATGAGATTTGGGCTCGTTGAGTAAGCCACGAACCGAGGTGAAATATGGGCTTGGTCATGGGCTGCGAAGTTAGTCGACTCGCAGAGCCCATCGAGCTGCGAGCCAAGTCTGGATGATACCTATATATACTTTATTAGGTCAATTCGTTTAAGAACTCTTGCAATTCGACTTTCCAGAGGAATACATACGATTCTAAGCATTCTAAAGGCTAGGTATTGATCGTTCTTTGTTTGGATAATCGATACAAAGCATATTAGTTAACCGATTCACTAATACGTGCGAATCAATTCATTCACATTCTGTGAACCAAGTATTAAGGGATTCCGCACCTTAATACCTAAAGATAAGCTCGTTATCGATCCTATACCCAGGGACTTACACATGAGACAACGTCAATGGGTCGAATTACTTAGTGACTACGACTGCAAAATCCGATACCACCCGGGCAAGGCTAACGTCGTTGCCGATGCCCTCAGCCGAAAAGAGCGAGTGAAACCCCTTCGAGTTATGTAACAACCGCCAATTTAGGACTTCTGATTTGTGCCTAAACTACTTGTAATTACATGTATTTAGTTTTGTGTTAATCTAAATATATGAGACATCCTGTGTAATTACATACACACGTACGCGATTTGTTTAAATCATACACTTATGAACCGGACGAGGTCCGACCTTATTTAATATGGACGTTGGTGACAAAAAAAACTTTAAATAATGTGGAATTATCCAAACAAACATTATTTGCATTAATATATTGTAAAAATATATTACATGTATCGAGTATCGTTTAAAACACTCCGAACGCGACGAACGCACACGAAACGCGCCCAACAACAGGAAGTAATTCAAGTTATATTTTTATAACTCATTATTAAGTATTTTGATAAAATACTTCGGCTAAAAATATTTCGGATACACTTTAACATATAACGCGAAACAACATTTAAACAACTACGGGATTTAACCGACAATGACTCGTGATACAAAATTCGGAAACACAAATACGCGAACCCGAGACCCGAGTGGGTCGGCCCAGACCCGCGGACCTAACCCACCGACCCAAGACCCAACCCTTTTAATCCCTTTTCCCCTCCCCACTTCACCTCACTTTACACACACACTTACACCTACTTTCTCTCATCTCTCTCCCTACTAAATCTCTATATCTCTCTCTAAAAACTGAGATAACAAGAACATCATCACCATAATCGTTCATCATCATCATCAAGACACAAGCAAGAGGATCATCATCATCATCATCATCATCATCATCATCATCATCATCATCATCTTCATCTTCTTTGATTTTCGATTTTGTTGGTAAGAAGCTTTAAAAACTCTTTTAAATTACTTGTAAAGCTTTTATTTACATGCTAGAACGTTTACTCAACGAAGATTTGCCCAAAAACCGACTTGAAAATGCATTTTTAAAGTAAGTATTCGAGCAGTTCGTCCTGCGAACCGAGATCTGTTCGTCCTGCGAGACGAACCCAAACTGTGAACCGAAATTTCGACTCGCAAACCCAAACTGCGAACCGAAATCTCGACTCGCAAACCCAAACTGCGAACCGAAATCTCGACTCGCAAACCCAAACTGCGAACCGAAATCTCGACTCGCAAAGCCAAACTGCGGACTGAAATCTTGACTCGCAAAGCCAAACTGCGAACCAAAACTGACCTGCGAACCGAAACTGATCTGCGAACCGACCCGACCTGCGAACTGAACTGCGAGTCGACTTGCGAGTTGACTTGCGAGCCGAACCTTGTGCTGCGAACCCAACTCGGTTCGCAGCCTACTGCCTTGCGAGCTGAACTCAACTCGCACCGCGAACTCAGTTCGCACCACTATTTCAGTCCGCAACCAGACTTGACCAATTTCTCGAATTTAAATTCTAGATGCGATTTTTAATAAAGCAATTTGGACCCCGCCAGGGGCTGCCGCCCCTTGGACCCCGCTACCAGGGGCGCTGCCCCTGGACCCCCGTCACCCAGGAACTTGTAAATACTTTTCACACTAAGTGTAGAATACTTACAAATAATGAAACATGATACAACGATACATATAATAATAACACTTTTGGATTATTATTACAAACCGTCACCAACGGGCCATACTTGTTTTCAAAATACAAACGGATTACTAAACGAACACTTGGACATTTCCTAGTTAAGTGGACAACTATCATGAGTGATCTTTTAAGACACCAACTCGTTTACTTGTTTACTTACGACCTTGAGCGTTTCGGACGCCAGAAGGTTGCAGGGTTCTGAGAACCGATACACGGACTTACATCCGCTTTACTTGGTTGATTTCACATACGTACTTACAAGACTCAGGTGAGTCTTACAGCCCCACTTTTACTGTTTTTATACTTTGGGGTGAGATACTTAGCAACCGTTTTACACGTGAACACAATGTACTGAACTGATTACTTTTTACACACAATTTATCCACTGAAAGCCTCCTATCATAAGTTGTTAGTTATAGACTTAAGCGCGAGTATTAGTAGGATGGATCCATTCGGGACTGACAATCTGTAACAACTCGTACTTAGGCGCATTAATATACACCTGTACGTAATAAATTGATATTACGCGATTTTCTCGGATGGATTTCCGAAACTCCGGCTGTTGGTGACCCCTTTTTCGTGTGACTTGTAAACTTATTCTGAAGATAAAATAGTCATTATTTACTTGGTATTATTATTATATAATGATATACGTGAAAACATTCTACGTGTAATGTAAAACATGACGTACGCGAGGAAATACGCAAATCCAGTCCAACACCTGAATGAGATCCAAAATATGTCTTAGATACTTAAGGAAAGTATTCTAAAAATACTTAATCATCCCAAATACCATTTACATATCAAGAATATACACGAAAAATCAAACGTTAATTATTAAGTTTTAAACCGCGTGATTTAACGTCTAACCGACAAACAAACGTAACCCGAGCTCGAGAGACAAGACCCGAGCCCAACCCATGATGGAATGGACCCAGGCCACGGCCCAAGTCAGGCCTAGAAGACCCACGGCCCGAAGGCCAAGCCCAAAACCCAATATATGTGACCTACACATATGGGCACCTAAACCTCTTTAACACATTTCATTACACAACAACAAATCTGCAACTACACCCATCTCTCTCTGAAAAATTCGATCAGCCACACCTTCTACCACCTTCCCACACCTCTCCCAAGTAAATCTAGCCACCACCACCACCCTCCACCACCTTCTTTCACCGAAATTGCAAGGAAGTACAGAACAGCGCACAACAGCAACACTTCTGTCCATTTCGACTCAAAAATCGACTTTCGGTTGTAAGTATTTCAAAAACTTTGCTCTCAACTCTTTGGATGATGTTAAATTACATGCTAGTACTTTGCTCCAGCTGGATTATGTCCAAAATCATACTAAAATCGTGAAGAACATGCTATTAACCCCTGGATAAAAGTTTTACCCACTGGATAATAATTTAGAACGACTTAGATCGGTCATAATGGAACCAAAACTTGATGAAATCTAACGTTTCTTAGCTCTAAATTGAATTATTTTGAGTCTACTTTACAAATATATAAGCCTTACGATCCAACTCAGTCGTTTTCTATTTTTAATAAGTCAAATAAAGTACAATAGCAGGTCTGTACCATCTGACCAGAAACTCTGGTCAACTTGGAAATGGTATATCTCGAGTTATACCCATCAAAAATCGATGAAACCACATGTAAAAGTTAGATAATCTTGTTATCTTTAATTCCCCTACTCGCCCACCTTGTGAAGTTTTGAAAAACTTGAGTTATGAATTTTTAAACAGACACACGTCACTAAAAGAAGCTGTTTGACCCTTGACCATTCTAAAAATCATATCACGGGCATCGTTTGACCATTCTAGATGTAAAAATATGTTTTGGAGAGCTAAGACATAGGGGAACAACATATAAAAATTTCATAAATTTTTGCTGAGTTATGATTGGTCAAATAGATAAATAAACACGAGTGAAAAACGTAACTGCATAACAAATCTCCTGTCCGTGAATGCCCAAATCCGACAATGCTTATTGTCGGAGTAGGCATTCCGTGAATACCAGAACCCGTGATACCTTATTGTCGCAAAAGCCCAATCCGTGAATACCAAATTCCGTGAATAACCTCATTGTCGAACCATTCCGTAAATAAACCCTATTGTCGGAATGCACAATCCGTGAATCCTCAGTATTGTCGTATATTATTCCGTGAATACGCTATTGTCGGACGAATTAATAACTTAACAGAACCTTAATATCGCATAACCTTATTGTCGTATGTTGTTATTGTCGGAAATCTAATTGTCAGATAAACAAATTCAAGTAAAACCTTATTGTCGGATAAAAATATATCCGTGATTCCTTATTCACGGATCCAATCTGCTATTGACGGATAAATAGAACACTTAAATAAAACTCTCATTGTCGAAATACATATTGACGCATGAGTAGTATACGGGAATGCATATTGTCGGATAAATGAAATTTCGTGAAACACTATGGTCGTATGAACAGTAGTTCAAAAATGCGATTGTCGCATGACTTATACACGAACGTAATTGTCAAATGGACAAGGTAATAATATAAACAGTGATAACGAGTATTATATAAACAGTAATAACAAGCTAATACGCAAACAGTGGTAATACGTTAAACAAAAGTATAAAGTTGATACTTTTAAAGATTATTATTACCAACCGTCACCAACGGGCCGTACATACTTTCGAACACAAACAAAATGTATTTGGACATAACTAGTGGGATGAACACTAGCATGGATGGTCTTACGAGACATCTACTTACACAACCTCATATGCTTAGGGCATTAGAAGGTTGCGGGTTCAGGGAACCTACGGATTACTACATCACGTTTATTGAATTAAACACTTGCTTGCTTGACTCAGGTGAGTCTTACAGCCCCACTTTTTACTGTTTTACTATTGGGGTGAGATATATTGCTTGCTTTTATGAACACAAGTACTGAATTACATATTTACCAAACGGAATTGCATGAGTTTTCTCACCATTTATTTGGGGAAGTCCCTCCATCATATATCGTTAGTTATGGTACTTAAGCGCGAACAATAGTTAATGGATCCACTAGAGAAATGACCCTCCCCGCCCGCGGTCCGGGCGACTACCAATTCGTTACTCAGCTTGCTCCGTTCGGGCATGTCTCGGGGGCAAACACATTACTTACGGGTTAAGATTCGATTATGAGCCTCATGGCAATGGTAAACTTACTTGCTTTGCAGGATGGCAAAGGCACGATTTTACGCCTTCGGGCACTACTGATGATAAAACCTTGTGTTCAAAACTGTTATTACTTACAAACCTGTGAGAATCACCAACCATTTTGGTTGACCTGTTTTAGCTTTATATCTCAGGTACACCACAGCAGTAGGACTGCTTACCCCGAGGGGGAAACCATAGCTCGAGTCACATGCATACAAATTTGGAGATTCTGTCGCATTATTTTGCTATATGAGTTATGTAATGGAATCTCTAGGATAACATATTTGAACTCCGAGCTTGTACTTTAATTACAACCAATGAAATACTTTTGAGTATTAATGTATAATGTTTCATATAGATGTCGTTTACTTTACCTTTGTGCTGTGATATTTGATTAGTAACACCCAAAGCTTGCTTCCGCGCATCAGTAAATTTGGGGGTGTTACACAATCCCCGCCCGGGGTAGTAGCGCTACCACGAACCATTCCGTAGAAACGGGCGTTTGATACTTTTTACATATGAGTGTTCGGATAGCACTCACGGGGGTACGTGATACTGTACTTGATTGTACCATTCACACTACACTGTTAAGCTTCAACTTGTGAGCTCATGGCACTTGTGATGATTTACTGATTTACTTACTTTGCTTGATAGCAATGCTGGTACATACTTGTGGTTCATAACGATTACTTATTACTAAACCTGTAAGATTCACCAACCTTTTTGGTTGACCTTTTTAGCTTTGTATCTCAGGTACACAGATGGAGTAGGATTACCCCTGGACACTAGCTAGAGTCGCATGATTTCTACATTGCATCTAACGAAGATTCTTAGCATTATCTTTTGTATATTATGATCATGTAATAGAATCTCCCGCTACACGCGTGGACTCTAGGGAACTACATTTTGTAACTGAAAACACTATGTTTTCAAACTTTGTATTTATGAAATGTAACTATTTTTCAAACGTTGCATATAGATGTCGTTTGCTTTATCTTGTGCTGTTGATATTTGATTAGTAGCACCCCAAAGCTTGCTTCCGCTAAACACTGAATTTGGGGGTGTTACAAGTTAGAGCCCTTGGTTTAACCATTCACAACGATCTCACCACTTAAATCCTCATTGCCTAACTCAAAGCACTCAAAAGCGAGAACATAAAAAACGAAGCCTTGCGAGGCATTGATAAACAATTCGAAATCAAACCCGATGGAACCCGATACTTCTCCAACCGAATTTGGTTACCATACTTTGGGAACCTACGAGATTTGGTGATGGACGAAGCTCACAAATCACGATACTCCATACACCCTGGTTCTGACAAAATGTATCATGACATCAAACAACGGTATTGGTGGCCCAACATGAAAGCTGACATAGCCACTTATATTAGCAAATGCTTGACCTGTTCCAAAGTTAAGGCCGAATACCAGAAACCTTCCGAGTTACTTCAACAGCCCTAAATACCTCAATGGAAATGGGAAAACATAACCATGGACTTCATCACAAAACTTCCAAAAACACCAAGCGGTTACGATACTATTTGGGTTATCATTGATATTCTCAACAAATACACCCATTTCCTAGCCATCAAAGAAACTAACAAGATGGAGCGTTTGGCTCGCATCTACATCAAAGAGATTGTGGCTCGACATGGTACACCCATCTCAATCACCTATCTCAATCATCTCCGATAGAGATAGCCGCTTCACCTCTCGATTCTGGCAAACACTTCAACAAGCACTTGGTACTCGCCTTGATTTAAGTACTTCTTATTATCCGCAAACCGATGGTCAGAGTGAACGAACCATTCAGACCCTAGAAGATATGCTACGAGCATGCGTTATTGACTTTGGAAACTCTTTGGAAAACCACCTACCTTTGTGTGAGTTCTCCTACAACAACAGTTATCACACCAGCATTATTGCTGCACTTTTCGAGGCATTTTATGGTAGGAAGTGCCGATCACCGATTTGTTGGACCGAAATTGGTAAGAATCTTCGTTAGATGCAATGTAGAAATCATGCGACTCTAGCTAGTGTCCAGGGGTAATCCTACTCCGTCTGTGTACCTGAGATACAAAGCTAAAAAGGTCAACCAAAAAGGTGTCTGACGTGACTATTCAAAATCGGCTGAAAGCATTGTTGCTGCACCTTTCAGCCAACTCACTGGTCCTGAAATCATCCATGAAACAACCGAGAAAATTGTGACTATTCAAAATCGGCTGAAAGCCGCCCGTGATTGTCAGAAAAGTTATGCTGACGTGAGATGCAAACCACTCGAGTTCCAGGTTGGG
This sequence comes from Pseudognaphalium luteoalbum, assembly GCA_963422505.1. Taxonomy (NCBI): domain Eukaryota; kingdom Viridiplantae; phylum Streptophyta; class Magnoliopsida; order Asterales; family Asteraceae; genus Pseudognaphalium; species Pseudognaphalium luteoalbum. The sequence goes on from OY730193.1 coordinate 24,587,235, forward strand.
GACCGAGTACTCTTGAAAGTATCACCTTAAAAAGGTGTCTGATAAGCATCAAATAGATACTATATTTTATACCATTTATCCGTATATTTATATACATTTTAGTGCATTTCTATGATTTTAGATACTTATTTAGTTAATATTTGCATAAATATATTTTAATTGAAGAATGAATAAAAAGGAAAGAAAACGAGTCCAAAACTGAAAAAAATAAAGCATTTGAAATATGAAGCCTTAAACTTTAAGAAAATGAAGTCTAAAAGTGAAAATATGAAGAATGGGCCAAAATGAAGAATAAAAGCTGTACGAGAAAAGACAAGAGCCCAAAATGAAGCCCAAGCCCGAAGTTGGAATATTCTGGAATTTAAGGCCAACCGGAGGTTGGAATACCCAACCGGCGGTTGGAGGGTAAAGGACTTGAGGCGATGGAAGACGCGAGTTGGAGTAGGATATGAATTACCTCCAACCGGCGGTTGGAAGGTCGGCCAGCAAAACTATAAATAGAGTCATCATTTAGATTTAGGGATATACGATTCAAGAATAAGAAAGTCGAATATTAGGGTTTAAGGTCGACTTTAGGTGCGATTTTGGAGTTCAAGGAGCTAGGGTTTGAAGGTTTTTAACCCTAGGAAAAGCTGGTTCAACGATTGGTTAGGTTTCTTTATCCTTGTAACTTTATTAACCTGATGAGTTATTTTTGGATATTGTTTATTTGATTTAATTGTTAATTAGGTTTTCATTATGAATATTTGAATGAATGATTGATTGAATTTATTATATGAATTATATGTTTATATTGGAACTATATTATTGAATGCTTATTATACAAGAATTGTCTGTGTTATATTAATATTGATGAAAGTTAATTGTTTATATAAATAACTTTACTAACCTGGTGAGTTTTATAAATTAAGTGATGATTGTCAATCATTAATGTCAAGTAACATTGTAATTTAACCCAACCTGGGAATTGTATTAATAAGATGCTGATAGAACTTAAAGGAATAGCAATAGTTTTCATAACCTGTGACTGTGTTGTTATCATGAAAATTATCTTAACCTGAGTGATTTTCTACATTAGTAATTCACCAATAATAATAGCCAACAAAGCAAATAGACATAAGTAAATATAATAAGTTTAATCAATAATAGTTTAAATAGTTATAATCTTCTATCCATCTGAGTATTCTAAGTTGTACCTGAAACTTATCTATTAGAATTTGTATCAATTATAAATATGTTCGTTCGAAACTAAAACGTCCCCCTTATCTTGTATATTAATTGTACATTGGATCCCTTACTTTGTATATTATTGTAAATAATTGTAAATAGTTGTACTTAGGAATAAATAGATAATTAGTTATAGATTAGAATCACGTTCCCTGTGTTCAATACCTGGACTTACTTATAAAGCTATATTATACGAACGGGTTAATCTTGCCTGAATTGTGTGATAGTATTATTTAGTATTTCTTTGATTAAAACTTGTTATTATAATTGCCTATACTTAGCACACATCAAGATTTTGGCACCGCTGCCGAGGAACTGTGTATTTTTAGTTAAACTAATTATTTTCCCTGTATATAATTTCTAATACTTTGCAAAATCAATACGAAATATCGGCTAATCTATTGAGAATACTGACAAAAACAAAGGTATAAGGAGGGTTAAGTCCTACCTCATTGATTTATCATATAAGAGGTAAGGTGCTTCTCGAAAGAAAGAGGTTTTTAATACGCTTCGCGCTGACCTGTTTCTCCGCTTTTGTGTACTATCAATGGAGCTACCGAGATCTATTGACTAGCAATGTAAAAGAAATTAAATTTGTATAATAGATTACCTTAGATTAATTAGGATTAGATAAGTAATCTAAATTATGTGCTATCTTTTGTGCACAGAGGAGTTTAACTGATATTAGAATGGAATCGATGCAAATGGACTTTGGAAATGAAAATATAGATTTCAAGGATATAGAAGTAGATGACAATTCTTTTGAACCAAACAAGAAAATCAAGCTGACTAATGAAGAAGAATTCAATGAACATCCTCCCGTTGTCTCGACCAAGGAAGTCATGTTTCATTATTTAGAATACCATGATAATGATCTTAGGTTTATTATGGAAGTTATACACAAGTCTACGTTAGAGTACACTGAGTATCAGAAAGAGTTGATTAAGAAAATGGAAGAACAGTTCACTGCTTGGGTCATATCTAATGAGACTAGAGATACAGATGATTTCATAAACTATTTGAATGAGCTGAAATATGAACTTATGAGCGAGCATGAGATGGTGGATCCAAATTTCTGTGAAGAGCAGCTGTTGAAGTATGCTTATGTGTATAAAACATTTGAGAAGTCTTTGTTTCCTTATTCTGATAAATAGAGAGAAATGTTAAGAGAAATTAAGGAAGTCATTGAGTATGCCACTGGAAATTTAAGTAATATGGCTGACATATGTTTACTTGAAAAATTTCAAGATTTGTTTAATTCGATGAAAGCAAGGGAGCACATTAGTTCTGGGCGATTCTACATTGATTGTACGGTTGATTTCTATGTTTAAGAAATTATCGATGAATTTTACTATGGAGAATGTGACGAAATAACACGTATAATTCTTGAGTACTTTTCCGATGAACCAATGGCGAACTTGGCTACTTATGCTAAAAAGGAGTTGCAACTAGCTTATATTGGAATTCACTACAATCAGAGAAATAACCTTTTTCATTTAGGATTATCTGAAGTTCAGTTAGTTAATACTTTTAGGTATTCTGGGTTGACAACAGAGCATCAAGAAGGATATTATAGGAGAATCTTAAAGGACATAGGAACAGCAGTGAGATCCCATTATACATATGATTATCATAATTTACACTTAGGTTTCTATGGATTATTGGATTTGTTAAGACATAATCATGTGGAGCGTGAAACAAAAGTTGAAGATAACTACATGATTACCGATGAAGATGGAATAATTGCTAAAAAGGTGAAAAGAGTAGCTGCCATACTCATAGCAGTTGAAGATGTTGAAAAGACTCATCATAAGAGTTTTTCTGAATATGCCTCACCAATTCCTGAAATAACTAATAAGATCTATTTGCATTTTCGAAGAATTTATCCTGAGAACTTTGGAAGACCTGTCAGTAGAAATGAAGCTTATCACTTCTGAAGATCATTTGCAACCTCTCCGTTTTTAATATCTAGTTGAATTTTTCTGTTTATTTTTTCTGTTTTTAGGATTTGAATATTAATTGGATATTTAAGTTTATTGTTTTCAGTTTAATGTTTGATTAATAAAAAGTTTTCTATTTTTAGAATTATATGATTATCTCATCTTTATTTGTATTAGCTACACAAATACTAGAAATTCTAAGTAATTAGAATTAGTTTTTACACGAGTTGCAATAGTGATAAGAATTAAATCCAAATTACTTGAAGAGGTTAACACATACAGTTTTGGAATTATGCTTAACATTGTTTACAAGTTTGCAGAGATATTAAAATAATATTTTTGGTGACGAAAAGATTGAAACAATATTTGGAATTCAATAAAGTCGACAATTGAATTTTCAAACGGTGGATGAGTCGGCGCAATCACCGATTGAAAACATCTATGTTTACGAAGGTAAGATTTATTATATCCGTTACTTGTGACAACTAATAGCAATTACAGGAATTTATATTGATTAAAGATACGAATTTGTTAAAACGATAAGTTTCTTTATCCATTTGTTATTTCGTTACCTAAATAAACAATTTATAAAGATACATATCGTAGATGTTTGTAAATACATGTAATAATAGTAGAATTATTTTAAATGCGTTACTAAATATACATTTAATAAATTTATTTTCTAAAATTACATAATTACAAAAAACGTAAAACTATTAAAAATTTATGACGGGCTAAAATAAAATTAAGTTTCTAAAATAAAGTAAGATTAAAAAGCCCAATAAACAATTTAAAAATCCACACAGAATTTAAAAAGGGCCGAAAAAGGCCTGGGCCCAATTTCAAACCAACCGGCGGTTGGGAAGCCCAACCGACGGTTGGCTACTTTTTCGATTAAAACCCACAGACCCCTTAATCTGCCATTTTACACACACAAAACGCACGGCCGAACCACATTACCACCGGAAAACATATTTACATCATCATTTCATCTCATTTTCATGATTACTTCATCAAAGGTATGATTTCTAATTCATTTTTTTTATCTTCGCATTTTAAATCCGAATATATATGTTTTTATTGCAGATTTTAATGATTACGAGTTATATTAATCGTTTAGATTAGGTCATATGTTGAGGATTGCTTAGAAACTCGTTTAGGTTAGTTAGGTTATGATTTTGTTATTCGAGGATTGATTGTGGATAAATTTAATTGCGGATTGTGTCGATTCGGTTGACGGTTTGAGGTTAGGATTTAGTTTTAGGTAAATAATATAACTTTAATGTAAACTAGCACCTTTACCATGACAATTTTAGGAAATTTCAATATAATCGAAAGATTACAACAATATAACTTTTGATTCAATAAAATTTTGAAATAATAGTTCAATTTCCTATAATTATTAAAATTTGGGATTCGATATAATTTCGAAACAAAATTCGAATTTGTTTTCAAAACTTAGTAATTTATATAACTTTCGAATTAAGGACTCGCCATGTAATGATCACAAACCTATTACAAATTTTCAAATATTTTTTATTCGATATTATTTGTAAGACAATGACATATTGATTCGATATTACTTTCAAAATAAGAATAGATAATAGAAATTTACTCGTCTAAAGTTTTATAGCCTTTCAGAATGTTCTATATTTAGAAATTAAACAGGTGGCTATCAAAGATTAAATAGAAATGTTGCCCAAATTTCTACAGAAATATTTTTAATATTAAACTATTAACTGTTTAAGTTTATTTTACAGTTATGGCTACCAGACGACAGAGAGGACGTGCTTTGTTAGATAGAGAGGATTTCCAGTTACATCCTTTTCTTCGATTCGAGCATGAGTCTATTACACCAGAGAGGAGAGCGGAGTTTGTTGATAGATTGCCGGAGCTCATTACACAACCGGTAGAGACTTCAGATGTGTTAGATTGGTCTGTGATAGAGCGTGTCATGGATCCACAGAGAGGTGGAGAGCATGGAGATGTTACTTTGAGGAGATTTATGAGTCAGAGTTATATTTTACCGTCAGGTGATGTTGGATTCGTTTATGAGGCTTGGTACCGTTTATTTCAGATTCGTGAGGTTATTTATAGAGAGTTGGTGATAGAGTTTTACACTACCCTTAGGTTTGATCCTATTTCTAGAGAGTTTGACCAGGCCATTATTTCGTTTTATCTTGGAGGACAGCCTAGATCTATGAGTTTAGTTGAGTTCAGTGTTGCTGTGGGGCTCCATACGTTTTAAGAGCTCCACAACCCTTATTTTAAAGATTATTTGGCTGCGGGTATTAGTGACCAATATTCCCTTGTTGAGGTTGCTGAACTTTGGAGAGAGATAGCCATAGTAGACTATGGGGAGCGAGCACCTTCTGATATACATTTGAGACGCCATGTTCATAGGCTTTTGCATAGATTGATTGCAGCTTCTATCTGTGGTAGGCATACTGGACCTGAGAAGGTCTACCAGCCGGATTTCTTTTATTTGCACACCATGATTCAGGAGACCTTGGTTTCTGTGCCTTGGAGGTTAGTACATTGGATGACTTCTGGTGCGACTGGACACAGGGTGTCGAGTAGTTTGTGTGGTGGCCAGTATGTGACGCGTTTAGCTAGATATTTTGGGATGGGACCTGCGGATTTTGCGACTCTTACTTTAGTTACCCCTGGGATGTCCTTGTTGGGCGAGGACAAGTTGATTGAGATTGGTATTATCCAGCCGGGTATCCAGGATGGTGTTTTGTTATGGACGCCTGAGGTTGCACCAGGACAGCAGCCTATTCACCGAGCTAGATTGAGAGGACCACCAGTTCCACCACCAATAGCAGTACCACCACCCGCTCCACCAGCAGGTAGAGATAGAGGTCGTGCTAGAGGCCTTGGATGTGGTGAGATTCCGGAGGATATCTATCAGAGATTAGAGCGGATGAAGATTGAGCATGGTAGGAGGTTTGATAGGATTGAGAAGAGGTTTGATCAGTTTGAGAGACAGAGTTATCACAGATCAGATTATCAGCATCAGTTGTTGCAGCAGTTGTTATCGGCGAGGTCTATTCCTTTTCAACCATATATTCCATTGATATTTGATGATGGAGCTGGACCGTCGAGACAGCCTGGACAGGAGGATTCTGATGATGACTAGATTATCTGTGATACATTTGATACATTTATATTTTAGATGACTGTACTTCTTATTACTTTTATTATTATTATTATTATTATTATACTAATTTGGTTGTTTATTTTTGATAGCATAAGACTGGCAGTAAGTTCAGCACTTTATTTTATAAAGTTCTTACTTACTTATTTATTGAACTTTGTGGGTGTGTTCCCCGAAAACCCTCACGAGACTATAACTCGTCCACTCGGGATACTGAGGGGTTTAAAGGCTTATTGCATACGCTAAATGCAATCGTGATTAACTACAAAAGTGTGGATGTTGTACAGTATTTTACAAGAGATGAAGAAACCAACAAAGAAGCAGATTTTTACTTAGCCGATGATGAAATTTATAATTTCAGTCAGGGGAGTTTTTCTGTTCTATTTTTCTTTCCCTTACTCACTTTTATTTATCAATTTTTATACAATGAGGACATTGTATAATTTAAGTGTGGGGATAGGGTTCGTAAGAAAAAGAATTTCTTTAATTAAACACTTGAGTTTGTCTTGTCTAATATTTTATCAAAATTTAAAAAAATTTAAGTGAATAACTAAGTATTTATTAGTTAGAATACTTTTGTTAAAAGTTTTGATTTGTATTTAAAAGTTTAGACTTTAATGTGGATTAACTGTTTTGTATAAATAACGTAAGCTACTTAATAAAGGAGTGATATATAGTTATATGATATGATGTACTAATAGACAATCTATATGAAGAATTCTGAATTTTAAGAAATTAATAAAATAACTTGTTTATTATTTTATGATACATAATATGATGTATGACATAAAAGTCTTAAATTTTAAATTTATTATACGATACTTTTATATCTTTTTACTTTTGTGAAAACATTTGGGGGTATATATTGGTGGTTTCCTCTGTTATACGAAAGTATAGACCTGGTCTCTATTAATATTTACTTAAAAATTAAGCAAACGCATGTCAAAAGTACTTGAAAAGTCTTAAAAATAAAAGATACCTAACAAGGTCGCCAAAATGGTTTGACCAAGTCTGGTTTTGCTTAAACTTGAATCAAGTTATGTCGCTCTGTTGCATGAAAATGAAGATCTGTCACCAATGTCTTGATTCTTAAAAATATATTTTATGTATTTAATAGGAATATAAAAGAAAATTGTATAATTAAATTTAAGTGTATAACATATATGGAAATCATAAGTTATATTCATACTAATAATAAAAAAATGTATTCAGAAATATGCTTGTTGGGGGTCCAACGGTTGTGTTTTAAAATTTATAATTGCTGGGGTCTAAGCGTGACTTACAAATACTGAACCAAAGGCTAGTAGATGGTAAGTATGACCTAGAGTCCTTCTTAAAGAGAAACTGAATTGAAACAGAGGGGATCCAATCAATCTTTTTTTTCTAGTAAATATTTTAAAAGAGTGCGTTGGGGGTTTTGGTTCAGTTAACTAAGTAAACTAAATAAAGCGATAAAAATGTAATAATAAATCAGATGATAAAAGGAGTATTTGTTGTGAATTCATTAGCTTATAATGTGGGACGATGACTTCTAGGGAAAACGTTTACGAAATTTGGAATGTTTACTAGACTTGATAGTCCATGGTATAACCAATAGATTCTCTATTAGTCGGTTATCAACCAATATGTCACGAGGAACCGAGGTGTTATGATTCTGATCAGACAGACAATGCTTAACTCTCCACACTCTCCTATAAGGGAGTCAGTGGCCCTTATTATCGAACGTATTCGCTCGTGGGCGAAGGAATAGAGTAGCAAATCAACAACATGTCTAACCGTTCTTAATACCATAAAGACTATAAATTCAGCAAACAACTAACTTAGCAAATATGTTCGGACTTAATTGATCAATTCCAATTAATGAAGTTTAAGCATGGTAAGCAAAGGAAAGTGTTGAGGTTTCTTGCGTACCTTACTTTGGATTTCATAGGTTAAGGAAAAGTATCGATTTAAGTTGTATTTTAAACTTGCCTTTCTCAAAATAATTAACAAATCCCTAGGTTTTCGTAAATGATTATTTAGCCTGTAGCCTACCTACTATAATCTAATTTAACCTAACTAATCTAATTAAAACATTAACTAAAATGCTGGCGGCTTTTTGCATAAAGTTAAACCCAGACCATGTCAGAAAATGCTATGGTAGTCCACAATTTATTTAATCGTATACCGATGTTTCCATTGTGGATTTAATTGTTTCGCGATGTTTACATGATAAGTACATTGTGATTATGAGTGTACAATACTCATGGCAATTCCACGTAATCACATTGCATTTTATGATGCGTGCATGACGTTACACTTAAAATCATAGTTTTTACACAGATAACTATTGACCAAGTATTAAGGTTCGTGACTCCTCTTTACAAGGTTACAATCACGTATGTTAATCGAAACGCGAATATAAGTTTTAGGTTTAAAATCGTAAGATAAGTCCGTTCATAAAGTTTCCATTTCAATAGTGTCGATCCATAATACAACTACCTTCGGTCGTTACTGGCTTCCATGCATTTGTACTTTGCTCGAAAGCATTTCCAGCACTATACCAAGTAAACAGTCGAATAGGGGCCGTCATATTATTTCACGACACATTTAAAGTCATCCCACAATTATATATGCTAACTACATCACAACAAATACCATATTAATCTACTCGCTAATCATGGCACAAACGATCTCTAGCATAATTAAAGTAAACATATTTAATTAAGATAGATAAGGATAGAAATAACCGAGATTAATATGCGAGAAGGAATAGACTTGAATTAATAAGAGTTGCTCCAAGCATACACCAAAGATTACAAATTCGTTCCCCACCAAAGGCTACAAACACGTTCCTTGCTTCTATTCTAACTAGCCTAATACTATTTTAAAGTAAGAAAATAAAAAAGAAAGAAAAGCTAGAAGCTAGAAAGAAAGTATATCTTCCAAAGTGTGGAAAGAATGGTGTATTTTCAAATGAACCTCAAGCTTCCTATTTATAGGGAAGTCTTGGTGCATGTTAGCAAATGGGAGCTCACAATAGCAAAAGGTGGAAGGTGGTGCACCCGGTACGCGCAGGTGGTAGGACGAGGTACGTAAAGTTGCGTAAAGGTGGTGTACGAGGTACGTAAAGTTGCGCAAAGGTCTAACACCGGGTACACGCAAGGACCAAAAAGCGGGAACTGAATGTGGGGTGGCATCAGCCGGAGGCTGGGTGGTGGCAGCCGGCGGCCTGGTGGCTGGCCGGCGGTGGCTGGCTGCCACCCATCCCGGTTCGTCGCCCGTTGCCTCGTTGCTCGTTTCGCGCGTATCTTCTTCGTTATGCGTCCATTTGCATCGATTCTTTTTTTGTTGGATTTGTAATTCAAAAACGAAGAATTTGATAAAAAGATATCTCAAAAATATGTCTCTAAACTTTAGATGTGTCATACGAATCGTTTGAATCTTCCGGCGTACGTAGAATCTTCATTATGTATCCGTTTTTGCCGATTCTTCTTCTGTTGGATTCGTAATTTGAAAATGAACATCTTGGGTAAGATGGATGTTGGTGATGGGTACTTTTGCCTTGAAATCTTGTTTTGATACCTTGAATCTTCAAACGCCTGTGGAATCTTCGTTTTTCATCCGTTTTGCTTGATTTTCATCGTGCAACCTTGTTTTGACCATCTCGGCATAATACTACTGATTTGTAATGTTTTTGAGTTAATATGCCAAGAATCATTCCAGAATGAGAGATATCGGTAGTAAAAACGTGACTTTTTACGCGTTATCAAGTATAGATTGTTTAAAATGGATAAATATATTAGTAATCATTCGTAAACTATATATTACATAAACAATAATAATTTTTATTTATACATTATAGTTATCCATGTTAATTAAATTGTTTAAAATTTTATATTATGAAACAGGTTTTTAGTATTGGTATTCTGATTATTAAATATTAGTTTGATGCTTATTTAATTTTATTCAGTATTCTACTTGAGGACAAACAGAACTTAAGTGTGAGGATATTTGATAAGCATCAAATATATACTATATTTTATACCATTTATCCCTATATTTATATACATTTTAGTGCATTTCTATGATTTTAGATACTTATTTAGTTAATATTTACAGAAAAGTATTTTAATTGAAGAATGAAGAAAAAGGAAAGAAAACGAGTCCAAAACTGAAGAAAATGAAGCATTTGAAGATATGAAGCCTTAAACTTTAAGAAAATGAAGTCTAAAAGTGAAAATATGAAGAATGGGCCAAAATGAAGAATAAAAGCTGTACGAGAAAAGACAAGAGCCCAAAATGAAGCCCAAGCCCGAAGTTGAAATATTCTGGAATTTAAGGCCAACCAGCGGTTGGAGGGTAAAGGACTTGAGGCGGTGGAAGACGCGAGTTGGAGTAGGATACGAATTACCTCCAACCGGCGGTTGGAAGTCCCAACCGGCGGTTGGAAGGTCGGCCAGCAAAACTATAAATAGAGTCATCATTTAGATTTAGGGATATACGATTCAAGAATAATAAAGTCGAATATTAGGGTTTAAGGTCGACTTTAGGTGCGATTTTGGAGGTCAAGGAGCTAGGGTTTGAAGGTTTTTAACCCTAGGAAAAGCTGGTTCAACGATTGGTTAGGTTTTTTTATCCTTGTAACTTTATTAACCCGATGAGTTATTTTTGGATATTATTTATTTGATTTAATTGTTAATTAGGTTTTCATTATGAATATTTGAATGAATGATTGATTGAATTTATTATATGAATTATATGTTTATATTGGAACTATATTATTGAATGCTTATTATAAAAGAATTGTTTTTGTTATATTCATATTGATGAAAGTTAATTGATTTATATAAATAACTTTACTAACCTGGTGAGTTTTATAAATTAATGATGATTGTCAATCATTAATGTCAAGTAACATTGTAATTCAACCTAACCTGGGAATTGTATTAATAAGATGATTGTTGATACATATTAGGTGTCTGTCAGTTGGTCTATCGAGTTGTAATAAGTGTCGTTAGTTATTAATAGAAATATAGTTTTTATTATATGCGACACTCGTGTTTTAGGTTAGGCGTCACTTGCCTTAGTGACGCATAGCGTCACTTAGGTAAGTGACGCATGAAGGCGGCCACATGCGACACTTCCACAAGTGACGCATGTCGGCTGACTTTTTAGTATAAATAGAAACCTACGGGTTTTCGGCTAGGGTTGACGAAACCCTAGCACCATTTGTCGACTAAGCCTCTCTGTAACCGATCCCAATACGATATACAAGCTAATTAACAAGTTTGCTTTGTTTGAATATCATTGTTTCGGTTTGTGTTTGTTAGCATTAAGTGTAATTGATTGATTCCGCTTGTCAATTACTGTCAATTGTCATCTAGATCCAAGCATAAGGCACTTTCAACTGGTATCAGAGCCTTGCGGTGATAACATTGACGTTTATAAGGTATTTTGGATTGATTTCGGTTTTGCTTGATTCAAGAATCACGAATTCATACGGATTTTGAGGTGCAAAGGTGAATTACAGTCGATATTCTTCAACATCTACAGGTTTCGTCCATTAGGGTTCAAGGAATTTTTGTTTGGTTTACGAAAATTCGAATTTTTTAGGGTTTTGGGATTTTGCAGCCGTTTTGCGACACTCGATCCGTCACTGAGACGCGTCACTTGCTGCGGCACTACCTAATCCCAAATTAGGGTTATACCGTCACTTGAACGCGTCACTTAAAGCGTCATTTGAGGTTTATACGACACTTAACTTAAGTGTCGTCTACTCTAATCCACCGTCACTTACGTGCGTCACTGTTGCACGTTACTTGACTCTTAAGCGTCACTTCAGTTAGTGACGCCTGTTTGTTTACTTGCGTCACTTCCTTAAGTGACACCTTTTGATTTACTGCGTCACTTTTACTAGTGACGCCTATTTGATCTTGCACGACACTCAAGTACGACACTTGAGTGCGTCACTTGCTTAACTGACCGACACTTACTGATAGTGTCATCCGTCACTCTGTACGTCACTCGATAGCGTCACTTTCCTAGTGTCGCTATTCGCTGCGATACTTGAGTGCGTCACTTACCAAGTGACGCCTTTGTTACTAATTTGTTTGCAAGTTCTTGTTTTTGCGTATAATTTCAGGTATATCTTCAATGGCCGCAGACAAGGAAGATATTAGAGGTATTAGGGAGATGATAAAGCAAGGAAATGACATAGGTTCCAATAATAAACCTCCACTATTCACTGCAGACATGGACTATGCTTATTGGAGGGATAGATTTGAACAGTTCGTTGATTTTCATTGTCCGGAATTGTGGGGCCCATTAAAACAAAGATATGTGGCTCCAGTGGCTGACGGAGATTATCGTCAGGTTCCTCCACCAAAATCTTTCATTGCAATGACTCTTCAAGAAAAGAAGGATTATCAAATAGAAAGAAAAGCACACTCAGCTATCTGTATGTGCTTGACAAAGGACGTCATGAGACTGTTTAAACATCATGACACAACCTATGACTTATGGATAGCCATAGAGACGAGGTGTGGAGGAAATAAGAAATATAAGGAAGCTAAGCTGGAATTGATAAAGAAACAGTACGATCTGTTTGACTCCTTACCAAATGAGACAACCTCTGGACTGTTTACCCGATACTCACAACTGGTGAGTGAGTTAACGGAGGGTGGATATAGTCTCACAGCACTTGAGATAAATAAGAAATTGTTAGATGTTTTACCAAGTGCATGGGATGTAAAAGTCCAATTCTTGAAGGAAAGTGAAGGATTGGATGGAATGACCTTGGATCAGCTTATAGGAATTCTTCAAGCCCATGCTATGGAATTGAAGAAGAAAGAGTGCAAGTCAACTGGATTTGTACAAAATCCTTCGCTTTATGGAGGCCAAGTTAACTCTGGAAAGAGTTATGGAGGAATGGCATTCATCTCGGATACCAATTCTCCATCTTATTCCGCTGGAGCATCACATGCTGCCTATGTCTCTGGCACACCCTCCATTGCTCAAGGATCACAACAGCAGGTTACATCCTCACCAGCTATTCAAGAGCAAGCGGCAATCTATACAGCTTTCCTTAGTTCCTACAAAGATTTGGTTACTCAACCAAATACTACTTTGGAAATGACCAAAGAAGATTATGCTCAGCTGGATGACGATGACTTGGAGCAGATGGATTTAAACTGGAATATAGCTATGCTTTCCAGAAGAGTTCAGAAATTTATGCAGAGAACTGGACGGAAGAGTTTGGAAGGTAATGGGAAGTCTGGATTTGGGTTCGACAAAAGCAAGGTTCGATGTTACAATTGTCAGAACCTTGGTCACTTCGCAAGGGAATGTGAGAAACCCAGGATGCCATCGTCGGGTCTTACTAAGCCGGACCCACCTAAGGCAAATGCAAACGAAGAAGCTAAATCATTGGCTGTAGACAACGCTTTGATTGTCTTTGAGCCAACTACTTTTGATTGGAGTGCTCAAGCTGCTCAATTTCAATGCCTGATGGCTCACATTACTCCTGAGGTACCAAATACACCCACTGAGCCATTTAATTGTGTTTCGTGTATTAACTTGACTGAATCCCTTAAGATATATCAGAAAGACAATCAAAATTTGCGGGACAAGATTGTAAAACTTAATGAATCTAATAATTTTTTGTTAGAAAATGAAACACTTTATGAACAACATCTTGAAGCTCATAAATTAGATACTGAAACCTTTAAAGCAAAGGTCTTTAGCCAGCAAGATGCAATTAAAAGTTATCTTGTTGAAATTGAATTGTTGAATAAAGAATTATCTGATTTGAAAAATGAGTTTGAGAATCATAAAAGCAAAATCTTAGGTTCAACATCCGCAACACAAGTCTTTAATGAGATTGTTAGCAAGCAGGGAGCAAGTGGCAAAAAGAAGGAAGGTCTTGGCTATAACCAAGTACCACCACCTTCTAATGCCGAATATTGTCCCCCGATTGCTAAACAAGGTCTTGAGGAGATTTCAGTTGATTATACCAAACTATATGGTATTAAGGCCAAAGAAGCCAAGCTAAACAAACTGACAACGGAGAAAACCAAGAGGCAAGAGTATCCATTGCCTCAGTTTGTTAAAGCTGAAAGTAAGTCTCAAGTTCATACTGATGACATTGTTGAGATAGAGGATATTACTGATCAGGAATATCCTGAGTTTAAGAAGGGTGAGGCTAAACCTGAAAAACAGATTTTGAAAGTTGAACCTGTAACAAAGGTTCAAAATAAAAAAGAAAATAGAGTTTTAAATGTGAAACTTCAAAAGTCACCGGCAAATGTTTTAAAACAAAAGGTGACAAGTGAAAAGGTTCATGTTGATAAAACTTATGCCTCAACTTCTAAACCAACACAAGCATTCTCTAAAACGTGTACAACATGTTCATGTTCTAAAAATGCTTCGTCACTTCCTGCGGTAAATCCTCCGTCTCAACAGTTTCAAGAGACTCGTTCTTGTTTCTACTGTAAGAAACAAGGACATTTGATCCGTGATTGTCCCAAACTCTCTTATCAAAGTTATGGGAGAAATATGCCTAGGACATCTTTCTACAGAAATTCTTTTTCAAAATCACATCCTAGGCATCACTCCAACTCTCCCAAGCCTGCTAAGAAAGTATTTAATGTTGGGCAAAATTCTTTGTTAAAACCAAAGCCCAACATTATTTCCAAGCCAAATCCCGAACCATCAAAGGTTTGGAAAAGAAAAGAGTCTACGGTAGACTCTTTTGTCATCAATGATAACACGTCAGATACTAAATCTGATTTGTTTAAAAATAAAGTTTTATCTGATGTGCTTATTATTGATGACTTTGGTCGACCTAAGTCTGTAAAGGCTTGGGTCACCGTTTCTCACTAATCTCTTCATATTTATGTGTTGCAGCAGTCTGAACGTGTAAAAGATAGCGAATGGTTCATGGACAGTGGCTGCTCGCGACACATGACGGGTGATGTGTCTCTCTTAGTGGATATTAAACCATACGCGGGAGGTCATGTTGCTTTTGCTGGAGATACGGGAGGAACGATTTCAGGGAGAGGAACGCTAACTAATGGAAAGGTTAGCTTTGAGAATGTAAATTATGTGGCTGAACTACAACATAACCTGTTAAGTGTATCACAAGTTTGTGATAAGGACTATACCACATCTTTTACAAAGACTGAGTGTGTCATATTGAAGCCGGGGTATGTCATTCCAGAGGAATGGGTGGTAATGCGAGCACCTAGAAGAAATGACACATATGTGATGAATATGCGAACCGTGGAGACATCCAGCGAATACACCTGTCTCCTTTCGAAGGCTTCAGAAAAGGAATCACTCCTTTGGCACAGACGAATGGGACACATTCATTTCCGAAAAATGAATTTCCTAGTCAACAACGACTTGGTTCGTGGAGTTCCGAAACAGTCCTTCGCCTTGAAGGATGACTGTATCTCTTGCCACAAGGGCAAACTCCACAAGAAGTCCCATAAGTCTAAGGTTGTGAATTCCATAAATGCTCCGTTAGAACTACTGCACATGGATCTTTTTGGTCCTGTTTCTACAAAGAGCATCGGTGGTCGCTCCTATTGTTTAGTAGTGACAGATGACTACTCACGATTTTCGTGGGTATACTTTCTTGCAACAAAGGATGAGACAGCGGGAATTTTGGTCTACTTGTTGGATAAGTTGGCAAATTTGTGCAATTTAAAGGTGAAAAGACTGCGGAGCGATAACGGAACCGAATTCAAGAACTCAACTCTTGAGTTATTTTGCGCTTCTAGGGGTATTGAACATCAATTCAGTGCTCCGAGAACACCTCAACAGAATGGAGTTGCTGAACGGAAGAATAGGACAATTATTGAAACTGCTCGTACTATGTTAGCGGATTCCAAATTACCTATTATCTTCTGGGCCGAGGCAGTTAATACTGCTTGCTACGTTTTGAATC
Organism: Pseudognaphalium luteoalbum; assembly: GCA_963422505.1. Lineage (NCBI taxonomy): Eukaryota > Viridiplantae > Streptophyta > Magnoliopsida > Asterales > Asteraceae > Pseudognaphalium > Pseudognaphalium luteoalbum. Next base: position 24,603,493 of record OY730193.1, read on the forward strand.
GGGTTCTTTCGGTTAAAAAGAAGAATAAAACGTGTTATGAGCTCTTCAACAATCGCAAGCCGAATCTGCAGTTTCTGGAACCATTTGGATGTCCTTGTTTGATAATGATTACCAAAGAACGTGTCCCTAAGTTTGGTGATAAAGCCGTTGAAGGAATTTTTCTCGGATATTCGGTCAACTCTCCAAACAAACGGGTATACAACAAATCAACAAACGAGATAGAGGAACACTTTGAGGTCAAATGCCTACGGTATACGGAACCACCTCAAGGAACGGGTCCGGATTGGTTCTTCAATTATGGGAAACTCTTCAGTTCCTTCAATGTACCGGAAGACAACGACACTGAAGAGTTAATCACAATGCTTCATGGACTTGATGTTTTTCAACAAACATCTGATTCTCCTCCTACAACATCCAATCCGATTCCCGATACGACATCCACTCCATCACCTACTCCAACACAACAAATGCCTTCACCTACTACTTCTTCTGCATCTGTGCCTACACCCACACCACCAACTACAACCATTCCGTCTTCTTCAAATATTGTAAATACCGCGGCTCTTCCGGACGATCCTGATATGCCTCTCTTAGAGGATGAAGAAGACATAGATTATTCTCGTTTCTTCATTAATGAAGAGCACGAAGATGCTTCGGCTGCTGAAGGTGACTTGAACAACTTGGAATTAAATCTTGTGCCAGATGCCATTCCAGTGACCCGGATACATAGGAATCACCCAGTTGAAAACATTATTGGTGATCCCCATTGTGCTGTTCAAACGAGACATCAGGCGAAGCAATCTGCTGAAGATACGGATACTTCAGCTAATCAAATTTTGGGATTTATGGCGACTGTTAATTCATGCCATCTTTCCCAAACCGAACCGAAAAAAGTTTCGGAGGCCTTACAAGATCCATCTTGGGTCGAGGCCATGCAAGATGAACTGCAACAATTTCACAAGTTGCAGGTATGGACTTTAGTACCATTACCAAAGGGTGCTGATCCAAAAGGCACTCGATGGGTATATCGAGTAAAGAAGGATGATCGAGGGGTTGTTACAAGAAACAAAGCTCGATTAGTTGTTCAAGGGTATACTCAGGTTGAAGGACTAGATTATGATGAGGTTTTTGCCCCTGTCGCCCGATTGGAGTCCGTCCGTATTTTTTTTGGCCTTTGCATCATTTAAAGGGATTCGCGTCAAGCAACTTGACGTTAAAAGCGCATTCCTTTATGGTTAAATTGATACGGAGGTTTATGTTCAACAGCCTCCAGGTTTTGACGATTCGGTGCATCCTAATTATGTCTATAAGCTTAATAAGGCATTGTATGGACTTCATCAATCTCCACGTCTATGGTATGAGAGGCTTGCAACTCATCTGGTGGAAAATGGTTTTACTCGGGGCAACATCGACAGCACTCTTTTCACAAAAGGAAAAGGAGATGATTTATTACTTGTTCAAGTGTATGTCGATGATATCATCTTTGGGTCATTGAATGAGGCTCTATGTACGGAATTTGAAGAAGTCATGAAGTCAGCTTTCGAGATGAGTGCAATGGGAGATCTCACCTTTTTCCTCGGTGTGCAAGTTGAGCAGTCATCTAAAGGAATGTATATTCATCAGTCAAAATATGTCAATGACATGTTGACTCGATATGATATGCTCACTTGTAAACCTTATGAAACTCCCATTGAACTCAATCACAATCTTGGACCTGCTGATGATGATGAGGACTGCAAAGAAAAGGATTATCGTTCGATGATTGGTTCTCTTATGTACCTCACTGCCTCAAGACCTGATATCGTCTTTGCTGTTTCCCTTTGTTCAAGATATCAGGCACGACCAAAGGTTTCTCATATGAAGGCAGTGAAGCGGATTTTTGGTTATCTCAAATATAGACCTACACTTGGTCTATGGTATTCCAATGAGAAGAACTTCACGCTCTCTGCTTATTCCGATTCAGATTATGGTGGCTGCAACATCAATAAGAAGTCTACAACAGGAGGATGTCAGTTCCTTGGAACCCGCTTGGTGTCATGGCAATGCAAAAAGCAGACTACGGTTTCTACTTCAACAGCGGAGGCCGAGTACATTGCTGCTGCAAGCTGCTGTTCTCAAGTTCTTTGGATTCAGCACCAATTGCGCGACTACGGGTTACTCTTAACTTTAACTCCTATACATATTGATAATACTGCTGCCATATCAATCACACGCAATCCCGTACAACATTCTAAAACCAAACACATAGAAATTAGGTTTCACTTTATACGGGATTGCTATGAGAAACATCTTATCGACCTTGTCCATATTGACACCCTGAAACAAAATGCTGACTTATTCACTAAGGCTTTCTCTAGAGCCCGATTTGATGAATTAGTCAACATGATCGGTCTAAGGTTCTTTACCACGAAAAAGTAATTTGTGACTTGGATATGTTTAACGTAATGTTTTATTAAAAAAAAAAAAATATGCAACCTACGCAACTGCCACTCTTTATACTTTCTAGTATTAAAGAAATGCAAGGTTGCTACATTTTAAAAAATAGACGTTGAAGTTGTGTCTGTAAACAACTTGGGATATGATAGTACATTGGGTGACATGCATAAAAATGGAAATTTAAGGTTTATCTTGGATGTGTCAGTAGATTTATCTGACGTATTGAAAACAGTTTTTATAAACATTGTCTTCATCATACGATATATTAGTAGGCATGGTATGCAAACCTCTTTGATAAGTCTTAAGAAGCTTAATCATTAATCGTATATTTCAAGTGGTATAACACCATTAGATGTATGACGAAAGTCTTAATTTCTTACTTATACTAGACATGCTTTCGTGAAAGATGTTTCTTTGATATCATTTGGGGGTATATATTGATAGTTTCCTGTGTTATACGTAAGTATAGACCTGGCTTCTATTAATATATACTTTAAACTTAAGCAAACACAAGTCAAAGTACTTGCAATGTCTTTCAAAATAAGATACCTTACAAGGTCGCCAAAATGGTTTGACCAAGTCTGGTTTTGCTTAAACCTGAATCAAGCTATGTCGCTCTGTTGTACGTAAGTACAGACCTGTCACCGCTGACTTGATTCTTAAAATTGATTTTCTTATATTCTATTTGTAAATGGAAACATGGTCTATGTCTTAAGTTAAGATGTATATCTATGGTGGGAACTACAGCGAAATGCACATACCAATAATAATAAAATACTTCCTAGATGTGAGTATAACATGTTTAAGTGGATAAACATACTAATAATCGTTTTGAAATAATTTTTATAAAAAAATGCTTTTAGTATGTCAAGTAAATTTAAAGAGGACAAATATACTGATGATCGAAATAACACTTATTGTTCCTAATAAATGCATGTTACTCCAATATGATCCCTACCCAGACCTTATCAACTCCGTCACCAAAAAGAATGTGTTAATTCTCTAGTTGTCAATTTACATTTTCTTGTATACGTTTTATTTTCTCTAAGTTAGTGTAATTTTAGTTATTATCCAAGTTACAGTTACATTTTCAAATTTGAGTACCGAAATCACAACGCGAAAACATCGAAGAAATCGCAAATTTTTCACTAAAAGTGAACTGCGCGTCACTTTCATAAGTGACGCTACCAGTGACGCATACGATATTGCGTCACTCACTTAAGTGACGCAGTCAGTGCCGGGTAAAGTTTCGCTATAAGTGCCGGGTTGAGTGACGCATACTAGGGTCGGTGTATAAATACTCCTTCCCCACGACACTCAACCTCACCACTTTTCAAATACTCATACCGTCACTTGCACTGACACACCGACACTCTCATTGTCTCTGCGTCACTTACACTGTGCGTATTTCGTCGATTGATTCGTGATTTCTACGGCTTTCTTGTGCGTTTCATTGATACATCGTTGTTCTCCTCACTCCTACGATACATTTGGTACTAACTTTAATCTTTTTCTCATTTTATTTTTGCTGCAAATTTAAGTTAGGGTTACGGTTAGGGTTTCGTTTTGCAAATCGTTCGATTAAATGCTTGTGTGATAATGTTTTGATGTAATAAAGGGTGTGTTTTATTCGTCTCTACTTTGCGCACACCCCGGTTACTTCGTTTTTTGAAAACCCCTAAATTTTGAATCTGGGTATGAACAGTGCACGATGATCTTCATCGCTGCGACACTTCTTGCGTCACTTACCTCAAGTGACGCTCCTTGGTAATTTGGTAACCCATACCGTCACTTAACAAGTGACGCTTGATTTTGCGTCACTTCTTCAGTGACTCATGTAGTGACGCATATACTTGTTTTAATTGTTCAAACCGTCACTCTACCTAGTGACGCCTTTACATGCGTCACTACCCCAAGTGACTGTCTAAGTGACGCCTATTTCTATCCGTCACTTATACCGTCACTTCTTAAGTGACTGTCTTAGGATACCGTCACTATGTTAAATGTCGCATGTTCTTCACCCGTCACTTTGCAAGTGTCGTATAATTTAAATCACCAAATGCAAACGTCACTTACATCAGTGACGCTAGATAGCGTCACTTCCAATAAGTGACGCTACACATTGATTTTAATTTTAAACACTGTACATTACGACACTCCTTAAGTGACGGTAGTGGCCATGCGTCACTTACCATAAGTGACGCCTACAGTCAAAATTCGTTTTCTAACCTTTCTGTGTTCGAGCTATCTTTATAACGACTTCGGTTACTTTTCTTTGTATTTTTAGCTTACAGATGGCTGAACTTCAGAATTATTACCGCCGCACAAACACTCGACACAATATTACGGCATTTCTAGAGTCGACGCATGCCAATTCAGCGCCGTTCAGGCCAATGATCGAATTTCTACGCAGATCGAGGATTTTTTATGCGATTACGGCAACGACTCCTGTATATATGAACCAAATAGAGGAATTCTATGATCATGCCGTGATCAGGGTTCAGGGTGATGTTCCCCGCATAGTGTCGAATATGTTTGGGGAGGAAATCGAGATCACCGAGAACTCGATTAGACGGGTTTTACAGTTCAATGACAACTCCACGATGCCCACCATCTTCCCAACTACATTTATCTATGGGGGACTTCAAAGGATGGGTTATCCGGCAAACCAACTCTCGGACTTCAGGAAACAGTACCTCTGCCGGGTATGGAGGTATCTGTGTCATATTATTATAGTTTGCTTATCTCCGAGAAAGGGAGGTTATGATGCTGCGAGCCATCTTACTCTGTCTCTCATGTTGGCCCTGATATACAATAAACCGTATAACTTCAGCGGTTATCTTTTCGGCAACATGGTGGAGAATATACGCGCTGGAAAGGACAAATGGCTGCAGTATCCTCGATTTGTCCAGCTGTTACTGAATGATCTCAATCTTGAGATTGCACCAGATCAGCGATCTCTTCTTGTACCGACGCCGATGCTTCTACGAGTCTTTAATGACTGCAAGCTCGCGCCAAAGGGCGAGCCGGTTTTGGCTGATCGCGAACTCTTCGGGCACATAGTGAACGAGAACTATGTTGCGCCGCGCGATCATGGATTTTTGGATGATGTCGTGCCTCCGGTTAACGAGGACGACTTGGTCGACACTGCCATTGCTCAGGACCTCGACGATATTGATCGTGTCGACCGGGTCGATGACGATTCTGATGATGGTGGGCCCACTCCTCCGGATTCTGAGGGTGATGTGCCACCACAGTCTGCTTTTGAGGGGATTCAACTAGCTGATCCCCAACGCTTTAAGCGTATTTTGCGCAGGATTTCTGCTGGCCGGGTACATATCCCGAGGAATCCTGGTAAACGTCCTGCTGGGTCTTCACCCTCCTATGTTGATCTACCTCTTCGTAGACGCCAGCGGACGACAGTGGTTATTGAGGAACCAACTTTTCAACGCCAACAACCACCGCCAACGTCTGACATACCTTCTCTTCAAGTGGTTTTGGCTCAAATGGAGCTTCTGGCGAAGCGTTTTGATGATCAGAAGGCAATAATTGAAGCTCAAGCCTCTCAGATCAGGGAATTGGAAGCTCGAGCTGCAACGGTTGACTCTTTACAGTCTCAAGTGACGAATCTGTCATCTAGGTTGTTAGAGTTGGAATCCGTTACAAATGTTTCGGGGGAGGTAGGTCCTAGTGAGTTAGAAACAAATCTAACTCCTTCCCCGGAACCAGAAAATGTACTTCCCTCTTCCACTATAAATGAAAATATAAGTTTGGATTATTTTGTTGAGGTTCAAGGTCAGGCAAGACCTATTGCGGTTGATTATTCATTCGTAGATCTCACATACTTACAAAACTTGATGAATGATGATAACGCGATGCCTGAGGAAGAGGAAATGAATGATCCTGTAGCAGAGGATTATTTCTTTGAAGAAAATGACGAAGTTGAGGTTGAGGGGGAGCAATTGCATAGTGATGAATGTTATGATGATGCTCCTATTATAGAATCGGATTCGTCTGAAGATGAATCGGAAAAGGAAACGAACGAGCCATCTACTTCTACAACAAAACCGGATATTGTGCTTAAACCGATTATCGAGGTACCGGTTACGTGTAAATGCTACAAAGTTAGATCTGATTACACGGGGTTGATTAAGAGTTGGAAATTTGATGAGAACAACTCTGTTTTTATGATAAAGAGAAGTGACGGCATTCAGTACTTCAATATGAAGTTTTATAAAATAAGTACTTTGCCGAAGTGTGAGCTTCAAAGGTTAGCTCAGATACCCTTGATCAATCGATCACGAGATTCAAGAGCAGATTTCTTTCAGGTGATCATACGTCGTGAGATGAACAGTAAAAAGTATAATTTGATAAAGCCGACGTTGGGTATGAGGTATAAATTTAAGAAGAAGCTAGATCCGGTTACCCGACAACCTATTGTGAAGATGATCTATCCACCAGCAAAGTGTCTACAGAAGATACCTTTGGAGATCATCCCACTAGATTTTTTGAATAGGTTGGTTTATTGGGAATATGATGATGTTACGGGTGAAGCTGTGATTGTATTCATTCCAAATTCTGAACCAGCTACAGACCCGGAGTCTTCTATTGCAGATACTGGAAATAATGTGACAACAGCTTGGGATGCTGTTCAGCCTACTAAGAGGTCGTTATGGGGTCTCAAGAGAAAAGTGTTTTGTGTTTTTGACCCATTAAGTTTGATCAATCTTTCGGCTCAAGATATGAAAAGATTACATGAAAATAGACTTGAGTTCAAGACGAAAGATAGAGCTGAAGCGTTAAAATTTCAGAAGATCGTGGATATCTGCGTTGCCAATGGAGTACACGCTGGTGGTGTATTTCCAGCTGGCTGGAAGTGAAGACTTGAAGACTTTTGAAGACCAAGCTGAAGACACGGGGGAGTTTGTTGATACATATTAGGTGTCTGTCAGCTGGTCTATCGAGTTGTAATAAGTGTCGTTAGTTATTAATAGAAATATAGTTTTTATTATATGCGACACTCGTGTTTTAGGTTAGGCGTCACTTGCCTTAGTGACGCATAGCGTCACTTAGGGAAGTGACGCATGAAGGCGGCCACATGCGACACTTCCACAAGTGACGCATGTCGGCTGACTTTTTAGTATAAATAGAAACCTACGGGTTTTCGGCTAGGGTTGACGAAACCCTAGCACCATTTGTCGACTAAGCCTCTCTGTAATCGATCCCAATACGATATACAAGCTAATTAACAAGTTTGCTTTGTTTGAATATCATTGTTTCGGTTTGTGTTTGTTAGCATTAAGTGTAATTGATTGATTCCGCTTGTCAATTACTGTCAATTGTCATCTAGATCCAAGCATAAGGCACTTTCAATGATGATAGAACTTAAAGGAATAGCAATACTTTTCATAACCTGTGACTGTGTTGTTATCATGAAAATTATCTTAACGTGAGTGATTTTCTACATTAGTAATTCACCAATAATAATAACCAACAAAGCAAATAGACATAAGTAAATATAATAAGTTTAATCAATAATAGTTTAAATAGTTATAATCTTCTATCCATCTGAGTATTCTAAGTTGTACCTAAAACTTATCTATTAGAATTTGTATCAATTATAAATATGTTCGTTCGAAACTAAAACGTCCCCCTTATCTTGTATATTAATTGTACATTGGATCCCTTATTATGTATATTATTGTAAATAATTGTAAATAGTTGTACTTAGGAATAAATAGATAATTAGTTATAGATTAGAATTACGTTCCCCGTGTTCGATACCTGGACTTACTTATAAAGCTATATTATACGAACGGGTTAATCTTGCCTGAATTGTGTGATAGTATTATTTAGTATTTCCCTGATTAAAACTTGTTATTATAATTGCCTATAATTAGCACACATCAGTGTCATTCGTTTTGATAAACGCGGCAAACTAAACCTTAGGTACATCTGACGTTTTGAGATTCTTGAAAGAATTGGTCCGGTTGCATATCGACTGCAGCTACCACCTCAACTCAGTAGCATGCACAACATCTTCCACATTTCTAACCTGAAGAAATGTCTGTCTGATAAGACACTTGTTATCCCTCTCGACGAGATCCACATCGATGATAAACTCCGTTTTGTAGAGGAACTGATAGAAATCATGGACCGTGAGGTCAAAAGCTTGAAAAAGAGTCGTATTCCCATCGTTAAGGTCCGGTGGAATTCTAGGCATGGTCCTGAATTCACTTGGGAACGGGAAGACCAAATGCGACTAAAGAATCCACATCTATTCTTAGATGCCCAACAGACCACGACAACAAGCTAATTTTGGGACGAAATTCTTCTAACAGGGGAGAATGTGACACCCGATGATTTAGGGTATTTGTTAGACCTACTTGAAACTCTAAATTACTTTTATTTAGTTTTTATTAGGATTAATATTTGTAATTTCATATGTATTTGAATACACAATTACGAGATTATGTGTTTAACTGTAATTACGCAAAACGATCGGACGGATTCCGACACAAAATACGACGTTGGTGAAAACATTTCTATAAATGACTTTAATCTATTTTTAGAAGTTATTTATCATTATTTATTATTTTGCTGAAATAATACACGAAAACCCATACGTTTCGATTAAAACGTCTCAAACGTGACGATAACGCGCGAATTTAGTTCGGTAACCAAACAAATGTTAATAAGTAATTTGACAACTCAAATTAAGTATTTTAAATAATACTTCGATGAAAAATGATCCCAAATATATCGTGAATTAAAACAACCAAAGAAAACGTTACACGATTTAACGATTTCACGAAAATAACGGATAAACGACCACCGTACGCAACACAGCCTGAAAACTGAGTTGAAAACATTTCAGCCCTTGAATGGGCCCCCCCTAAAATCTGCCATCCCACCACCACCCTCATTCTCCAATCACCTTCAAGCCTCCTTTTCTTTTTCTTACACCACCATTAATCAAACATGCATCCCCATTCTCACTTCACACTTTCCATCTTTCTCTCAAACTCTCTCTCTCACTTAAAGAACTGAAATAATCAGTCTTTTCCACCACCAAATACCCACCAAGAAACCACCACAAACCACCAAAGAACCACCATAGCACCACCGTCAAAGTTACTTCAAGATTTTCAAGGAAACTAGCTCAAGACTTTAAGCAATCTCATCACATCCTCCTTTCATCAAACTCTTTGTAAGGAAACCCTTTCTTACTCTCATTCTACTGATTTACATTTTTTTATAGCTCATCCAACAAAATTATGTCCAAAATAATTGTTAAAATACGTTTTTTATAATTTATATACAAACATGCAATAATCTGTCCATAAAAACACATTTTACAAAAAAAATCGTATCTGGAGTTCTACTAAGAGTTAGAAGATGAATTATTTTTTCAAATTTGCGTACTTAAAAGATCTACAACTTTCATGTTTTACGTTTGGGCTAGATCCGTACGTATTTTTCTCTAGAAACTGATTTGTGGGACTGGTCTGTAGGAAATCAAATTCTGGGCTAGGTACTTTGGTGGATTTTATTTATATATTTAGATGACCTTTAAAATGGTTAGAAAAACTATGTAATGATGTAGAAATGTAGAAGATCAGTTGGTTAAAGTTGTGGAACCTAATTTGGACCAGAAGATATAGTAATCATATTGCGAAGTAAACCGACAAAACCGAGAAATATGAGATTTTGAAATTTTAAAAAGAGGTTCTAAAAACCGACACTTTCGGGCATGATATAAATAGAAATAATTATTTTTAGGGACTTTTAAAACTTATATAAGGGTTTTGGGAAAGTTTCGGGTCAAATCGAGTAAGTTTGACCAAGTCAACAAAAACGGCTCGGTTTCTAAAAATGACAAAACTTACTATTTTTGAAAAGTGGTAACAAAAATGCGTTTAGATGGCTTAATTAGTGTCTTGTACTTAAAAACTAAACTTAGAAAGTTTTCCGAATTAGAAACTGACTCATAAATTGAGAAGTGACTCATAAAATCAGTAAGTGTCTCATAAATTGATAAGTGACTCATAAAATCAGTAAGTGTCTCATAAATTGAGAAGTGACTCATAAAATCAGTAAGTGTCTCATAAATTGAGAAGTGACTCATAAAATCAGTAAGTGTCTCATATATTGAGAAGTGACTCATAAAATCAGTAAGTGTCTCATAAATTGAGAAGTGACTCATAAAATCAGTAAGTGTCTCATAAATTGAGAAGTGACTCATAAAATCAGTAAGTGTCTCATAAATTGAGAAGTGACTCATACATTGACCAGGTTTGACCAACCTTGACCAGTTTGACCAACCTTGACCAGTTTGACCAGGTTTGACCAACCTTGACTAGTTTGACCAACCTTGACTAGTTTGACCAGGTTTGACCAACCTTGACCAGTTTAACCAGGTTTGACCAACCTTGACCAGTTTGACCAGGTTTGACCAGCTTTGATCTACGGCTTAAGGCTTATACAAACTAAAATAATCGGTTTGCAACACACGATATGTACTAATGAGTAGTATACAACAAAACAAACTTAATAATAATGTCTAAATGAATTATTATTGCAAACTTTCATCAACGGGTCGTACGCGTTTTTGACAAACAAACTTGAACAACTTATTTGGACATAACTAGTTGAATGGACAACTAGCCTTAGGTGGACATTAACCCTCCACTTACATTGTGATTTAAGTGGACATCAACCCTCCACTTACATAGATGATCTTTCAAGACATCTACTCATACAACCTTATACGTTTAGGACGTTAGAAGATTGCACATTGGATCACACTTTGCTTGCTATTTGATATTGCTTGCTTACTATTTGCTAGAACTCAGGTGAGTTTCATAGCCCCTCCTTTTTACTGTTTTACAACTATTTTGGGGGAGAATACATACTACAACTGTTTATTACACTTGCTTTATACAACTGCTTTTATGAACACAAGTACCATAAACAACGCTATACGGATTGCATGAGTTAACACACTAATCCACAAAGGCCCTACACATCATAGTTTGTTAGTTTTGCTAAAGCGTGAATATTAGTAAATAGATCTATTTGGGACTGACAATCCCCGTCCGGGTTAGTCGCGCTAACATGTCAAACAGACGTATTAATATTTGTTCATACGAGTGTACCGGATTAGACACTTGCATTGGGGCACCCATGATTGTGTACTCGAAAGAGGCACAACACACATTGTTAAGCTTCAGACTATGAGCTCATGGCAAATGGTATACATATTTTTACATTCGTGCAACTACATATTTACTTATCGTTTGTTAACGATACATTTACTTGACATATTTACTTATCGTTTGTTAACAATACATTTACTCAACACATTTACTTATCGTTTGTTAAACGATACAATTACTAATCATTGTTGAATGATACAACTGTTAAAATCTTGTGTTTCATAACTCGTGTTTCATACTATTGGGTTTTATACCAACATTTAAACGATTGTTAAACAACTCTATGAACTCACCAACTTTATGTTGACCTTTTTAGTATGTATTTCTCAGGTAACCCACAGCAGTAGGACGCTTATGGATAGCGTAGCTCGAGTCGCATTGCTTTCAAACTCAAAGGATTTTGATTGCATTTTACTATAGTTAGTAGTTATGTAATCTACACATTTTATGAGAACTCCAATGTTTTGTATAACGGTTGTAAACAATTTGAATTTATGGTATGTAATATTTTCAAACGTCTCATATAGAGGTCGTTTGCTTTAATATTGTGTAGTGATATTTGATTTGGTCGGCGCCCCCATGACACCTCATGTTTCCGCTGCCACGTGTTTTGGGGGAGCGACAACCAAGATCAGTCAAAGGAAACGTTTACAAATTTTAAGGCTTCAGGGGCATAATTGTACATTCCCTATGGTGATAAAAAAAAGGAAACAATGCACATTAAATATGGAATTAATCACCTGCAAGAAAAACAAGGATATGATCGGTTCGCATGCAATTAAATTTGATTCAATTCCTTCACGAACGTCCCAACAGAAAACTATAAACCCTATATATAATTTCGCCGCTTAAACCAAGCAAACGAACAACACGAGTTTGTGACTGGTAAGGTACGCGACTGAATCAAGGCTTGGTTCAGAGAATAAACATGATTTAATTGTTGTGGTTCTGATAAGCAATATGGTGAAAGAAGAAATCGGAATCAATCGAATGTGAAAGGTAACCTCTTTTATTTGCTTGATGTGTAGTAAAAAAATTTCGAGTTGGTGAAACAATGTTTTAGTGTTTTGTTGATTTAACTCTTTTTAAAGAATAATGGAATGTGATTATTTGGGTGGATTTTGTAGTGTGTTCTGTCACATGTAATCAAAAGAAACAAAACCCTAGCGAGAAATTGTTTTGCTGAATCAAAGGTATAATGTATCAAGTCAGTGCACGTTAGTAGGATTTCATAATTTGTAGTAATGGCCAGTGACTATATTAGGTTTAAATTAGGTAAAACATTTGTTCAAAAACTATAAAACTCTAGTTATACAAATGTTGAGTTAGTAGGTTATGATTAATCATAATACAAACTATATAATTATATAAGAGTCTAGGTATACCAAAGTTAACATGTCTTCTGAATCAACGTGATCCTTTTTAAATTGTAATTAAATGTGTTGGTATAAATATTACTAGTTGATATTGCATTTATCACACCCTTTAACGTTTGTACAGTGAAGTGATTTTCAACGCTTGTAATGACATTACTACAATGAAAGGCGCTATGGCTCAAGGATAAGAAACCATCACGGTAAACTTCGAAAACCATATGTCTATATGAACACGGGAATCATGGTAAAAAAAGTGGTGTGAATCATATTATGTGGGATTGAATCATAGTTGGATAGTAATAATTAAGTAACATTGTATTTGGATTAGCTTAATCATCTTATATAGATGTTGAATCATAGTTATATATTTTGTGAATTGTTGCTGGTAATTTATTGAATCGTAGGTGACTAAGTAAATTGATGTCTTATTTTCCAGACGTAAGTTTGTATGGATCCCTCAAGAAAGTTTGTGGAATGACGAAAGTTTTTTCTGAAAACATGAATGATTTACAATATTGTTCGATGACTTTTTGGAGGGAAAACCGAATTGTTTTGCATATTGTCGGGAGAACTCATAAGCAACGATTGTACTATATGGAACGCCCTCCGGAGAAACTTGCATAATACTAATTGATTGTGGGTTCTCCAACTTCCCATTGTTTGTTTGAACATATTATCATGATTAGATTAAAAATAGTGGTTTCCAAAGTTCAAATCGTTCTTCACGTTTTGCATGAATTGATGTAAGAAATGAGTTCTTCATGTTTCAAAAATGGTGCATGATGTTCAATGCAATATAGTATGAATCGCTCCTAGGAATCGTTGTAGATATTGTTGATTGTATTAAGATATGCAATGCAATTATGTATGAATCGATCCAATATATCATTCCATCACATAGATTAATGTGTGCAGATCCACAAAATCATAAATGCCCAGATATATAAACGTGCATCAATATAAAAATTAGAATGATATGTGTATATCTTTGTTGTTTAATTTCCTAAAATATTGCATGATCATAAACCGCCCAGCATTTACTAATTCAAATTATATGTTATTTAATTAATTAACTAAATAACAAAAGACTAAAATACCCTTTAACCTAAATTTGAAATGATTGGTCAGGATTCCTTCTCCCTCTTCTTCACCAAATTTTTCTTCATAGCTTTAATTCGTAATTTGCATATAATAGTCATAAAATATATAAAATCAAGAATGCATATATATGATTTGTATACTATATTAAATGTATGATTATACTTTTAAGATTTATTGTTATTAATGAACTAATTTTATATAAGAAAGGGATTGATGGGGCGCGAGGCGTCCGTGTGAAGACGGCGCTCGGACCGCGATCGTGTTTGTTTTAAATTTGTATTTGCTGGGGTCTAAGTGTGACTTACTGATACTGAACCAAAAGGCTAGTAGATGGTAAGTATGACCTAGAGTCGTTCTTAAAGAGAAACTGAATTGAAACAGAGGGAATCCAATCAATCTTTCTTTTCTAGTAAATATTAAAAGAGTGCGTTGGGGGTTTTTGGTTCAGTTAATTAATTAAACTAATTAAAGCGAATAAAAGATAATTGTAAATCAGATAATAAAAGGAGTATTTGTTGTGAGTTCGTTAGCTTATAATGTGGGACGATGACTTATAGGGGAAACGTTTACTAAAGTTGTTGTGTTCACTAGACTTTGTAGTTTATGGTATAACTGATAGATTCCCTATTAGTCGGGTATCAACTAATATGTCACGAGGAACCATGGTGTCATGATTCTGATCAGACAGACAATGCTCAACTCTCCACACTCTCCTATGAGGGAGTTAGTGGCCCTTATTATTGAGCACATTTTACTCGTGGGCGAAGGAATAGAGTAGCATGTCCACAACAAGTCTAACCATTCTTAATACCATAAGGACTATAAGTTTAGCAAACTATTAACTTAGCAAATATGTTCGGACTTAGTTGATCAATTTCTATTAATGAATTTTAAGCGTGGTAAGCAAAGAAAAGTGTTGAGGTTTCTTGCGTACCTTACTTTATATTTCATAAGTTAAGGAAAAGTATCGATTTAAATTGGATTTTAAACTTGCTTTTCTTAATATAATTAACAAATCCCTAGGTTTTCGTAAATGGTTATTTAGCCTATAGCCTACCTAATCTAATCTAAACTAATCTAATCTAATAAAAGCAATAATTAAAATGCTGACGGCTTTTTGCATAGAGTTAAACCCAGACCATGTCAGAAAATGCTATGGTAGTCCACAATGTATTTAATCGTTTACCGATGTTTCCATTGTGGATTCAATTGCTTCACGATGTTTACATGATACGTACATTGTGATCCTAAGTGTACAATACTCATGGCACTTCCACGTAATCACATTGCATTTTATGATGCACGCATAATGTTACAATTGAGACCATAGTTTTACACAGATAACTATTGACCAAGTAGTGAGGTTCGCGACTCCTCTTTACAAGGTTACAATCACATTTGTTAATCGAAACGCGAATGTAGGTTTTAGGTTTAAAATCATAAGATAAGTCCGTTCATAAAGTTTTCATTTTATAATGTCGATCCATAATATAACTACCTTCGGTCGTTCTGACTTCCATACATTTGTACTCCGCTATAAGCGTTTCCAGTACTATATCAAAGAACAGTCGAATAGGGGCCGTCATATTATTTCACGACATATTTAAAGTCATCCCACAATTATATATACTAACTACATCACAACAAATACAATAGTAATCTACTCGCTAATCATGGCATAAACTATCTCTAGCATAATCAAAGTATACATATTTAATCAAGATAGATAAGGATAGAAATAACCGAGATTAGTATGCGAGAAGGAGTAGACTTGAATTAATAAGAGTTGCTCCAAGCGTACACCAACGATTACAATTGCGTTCCTCACCGAGGATTACAAACACATCCCTTGCTACTAGCCTAATACTAATTTAAGACAAAGAAAGAAAGAAAAGAAAGCTAGAAGAAAGTGTGTGTTTCTTCCAAGGTGTGAGGTGTGTCTTTCAAATGAACCCATGCCTCCTATTTATAGAGGAGTTTTGGTGCATTTTAGCCAAAGGTAGCACACATTAGCAAAAGGTGGAAAAGGTAGTAGCACCAGGTACAAAAGGCGAAAAAGGTAGTGGCACCAGGTACGAAAAGTAGGAAAAGGTCTAGCACCGGGTACGCAAAAGTACGAAAAAGCGCGATCCGTGCGGGTGGCGGGCAGCCGGCGGCGGCTGGAATCTTCAAACGTGCGTGGAATCTTCGTTTTTCATTCGTTTTGCTTGATTTTTATCGTGCGACCTTATTTTGACTATCTTGGCATAATGCTATTGATTTGTAATGTTTTTGAATTAAAATGCCAGGAATCGTTCCAGAATGAGAGAGATATCGGTAGTAAAAACGTGACTTTTTACGCGATATCAAGTATCCCACACTTAGAACTTTGCTTGTCCTCAAGCAAACTCGATTTTCAACATGTTAAAAATAAAATAATTTTAAGGTGGAACTTTTTACTAAGAGGTTTTGGGAAAGTAAAATACTTGTTCTTGGAAAAGGAAGGATTGTAATCTTTAGGAGCATGCTTGTGATCTTTGATCTTGGATACATGACTAGGCGATCCTCTCAAGGTGGTCACTCAAATCACTCAAAGTGTTTAGGGTTTCCTATTCTAACACTATCAATCACTCAGAACGCCAGTCATGTATCGTTTATCGTCATAAGCTTGATCGAGAATCAAATCGTTACCTTTTTGGCGAGTGTGAAGTCGATCTAGCCATCATCATTCAAGGAGAGGGGGTGAAAGGTTGGTGGTATGAGAGGAGGTTTTGATTTTTGATTTTCTTTTTGTCGAAGTTGGGATTTTTGGGAGATTGACGCCTTTGGATATTTGCAGAAGGAGTCTTTTTCTCCTATTGATTTCCTTTTTCTTCGGATTTTTTTTTTTTTTTGCGGCGTCAACACTTGTGATTTCTCTTCGATCATCTCTGAAACTTTTTATGAAGCCTGAAGGATGCTTTTGAGTAGGTGAGGGGTAACGTATCTATTTTTCTTTTGGGAGTATGGTTGTACAGCTGGGTTTTAGAATGATGTGATTCGATCTCCTTTTCACTGACCAATCTGGATCCGAAATGTATAACAGGAGCAAGTTCTGATTCTAAACGCATACATCGGCACACTCAAGAATCAAAAAAGTGAAGCATTAAAAGTGAATGCTTTTCTTATGGCTCAAGATACCTCACGAATCGAAAGTTGGGTTGTTGTGTGCCTAGTCATGCGATGCTCTTTATGGGATTACAAAACTGATTTTTCAAAAGAGTTTGTATTTTAATTATCCTTTTTCCCAAAGTAAATCATTCTTTATCTAAAAATTTTCATTTTCAACATATTTTTGAAAATTTTGTTTACTTTTTGGAGAAAGATGGTCTAATAAAGAGCAACGATTTTAGAATCAAGCGTATACCATTATCCATTTTACAGTAGTGCAACTACTGCTATCCCACACTTAAAGAAACATCGTCCTCGATGTTATACTAAGCTCTGAACGGGGTAAAATCCCACACTTAGGGTTTTAAACATCTAAGGCGCATTCTTTTAGTGTGTGTTGGGTTTGAATCCCACACTTAGTTATAAGCTTATTGGATATGGTATATTTAAAACGAATGAAAAAGATGGTATAGAATTACTCCCCGGTGGTTGCAGTGTTCCTTTGGTGCATGTGCCGGATTTCGTCTTCCTTGTTGCAGTTTTGATCAAGTCTTCTTGTGATTGGTCTCGTAGGTGTGAACACGTCGAATATACTTTTTCTTTTGGTGTTGATTCCTCTTTGTAGGCTGGAGCATGCTTTGTATGATCCGGGTGTGAAAGATAGTCGGAGATTTCATCACTTCTTGGAAAGTAAAATTGCAGAAATGTAAAAACATGGGTTGCCTCCCGAGAAGCGCTCTTTTAAAGTCGAGAGCTCGACTTAGTGCTTTCTTCTTCAGATGATGCTGGATGTGTCCGTGGTGCTGGAGTGATCACTGTGGTTCCTAGGTAAGCTGTAGCGTGGGGGAAAGTATCGCAGGAATTGTTCTATCATGTCTGCAATGAGAGTTGGTGGAGTGGTGGATTCCATCCTGAAGCTCTTGAAGTGGTCAGTGGCTAGTCTATCGAGGATTGCCATCCCATAGCTGATGTATCGAACTTCCCTTGTGACTGATCCGTTAGGGTAAATTCGAGTGCAGGTGTGAGTTCGAACAATCTCACGCTGTGGGTGGTTTCTTCCTATTGAGGTGATCAAAGCCATGAATTGAGTCTTTACTTCTTGAAAGTCTTCAGCTAAAGGGTCTCCTCCAAAAGATCGGGTTGCTTGGCATACTTGTCTGATGAGTTGATGTTGCTCACGATCGAAGGGAAAATCTGAGTCCGTGAAGACGTAGATTAACTTGCTGAATATTTCGCAATACCCATTGCGGTAAGCGTCAATTTCTATGTCTTCTTCCTCGTACATTCCACGCAGTCGATCTATTACATAGGATGCTAAGTTGATTGGTGACATGTTCCAATATCGTGCTGGAATGTCACGAGTGTTTTCTTCAAATGCTGCCTGATTTAGCTCATCCACTATAAGTTCGACGTGATGTCCAATGGTGGAGTGAATGACGATCCTGAAGTTTTCTGGAGTTGTAAGATGTTCTCCAGTTTCGATGAGGTCTAGAAGAGTTCTAAGATCTCCCACCATTCTTATGTCAGCATAATTCTGCGGATTTCCAGTAGCTCTCTCAAGATGGGTCCTCATTGAAGCTAGTGTAGCCTTTTGACTTGATGAGTAGGGAAAGGCTGATCCGGCCAAGGCACAATATACTTTTTGGTATATTTGCCTTTGGTTGTTGCAGAACTCGATTTCTCCCATTGGGTAGTCTGGTCTTTCTGGCTGTTGAGCTCCTCTGGTGACTTGTTCTTGAAGGGAATCGGAGAATTTTTGGATATGTCTGAGCAAAGTCTGGGGTACTGGTTCTCCATAGTTGGCGAGATATGAATTGTATTCTTGTTCAATCTGCCTTATCAGGTGTCTCTGAGCGGTGTTGTATTCATTGGTTGACTCTTTGATAGCCTCCACAATGATGCGTACATCGTCGTTTTCATCAATCAGATCAATCATTTCCTCGTGAGTGTCGATGAGGGGAATCTCTAATCTCTCGGTTGTGATGACGGGTGAATTTGGTGGAGCAAGAGGAGTTTTTGGAATAGAGCGTTCATCGATAGTGACGTCAACAAAATCACCGTCGAATTCAGCACTCTGGTATTCGGAATCTTCGTCTCGTGAATCTGGGAACTGGTGGAACTCTTCATCTGAGGGTGCGTTGTTGAAAGGTTGGGTGCTGTCGACCTTGACGGTCCTGACTTCCGTGATGGTGTTTTGAAGGTTTTCTTCAACAAAGCTTCCTGGTTGTCTTGCCTTATATGCAGAAATTTTCTGTAGGAGTTTAGCATACAAGTCAGGGTGTTGTGATGTTCGGAGTTCTTCTTCGAAAGTCTCTATGTCTCGGAGTCGGGTTCTAGTGAAGGGTTTTGATGGATCGAGATAAGAGTCGAGAATGTTTCCCATTCTTTTGAGATGAGTGGATCTAAGCTCTTGGTGGATGGGTTCGTAATCAAAGGATTCTTCTGATGAAGTGTAGCTTGCGCAGTCTTGTATTCTCTTGACTTCAGCCATCTGTGGTGAATCAGTTTGATCTTCATCTTCCTCCATTTCTTCCTCTGGTTCTGATTCGTCCTCCTCAGATTCTTCTTCTTCCTCAGCTTCCTGATACTCCTCGTCCTCGTCTCGGTCTGTCTCAGTATCGTAGATCAAGGTTGTTGGGCGAGTGAAGCATCGTTCTTCTTCGGGGTCTGATTCGTCATCGGAACATATTCTGCCTGTTGATATAGCGTGGCATTCTTCTTGCTCTGGTGTACAGTCCGGTTGGTCGATCTTGTAAGTGATGCTTTCACCATGTGCTCGTAGGACAATGTGTGGTTATACACATCAATCACTGCTCTGGCTGTGTTCATAAATGGTCTTCCAAGGATAATCGGGATGTTTATGTCCTCGTGGATATCCATTACCACGAAATCAGTTGGAAAGAAGAATTTGTTAACTTGAACTAAGACGTTCTCAGCTATTCCTTTTGGATATCTAACAGATTGGTCAGCTAGCTGGACAGTCATCTTAGTGGGTTTCAAATTTTCAAGTTCTAGCCTTTTAAACAGGGAGTAGGGCATAAGGTTAATGCTGGCTCCTAGGTCGGCCAAGGCGCTGATATCTCCGGATTGGTAAATAGAACAAGGGAGTGTGAATCTACCGGTATCTCCTAGTTTTTCGGGAAGGATGTTCTTAAGTAGGGCTGATGTTTCAGAACTAAGGGGATGTTGTTTACTTCGGGCAGTTTATCCTTAGTGGATAGCAATTTCCTCATATATTTATTTCGACCGGGAATTCTAGACATGGTATCGAGAAATTTTCCGTCTAGCTTAAAGGATGATAGTTTCTTAGGTTGGGCTTTAAGTCTAGCGGGATAAGGGATCCTGACCTCTTTGTTCATGGTCGGAGTGGGTTCCACAGCTGGTATCTTGATTGTGGGTTCTTCTTTTACTGGTGTAACACCCCCAAATTTAATGATTCGCGGAAGCATACTTTGGGTGTTACTAATCAATAATCAAAGCACACAGATATATAGTAAACGACTCTATATGTGTCGTTTTAACAAAATATATTAATATTAAAAGGTTTACAACAGTTTGAACTCATTCGTAGCTCGTGTTCGTAATATGAGAGATTTTAGTACATAATTAGTTATACAAAATCTAATAATGCAATGAAATCTCTGAAGTTTGCATGAAGACTCGAGCTAAGATGCATCCTGATGGGCAGTCCAAATCTACTGCTGAGTACCTGTGATACATGCTAAAATGGGTCAGCTGATGCTGGTGAGCTCACAGGTTTGAGTATCAAATAATATTCTATGAACCGCAAGATTTAAGTATTGATTTGCATCCAGCAAATAAAGTTACAGATAATGTATACAACCATGAGCGCATAGTCTGAGCTTAACTCGAGGGTCGGGTCCCATATAGAGAATTCCGAGCGAGGTGCCTCCACGAGTGCCTAATCTACACTCGTCTTCCCAAATATTAGTACGTCCGTTTACCCGGTTAGTGCTTGCTAACCCGGACGAGGAGGGTCAATCCTATATGGTACCATATACTAATATTCACGCTACTTTCGTATTACCAGACTATACTGACGGAGGACTTTGGTTTGATTAGTTGAAAACAACTCATGTAGTATATTGAAATATGTACTCGCGTTCATGTGTTAAAAACAAAGTAATGTATCACACCCCTAGTAAAACAGTAAAAAGAGGGGCCATGAGACTCACCTGAGCCTGAAGAGTTTATCTAAATAAACTGAGATTGATTAGCCAAGAATCGAAGTCCAAAGACTTGTAACCTGGGGGTGTCCACGACACGCGATGGTTATAAACATATGAAGGCATCTCATAAGACTACCTTGTAGTTGTTTGTCCAACTAGAATGTCCAAATGATTACAATTTGGTTGATTGTTTAAGTGTTTGAAAATGTGTACGGCCCGTTGGTGATTGTTGGTAATAATAATATTATCATTATTCTTGAAAAACGTGTTCCAAAGTGTTTTAGAAGTCATGTTGCATTCGTGTTTGATGTTATACAAGTTTAACACTTTGTGTGAAAGTTTAGATGTAACACTGTTACTCGTGACCCTAATGTAAGGGCGAAGCCCGTTAATGACGGGGGTCCGGGGGCAGAGCCCCTGGCTGGGGTCGAGCTGCCAAGTCAGCTTGGAAAATTTTTATTTCTACTATATTGCTTTGGTGAAAAACGCATCTGGACTTGAATTTGGGTGAAATGGGGCGTCAAATTTGGGTCTCAAAACTTAGTGTAAAATTGGTTTAAAACCTTCTGTTTTATGCGTCACTTATAGCGTCACTTAGAGGCTTGGGCGACACTTGGGAAGTGTCGCTATAAGTGTCGGGTATGGGTCTAGGCGTCACTTAGGAAGTGTCGCTAGAAGTGTCGGGTATGGGTCTAGGCGTCACTTAGAAAGTGTCGCTAGAAGTGTCGGTTATGGGTCTAGGCGTCACTTAGAAAGTGTCGCTAAAAGTGTCTGTTAAAGTCGTTGTGCGTCACTAGTCAAGTGACGGTAGGAGTGTCGGGAAAAAGGGGTTTTATGCGGCACTTAGGCAAAATTAGGGTTTCATGCGACACTCAATGCGTCACTTAAGTGACGCACGAAGTGTCGCTATACTGGTCGTCTTTGCGACACTTAGGTTTGTTTGACTGATTTTTGAGCCAAAACGAGTATCCGGTCACCGTTTGGCCTGAAACTTTTACTCAACCCATATTTGGACATTTTAAGCTTAAAGAAACAACTACTTTCTAAAAACACTAAAAATCGAGGAGTTGCGGGTTTTGTCGGAAACTTACAATTTGTCGGATGAAAATTCCGAAAAGATGGAAGTGTAGATCGTTGCTTCGTGGTTATTTTCTTCCAAACGAGTGTGAAGATTCGAGGTCGTTTGGAGGTGTTATTTTAGGATTTAGTGAGGTGGTGGTGGTTTGTGATTTAGAGAGAAAAGAGGGGAAGAGAGAGAGAAGAGTAAAGTGAAAATGGGGTGGGGAGGTGGTGACCTCACCCCTTTTGGGCAGATTTTTCGTGGGGCCCACCCCATGTGGGTGTGTCCCAAACTTGTTCCTCGCGTTTGCGCTCCGTGCGGTGTTCATTTTCCCGATCGTTTAACCGTTTAAATAATTATTTCGCGCGTTATACACCCGTTTTCAGGCACGAATAATTACCCAATATTTTTACTTAAAATATTCCACCAATTACTTTAATAATTGAGTTATAAAGTATAACTTAACATTGTTTGCGTGTTTAACATTCTAATCGCGTAGGCTTTTAATTGTACGATACGAAACATGTATGAATTATCATCAAAATACTATTTTAGATATAATAGCATTATTAAATAATGTTATCTTATTTAATAATTTTGTTCACCAACGTCCGTATGAAATTGAATCGAATTACATTCGATTTAAATTGCGTACGATTTAATCAAATCGCAAAATTGTATATATTCAACAATATAAAATCCGATACATTAATTAGCCTAACACAGAACTAATTACATGTATTAACAGTTGATTAGGCACTAATCACTAGTCCTAATTTGGCGGGTGTTACATTCTCCCCCTGTTAGAAGAATTTCGTCCCGAAATTTAGCTCGTGGTCGTGTTTGATGTAGAGTCAGGGAATAGCTGAGGATACTTGAGTCGCATTTGGTCTTCCCGTTCCCAAGTGAACTCCGGACCGCGCCGCGAATTCCACTTGACCTTAACGATAGGAATACGACTTTGTTTGAGTTGTTTGACCTCACGGTCCATGATTTCCGCAGGTTCCTCGACAAAATGAAGTTTGTTATCAATGCGAATTTTGTCGAGTGGGATGATAAGTGTCTCGTCAGACAGGCATTTCTTTAGGTTAGAAATGTGAAAGGTGGGGTGCACACTGCTGAGTTCGGCTGGCAGCTGCAATCGATATGCCACGGGGCCAATCCTCTCAAGGATCTCAAAGGGCCCAATGTACCTGGGGTTTAACTTCCCGCGTTTGCCGAATCGGATTACGCCTTTCCAAGGTGATACTTTCAGGAGTACTCGATCCCTAACTTGGAACTCGAGTGATTTGCGTCTCACGTCAGCATAACTTTTCTGACGATCACGTGCGGCTTTAAGTCGGTTTTGGATTTCGAAGATTTTCTCAGTGGTTTCGTGTATGAGTTCAGGACCAGTGAGTTGGCTGTCTCCCACTTCGGTCCAACAGATCGGTGATCGGCACTTACGACCGTACAGTGCCTCGAAGGGTGCAGCCTTAATGCTGGTATGATAACTGTTATTGTAGGAAAACTCGCACAATGGTAGGTGTCTTTCCCAGTTTGCACCGAAGTCAACTACCCAAGCTCGTAGCATGTCTTCCAGTGTCTGAATGGTTCGTTCACTTTGGCCATCGGTTTGAGGATGGTATGCGGTACTCATATCAAGTCGGGTACCTAATGATTTTTGGAGTGATTGCCAAAAGTGAGATGTGAAATGAGCGTCTCTGTCAGAGATAATCGAGGTTGGAACACCATGTCGAGAAACAATTTCTTTAATGTAGATTTGTGAGAGGTGTTCCATTTTATCGGTTTCCTTGATCGCCAAGAAATGAGCAGATTTGGTGAGGGAGTCAGTGGCCCATATTATTGAACGCATTCGCTCGTGGGCGCAGGAATAGAGTAGCAAGTCTATGATACGTCTAACCGTTCTTAATACCATAAAGATTGCAAATCCTATGAACAACTAACTTAGGGTTTATGTCCGGACTTATTGACCAATTCCTATTAGTAAAACTTAAGAGTGATATGCGAGGGAAAACATTTAGGTTTCTTGCGTACCTTACTTTGGGTTTCACAATTTAGGAAAGATTATCATTTAGATTGGATTTCAAACTTGCCTTTCTTAATATAATCAACAAATCCCTAGGTTTTCGTAAATGGTCATTTAGCCTATAGCCTACCTAATCTAATCTAATCTAATCTAAACTAAAATAACTAACATAATTAAAATGCTGACGGCTTTTTACAGAAAGTCAAACCCAGACCATATCAGAAAAAGCTATGGTAGTTCACAATGTATTTAATCGTTTATCGATGTTTTCATTGTGAATTTAATTGCTTCGCGATATTCACATGATAAGTACATTGTGATCGAAAGTGAACAATACTCATGGCAAGTCCACGTAATCACATTGCATTTTATGATGCTTGCATGACGTTACAATTAAAACCATAGTTTTAACACAGATAACTATTGACCAAGTATTGAGGTTCACGACTCCTCTTTACAAGGTTACAATCACGTTTGTTAATCGAAATGCGAATATAAGTTTTAGGTTTAAAATCTCATGATAAGTCCGTTCATAAAGTTTCCAATTTATAACGTTGATCCATAATACAACTACCTTCGGTCGTTTATCGGCTTCCATACATTTGTACTTTGCCTAAGAGCATTTCCAGTACTATACCGAATAAACAGTTGAATAGGGGCCGTCATATTATTTCACAATGTATTTAAAGTCATCCCATAATTATTTAAGCTAACTACATCACAACAAATATAATAGTAATCTACTCGCTAATCATGGCAAAAACTAATTCTAGCATAATCAAAGCATACATGTTTAGTTAAGATAGAATAAGGAAAGAATTAACCGAGATTAAGATGCGAGAAGGAATAGACTAGAATTAATGATTATAACTCCAAGCGTACACCAAAGATTACAAGATGCTCCCTACTTTCGTTCTACCTTGAACAAGCTTCCTAACTAGCCTACTACTAATCTTGAAGTAATACAATAGAATGAGAAAGAAAAGAAAGAGAGAAATATGCTAAAATGTGTGCATATGGTTTGTTTTACAAATGGAACCCAAGCCCTCTATTTATAGGTGAGTTTTGGCTCACATTAGCATCAAGGGGAGCAAGTTAGCACAAGGTGGGAAAGGTGGTGCACCAAGTACGTACTTTCGCGGAAAGGAGGCGCACCGGGTACGAAAAAGCATGGAAAGGTGGTGCACCAAGTACACAAACTTTCCAAAAAAGGAAACCAGTGCAGGGGGTGGAGGCCGGAAGCGGCCTGGTGGTGGCCGGCTGCCACCCGCCCCGTTTCGCCGTCTTTTGCTTCATTTCTTAGATCGTGCGTATTTTCTTCGTTATGCGTCCGTTTGCGTCGATTCTTTTTGCATTGGATTCGTAATTTAAAAATGAAGGTTTCGATATAAAATAGTCCCTGAGATGAGGTTCCTAACTCCAGATATTGCATACGAATCATTTGAATCTTCCGGCGGGCATAGAATCTTCATTCTTTATCTGTTTTAGTTGATTCTTATTTTGTTGGACTCGCATTTTGAAAACGAACATCTTGGAAAAGGTGGATACTGATGATGGGCACTTTAGTCTTGAAATCTCATTTTGAGGGCTTGAATCTTCAAACGTGTGTGGAATCTTCGTTTTTCATCCGTTTTGCTTGATTTTTCTCGTGCAACCTTATTTTGACCGTCTTGGAATAATGTCAATGAATTGAACCATAATTGAGTTCAAAATGCCAAGAATCGTTCTAGAATGAGAGAGATATCGGTAGTAAAAACGTGACTTTTTACGCGATATCAAGTATCCCACACTTAGAACTTTGCTTGTCCTCAAGCAAACTCGTATTCCTCATGGTTAAAGATAAGCAGATAATGAAATATTTTAAGGCGGAACTCTTTACTAAGGGGGGCTTTTGGAGAAATAAAATATTTCTTTCTTGAAAAAGCAAGTTTGTAATCTTTAGGAGCATGCTTTTGATCTTTGATCTTGGATACATGACTAGGCGGTCCTCTCAAGGTGGTCACTCCAATCACTCAAAGTGTTTAGGGTTTCCTATTCTAATATTATCAATCACTCAGAACGCCAGACATGTATCATTTATCGTCATAGGCTTGATCGAGAATCAAATCGTTACCGTTTTGGTGAGCGTGAAGTCAATCTAGCCACAATCATTCTATGGGAAGGTGATGTATGGTTTTGGAGTGAGGTGTTGGTGGTATGAGAGGGGGTTTTGTTGGTTGTTTCCATAGGTTTCTTTTTGGTGAAGTTGGGATTTGTGGGGATGATTGACGCCTTTTTTCTTCTGGTGTTTGCAGCAGGAGTCTTTTTTCTCCAATTGATTTTCCTTTCTTCGAATTTTCTTTCTTTGATTTTTTTTTTGACGTTAAATCCTTGCAATTTCTCTTCTTTCATCTTTGGGTTTTGCTATGAAGTTTGAGGGATGCTTTTGAGAGGGTAAGGATAGCGTATTTATTTTTGGGTGTGTGGATGGTTTCAAGAATGATGTGATTCAATCTCCTTCTTACTCACCAATTGGGCTTCGAAATGCATTACAGGAGCAAGTTCTGATTCTAAACGCATACATCGGCACACTCAAGAATCGGAAAAGTGAAGCATTAAAAGTGAATGCTTTTCATATGGCTCAAGATACGTCACAAATCGAAAGTTGGTTTGGTGTGTGCTTAGTCATGCGATGCTCTTTATGGGATTATTAAACTAGTTTTTCAAGAGAATTTGTATTTTATTTATCCTTCTTCCCCAAAGTAAATCATTCTTCGTCTAAAATTTTTCATTTTCAACATATTTTTAACTCAATTTTAGAAAAAAATTTAAATTTTCAAGTTACTTTTTGGAGAAGCATGGTCTAAATAAAGAGCAACGATTTAGAATCAAGCATATACCATTATCCATTTAACAGTAGTGCAACTACTGCTATCACACACTTAAAGGAACATCGTCCTCGATGTTATTCTAAGCTCTGATTGAGGTAAAATCCCACACTTAGGAGTTGAAACATCTAAGAGATATTCTTTTAGCGGTGTGTGTTGGGTTTGAATCCCACACTTTGTGATAAGCATAATGGATATGATATATTTAAACGAATGAAAGAGAACGGTATAGAAGTACTCCCCGGTAGTTGCAGTCTTGCTTGGTTGCATTTGCCGGACTTTGTTCTCCTTGGCGCATTCTTGATCAAGTCTTCTTGTGATTGGTCTCGTAAGTGTGAACATGTCGGATATACGATTCTTTGGTTGTTGATACTTTCTTGCAGGCTGGAGCATGCTTTGTATAGTCCGAGTGTGAAAGATTGTCGGAGATTTCATCACTTCTTGGAAAGTAAAATTGCAGAAATGTAAAAACACGGGTTGCCTCCCGAGAAGCGCTCTTTTAAAGTCGAGAGCTCGACTTAGTCCTTTCTTCTTCAGATGATGCTCGATGCGTCCGTAGTGGTGGAGTGGTCACTGTGGCTTCTAGGTAGGGCGTATCGTGGAGGAAAGTATTGCAGGAATTGCTCGATCATGTCGGCAATGAGGGTTGGTGGAATGGTGGATTCCATTCTGAAGCTCTTGAAGTGGTCAGTGGCTAATCGATCGAGGATTGCCATCCCATAGCTGATGTATCGAACTGACCGTGTGACTGGTCCGTTAGGGTCAATTCGGTTGCAGGTGAAGGTTCGGACAATTTCACGCTGGGGGTGGTTTCTTCCATAACTCAGTCTTTACGTCTTCAAAGTCAGTAGCCAAATGGTCTCCTCCAAAGGATCTTGTTGCTTGGCACACTTGTCTGATGATTTGATGTTGCTCATGGTTGAAGGGAAAATCTGAGTCGGTGAAGATGTAGGCTAACTTGCGGAATATCTCGCGATATCCATTGCGATAAACGTCCAGTTCTACGTCTTCTTCTTGGTACATTCCGCGCAGTCGAGTTGTCACGTAAGTTGCCAAGTTAATTTGCGACATGTGCGGAATGAATCTTGGTACCTCACGAGTTTCTTCTTCATATGCTGGTTCATTTAGTTCATCAATTATCAGTTCGACGTGATGACCAATGGTTGAGTGAATGACGATCCTATAGTTTTCTGAGGCTGTGAGATGTTCTCTAGTTTCGATGAGATCTAGAAGGGTTCTAAGATCTCCCACCATTCTAATGTCGGCATAACTTCTTTGGTTTCCAGTAGCTCTTTCAAGATTGGTTCTCATTGATGCGAGTATAGCCTTTTGACTTGATGAGTAGGGAAAAGTTGATCCGGCCAAGGCACAATACACTTTTTGGTATATTTGCCTTTGGTTGCTGTAGAATTCAATTTCTCCCATCGGGTAGTTGGGTCTTTCGGGCTACTGAGCTTCGCTAGTGAGTTGTGCTTGAAGCAAATCAGAGAATGCTTGAATATTTCTTCGAAGAGTGCTGGGCTCCGGTTCTCCATAATTGGAGAGGTATGAGTTGTAGTCTCGTATGATTGCCCTTATCAGGTGCCTTTGTGCAGTAGTATAGTCATTGGTTGACTCTTTGATAGCTTCCACGATGATTCGGACATCGTCGTATTCGTCAATCAATTCAATCATCCCTGAGTGAGTGTTAATGAGGGGAATTTCTAGCCTTTCAGTCGTGATATTCGGGGAATTTGCTGGAGCAGGAGGAATAGAGCGTTCATCACAAGTGACATCAACATATTCGTTGTCACATTCGCTGTTGTAGTCGGAATCCTTGTCTCGTGAATCTGGAAATGGGTGGAATTCTTCATCTGAGGGTGCATTGTTGAAAGGTTGTGAACTGTCGATTTCGATGGTTCTATCTTCAGTGGTTATGTCTTGAAGGTCTTCTTTAACAAAGCCGCCCTTTCGCCTGGCCTTATATGCCGCGATTCTTTGGTAAAGTTCGGTATATAGGTCCGGGTACTTGGATGATCGGAGTTCTTCTTCAAAAGCGTCTATGTCTCGAAGTCTGGTTTGGGTGAAGGGTTTTGAAGGATCGAGATAAGAGTTAAGAACGTTTCCCATTCTTCGGATATGAGATGTCTTAAGTTCTTCACGGAGAGTATCATAATCAACGGATTCTTCAGACGAAAAGTAATCTTCGCAGTTTTGGATCCTTTTTACTTCAGCCATTTGTGGCGAGTCATCATTATCTTCCTCCATTTCTTCCTTGTCTTCTTCTTCCTCTTCAGGTTCTTCGTTTTCAGATTCAACTTCTTCCTCTGCTTCTTGGTATTCTTCCTCTTCTGGATCGTAGTCAGAGATAAAAACTGCTGATCGAGTGAAGTGTGGTTCTTCCTCTGGCTCTGATTCGTCATCGGAACAAATTCTGCTGGTTGAAATGACGTAGCAATCTTCTTGCTCGGGGGTGCATTCCGGTTGGTCGATCTTGTAAGTAATGCTTTCACCGTGTGATCGTAAAACAATCGTGTGGTTATACACATCAATTACTGCTCTAGCGGTGTTCATGAATGGTCTTCCAAGGATAATCGGGATGTTTATGTCCTCGTGGATATCCATTACCACGAAATCCGTCGGAAAGAAGAATTTATCAACTTGAACTAGGACATTTTCAGCTATTCCTTTCGGGTATCTAACAGATTGGTCAGCTAGCTGGACAGTCATCTTAGTGGGTTTCAAGTTTTCAATTTCTAGCCTTTTAAACAGGGAGTAGGGCATAAGGTTGATGCTAGCTCCTAAGTCGGCTAAGGCACTCATTTCTCCGGATTGGTAAATAGAACAAGGAAGTGTAAATCTACCGGTATCTCCTAAATTTTCGGGAAGGCTATTCTTAAGCAGGGCTGAGGTTTCAGAACTAAGGGGAATGTTGTTTACTTCGGGCAGTTTATCCTTAGTGGATAGCATGTACTTATTGTTGGGTTTTCTATTCCCTAACTAGATTATCATATACGCAGCGGAAAAACAATAATTTTATAATCTAGGGCAATTAGGAAACTAAACCCTAAGGATCTTAACTTGAATAAATAGTACAATAAACAATAGGATAAATAAGAAAACACTAACCTTAGAGAAAACCTATTTCTCACGCGCAGACCAACTAGCAGAGCTTCGTTACTTGGAGGCAAGTACCCAAAGTAGAATACCTCTAATGCTTCACACCCAAAAACCCAAGAGAAAGTCGAATTTTCGAAAACCTTTGAAAATTCGTATCTAATTCGTATGTCATAAGGTATAGGTTTGACCCCTATTTATAGTTGTGGAAGAAACCTCGCGGTTTGCTGAATTCGACTCCCAACCGGCGGTTGAACCTTCCAACCGACGGTTGGAGCTGTTTGACTTGGACTCCAAGTCTGCGACTTCCACCGCCTTAGAAACCCTAATCCCCAACCGGCGGTTGGACCTTCCAACCGGCGGTTGGAATGTGGCTTCAAAATCCTTACGCCTTTTTAATTACTTTTGATTTCAATTTAATAAATATTATTAATAAATAAACCAATTAAATATAATATTAATACTATTAATATTATCCTTCATCTTTCTCTTGACTGTTCATTGAGGGCAACTCAAAAAAGACTTTACCATTAATGATAGTCTCACCAATTAGTTATGATATTGGACACTATTCCAACAGTCTCCCACTTGGACAAATCAACTATTATTGGTCTAAGTCTACATCTTATTAACTATGTAAAGTGTGCCATCCATCGCAACTGCCTAACTCTGATTTTCATCTTAGAGTCAGTCCTTTAGATAAGTGATCATCCATTCCTTTGTTTCACGATATCGTATGAATTGAGACATGGTTTTTAATCAATCTCAAGATTCATATAAGTTTTCTGATTTCCGATTATATTGACTATATGAAACTACTGAACTATCAACTTAGTCTCGGCCAGGCCTAGCACTTTAGAGTCAAACTTTAATCATCAGATGGCCATGATATCTCTTTTCCATTTTAGGCAAAAGGAACAAATAAATGTCGACTACATAGCACTAGTCAACTCATCATATCATACCTAGCATACCCTTTATAACTGGCATTTACGCACAGCGTTTGAGTAGACTAAAGTATAATAGACTTGAAGAACTAGATACTCATGTATTTCCATTTGAAGAATAGAAGATTTTATCATCTTAAAATCACTCGTGATTTAATCCATGAAGTGATCTCTTTAAGTGCGGGTCTCTCCTATACTTAAATCCCCATTAAGTACCCATGAGTGTTGCAGCAATCTCCATGCCATGTCTAATCTCCATAAACATCTACTAACACTCCATGACAGTCTTAATTCACCACATACTTCCTATTAGGGGTAGGCAAAAATATCCGTATCCGAACCCGAAATCCGAAAACCCGAAAACCCGATCCGAAATTATCCGAAAATTCGGATACCCGAAATTTCGGATATCCGAATTTCGGATATCTGATTTTTCAGATTCGGATTCGGATTGTAATTTTTAAAAATTTCGGATATTCGGATATCCGAAATATCCGAAAAAATATTCTTTTATATGTTTTTGTTTTCATTCCCTTTGAAAATGTGTATAATTGTTCCTTTTATGTG
Source organism: Pseudognaphalium luteoalbum (assembly GCA_963422505.1). Taxonomy (NCBI): domain Eukaryota; kingdom Viridiplantae; phylum Streptophyta; class Magnoliopsida; order Asterales; family Asteraceae; genus Pseudognaphalium; species Pseudognaphalium luteoalbum. The sequence goes on from OY730193.1 coordinate 24,635,509, forward strand.
GCCGACAGGCATGCGAACTGAGACAGATTGATACACTTTCCTGCTTCACACCTGTCCCCACTTGGCCACTTTTTCTCTTTCCTTTTATCTCTCCGTGTTCTCTTTAGTCTTTACCCCATTTCATTTTCTTCCGCAACCATTTTCATTACCCCTTTTTCTTTTATAAATTATCATAAATACGTCATATAATTAAGTTCAAAATTACAAATAAATATGTCAAATTAACCAGATTATGAAGCTTTTTAATATGAGACTAGTTTTATCAAAAATGGAATTCGCCGGAAAAGATGAACTCGCCGGAGAAGATGAAGCCGTCGATGCTGCTGGTTGAAACTTCTGCGTGTACATTATAGTTACTCCGTTGCATACGTTGTTATGATTCTAAAAGTGTCAGACACATGGCTACATGAGTTACTTGTTTCTTCAATTTCTTTATCTAATTGAATTAAATCTTTTTTGTTAGTTAGATTTTTCTTGCTGCCATGAAGCTTACGATTGGTCCATTTTATTCTAGTCTAATTATGTTGCTTTCTTTCTTTCTTTTAGAATATTAAAGTAATTTGTATTTATATACACTTGTTGTTCTCGGAAGATATATGAATGCAATTGATTGAAGTTTTGTTTCTGTTGTTCTACTTTTTAAGTCGATTTCATCTAATGGATTTGGTATTTTCGGATAATCGGGTATCCGAGTTCGGATATCCGAATTTCGGATATCCGAAATTTCGGATTCGGATTTCGGATAGCAAAAATAGGTATCCGAAATTTCGGATATTCAAAATTCGGATATCCGAAAATCGGATTATCCGACTTTGCCCACCCCTACTTCCTATAATGTGATCGACTGAGGAGGTTTGAGTAAGAACTTGTTGAAAGTGCCCCTTGTCGTGGACCTAGATGTCAATTGACAACAATCGTAAGGCGGATTCAAACAATTGCTTGTATGGCTAACAAAACACAAACCGAACACAAGGAATTCAATAATGTAAACGTGTATATTGGCTTGTATAACTGTTTGGGAACGATTACAAGTTGGTTTAGTCGACAAATGGTGCTAGGGTTTCGTCAACCCTAGCCGAAAACCCGTAGGTTTGTATTTATACTAAAAAGTCAGCCGACATGCGTCACTTGTGGAAGTGTCGCATGTGGCCGCCTTCATGCGTCACTTACCTAAGTGTCGTTATGCGTCACTTAACCAAGTGTCGCTATGCGTCACTCAGGCAAGTGTCGCCTAAACTAAAACACGAGTGTCGCACTATACAAAAGCTATATTTCTATTAAATAACTAACGACACTTATTACAACTCAATAGACCAACTGACAGACACCTAATATGCATCAACAAACTCCCCCGTGTCTTCAGCTTGGTCTTCAAAAATCTTCAAGTCTTCACTTCCAGCCAGCTGGAAATACACCACCAGCGTGTACTCCATTGGCGACGCAGATATCCACGATCTTCTGAAATTTTAACGCGTCAGCTCTATCTTTCGTTTTAAACTCAATTCTGTTTTCATGTAATCTTTTCATATCTTGAGCAGAAAGATTGATCAAACTTAATGGATCAAAAACGCAAAATATTTTTCTCTTAAGACCCCATAATGACCTCTTCTTAGGCTGAACAGCATCCCAAGCTGTTTTCTCGTTGTTTTCTGTATCTGCATTTGAAGACTCCAGGTCTGTAGCTGGTTCTGAATTTGGAATGAATACTATCACAGCTTCACCCGTAACATCATCATATTCCCAATAAACCAACCTATTCAAAAAGTCTAACGGGATGATCTCCAAAGGTATCTTCTGTAGACACTTTGCTGGTGGATAGATCATCTTCACAATAGGTTGTCGGGTAACCGGATCCAGCTTCTTCTTAAACTTGTACCTCATACCCAACGTCGGCTTTATCAAGTTGTACTTTTTACTGTTAATCTCACGAAGAATGATCACCTGAAAGAAATCTGCTCTTGAATCTCGTGATCGGTTGATCAACGGTATCTGAGCTAACCTTTGAAGCTCACACTTCGGCAAAGTACTTATTTTGTAAAACTTCATATTGAAGTACTGAATGCCGTCACTCCTCTTTATCATAAACACCGAGTTGTTCTCATCAAATTTCCAACTCTTAATCAATCCCGTGTAATCAGATCTAACTTTGTAGCATTTACACGTAACCGGTACCTCGATAATCGGTTTGAGCCCTATATCCGGTTTTGTTGTAGAAGTTGATGGCTCGTTCGTCTCTTTTTCCGATTCATCTTCAGACGAGTCCGATTCTATAATGGGAGCATCATCATAACATTCATCACTGTGCAATTGCTCCCCCTCAACTTCAATATCCTCATTTTCCTCAAAAAAGTAATCCTCTGCTACAGGATCATCCATCACCTCTTCCTCAGGCATCGTGTTATTATCATTCATCAAGTTTTGCAAATATGTGAGATCTACAAATGAATAATCAACCGCAATAGGTCTTGCCTGACCTTGAACCTCAACAAAATAATCCAAACTGATATTTTCATTCATAGTGGAAGAAGGTTGTACATTTTCAGGTTCAGGGGAAGGAGTTACATTTGTTTCTATTTCCCTAGAATTATCCTCCCCCGAAACAAGTGTGACTGACTCAAATTCGAACAACCTAGAAGACATAGTCGTTATCTGTTGCTGGAGAGAGTCCACTGTAGCAGCTTTAATTTCTAAATCTTTAATCTGTGAAGCTTGAGCTGCAATGATCGCCTGTTGATCATCAAAACGCTTTGATAAATGCTCCAATTGAGCTAAAACCTGCTGAATAGAAGCAGTTGCAGGCTGAGGAGAAGGTTGTTGAGTTGGCTCCTCAAGAACAATCGAAGTCCGCTGGCGTCGACGTAGAGGTAAATCGGCATAAGATGGCGACGACCCAGCAGGACGCTTGCCAGGATTCCTCGGGATATGAACCCGACCAGCAGAAATCCGGCGCAGAATACGCTTAAAGCGTTGGGGATCAGCTAGTTGAATCCCATCAAAAGCAGATTGTGGTGGCACATCACCCTCAGAATCAGAAGGAGTGGGCCCACCATCATCGGAATCATCATCGACCCAGTCGACACGATCAATATCATCGAGGTCCTGAGCAATGTCAGTGTCGACCAAGTCATCCTCATTGACCGGAGGGATGACATTATCTTCAAAACCATTATCAATCGGCGCAACATAGTTCTCGTTGACTATGTGCCCGAATAACTCTCGGTCAGCCAAAATTTGTTCACCTTTTGGTGCCAGCTTACAGTCATTAAAGACTCGTAAAAGCATCGGTGTTGGCACCAAAAGAGAACGCTGGTCAGGTGCTATATCCAAGTTCAGATCATTTAACAATAACTGGACAAAACGAGGATACTGCAACCATTTGTCCTTCCCAGCCCTGATGTTTTCCACCATATTCCCAAAAATATAGCCGCTAAAGTTATAGGGCTTATTATACACTAGGGCTAACATAAGTGACAAAGTCAAATGACTTGCCGCATCATACCCCCCTTTCCTCGGCGATAAACATACAATGACAATGTGGCAAAGATACCTCCAAACGCGGCACAGAAACTGCTTGCGAAAATCCGACAGCTGATTAGCTGGATAACCCATTCTCTGAAGTCCCCCGTAGATGAATGTAGTTGGGAAGATAGTGGGCATCGTAGAGTTATCGTTGAACTGTAAAACCCGTCTAATCGAGTTCTCGGTGATCTCGATTTCCTCACCGAACATGTTTGAAACAATCCTCGGTACGTCACCCTGAACTCTGATCACCGCATGATCATAAAATTCCTCAATTTGGTTCATATAAACCGGAGTCGATGCGGTGATGGCGTAATAAATCCTTGATCGGCGGAGAAACTCGATCATAGGCCGGAAGGGAGCCGAGTTGGCGTGTGTTGACTCCAAGAACGCCGTTATGTTGTGACGGGTGTTGGTGTGGCGGTAATAATTCTGTAACTCAGCCATCTGTAAGCTAAAATACAAAGAAAAATAACCGAAAGCGTTATAGAGTTAGCCCGAACACAGAAGGGTTAGAAAACGAATTTTGATTTTAGGCGTCACTTATGGTAAGTGACGCATGGCCACTACCGTCACTTAGTGAGTGTCGTATTGTACAGTAATGAAAATTAAAATCAAATTATAGCGTCATTTATTGGAAGTGACGCTATCAAGCGTCACTGATGTAAGTGACGTTTGTATTTGGTGATTTAATTTATACGACACTTGCAAAGTGACGGATGAAGAACATGCGACATTTATCAGAGTGACGGTATCCTAAGGGAGTCACTTACGAAGTGACGGTATAAGTGACGTTTAGAAAGAAGCGTCACTTATGCGTCACTAGGAAGAGTGACGGTTTAAAAAGTAAAGCAATTATATGCGTCACTACACGAGTCACTTAAGAAGTGACGCAAAATCAAGCGTCACTTATTGAGTGACGGTATGGGTTTCAAAATTACCAAACAGCGTCACTTGAGGTAAGTGACGCACGAAGTGACGCAACGATGAAGATCATCGTGTCACTGTTCATACCCAGATTTCAAAATTAGGGGTTTTCAAAATCAAGTGAACTAGAGTGTGCGCAAGGTAGAAACGAGTATAACACACCCTTTATTACATGAAATCATTATCTAAACATGCATTAAATTAAGCGAATTCAAATTACCCAAAAACCCGTAACCCTAAGTTTAAATTACAGCATGAATATCAAACGAAAAAGGTTAAGGTTAATACCAAATAGTTCGTGTGAATGAGTAGAACAAGAATATGGGACTGGAAAGCGATGAAAAGCCACAGAACGCTCGAATCGATCGACGAAAAACGCACAGAAGTAAGTGACGCAGAGACAGTTTGAGTGTCGGTGTGTCAGAGCAAGTGACGCTATAGTAATTTGAAAAGTGGTGAGGTTGAGTGTCGTGGGGAAGGGGTATTTATACACCGACCCTAGTATGCGTCACTCAACCCAGCACTTATAGCGAAGCTTACCCCGGCACTTACTGGGTCACTAAAGTGAGTGACGCAATATCGTATGCGTCACTGACAGCGTCACTTATGAAAGTGACGCACAGTTCACTTTTAGTGAAAAATTGCGATTTCATCGATTTTTCGCGTTGGGATTTCGGTACTCAAATTTGAAAATGTAACTGTAACTTGGATAATAACTAAAATTACACTAACTTAGAGAAAATAAGAATGTAAATTTATAACTAGAAAAATTAACACATTCTTTTTGGTGACGGAGTTGATATAGTCTGATTAGGGATCATATCGGAATAACATGCATTTATTAGGAACAGTAAGTGTTATTTCGATCATCAGTATATTTGTCCTCTTTAAATTTACTTGACATACTAAAAGCACTTTTTATAAAAATTATTTCAAAACGATTATTAGTATGTTTATCCACTTAAACATATTACACTCACATCTAGGAAGTATTTTATTATTATTGGTATGTGCATTTCGCTGTAGTTCCCACCATAGATATACATCTTAACTTAAGACATAGACCATGTTTCCATTTACAGATAGAATATAAGAAAATCAATTTTAAGAATCAAGTCAGCGGTGACAGGTCTGTACTTACGTACAACAGAGCGACATAGCTTGATTCAGGTTTAAGCAAAACCAAACTTGGTCAAACCATTTTGGCGACCTTGTAAGATATCTTATTTTGTAAAGACTTTGCAAGTACTTTGACTTGTGTTTGCTTAAGGTTAAAGTATATATTAATAGAAGCCAGGTCTATACTTACGTATAACAGAGGAAACTATCAATATATACCCCCAAATGATATCAAATAAACATCTTTCATGAAAGCATGTCTAGAATAAGTAAGAAATTAAGACTTTTGTCATACATCTAATGGTGTTATACCACTTGAAATAGACAATTAATGATTAGGATTCTTAAGACTTATCAAAGATGTTTGCATACCATGCCTACTAATATATCGTATGATGAAGACAATGTTTATAAAAATTGTTTTCAATACGTCAGATAAATCTACTGACACATCCAAGATAAACCTTAAAGTTCCATTTTTATGCATGTCATCCAATGTACTATCATATCCCAAGTTGTTTACAGACACAACTTCAACGTCTATTTTAAAATGTAGCAACTTTGCATTTCATTAATACTAGAAAGTATAATGAGTGGCAGTTGTGTAGGTTGCATTTATTTATTTTTATTTTTTATTTTTTTTATTTTTTTTATTTTTAAAAAACATTACTTGAAAAACAATCCAAGTCACGAATTACTTTTTAGCAAGAAAGAATCTTAAACCAATCATGTTGATTAGTTCGTCAAATCGAGTACGCGTAAAGGCTTTAGTAAAAAGATCGGCATTCTGCTTTAAGGTGTCTATCTGGACAAGGTCAATTAGGTGTTTTTCATAGCAATCCCGTATAAAATGGAACCTAAGTTCAATATGTTTAGTCTTAGAGTGCTGTACGGGATTGCGTGTGATAGATATGGCAGCAGTATTATCTATATGAATAGGAGTCACAGAAAGAAGTAACCCGTAATCGCGCAGTTGATGTTGTATCCATAGAACCTGAGAGCAGCAACTTGCAGCAGCAACGTACTCAGCTTCCGCAATGGAGAGAGAAACTGTAGTCTGTTTCTTGCACTGCCACGAAACTAGTCGAGATCCTAGGAATTGACATCCACCAGTGGTTGACTTCTTGTTGATGCTGCAGCCACCATGATCTGAATCCGAATAAGCAGAAAGAGCGAATGATTTCTCATTTGAATACCATAGACCAAGATTGGGTCTATGTTTGAGATAACCAAAGATTCGCTTTACAGCCCTCATATGAGACACCTTTGGTTTGGCTTGAAAGCGAGAACATACGGATACCGCAAAGACAATATCCGATCGAGAAGCAGTCAAGTACATCAAAGAACCTATCATTGATCGATAGTCCTTTTCTTTGCAATCTTCTTCATCCTCAGCAAGTCGGAGATTGTGATTAAGCTCGATGGGAGTCCCATAGGTTTTACAATTGAGCAGATCATATCGAGTCAACATGTCTTTGACATACTTTGACTGATGAATATAAATACCTTTTGAAGACTGCTCAACTTGTACACCTAAAAAGAATTTGAGCTCCCCCATCGCACTCATCTCAAACTCAGCTTTCATGATTTCCTCAAAGTGCTTGCACATCGCTTCATTTGTAGAGCCAAAAATAATGTCGTCCACATACAGCTGCACAAGTAGCATATCCTCTCGATCGCCAGTCCGTTCTTTGCGAATGAACAGAATACTGTCGATATTTCCACGAACAAATCCATGCTTAACTAAATGATTAGATAACCTCTCGTACCATAATCGCGGGGCTTGATGAAGACCGTATAACGCCTTGTTTAACTTGCAGACGTATTCTGGATGCTCAGGGTCTTCAAAGCCAGGAGGCTGTTTCACATAGACATCAGTGTCTACTTTCCCATATAAAAATGCGCTCTTGACATCGAGTTGGTGAACGCGGAACTCTTTGTAAGACGCAAATGAGAGAAAGATCCGAATGGACTCAAGTCTTGCCACAGGAGCGAAGACTTCATCATAATCCAAGCCCTCAATTTGACTAAATCCTTGAACGACCAATCGGGCTTTATTCCGAATTACAATACCCCTATCATCCATCTTATTGCGAAACACCCATCGAGTGCCAGTTAAATGAGCACCTTTGGGTAATGGAACTATATCCCATACGTGTAGTTTGTTGAACTGCTACAACTCTTCTTGCATAGCCTCGACCCAAGATGGATCTTTTAAGGCTTCATCAACTTTCTTCGGTTCAATTTGGGATAAATGACAGGAATTTATCCTGGCGATCAAATTCAACATTTCCTGATTTGGATTTTGCTGCACTTGATGCCTTGTTCGAACAGCAGCTTCAGGATCACCGATAATGTTATCAATGGGGTGATCCCTGTGTACACGTGTGACTAGGATTCGATCGGGTGCAAGTACTAACTCCAAATTATTCATGTCCCCTTCAGTGATGGGAACAGTGTTAGTTGCAGGAACAGTAGTACTTTCTGGTTGCACTGGAGGTTCCGTATCATCTTCATTAGAGAAAAGATGAGAGTGGACCATGTCATCATCCTCGTCTTCCTCCAATGGTGGCATGTTGGGATCATCGGGATATTCTGTTGTATTAGATGTTCCTGAAGTCGAAGGAACATCCGAAGGCGGAACCGTAGGCAGAGGTGTGGATGTGGTAGATATTGGTGTAGTAGGTGTGGGTGGTGGAGGTGACGGTGTGGGTGTTGCCGTAGGTGGGGATGCCGGTGTTAAGGTAGAAGTGTCCTGACACAAACTAATACCATGAAGTAGAGTGACAATTTCATCCTCATCAGAAGTTCCTTCTGGTATGTCGAATGAGTTGAACACATCCTTGTAATTGAATAGCCAATCCGGACCCGTTCCTTGAGGAGGATCCGTGTATCGTAAGCATTTCACCTCAAAATGCTCTTCCACCTGATGAGTCGACTTGATGTAAACTCGTTTATTTGGAGAGTTGACGGAATATCCAAGGAAGATTCCTTCAACTGCTTTAGCTCCAAACTTCAAGACTTTGTCTTTAGAGACCATAATCAGACATGGACACCCGAAAGGTTCCAGAAACTGCAAGGTGGGCTTACGGTTGTTAAAGAGTTCATAACAAGTCTTATTTTTCTTCTTAACCGTGAGCACTCGGTTCAAAACATAGCAAGCAGTACTGACTGCTTCTGCCCAAAAGATTATAGGAAGCTTAGAATCGGCCAGCATAGTCCGAGCTGTCTCGATAATAGTCCTATTTTTACGCTCAGCTACTCCGTTCTGTTGAGGAGTTCGAGGAGCACTGAACTGATGATCAATGCCTTTTGTGGCACAGTATAACTCAAGAGTAGAGTTCTTGAATTCAGTCCCGTTATCACTTCGCAGTCTTTTAACCTTTAAGTTGCATAAATTTGCCAACTTATCTAACAGATATACCAGAATATCTGGTGTCTCACTCTTTGCCCCCAGAAAATACACCCATGAAAATCGTGAGTAGTCATCGGTGACTACTAAGCAGTACGATCTTCCACCAATACTCTTGGTTGAGATAGGACCGAATAGGTCCATATGCAATAATTCCAATTGTGCTGCAATGGAATTCACTAACTTAGGCTTGTGAGGTTTCTTATGAAGTTTCCCTTTATGGCAGGCGACACAATCATCTTTTAGTGCAAATGACTGTTTAGGGACTCCATTAACCAAATCATTATTTATCAAGAAATTCATCTTTCAAAAATGGATGTGTCCCATTCGACGATGCCACAATAATGATTCCTTTTCTGAAGCCTTTGAAAGGAGACATGTATACTCATCTTTAGTCTCCACAGTTCGCATATTCATAACGTAGGTATCGTTTCTCCGTGGCGCCCTTAAAAGCACCCATTCCTCGGGGATAACGAAACCCGGCTTCAAAATCACGCACTCTGTCTTTGTGAACGCTGTTGTATAATCCTTATCACAGACTTGTGATACACTCAGCAAGTTGTAGTCAATTGGGCCACGTAGTTCACATTTTCGAAGCTAACTTTCCCGTTAGTTAGCGTACCTTTCCCAGAAATGGTTCCTCCTGTATCTCCAGCAAATGCAACATGTCCTCCAGAATGTGGTTTAACATCCGTCAAAAGGGACACATCGCCTGTCATGTGTCGCGAACAGCCACTATCCACAAACCACTCGCTGTCTTTAACGCGTTCTGACTGCTGCAACACAAAAAGTAGGAGATTAGTGAGAAACGGTGACCCAAGCCTTTACAGACTTAGGTCGACCACAGTCATCAACAATAATCACATCAGACAAGACTTTATTTTTAAACAGATCAGATTTTGTATCTGATGTGTTATTATTGATGACATTGGAGTCTGCAGTAGACTCCTTTATTTTCCAAACAGTAGATGGTTTGGAAATTTTCTTTGGAGTAATGTCGGGCTCTTGTTTTGGCAAAGGTTTTTGCCCAACATTACTTGTTTTTGCAGCAGGTTTGGGAGAGACAGAGTAACGCCTAGGAGGAGATCTTGAAAGAGAATTTCGATAAACAGAAGTCCTAGGCATTTCCCTCCCGTAATTCTGATGAGACAGTTTGGGACAATCACGAATTAGATGTCCCTGTCTCTTGCAGTAAAAGCATGATCTATTTTCAACAATTGGTTGAAACTGAGGTTTTACCGCCGGAGTTGAAGAAACATTTCTAGAACATGCACATTTCGTGCACGTCTTAGAATGTTCTTGTTTCGGTTGAGTGGTTGACGTAGAAGGTTTATTACAAACATCATTTGCAGATTTAGATTTATTTTGCAAAATCTTTACAGATGACTGTAAAGCTTGAGATTTTGTATTTAAAACCTTATTCTTTTCTTTGTTAGGTTGAACTTTAATTGTAGGTTCAACCTTTAACACCTTTTCACATTTTACCTCAACCTTTTTAAACTCAGGATACTCCTCATCGGTAATATCCTCAATCTCAACAATCTCCTCAACATTAATAGGAGATTCACACTTTGATTTAACAAACTGAGGTGAAGGGTACTCTGACCGTTTAGTTTTCTCCTTCACCTGTTTGTTAATCTTATCAACCTTAGATTTGACACCGTATAACAATGCATAATCAACCAGAATCTCTTCGGTGCCTTCCTTAACCGGCATAGGACAGTATTCAGTAGGAGGCGGGACTACATTATAACCTAGTCCCATCTTCGTTTTGTGATCTGTCCTTTGCTTAGTAAGTATTTCATTAAAGGCAACAGTAGACGAGGAGGAACTTAAAATCTTACTCTTATAGTTATCATATTCTTCTTTAAGATTAGAGTGTTCCTTGTTCAGACGGTCAATTTCAGCAAGATAGCTATCAATAGCATCCTGTTGACTGAAAACTTTTGACTTATACCTAAGTGTGTCCTGTTGATAAGCCTCTATCTTCTTATCATACAATTGTTCATTAGCTTTTAGGTATTTGTTTGAGTCATTAAGTTTTTCAACCTTTCTTCTTAAGTCTACATTGTCTACCTGAAAGCACCTTAAAGATTCGGTTAACTTAATGCATGATACACAGTTTAAGGGTTCTTCAGATTCATTACGTACCTCATTCGAGATGTGAGCCATAAGACACTGCTGATAGTTCTCAGCATATATACTCCAATCCGTATTGGTTGGCTCAAAAACAACTAGTGCGTCAGCTGTAGCCTGCTTTAGCTGATCTTTCTCGGTTGCTCTGGGAGCATCAGGCTTCATAAAGCCTGATGGAGGTACCTTCGGCTTTTCACATTCTCTTGCAAAGTGGCCTAAATTTTGGCAATTATAGCAGCGCACTTTGCTTTTATCAAAACCAAAACTGGTTTTACCATCTCCTTCCAAACTCTTGCGACCTGTGCGTTGCAAGAATTTTTGAACACGCCTGGATATCATGGCAATGTTCCAGTTTAGATCCATCTGCTCAAGATCATCATCATCAAGTTGAGCATAGTCTTCCTTGGCCAATTCCAAAGTGGCATTTGGTTGTGAAACCAAATCCTTGTAAGAACTTAGAAAGGCTGTATAAATAGCAGCCTGCTCTTGAATTGCAGGAGAGATGGGGACATGCTGTTGTGACTCCTGGGAGGGTCCAGAAGCATATACTGGATGAGAAGCACCAGTAGAATACAAAGGAGTTTGAAGTGGAGAGCTTGTAGAAGAAACAAACGCCATTCCACCATATGCTTTACCCGTGTTTACTTGTCCACCATACAGGGACGGGTCTTGAACAAAACCGCCTGTCTTGCATTCTTTCTTCTTCATCTCCATTGCATGAGCTTGAAGAATGCCAATTAGCTCATCCAATTTCATGGTAGCTAATTCTTGACTTTCCTTGAGAAGCTGTACTTTAACATCCCAAGAGCTAGGCAAGACATCCAGTAGTTTCTTGTTTACTTCAAGTGGAGGAAAATCGTAACCTCCCTCTGTCAACTCACTCACAAGTTGTGAGTATCTAGTAAAGACTCCTGCAGTCGTCTCATTTGGCAAAGAATCAAACAGATCGTACTATTTCTTGATGAGTTCCAACTTGGCTGCTTTGTACCGTTGATTTCCACCACATCTAGTTTCTATTGCCTTCCACATCTCATATGTGGTTTCATGTGATTTGAACATTCGTAATACATCTTTGGATAGGCACATACAAATAGCCGCATGTGCCTTTTTCTCCATATCATAATCTTTCTTCTCCTCTGGAGTCATGGACCTGTAGACCTTTTTCGGAGGCATATTCATAGTAGGAAAAACTCCTTCAGCTAGAGGAGCTACATATTTTTCCGTGAGTGGACCCCAGAGCTCCGGACAGTGAAAGTTTATGTATTGTTCAAATCGAGCACGCCAATATACGTAATCCATGTCAGCTGTAAACAGAGGAGGTTTATTATTAGAACCAACATCGTGATTCTGTTTTAACATATCTCTGAGTCCTCTAATATCGTCTTTATCAGCAATAGAAGCCATTGAAGATATACCTGAAATTGTACGCACAAACAAGAACTTGCAAACTAATTAGTACCAAAGGCGTCACTTGGTAAGTGACGCACTCAAGTGTCGCAGCGACTAGAGGCACTTGGAAAGTGACGCTATCGAGTGACGTACAAAGTAACTGATGACACTATAAGTAAGTGTCGGTCAATCGAGCAAGTGACGCACTCAAGTGTCGTACTTGAGTGTCGTGCTAAATCGAATAGGCGTCACTAGTAACAGTGACGCTATAAATCAAACAGGCGTCACTAACAGAAGTGACGCTTGAGGGTCAAGTGACGTGCAACAGTGACGCACTTGAGTGACGGTGTATTAGAGTAGACGACACTTAAGTTAAGTGTCGTATAAACCTCAAATGACGCTTCAAGTGACGCGTCTAAGTGACGGTAAAACCCTAATTTGGGATTAGATAGTGCCGCTATAAGTGACGCGTCCAAGTGACGGATCGAGTGTCGCAAAACGGCTGAAAAATCCCAAAACCCTAAAAATGTCGAATTTTCGTAAACCAAACGAAAATTCTTTGAACCCTAATGGACGAAACCTGTAGATGATGAAGAATCTTGACTGTAAATCACCTTAGCAACTCCAAAACCGTATGTAATCTCAATTAATTATTCGAACAAAGCCGAAATCAACCCAAAATTGAATCTAAATGTCAATGTATTCACCTAGATGGCTCTGATACCAGTTGAAAGTGCCCCTTGTCGTGGACCTAGATGTCAATTGACAACAATCGTAAGGCGGAATCAAACAATTGCTTGTATGGCTAACAAAACACAAACCGAACACAAGGCATTCAATAATGTAAACGTGTATATTGGCTTGTATAACTATTTGGGAACGATTACAAGTTGGTTTAGTCGACAAATGGTGCTAGGGTTTTGTCAACCCTAGCCGAAAACCCGTAGGTTTGTATTTATACTAAAAAGTCAGCCGACATGCGTCACTTGTGGAAGTGTCGCATGTGGCCGCCTTCATGCGTCACTTACCTAAGTGTCGCTATGCGTCACTTAACTAAGTGTCGCTATGCGTCACTCAGGCAAGTGTCGCCTAAACTAAAACACGAGTGTCGCACTATACAAAAGCTATATTTCTATTAAATAACTAACGACACTTATTACAACTCAATAGACCAACTGACAGACACCTAATATGCATCAACACTTATTACTCTGAAAGTGGTGTCTAAACATGCAAAACTGAAACACAACGAAAAATAATAGTAAATGGTAGAACTCCTTCCAATTAATAATCTCCATTAATTAATCACCAAGTCTATTACAGTTTCCATCATTGTTTATAACGTTTCAAATTCAAACTAACAACTAAAATTTTACATTATCTCTTAAACCTATGCTCCTAGCATGTTCATCGTGTTTGGACTTTCCTAGTGGCTTTGTGAACGGATCAGCTGGATTATCTTCTGATCTTATGCTCTTCACAATTACGTGTCCTTCTTCGACTTTCTTTCGAACAAAATGGTATTTCCTTTCAATGTGCTTTGACTTTCCGTGATCCTTGGGTTCTTTACTCAAGGCGACTGCACTTTCATTATCACAAAATATAGCAATAGGATCTTGTACTGTTGGAACAACTCCAAGATCTCCAATGAAGTTCCTCATCCAGATAGCTTCCTTTGCCGCTTCACTAGCCGCAATGTACTCAGACTCGCATGTGGAGTCTGCCACTGTATCTTGCTTAGAACTTTTCCATGTAACCGCTCCCCCATTTAGTAGGAACACCCAACCAGACTGTGAACGACAATCATCTCTGTCTGTTTGGAAACTAGCATCACTATAACCCGTTACTCTTAGTTCCTCTTCTCCACCATACACCAAGAACCTGTCTTTAGTATTTCTCAAATACTTGAGAGTGTTCTTTACTGTCCAATGACCTTCACCAGGATTTTGTTGATGTCGACTCACTAAGCTCAAAGCAAATGAGACATCAGGTCTTGTACACGTCATGGCATACATGATCGATCCTATAGCCGAAGCATATGGAATTCGACTCATTCTGTCCAATTCTTGTTCAGACTTTGGACACAGATCCTTACTGATCTTAATGCCATGATTCAAGGGTAAGTTCCCTTTCTTAGATTTTTCCATATTGAATCTTTTCAAAATTTTATCTAAGTACGTGTCCTGGCTAAGTCCTATGAGACGTTTTGACCTATCTCTGCATCTCCAAGATCTTTCATAGTGAAACATTTTCCCAACCATACTTTTACACCTTGTAAAGTTGGGATATCATTTCCTATGAGCAGTATATCATCCACATATAATACTAAGAATACTACAATACTCCCACTGAACTTGACATATATACAGGACTCATCTTCACTTCTAGAAAATCCAAACTCCGTGACTTTCTCATGGAAGCAGAGATTCCAGCTACGAGAGGCTTGTTTAAGTCCATAAATGGCCTTTTCAAGCTTGCACACTCTATTAGGATATTTTGTATTTTCAAAACCTTCCGGTTGTGCCATGAACACATCCTCTGTTAGTTTCCCATTAAGGAAAACGGTTTTGACATCCATATGCCAAATTTCATAGTCATGAAATGCAGCTATGGCTAGCATAATCCTAATTGACTTAATCTTAGGTACTGGTGAGAAGGTTTCCTCATAATCAATCCCATAGATTTGAGTATAGCCCTTCGCTACCAACCTAGCTTTATAAGTGTGTACCTTCCCATCCATGTCTGTCTTCTTCTTGAAGATCCACTTACAGCCCACCGTCTTTAGACCGGGTGTAGTGTCAACCAAATTCCAAACTTGGTTGTCATACATAGATTGAATTTCGCTTTTCATAGCTTCCTTCCATTTAGCAGCCTCAGGGCCTGCCATCGCTTCCTTGTAGTTAGCAGGCTCATCTAATTCAGCCAGTGTACTATCATTTATCTTATCCTCTTCTTCTATTTGGTAACCATAATAGAACTCAGGAGGATTACTAACTCTACCAGATCTACGAACAGGTAAGGATATGTCTTTAGGTTCAACAGGTGTTGCTACCTCAAGTTGAGTGTTAGTGTTTACTGTAGGTTCTTCATCGGTAGACTCTTGAATTTCTTCAAGATCGATTGCACTCCCACTGTCCTCTTTAGATATCATTTCTCTCTCAAGGAACACTCCTCTTCGAGCTACGAAGACCACATTATCCTTGGGTCTATAGAATAAATATCCAAATGACTCTTGTGGATAACCGACGAAAAGACACTTTGCAGATCTGGAATCTAGTTTGTCCTGAGTTTCCCGTCTAACGTAAACTTCACAACCCCAGATTTTGATGTGACCAAGAGAAAGTCTCTTTCCCTTCCACATCTCATAAGGTGTCTTTGAAACTTTCTTAGTGGGTATTTGATTTAAGATATGGGCGGCTGTTTCTAATGCGTAACCCCATAAACTTATCGGAAGTGTTGCTCGACTCATCATCGACCGAACCATGTCTAACAAGGTTCTATTTCTCCTCTCAGCAACACCATTAAGCTGTGGTGTTCTAGGAGGAGTCAATTGTGAAACTATTCCACAGTCTTTGAGATGATCGAGAAACTCGATACTAAGGTATTCTCCACCCCTGTCGGATCGGAGTACCTTTATCATTCTGCCCGGTTGATTCTCTACTTCGTTTTGATATCTTTTGAACACCTCAAAAGTATCCGACTTATGTTTGATTAGATAAACATGTCCAAATCTACTGAAGTCATCAGTAAATGTAACAAAATATCTATTTCCATCTTTAATTTGTGGCACATCGGAATGGTCCACATACATCGGTATGTACCAAATCCAATAGTCCTTCACCTCTTTCACACGATCCAGTGATTGGTGATTTAGTCATCTTTCCTAATAAACAAGATTCGCATACATCATCCGATTTGAGGTCGAATGATTCCAACACTCCATCCTTTTGGAGTTGGACGATGCGTTTCTTGTTTATGTGCCCAAGACGATAGTGCCACAACTTGGATTTATCAAGCTCTTTAGACGAATCAACATTTAAAATAACATTGCTAACACATTCAACATTTTCATATATGCCTTTGTAAGGAGAAGCTTTAAAAACAAAACAATCATTTAAATAAACCAAAATATCTCCATTTCCATTATCAAAAGTAAAATGATAACCATCTTTAAACAAAGCATAAAATGACATAATGTTTCTTGTCATTTCTGACGAATAATAGCAATTATTTAAATCTATCCTAACTCCAGAATTCAGCATGAGCTCAAATCTTCCAATCTTTGTCACAGGTACAATTCCTTTGTTTCCCATAACTAGGTTGAGCTCTCCATGCTTCACACTTCTACTTTCCTTTAGCCCCTGCAATACAGTGCAAATGTGATTACCACATCCTGTATCCAGAACCCACGAATTAGAAGTTGTAGTATTATAGAGTTCGATCATGAACATACCTGAGTGAATACTCTTTTCGACCTTACCATCCTCAAGGTCCTTCAGGTATTTCGGGCAGCTACGCTTCCAGTGCCCCTTTGTGTTGCAGTAGAAGCACACTGCTTCTTTTGGGTCACTAACAGGTGCAATCTCAGAATCGGTCACTTTCTTAGACCTACGAACGGACTTTCCATTATTATTCTTTCTTTTCCAATCTGAGTTTGACCTTTTCCTTTTCTTTGAACTTTGACCAACAGTCAACACAGGAGCTACTGAGCCAGAGGACACATCATCTTTCTTGATTCCTTGCTCAGCAGTTTGCAGTAAATTGTGGAGTTCCATTATTGAGCCTTCTCACTCATTCATATTCATCTGATATGAAATTACAAACTGATTGTAGACAGCTGGCAGACTGGAAAATATTATAGCGATGGAAAACTCTGTGTCAAATACCATGTTCAATGATTCCAACCTATCAAAGTACCCTTTCATCTCTAAGACGAAAGCACAGATAGAAACTCCAGGTTTGGGCTTGCAAGCCATGAAAGATTTAACCACATCAAGGCATTCTTTGCTTGCCTTGGCCTGAAACATTTCCTTCAGCTGTTGGTTCATTTCATAAGCCCAAGTATTTTCAAAAGTCTTTTGCAGTTCAGGGCTCATGGAGGATGCAATGATACAAGACACTTTATTCGCATCATCATAATGTTTCCGGTGTGCCTCAATCTCCTCTTGGGTTGAATTCTCATCAATTGCGGGAATCTGCTCATCGAGAACATACTCCTTGTTCTCGTACCTTAAGGTAAACCTTAGGTTACGCATCCAGTCCATATAGTTTGGACCAGTTAGTCTTTCCCTCCCAAGAACCGAGAGTAGTGAGAAGTTTGAGTTATTTGCGGTATTGGGGACGAGAGGATTTGCACCATTTAAATTAGCCATCTATGAGATAAAACAGTTTTAGTTAGTTCAAATATTCCTTAATTAATTACCCAATTTTCTAAATTAAGGCTAGGATCTATATTTTCAGTTTTATGAAAAGGTTTGCCGTAATCATATAACTAAAATACCTTTGTCTATTTCATTTATATGAAATTCCTAGATCTTTGAGATTCATTGATTTCTATCAATGGCATGTTAATCTCGGTTATGCTCATCTACTATTCATGACTGGTATGCCGAGGATCATGAACAAGATGGTGAATTAACCATGCAAACCCATCGTGATTCCCGGCTCGAGTACGCTCGAGAATCGCGAGTCTCAATCACCTCTCAATATGTCCTCATATTAATGTGCCGGTAAACCACACACGCTCCATTAACAGTTCATATGAGAGATGTGCGGATTTTATGGGTTAGCATACTATTCATCATTTCCTATAGCTAAAACGGGATTTTGTTTTTACTATTTTAAGTCTACTTTTAATCTTGACATCATCCTATCAAAAGTCCTGGGTAGCTCCATTGAACGCACAAAGAAGCGGAGAAGCAGGTCAGCGCGAAGCATATTAAAAACCTGACTTCTTTAGGGAAGTTGAGCGACCCGCCTTATACCTCTCTTATAGTTTGTTCTCCATGGGTGAGCCGATTTATCAATTGACTGACGATGTATTTAGACTTTAATTATACATATATATAAATCATATTATACATATTATGTCTCTTGTAGTTTAGGGTTCTATTTTAAACCTTTTAAAATTTAGTGGTCTATTTTAAACAATTTAAAAATTATCAGTATCTAAATTGTAAATACATATTACCTATTTAGATAATTCCGTTTTCCTATTTTATCTTTACCTATATACTATTGCAGATAATTGCATGCTACTATTTATTAAGCTATGGCTCTGATACCACTGTTGAGTTTTCTATTCCCTAACTAGATTATCATATACGCAGCGGAAAAACAATAATTTTATAATCTAGGGCAATTAAGAAACTAAACCCTAAGGATCTTAACTTGAATAAATAGTACAATAAACAATAGGATAAATAAGAAAACACTAACCTTAGAGAAAACCTATTTCTCACGCGCAGACCAACTAGCAGAGCTTCGTTACTTGGAGGCAAGTACCCAAAGTAGAATACCGCTAATGCTTCACACTCAAAAACCCAAGAGAAAGTCGAATTTTCGAAAACCTTTGAAAATTCGTATCTAATTCGTATGTCATAAGGTATAGGTTTGACCCCTATTTATAGTTGTGGAAGAAACCCCACGGTTTGCTGGATTCGACTCCCAACCGGCGGTTGGACCTTCCAACCGGCGGTTGGAGCTGTTTGACTTGGACTCCAAGTCTGCGACTTCCACCGCCTTAGAAACCCTAATCCCCAACCGGCGGTTGGACCTTCCAACCGGCGGTTGGAATGTAGCTTCAAAATCCTTATGCCTTTTTAATTACTTTTGATTTCTAATTAATAAATATTATTAATAAATCAACCAATTAAATATAATATTAATACTCTTAATATTATCCTTCATCTTTCTCTTGACTGTTCATTGAGGGCAACCCAAAAGGGACTTTACCATTAATGATAGTCTCACCAATTAGTTATGATATTGGACACTATTCCAACACTTATTACGACCAGGAACTCTAGACACGATATCAAGGAATTTTCCATCTAACTTAAAGGATGATAGTTTCTTAGATTGAACTTTAAGTCTAGCGGGGTAAGGGATTCTAACCTCTTTGTTTAGAGTCGGAGTGGTTTCCACAGCTGGTATCTTAACCTTTTGTTCTTCCTTTATTGGTACAGCAGTAGGGGGTGGTGTAGCTACTTCCTTGGGTGTTGTCACTTGCTTTACTTCCTCAACATGTGGGTTGTGAACCGTGTTGCTAGGCAACTTCCTCTAGGTCTATTCTCAAGACGTTGTGCCAATTGTCCAATTTGAGCTTCCAAATTCTTAAGCACAGCCAATTGATTTCTCATAAAGAGGTCAGCTTGATCTTGTCTAGCGGACGTCTTTTGATTGAGTAGGTGTTGACCTTGCATGAATTGGGCGAAAGCGTCATCTGAACTTGAAGCTGGGGCGTTTGTCTTGGCGGTTTGTTCAGGGGTTTGGTTTGTGTCGGAAGTGGGTGCAAGAAGTGCAAGGCGTTGGTTATAAGAAAGTTGTGACTGTTGTGGGTAAGGTGGATATCTAGGTGGGTATCGAGGTTGGAATGGTTGATGGTTGTTCCTCGGTGGGAAGGGAGGTCCTCTAGGTTGGTTGTTGTTTTGATTGAAACCAGGTGGTAAATTTGTGGTCAAGCGGGATACTAAGCATAGTAGACGGTGCCATCTGTTTCTTCGTATTCAACTTGGTATTCACCAGAGGGTTGCGGGTTGGTACAATGTTGACAGACTTGCACTTGGTGTACTTGATGCTGTTGTTTCTTAAGTTCTCCGAACTGTTTGACAAGTGAGTCCATTTTCTCCGTTAGTGCCTTAATTGCTTCGACTGGAATCGGGTTTGCAGCGGCGATAGGTGCTGAAGATGTCGAGTGATCTCCGGAGTTCCAATCGTGATGATTCATAGTCATATTTTCAATAAAGTTCCATCCTTCTTCGTCGGTCTTTGCCATGAAGCTTCCTTGTGGTGCAGCATCGAGGGTGGTTCGGTGGTTAGTGTCTAAACCATTATAGAAAGTGCACAGTTGGGCGGACTTATCGAGTCGGTGATTAGGGCATTTCTTCAAGGCTCCTTTGAATCGTTCCCATGCGGTGTATAATGACTCATCAAAAGCTTGTCGGAAATTCTTGATGTCATTTTGGAGTTTGGTTTGTTTATAAGGTGGAAAGTACTTAGTCAGAAACTTTGTCGCCATCACCGTCCATGAAGGGATAGAGCCGGTCTCTAAACCTTCAAACCATGTTTTCGCATGATGTGTAAACGAATAAGGGAAAAGGTATAAACGGATTGTATCTTGACCAATTCCGTTTTGCTTGTAGGAGTTTGAAAGAGATATGAACTTGTCGAGGTGAGAGTTTGTGTCGCACCCCTAAATTCGGTCAACATGGTCAATGCATGATTTGCGAAAGCATCAGTTTAGGCGGGGGTGCTAACGTCAACATTTGGAGCGTATGATTATTACAGAACATAAAATTAAGATGCCATTTAAGAAAGTAGTTTGTTTTCAAAAGAACTACGACTCATCAAGTCGTAGAAATAATATCAGTTATACAAAATAAATCCTTATTTGTTCTAAAATGTGGCATCCTAATTCGTCATGGGTCGCCTAACTCCGTTAGTATGCGTTCTTACTTGTGTTGTGAATTACCTGAAAAACATAGTAAAAGGTCAACAATAATGTTGAGTCAATTCACAGGTTTTTGTAAGAATGGATTGTTTAACCATATTCATTTAGTAAAAGAGTTGACAATGTAAGTCAAATAAGGTCGTTAACAACAGTTTGTAGGAAGGTAATATCCTATGACCGTACATAAACATACAAGTATTCACAGGTAGTTCGCAATCATGGTATGAAATCATTCATATAATCAGTAGCATGTAAGCACATAAGCAATTATAGACAGATATTGCATGTTATAGCAAAAACATTAGCTATGTCTTTCACCCCTGATTAAAAGTAGTCAAAACAGTAAAAGTAGGGGATGTGAACTCACAATAAGCGATGAGCAAACGATAGTCAAAAGTAAGTAGTCGTCCAACGTTGTCCCTCAAAGTCCTAAACGAAATAAATGTATTAACATGAGTGTTTGAAGATTTGTCAAATTATGCTAATAAGTTTGGTTTGTTGTGACTATTTGATATTTTTAAATATTTGTACAATTTTGTTGGTGATAATTTTGTCGAAAAATATATATTATTTCTCGATTTAAGTTTATCGACGAATTATTCGTTAAGTGTAATTATATATATTTATCTATACTTATTAGTTGAATATATATATTCATATATATATATTTTTTGTCGTCGTAGTGTGTATATATAAAATAATAGTCCCATAATCGTTATCGCTTCAAAAGGTGTAGTTGTACGTATATACATTCATATATAATAGTTAGCGTTTATATATATAAACATATACACAATTATAGTTTGTACCAAAACGCTTTACTCGTTTCAAATATACCTCGATTATATAACAATTAACTATTTTTGTTCCAAAAATTGTCGCGTCCAATTGGTTCGTACTATTTTGATTAAATATTCGTATTGTGACACCCGACGATTTAGGTCAACTGTTAGACCTAATCTAGGACCCTAATTACGTGTATTTAGATGTGATTTAGGCTAAATACTTGTAATTACTTATAACTATTTGTATATCTATATGAATATACACCTACGTAATTATTTAAAATTACGCTTACGCGATTTGTTGAAATTACGCGAAATAATCGGACGGAGTCCGACACTTTATACGACGTTGGTGAAAATATTTTTATAAATAACTTAAATATATTTTTAGAAGTTATTTATCATATATTATTATTTTGAAATAATAATACACGAAAAACCTAGACGTTTTGTTAAAAACGTAACAAATGCGGTTAAAATGCGCAATTGAGCTCGACAACCAAACGAAACCCTAGTTAATAATTTGACAACTCAAATTTAAGTATTTTGTTGGTACATCTAAATGTGTCTGTCAGTTGGTCTCAGTCTGTAATTGTGTCAATATTGTAATTACGTATTGAATAGTTTAGATATAGTTTAATTACAATTTTTGTAATCTTGCGACACAAGGATTATGTCGCAGAATCATTCTGTGCGACATAAGTATTGTGTCGCAGAATCCTTGGTTGCGACACATGTATTGTGTCGCAGAATCAGTCTATGCGACACAAGGGTTGTGTCGCAGAAAGTCTGATTTAGACTATAAATAGAAGCTCGCCAGCTTCTGTTGAAGGAGAGAACACACACACATAACCTACTGTCCAGAAAGAAAATTACTCTTGTAGTGTTATTTTGTTCCTTGTGTGTTTTGTCAAAGTGTATGGTTACTTGTTGATAATATATATACACATACATCTTTGTGTTGAGTTGATATTTAGCTTCAATCTTGCATATCTTGTTGTGTTTAATTTCCGCATTTACATACAAGCAAACTACTCGATTAGGTCCGAATAGTTGGAACCTACAATTGGTATCAAAGCCACATACTCTTGAGTTGTGGTTGCGAGTTAGTTTTTGCAAGATTTTAGTCTAAAAAGTGATAATTTTTATTTGTGTGTTCTTGGTGTTCTTGGTCAAACAAAGGTTTATTTTGAGCTTATCTTGGTGTTTAATCTTCAAGTGTTTGTGTTTGTCAAACTTTGGGATTTGGTTGACCAAAAGTTGGTGAGTTTTTGCTTAAAAAACTAGTATTCAGAACTGATGCAAAGTATGGGTTATTTGTTTATTATTATTTGTGTTGAAAATTGAAATTTTTGTGGGCTCAAGGCTGTCTGCACGCGTGACTTTGCGACACAAGCACTGTGTCGTATCTACTGTTTATACGACACAACCATACGACATTAACTTGTCTGCGACATAGTGTGCGACATAACGTGCGACATAAGCCTACGACACAATCTTCTTTGACCTTAACTGGTCTGCGACACAAGTTGCGACATAACATACGACATTATTGTTGTGTCGCATTTTTGTCTTCTGTCGGATTAAGTTCTGCGACATACCTTTGTGTCGTATTGATCGTCTGCGACACAACCATTGTGTCGCATTTTCCCAGACTTAGACAAAAATTTCAGCTTGTTTGTGGAATATTTTCTAACTTTTCTTGCAGATTTTCAACATGTCTCTTCAAAGTGTTGATGCAGTTCTACAACATAATGCTACAATCGGTAGTGCAAATAAACCTCCCTATTTTGCACCAGGGATGGAATATCGAGCTTGGAAACAGCGTTTTATATCTTTTGTTTTATTCACCGATCCTGTCATGGAATTGGCTCTTCTTGAAAGATATGAAGCTCCGGTTGCTCTTGGAGAACACATGGGCGTTCCTCCACCCAAACCCATTCGTTCATACACTCTCGAAGAACGAAAAGCATGGGAAATTGAACGCAAAACTCATTCTGCTATCACTATGTCACTTCCAACTGACGTTTTGGATATGTTTCCACAAACAATCGCTTATGATCTTTGGATTGCAATTGAGAAGAGATTTAGTGGCAATTCAGAGTTCATCGAGAGCAAACTGGAATTAGTTAAAACTCAGTTCGATTACTTCTATATCCAGAAGAATGAGACTGTCAGAGACATGCTTTGCAGATTTACACGTACTGTAAATGAACTGCAAACTGGAGGATATAATCTAAAAAATTCTGAGATTAACAAAAAGGCTTTAGCTGCTCTTCCTCCAAGTTGGGAAACGCGAGTTTTGCTGTTGGAAAATGATCCTAAGACAATGCAATTGTCTTTAGATGATCTTGTTGGAAAGCTTGAAGCTGGTGCTTTGGATATTCAAAAGAAGGAAACAAGATCCACTGCTCGTACATCAGAATCAAGTAATGGTGGAATCGCTTTCATCTCATCTGAGGCTAATTCTCAGAGATCTTCTTCTTACAGTAATCCTGCTGTATGAACATTTTCAGCCCTCCCAACTTATACTGCTTCTTCAAGTAAACCTTGTTCATCATCGTCTGTTCCTTCCTCTGCCACCACAGATGAGCATGCTGCAATGTTCACTGCTTTTCTGTCATCTTATGAAGACTTTCTCTCTAAGAGAGTCAGTACCTTAGAACTGACTGATGAAGATTTCAATCAGGTTGATCCAGATGAGTTAGAAAGAATAGACATTAGATGGAATATGGCTATGCTGACTCGCAGAGCCAAGAACTATCTAAGAAGAACTGGAAAGAGATCTCTTGAAGATGCAGCTGACCGAACACCAATGGGATTTGACAAAAGCAAAATCAAATGCTATAAGTGTCAGAATCTTGGACACTTCGCCCGAGAATGTGAGAAAGGTCGACAGCCTGCCACTGGTTTCACAAAGCCATCTGTTGCTCCAAAACAGATTGAGAACACTACTGCTAAGGCTGCATTATTGATTGAAGATGGTGATGCTTATGATTTCTCTGCTCATGAGGCTCAAGAGCAATGCTTCATGGCCATCAACAACGAGGTACAATTTGCATCGTTTTCTTGTGATTCTTGCATTAGTTTAACTGGTAAAGTAAATGGGCTTATGGAACATAATAACAACCTGAAGTCTGATATCTTGAACTTGATGGAGGCAAACAAAGTTTTGAAAAATAATGAGAAACATTTTGAAAGTAACATTAATCAATTTATAGAAGATAAAAAGGAGTTAAAAGCTCTTATTTTCAGTAATCAAGATCAAATTGACAGTTACTTAAAGATGATTGCTCATTTAAAAAAGGAATTGGCTGCCTCCCAAGCCGAAGTCGTTGATTACAAACGAAAACTCAAGAATATCAACACTTCTTCCATGGTATTTACCGAGATTCTGCAGACGGGTAGGTCTAACACCAAAGACAAGTCAGGTTTGGGTTATCATAATCAACCTCCTCCATCTTTAGATGTAAATTTGTGTAGACCATCTAAGGATGAAATTAAAGACTTTGTGCCCACTACTTTAGTAGATATAACGCCTGTTGAATTGCCAGTTAATGAATCTGTTGTTAAGCAAGTAGAGATGCCTGTAGTTGAATCTATTAGTTTGCCTGCTGTTAAGCTACCTGAATCTTATCAAGCTGATATAGAGGTCAGACATGATAGAAAGAAAACTAAAATAATCAAGGTTAAACCAGTGAAGCCTTTTGAGCCTGTTAAGTTTGTATCCTCAGGAACTGTCAAGTTCAACCCCTTTGGTAGTTTTCAGCCTGCTCCCTTACAAACTATTGAAGAAGAGGTTGAGTGTGTGGATATTCCTTGTAAGTGTGTGTCTCAATGTGAAAAGAAAAATATTAAGCCTGAACATCACACCATTAATTCTGGGTTAACTGATGAAAGTTTTCAAAGACATGCTAAGACTCAGGCTGAACTTAAAAGAAAAGGTTTAAAGAATATTAATGACAAATCAATCAAGAATTCTGTTAAATCTTCTGTTTCACAGTCTGAGACATCCACTTTCACATGCTCACATAAGGTGTCTACCTCACCTCAATTTCTAGACTGTGACGACCAAACTTTTAGAGAAAGACGATCATGTTTCTACTGTAAGAAACAAGGTCACCTGATTAATCAATGTCCGTTGCTTTTGAGAAAGAAGTTATCAAAAGGTGTCTCCAAAAATTCCACTGTTAAATTATTTTCAAAGAAGGATTCACTTGCTCAAACCTCTTTCCCAAAAGTTAATGTTGTTAGGCCCAGTAAACCACCGGTTAAAAGGCCTAACATTGTTAACAAGCAACCCTATACTGTGCCTGTGAAAGTTTGGAGACCAAAAGAGTCATCAAATGACTCATCATCAAGTAATACTGCATCAGAAAATACATCTGATCTCTTGAAGAACAAAGTTTTAACTGATGTAGTTATTATTGATGAGATCTCTGGAGTACCCAAGTCTGTAAAGGCCTGGGTCTCCATTTCTATCTAACCTGTTCCTTATGTTGTGCTGTAGCAGTCAGGACATGTACAAAGCAGCAAATGGTACGTGGATAGTGGCTGCTCACGGCACATGACTGGTGACATGTCTCTTTTGTCAAATGTTAAACCATATCGAGGAGGACATGTTGCTTTTGCGGGAGACACAGGTGGTAACATAACTGGTCAGGGTACTCTTTCTAATGGGCAAGTAACTTTTGATAAAGTGAATTATGTCGAGGAACTGCAACACAATTTAATCAGTGTTTCTCAAGTCTGCGACAAGAAGTTCACTACTGCATTTACAGATGTTGAATGCTTAATTTTGAAGCCGGGATTTGTCATTCCCGAGGAATGGGTGTTGCTGAGAGCACCTCGTGTACGCAACTCGTACATTTTGGATACGCAAACTGTGGTTACCAAGGAGCATACGTGTTTGTTATCAAAAGCATCTTCTAAAGATTCACTGCTTTGGCACAGACGAATGGGACATATTCATTTTCGGAGAATGAATTATCTTATTAATAATGATCTTGTGTTAGGTGTGCCTAAAAAGTCATTTGTAATAGATGATGAATGCGTTTCCTGTCTCAAAGGGAAACAACACAAGAAGTTCCATAAGTCTAAGCAGGTGAACTCTATTGAATCTCCATTGGAGTTGCTTCACATGGATTTGTTCGGTCCTGTAAATAAGAAAAGTATTGGAGGAAAGTCATATTGTCTAGTCGTTACTGATGATTACTCAAGGTTTTCCTGGGTATATTTCTTGGCGGGAAAGGATGAAACGCCTGATACTCTAACTTATCTGTTCGACAGATTGGAAAATCTGTGTGATTTGAAAATTAAGAAACTTCGCAGCGATAATGGAACAGAATTCAAGAACAGAACCTTGGAAATGTATTGTCTTCGAAAGGGAATCTTTCATCAGTTTAGTGCTGCTCGTACTCCTCAGCAAAATGGAGTAGCCGAACGTAAAAATAGGACAATTATTGAGACAGCAAGAACCATGTTGTCTGACGCACATCTGCCTACTACATTTTGGGCAGAAGCTGTTAACACTGCCTGCTATGTGTTAAATCGGGTCTCCATGGTTAAAAAGCGAAACAAAACATGTTATGAATTGCTGAATAATCGCAAACCAAACTTGAAGTTTCTTGAACCTTTCGGGTGTCCTTGCACCATCTTAATTACCAAGAACTCCGTAGGCAAATTTGATGAAAAGGTGGTCGAGGGTCTATTTTTGGGATAT
The DNA here is from genome assembly GCA_963422505.1 of Pseudognaphalium luteoalbum. Lineage (NCBI taxonomy): Eukaryota > Viridiplantae > Streptophyta > Magnoliopsida > Asterales > Asteraceae > Pseudognaphalium > Pseudognaphalium luteoalbum. The sequence goes on from OY730193.1 coordinate 24,663,189, forward strand.
TCTGTGAACTCGCCAAATAAAAGAGTTTTCAACAAGTCTATTGGGAGAATAGAGGAACATTTTGAAGTAAGGTTCATGAAGTATACTGATTCTCCAAAGGGGAAGGGACCGGAATCCTTGTTTGAGTATGACAAGTTGGTAGATTCTTTTAATCTTCCCAAATTTAGTGAAGAAGATCAGGTGGTATCTTTACTTCACGGCTTAGATCTTTCTTCTGAGGTCTCTACTTCAACCTCTAGAGCTATACCACCTGAGAATACTGTCTATGATGATATTCCCTCCGACGCTGAACAGATGGCTACTGAATCCAATCCTGTAACTGAAACTGATATCTTCTTACCAGTTGACCATGAAAGTTGTGCCACTGATCTCTCAGTTGCTATTGAACATTCAGAAGCCGCTCCTTCTTATCTGGATTCGATCATTGTGCCTGATCCGATTCCTCAGCTTCGAATTCATTCTTCCCACCCTACTGATAATATCATTGGTGAACTTCAACAAGGCGTTTTAACTAGAGGTCAAGTTGCTGCTAATGAATCTCGTGAAGAATCTTCAACTGCCTCTTTTGCCTGTATTGAAGAAGAAATAGAAGAATGTTTCTTATCCCAGCTTGAACCGAAGAAAATCTCTGAAGCTTTGAAAGACCCGTACTGGGTTGAGGCTATGCAGGAAGAATTAAATCAATTCAAGAAGCTTGATGTCTGGAGTTTAGTTCCTTTACCCAAAGATGTCGATCCAATTGGAACTCGCTGGGTATACCGTGTGAAAAAGGATGACAGAGGCGTAGTTATTCGAAATAAGGCACGGTTGGTGGTTCAAGGTTTTACTCAAATCGAGGGTTTGGACTATGATGATGTGTTTGCTCCAGTTGCAAGATTGGAATCCATTCGCATCTTTCTGGCGTACGCGACATTTAAAGGTTTTCGGGTTTATCAACTCGATGTCAAGAGCGCATTTCTGTATGGAGAGGTTCTGAAGGATGTGTATGTGATGCAACCTCCTGGTTTTGAAGATCCAAATCATCCTGATTATGTTTGCAAGTTAGGTAAAGCTTTATATGGTCTTCATCAAGCTCCTAGAGCTTGGTACGCGAGGTTGGCAAATCATCTAACGAAAAATGGCTTTACACGAGGCCAAATTGATAGCACTCTCTTCATAAAAAGGGCTGGAAAGGATTTGTTACTGGTACAGGTTTACGTGGATGACATAATTTTTGGATCAACAAATGACTCTTTGTGCAGAGATTTTGAGAAAATCATGAAGTCCGAGTTTGAGATGAGTGCCATGGGAGAACTTAAATTCTTTCTCGGTGTCCAGGTTGAACAGTCTGATAAAGGTCTTTACATTCATCAGTCCAAATATGTCAATGACATGTTGACTCGGTACGAACTCCATGACTGTAAACCATATGGTACTCCTATCGAAATAGATCACAAGCTCGGACCTGCTGAACATGAGGAAGACTGCAAGGAAAGAGATTATCGATCCATGATAGGATCGCTGATGTATCTTACTGCATCCAGACCAGATATTGTGTTTGCTGTGTCTATCTGTTCCAGGTATCAAGCAAAGCCCAAGGTTTCTCACATGAAGGCGGTGAAGCGAATCTTTGGTTACCTCAAGTATAGACCATCACTTGGTCTATGGTATTCGAATGAGAAGGACTTCGCTCTCACTGCCTACTCTGATTCTGATTATGGTGGCTGCAATTCAGATAAAAAATCAACTACAGGAGGATGTCAATATCTCGGTTCTCGATTGGTATCTTGGCAGTGTAAAAAGCAAACCACAGTCTCCACCTCAACAGCGGAAGCTGAATACATTGCTGCTGCAAGCTGCTGTTCCCAGATTCTGTGGATTCAACATCAATTGCGTGATTATGGGTTACTTCTTACCTTAACTCCTGTTCATATTGATAATACTGCCGCTATATCTATTATTCGCAATCCCGTTCAACACTCTAAGACCAAACATATAGAGATTAGGTTTCACTTCATACGAGATTGCTATGAGAAACACTTAATTGACCTCATTCATGTAGATACCCTTAAGCAAAAAGCCGATTTATTCACAAAAGCTTTTTCGCGTGCTCGTTTCGACGAACTTGTAGATATGATAGGGATGATTTCCCTTGATCTCATGAAATGATTTGTGACTTGATTTTTGTATAGTCTATTTGCTTTCTGTTAAAAAAAATAAAAAAAAAAAAAAAAAAAATTTCGCAACAGCCACTCTTTATACTTTTTAGTATTAAAGAAATGCAGCGTTGCTACATTTTAAATAGACGTTGAAGTTGTGTCTGTAAACAACTAGGGATATGATAGTACATCGGGTAACTTGCTTTGACTGGAATTTTAAGATTTATCTAGGATGTGTCAGTAGATTTATCTGACATGCTGAAAACAGTTTCTATAAACGTTGTCTTCATCATACGATATATTAGTAGGCTTGTTATACTACACTTCTAGAAACTGTTTAAGAAGCTTAACATTAAATGCCTATTTCAAAATGGTTCATCATCATTAGATGTATGACAAGTGTCTTAATTTATTACTTATACTAGACATGTGTTCGTTGAAAGAAGTTTATTTGATATCATTTGGGGGTATATATTGACAGTCTCCTCTGTTATACGTAAGTATAGACCTGGCTTCCGTCTATATATACTTAAAATTAAGCAAATACAAGTCAAAGTACTTGCAAAATCTTTAAAATTGAGATACCTTACAAGGTCGCCAAAATGGTTTGACCAAGTCTGGTTTTGCTTAAACCTGAATCAAGCTATGTCGCTCTGTTGTACGCAAGTACAGACCTGTCACCGCTGCCTTGATTCTTAAATTTGATATTCTAATATTCTCTCTGTAAAATGGACATATGGTCTATGTCTTAAGTTAAGATGTATATCTATGGTTGTGACCACAGAGAAATATGCATGCGAATAATAAAAATTAGTTCCTAGATGTGCGTATAACACGTTTAAAGTGGATAAATATACTAATAATCGTTTTGAAATAACTTTTACAAAAACTGTTTCTAACATGACATGTAAATTTAAAGAGGACAAATATACTGATAATCGAAATCACACTTACTGTTCTTCATTATTGTACGTTATGCCGATATGATCCCTAACCAGAATTATCACAACTCCGTCCCCAAAAATATTATGATTTACTTGTCTTTGTTATATTTTTATCTTTGTATTTTGCTTTACTTTATCTTTATTATTAAGTTACAAATCGTCTTCATCGCGAAAATTCTTTTATCACAATAATAATCGGGTTTAAAATCATTTTTTTCGTGTCATCAAAATCTGCTTAGTGTTATATACGACACAAGCATTGTGTCGTATCCGAAATATACGACACAAGAATTGTGTCGTATACAGTGTCGCATGATGTGTCGCATATTGTGTCGCATATTGTGTCGGGGTTAATTACTCACACCATGCGACATAATCATTTACGTTTCCTAAATTTTAGCGACACATACTGTACGACACATAGGCGATTTTGCGACACAAGCGTATACCCATTCCGTTCGTGCTTTCGAAGCTTTTTCACTGCAATCCATTGCTTGATTCGTGTTCCTCGTCTCTTTGTGCACTAATAGGTATGATTATCTCGTTCATTCACCGTCTAATTTGCTGTTGTTTTGATCCTTCCCGTTCGGTTTTTAGGGTTTCGGGTTAAACTCGAAATTAATTAGGGTTTAGGGGTTTCTCGGGTTAGATAGACGTATATTATTGATCCCCTACTGTTTGCGAACCCTAGGGTATGGTTAGATTTCGAAAACCCCAAAATTTCTCTCAAATTTAAATCTGGGTTGGTTTATTGTTCATCAATGCGACACAATTTGCGACACAGTCGTTGTGTCGCACAGATCAAGCATTTTATGTCGTATTGCTTTTATATGCTTATGTCGTATTTATATACGACACAACATACGACACATTTCTTGTGTCGTACCATTTTATACGACACTAAATACGACACAAACTTTGTGTCGCATCTGAGATTAATTTCTCAAATAATGCTAAATGCAAGGGAAATGTTGTCCGCGTGACACGTGTCATGCGACACAAGCCTTGTGTCGTAGTATACTGCTGCGACACAATTATTGTGTCGTATCTCTCCTGTGCGACACAACTGCTGTGTCGCAGATCATTTGTAAAATGAAACGTGATTATTTTTGCGTACTAACGCTAACGCAGCTCGAGTTTTTGTTGTATTATTGCTATTTTTTCAGATATGGCTGATCAACAACCTTCCCAAGCTGCTCCACTCCCTGAAATTGATGTGACCAAATACTTCTGGGAGCCGCGCCACAATATCGTGGCATTTATGAATACTACGGTTGAGACGTCGAGACCGTATCGACCTATGATCGCTTTTCTTCGCCGCTCCCGAATCTACAAAGCTATCTCTGCTGATACTCGGATTTTGAGAAATCATATTACGGAGTTTTGGGACAACGCTGTCGTCAACAAAGACGAACCTGATACTCGTCTTATCTACTGTTTGTGGACGTCAGGTTATTTTCTCTGAGCAACTTATTCGGGATTTCTTCGAGTTCGGGGACTCCTCGGATATGATTACTCAGTTTGCTGCTGCTGCTATTGCTCAAGGGATGCGTTCGATTGGATATCAGGATATCCCTGTTGACCAGTACAAGAAGACCTACATGACAAAGGTCTGGAGGTATCTGGCTCATATTGTCATTGTCTGTTTATCCAGTCGCCGGGCAGGTCTGGAAGGGATGAGCTACACAACTGCCTCTGCCATTCTCGCGTTAATTTACAACAAACCTTATAACTTTTCTGGTTATATCTGGAGGGGCTTCGTTGATAACGCTCTGGATACGAAGGACAAATGGGCGTTATATCCTCGGTTTACTCAACTGCTGCTCAATCACTTGCATCCTGATCTTCCAGTGATTGCATCGTTTACCTTCAAGCAGACACCGATGAATACCAGGATCTATACCATTTGTACCACTTTTGCCAAGCAGGGTCAGGCACCGGAAAGGGAGGTTGCCTTGTTCGGACATATCATCGATCCCGCATATGTTGGTCCTCCTGGTGAACAGTTTAATGATCTTGCTCCTAGGCCTACTGTTCCACCAACCCCAGCTCAACAACCTGCTGCTCAGCAACCTCCAGTGTTGCCAGATCCTCTGGATCAGGAGTTTGTGGATCTCGATCGTGAGATCGATGCATATCAGCCACCTTCTCCACCTCCTGAATCTTCCAGCCGAGGTAAAAGGCCTCGTGATCCCTCAGATACTGACATCTTGGATCCCCTGGTCAGGCGTTCTCGCACTTCCACTTCCACATCTTCTGAGCCGCCGAGGACTGAAACTCCAATCACCCCTCACCCAGCGGTTATTCAAGAGCTCCTGCGCCGACTTGACAAAATGCAGCATGATATGGATGCTCAGTTGACCGTGTTTGAAGCTCAAGATGCCAGAATCTCTAACCTGGAAAAGGAGAACGCTGAGCTGAAGTCAAAGATTTTGCAGCTGGAAACCCAAGCTATTGCTTCGGGGGAGCCAAGCCAACCGGCTTTAGAATCAACACCTAGGGTTTCCGCCGAGGGCGATGAAAATGTAAATCCTGATAATGTAACTGATTCATCGATTAATGAAACTCCTTTGATTTTGGATTATATTCTTGAGTTACCAGGGCAACCGAAACCGTTAGCTGTAGACTACACTTATTGTGATTTGACATACTTTCAAACTGCGGTTAATGAAGATGGGGTTGTGCCTGAAGAGCCTTTTGACTTTGAGGCTGCAAATGATGATGATGATGTTGAGGTTGAGCAAGAAGGGCTTGATCCAAATGAAGAATATGTTGATCAGCCCTCTCACCCACAGGAAGGTATTGTTGTATCCGATTCTTCAGACGATGAGTCAGGGCCTGCATTCAACTATGTTCCAGGATCCACCTCAGGATCTTCTTCTCAGGCTACTTCTGCTCCTGAATCAACAAGGACAAATTACAATGACATCTTCCCACAGGATACATTCGAACATGTTCCTTTTGACAGGGAAATGTCCATCAGGGATAACTAGTTCATCAAAGGTAAAAATCTCGAACCTGTTCCTGTTACCTGCAAGAAATACAAAGTTGGTGGTGATTATACCGGCCTTATTAAAAGTTGGAAAGTGAACAAGGGAAGATTCATGATCAAAAGACGTGATGGTATTCAGTACTTTCGTCGATCGCTGAAGAAATTGAGTACGCTGCCAAAGCATGATCTTGTTCGTCTTACTCGGCTTCAGTTGATAAATCCTCATAAAGACGGAGTAGCTGAAGTCATTCAGAAAATCATGCGGGCAGAGATTCGTTCAAAGAAATATCATTATGTCAAACCTGTGCTAGGTACAAGGTTCACATTCAAGAAAAAGCTTGACCCAAAGACAAATCAGCCAATCGTCAGAAATCACTATCCTCCTGCTAATTGTCTTCGTGAAGTCTTGCTGGAATCTGTTCCCTTCAATCTGTTGAAACGATTTCACTACTGGGAACTGGATGCTCACACCGGCGAAGCCGTTCTTGTCTACGTACCTGATTCTGTGCCTCAAACTGGGTCTACTTCTTTGTGGGGTTTACCAAAGGCAGAATTCAAGATATTTGACCCGATGAGCATAATAAACTTGTCAAAGGATGACATGAAGAAACTGTTCAACAGTCGTATTCGCTACAATCCTGACAACGAGTTCAACACAATTCTGGCGAAGCGATTTCAGAAAATCGTTGATATATGTTTCTCTTTTGGTGTACATGCTGGTGGAAACTTTCCACCCGGATGGGTTTGAAGACTGACGCTAATTGAAGAAATTCTTTGAAGACCAAGCTGAAGACACGGGGGAGTTTGTTGGTACATCTAAATGTGTCTGTCAGTTGGTCTCAGTCTGTAATTGTGTCAATATTGTAATTACGTATTGAATAGTTTAGATATAGTTTAATTACAATTTTTGTAATCTTGCGACACAAGGATTATGTCGCAGAATCATTCTGTGCGACATAAGTATTGTGTCGTAGAATCCTTGGTTGCGACACATGTATTGTGTCGCAGAATCAGTCTATGCGACACAAGGGTTGTGTCGCAGAAAGTCTGATTTAGACTATAAATAGAAGCTCGCCAGCTTCTGTTGAAGGAGAGAACACACACACATAACTTACTGTCCAGAAAGAAAATTACTCTTGTAGTGTTATTTTGTTCCTTGTGTGTTTTGTCAAAGTGTATGGTTACTTGTTGATAATATATATACACATACATCTTTGTGTTGAGTTGATATTTAGCTTCAATCTTGCATATCTTGTTGTGTTTAATTTCCGCATTTACATACAAGCAAACTACTCGATTAGGTCCGAATAGTTGGAACCTACATATTTTAATAACCCTTTAATAAAAAATAATCTCAAACATATCGTGAATTAAAACGACGAAAGAAAACTCTACGCGATTTAACCGAATAACCGAAAAACGTATAAACGAACACCGATTTCAACACAGCCTGAAAACGAGGATTAAATCAGAAAAATCAGATGGGGGCCCATGTGGGGGCCGGCCACCTCCCCCTCCCCCTCTCTTTGATCATGCAATTTCATGATTGCATATTCCTTACACCTCCACTCCTTTTACATGCATTCTCATTTCACACTTTCACTCATTTTCTCTCTAACAACTCCTCTCCATTCTCTCTCTCACTCTCTCATTTCCAGAATATTTCACCACCAATATCCACCCAACAACCACCACTACCACCACAAACAACCACATAAATCACCTACAAGTTTGGAAGAAAGAAGAGCTCAAGACATCATCCTCTTCATCATCCACTTGTTTCTCCATCATTTTCTTGGTATAAATCACCTAAACTCCTCATTTACATACTTACATAATGTATATTTTTACATGTTATAAATCACCTAGACAACGAAATTTTTTTTTAGAATTTGCGTCTTGAAAAGATCTACAACTTTCGTGTTTTGCACTTTTTCCAGATCCGTACGTATTTTTGGCTATAATCTGATCTTTGAGTCTGGTCTGGAAGTTTTCGAAAACCGAGTTCGGTTCTTTCACGAAATTATTTAAATATGTAAATGGATACTATGGTTTCTGTAAAAATTATATGTTAGACCAGAAACATAAATGATCAATTGGTAAAATTTGTGAGACTTGATTTGGACCAGAAGTAATAGAAATTAAATGGCGAACCAAACCGACAAAAACCGAAAACATAAATTTGGGGCTGTTTTGAAACCTTTGTAAAAACCGATACTTTGGGTGAACTCCGACATGAACCGACAAATTTTATGGACTCTATAAACTGATATAAGTGTTGGGTAAAAGTTTCGGGTCAAACCGAGTAGGTTTGACCAAGTCAACAAAAACGGCTCTGTTTCTAAAAATGACAAAACTTGCTATTTTTGAAAAATGATGACAAAAATGGGTTTGGGTGACTTATTTAGTAACTTGGACCAAAAACTAAATTTAGAAAGTTTCCCGAATTAGAAACCGACACCTAGAACACTTGGACCAAATACGCTAACTCATAAATTGAAAGTGTCTCATGAAGTGTCTCATAAATTGAGAAGTGACTCATAAAATCAGTAAGTGACTCATAAATTGAGAAGTGACTCATAAAATCAGTAAGTGACTCATAAATTGAGAAGTGACTCATAAAATCAGTAAGTGACTCATAAATAGACCAAGTTTGACCAACCTTGACCAGTTTGACCAGGTTTGACCAACCTTAACCAGTTTGACCAACGAGTTGACCAACTTTGACCTACGGATTATGGCTTATACAAACTAAAATAATCTGTTGCAACACAAGATATGTACTAATGAATAGTATACAACAAAACAAACTTAATAACAATGTTTAAATGAATTATTATTACAAACTTTCACCAACGGGTCGTACACGTTTTTGATAAACGAACTTGAACAACTTATTTGGACATACTAGTTGATGAACTAGCTCTAGGTGGACTGTGACCCTCCACCTACACGATTCGCTTAAGTGGACATTAACCCCCACTTATACAATCGCTCTAGATGGTCTTATGAGACATCTACTTATACAACCTTATACGTTTAGGATGTTAGAATGTTGCGCTTTGGACTTTGCTTGCTATTAGATTATTGCTTGCTACCTGCTAAACTCTGGTGAGTTTCATAGCCCCTTTTTACTCGTTTTAACTATTTTGGGGTAAGAATACATACACACATGTTTTATACAACTGTCTTGATACATGCTTTATACAACTGCCTTTATACATGCTTTATACAACTGTCATTATGCAACTGCTTTTATACAACTATTCTATAAACAAATGAAACAAAGGAAACAAGGATAACACAGGAGTGAGACCATAATCCAACAAATCCCTCGCACATCGTAGTTCGTTAATTATTTATAAGCGTGAGTATTTGTGAATAGATCTATTGGGGATTGACACCCCCGTCCGGGTTAGGTTGCTCTAACTAGTCAAACGGACACATAATACTTGACAAACGAGTGTTCCGGATTATACACTTGCTGAGGCAACAACAAGGGCTTTGAACTATGAGCTCATGACGCAAAGGATAACAAATGATAACAACGGAAAACAAAGGATAACAAATGATAATAAAGGAAAACAAAGGATAGCAAATGATAACATGACACTTTTATAATTGTTTTTGCTTATGTGCATCACAACGAAAATCTCGAGTTTCTTACTTATGTTTACAACTGCTTACAAACCTATGAACTCACCAACTTTATATTGACCTTTTAGTATGTATTCTCAGGTTTACAAACGCAGTAGGACTACCCACAGGATTCAAGAAAGTAGGATGCTTTTGGAAAGCATAGCTCGAGTCGCATATTTTCAAACAGGAGATTTAATTGCATTACGATATTTTGTATCAACAATTATGTATTAGAAATCTCTAGACTATTTTTGCGAACTCAAAATATTATGTAAACATTTTATTTATGGAATGTAATGTTTTTCAAATGTCTCATATAGAGGTCGTTCGCTTTAATCTTTGTGTTATGATATTTGATTTGGTCGTAGCCCCGTGACACCTCATGTTTCCACTGCCATGTTTTTTGGGGGTGCGACAGATTGGTATCAGAGCCTAAGGTTATAGCGAACTAGGATTGCATTAGTGACCTAGACTATAACCATTAGGTTAGTATTCTTTGTTTAGTATGACTGATTCAGCGATTGCATCATTTAAATTTAATTTAACATAGCCTGATCAACTATGTACAATTAAAGGAAAATCGATGTAAGACCTGAAATGGTTATAGTGAATGGAAATGCATTAGAAGACTTGGACTAAGATAGAACGGGACCAACCTTTATACGTGCTTATGTGCTAGGTTATTGTATTTATATATATATATATATATATATATATATAACCTTAACCTTACATATCTAAATTAATTGCCACTCTTTATGGAACCCTCTTCTTTCCGCTCGCAACCAAATCATTTGGGAACACGTATAAAACTTAAACAATATGATACTTCATCACCTAGAAGAACCACACCTACTTCTGTCACTTCACACTCTCCCTTTCCCACTCAGATAGTAAATCTATGGATCGCGTACGTCACAAACAACTAGGGGAAACGCTAGAACCGAATCGAACTATAATTATCTCGTTCATACTACTACTACTGATACTCCAACTAGTAGAACCCGTTGTCATACCAGGGTCCGCGGGTGAACTTGGTCAACCACAACACTTACATAATGGAAGTAACTTTTTGAACAATTGCATGAACCTCAACGATCCACTTAACTCTTTACTTGATCATGATTGAACACTCTTTGACTTGTATGTTTCAAACTCGAGACTTACTACTTAAATCATGTTTAGTCACCCTTTCGACACGTTTGTCAAACGATTTACTCATAACTCGATTCTCGACTTTGTCTGTTCTGAACATCACTGGATTAGTATTGTGAGGGATACTCACAACGACTAAGTCCATAAACTACTTCAAACTATTTCAAACTATGACTTGAACATTCTAATCACAACTACAAGGACTAACCGCAACTACCAATTTATCAACTATCTGCACCAAACACCTACACCAAGCATTTGTTTATTTCGAAACAACAATATAGTCATGGTTGACTACTTCAAGAACACTAGTCGGTCATTGTCATGACTACTTTTTGAAACTACGATTTGTTTATTTACAACTCTTGAAACGCGGAGAATCTTCCAACATGAATACCCCTCCATACGCATAGGAACCCGCTCATCATACCGTTCTGGTACTAGCTGCTAGGCTACGCCGCTACGAGAATAGAATAGACGATATGGATTTTTCACAGACGTAAACTTTCAACCGATTTTTGACAAAACGGAATTTTCAACACCTTTCAATAACCAGAGCTTTCAACGAATTTTTGTTAAACGGATTCATTCAACGTGCTGACAAGAGTTTCCAACAAATTTTAGTTGACATTAAGTTTTCAACAGATATTATGATGACATTTTTAACAAATAAAAACCGTACCTATAAACAAACACTTGATTTTCACTTGATTTTTCTCAAAGATCTATGTTTTCAAATGAACGATAACGACTTATGGGTTTGTTTTAAAAAATCCATTTTGAGAATTTACTTCATGGGTTTGTTTTAAAAAATCCATTTTGAGAATTTACTTCATCAATCCATCAAATAACAATATATATATACATGATTTAAGTTATGTTTACATTATATATATCAAATCCGCTGGTTCTAAACGAAAGTATGCATTTTGACTTGAGGTAGCAAAATGGGCAGGTCGAGCAGTACGTTGACCCGCAAAAACATAAAAAAACATATTTGTCCATTCCTTTATCAATGTGTCAATCATTATTTCAAAAATAAAATAACTATTACAATAATAATCCAAACTTTTTGAATAAAACAATTTGGGTCGTTGTATGCAATAAAAGAAACTTTGGGTGAACTTAACCAGTTTGACCCACAAGACATGTTCCCCTTTTAGCTAAATTTTGTTAAGTGACCCACTCGAGATAAAACACAACCCAAATCGACCAATTCATAAGTGAAATGTTTAAAAGCTTGATAGCTACACCAATTTTAATAACAAATTATACATGTGAAAATATGTCTGTAAATAGAAATAGACATCGGTGTTATATCATGTGGTTTTGCTACAAAAAAAACTCAAATGTATCTATTTTTTTAATTATTGGAAATTTAACCAACAATAAGTAATGAAATGAGTAGTTCCAAACTTCGGATTCTTTATACCGATTCCCTAAGATATATCACTCGTCATTTTATTTATTCTTTTGGGTCCCATTTCCCTTTCTCATATCAGATACATGGATCAATGTCATAACTTTACTAGAATTCATAGTAATAAGTGGGATCCACAAAGTGAAAAATGATATGAACAAATCAGACGGGACCTTACAATAATGATGATGATGGTCCGATGGTGATGATGATGATCACAAACGATGATGATGATGATTGTGTAAGTGTTTTTGTTGTTGTTAGTTGATGATGATGGAGAAAAGAAGTTAGATGTTGAAGATGATGATTTTGTTGCTTCAACTCCCCTACTTGCTGTTGTTTCTACTCCGATCATAGAACAAGAATAGTGCTCAAAGAACAGTGCTCAAATAATTGAGGTGGTTGCTTCTGTGATTGAGAGTGAGAAGTGTGGAGAGTGTATATAAAAATATGGAATAAGACTTATTTTTCAAAGAGCGTATGGAAGTGTACAGGGAATGTTCCCAGATATTTTAGATCCTGTGAATTTTGTAGGTTTTAAACCCGTTAATTTCGGGTACAGGTCCAATTGTATACCAATTTTCATTCGATTTTCGAAATGATAATTTGGGGTATTTCTCCAAATACTTTAATATGAAGGGGAAAAATAATATTTTTATTATTTTTTACCTTTGGATACGTTTTGCAATTGTTGCAGTCTCGTACGATATGTTTTAAATAAAACGTATAATGATCTATATTATATCAATAATATAAATTTAATAATATCCGTAATTAATAATTTCATATTATTAATTAATTTATATCGCCAACTATTGTATAAGTTTATTTGTCGGACTCGTTCCGTTTGTTTTGCACGTAATTATATATAACTACAAAACTAGTAATACGTCGCGTATTAAAATAGTAAGTTTTGTCAAACTTATCTCATAAAAATAGTTTTGAATTCACTAATCACGGAATTAGCGTAAAATACACGTGTTTACTGTACTTAATTGTACTCAAATTTGCGGGGTGTCACATTCTCCCATTGTTAAAGAAATTTCGTCCTCGAAATTTAAGTTATGTTATGAGTTGTTTACACATGTTCAAAAAGACATGTCGTATTTTTTACGCGTACCATCTTTGTGCTCTCAAGTAGGTTATGGGCTGCGTTTCAAGTTCCAATGATCTTTAAAAGTTTGTTCCGATTATGTCAGAATTGTTTACGTTTTCTGATAAGAAGTTTTGACAAGTTTCTTCAACGAGTTAAGTTTCGTGTCAACGAAGACTTCATCGGAGAAGTGATTTAAGGCCTCGTTATAGAGCACCCTTTTCAAGTTAAAATCGTAAGAATGTCGTGAACAGTGTTGAGTTATCGTACTGGTTCAAAATTGTACGCAACAGGGATTTCTCGTAAGGTTTTTCGAACGGTCCTACGTAGTGGAGGTTATGTTTTACCACTCGTATCGCCAAGGTTTCTCCAGCTTTTGACTTTATCAATCTTGGGTAAGTCACGTAGATTTTGTTATCGTCAATCACATGATTAAGAAGTAAATTCCCCTCGTTCAAATTGAAGTTATATCGTGGTTACGAGATAACTATTTACACAGTAGTTCGCGCGTGACTAAACAGTTGTTATGTGATAATTGTTTATGATGTAGTCCTATCATGACTAAGCTGTCCTCAACACAGTAATTGACTCATCTGTTAATTACCAACTCTGGGTTTCTACCGTTGTCTTGATTAAGCCATGCTTATGACCCTCTCAGTTTCAATTTAGAAGAAGTGGTATCGAGGAACTTATAACATGTGTCTAGTGTCAACTAACATGATTGAGTAGAGTTTCTGAGAAATTTTATGGTTGCCATCGTGGCATTCAAATTTATCAAAGTTCCCCAAAGTTTACAGCAGTTATCAACGTAGCCCTTTTATTGATCTCGTACTGTTTTCAGTCAGTTACATACCTAAGATATCTTGCCCATAGTTTCCTAAACGATTCTAGAGACCTGATAGTTGTCTGTCACCCACTCTACCCAATAGAGTGGTGATCAGCAATTTTGTTCATACAGTGCCTCAATGGCGCCATTTGTACACTAGTGTGGTAACTGTTGTTGTAGAAAGATTCGGTTAGTGGGAGGCGAATATCCCAATTTCCTCCAAAATAAATTTTGCAAGCTCTTAACGAGTCCTCAAGCGTTTGCATCGTTCATTTGTTTTGACGGTCAGTTTTGTGAATGGCAGTCAGTTCTCATATCGAGACAATTACCCACTGCATGTTGCAGTGATTGCCAGATATAGAATGTAAAGCGCTTATCTCTGTTGGAGATAATGGATAGTGGTAATCGTACCAACGTATCGAACATACAATCTAAGTTTGATTCCTTGACAACCAGTCCATACCGACTATGATATCGTAACTTCTCAACTCTACCGGTAGTAAGTCTATTTCGAAGGGATGACCCTCTAGCGTTAGGGTACATCCCGGTACTATTTTCCTGATTCGATCAACTTACCACCGGCTAGTTCTATGTCGTATTTGTCATCTAGTTTACATGAGTCAACTTAAAAGTTGAGTCATCATTTTCCATGACATCTCGGTGTCGGTATTAGAATTTAATCAGTTTCATTTTGTTGGTATGTCTTCCAAAAGTATAATTTGGTTGGGATCTTACCCAAAATACAGTTTAGTTAGAATGTCTACCCAAAGTATAATTTAAGTGGGATGTCTGCTCATAATATAGTTTTGTTAGGATGTCTGCCCAAAATATGGTATAAGTGGATGTCTGCCCATAATATAGTTTTGTTGGATCACTATTCAAAATATATAATTCCAATTGGGACGTTACCCAAAATATATAGTTTCCATTGGGACGTTACCCAAAACATAGTTTAGTTTAGTTGGGATGTTACCCATAATATAAATTTGTTGGGATGTTACCCAAAATATAGTTTAAAACACTTTGTTGGTTGTTCTCCAGAGTTTCCAAAGTCTACCGGTCGTTCTCCGGTTTAACACAGTGCTAGTTGTTTTCCAGCAATTCGTAATACTGGTCGTTCTCCAGTTTATCTGCCGGTCGTTCTTCGGTCATTTAATGTGTACTGGTATGTCCTCCAGTATAAACAGTACCGGTATGTTTTCCGGTTGACTCGAATTACTACTGGTGCGTTCTCCGATCAATAAATATGTACTGGTACGTTCTCCAGTATAAACATCACCGGTACGTTCTCCGATTTCTTATCCAAAGTGTTTGTAGAAATGTTATTCAAAATTTATAGTTTTCGTTTGGATGTTATCCAAAATATATTTTACGTTGGAATGTTATCCAAAATATAGTTTTCGTTGGAATGTTATCCAAAATATAGTTTTCGTTGGAATGTTATTCAAAATATCGTAAAGCATTTTCGTAGACAATTTTTATAAAAATTGTCATATAAAGTTTGTTATTTGTGGGGAGGAATTTGTTTCACAGAATTGGGATTGGTTACCCTAGTGGTTGTTTGAGACTCCCTCTCGATTAGTGTATAACGACACCTTACTATGTTTGTTCTTGTACTACTTAAGGCTCGTTATTTCGATACGTGTCGTGACTTTCGTTTGTTCCCTCCCTCCATTCAACTGATGAGTTGTCAGTCATAATCGTTAAGTGTTTAGTGAGGATTTGTTCGATCCTTTAGAAAGTGAGAGTTTGTTTGCATCGTAGTCAACCATGACTGAGTAGTTGTCAATCATGACGTTCGTATGATAGTGTTCCTATAAAATATGATGGAATTAATGTGTATTCATCGAATAGAAGTTTTAGTACAGTACTGCAGAAGCATAGCCCTTCGTACGTCGGTTTAACGAAGATAAGATAAGTGTGCACCTACAGCCGCCATCATATAGTCATCATCATGCCGACCTCAGCTACACTCTCTGCCACTCGAGCATGCTCTTCTAGCATTTGTGCTCGGGCACAGGTAGCGTGGGCAGTTTCGTTTTCTAAGGTTGCATGACCTTCAACAAGTTTAAGGCGCTCTTATGTGGAGATCATGTCTCCATCCAGTCGGGAGGTATCTCTCTGTTGTTTTAAGACATCATTTTGTATGTCAAGGAGTTTCCTGATTGGTGTGTGAAGTATAATAACTAAGGTAGGTACCATTAGTTTGATATATGTTTGCTCGTAAAAGTGGGAGGTCGTAATGTATGAGAAGAGTTCCAGATTTAATATGATAAAAGTGCCCTCAAGCATTCTTCTAATGCTCAAGTAGGAGTGATTAAATCAAGTGTAGTTTGTTTCAGAGAATACAAAGTCAGATCAACTATTCATCAGACGATAACGTCTGTATAACGTCTGTATAGTGGACAGATAGATTAAGTATGTGATGATGTTAGTTGATGGTTTCTCGTGTATCGAGGTGCCATTCTTATCACAACCATGTTTAAAAAGTCATGTGTAAGAACGCGTAACTATTCACCTGAATACATTGTGACAATAGTTGTCATATAGTAAGTTAGGCGTATGCAAATGTATGCATGCATGAGTGTCCTAACCATGGCTATAGTCTAGGTCTCTAAGGCTTTCAGGTTACCTAAAGATTTCTAGTTCGCTATAACCAATGGCTCTGATACCAAACTGTCGCACCCCTAAATTCGGTCAACATGGTCAATGCGTGATTTGCGAAAGCATCAGTTTAGGCGGGGGTACTGACGTCAACATTTGACACTCATGCCAGATCAGAGCGTATGATTATTACGGAACATAAAATTAAGATGCCATTTAAGAAAGTAATTTGTTATCAAAAGAACTACGACTCATCAAGTCGTAGAAATAATATCAGTTATACAAAATAAATCCTTATTTGTACTAAAATGTGGCATCCTAATTTGTCATGGGTCGCCTAACTCCGTTAGTATGCGTTCTTACTCGTGCTGTGAATTACCTGAAAAACATAGTAAAAGGTCAACAATAATGTTGAGTGAATTCACAAGTTTTTGTAAGAATGGATTGTTTAACCATATTCATTTAGTAAAAGAGTTGACAATGTAAGTCAAATAAGGTCGTTAATAATAGTTTGTAGGAAGGTAATATCCTATGACCGTACATAAACATACAAGTATTCATAGGTAGTTCGCAATCATGGTATGAAATCATTCATATAATCAGTAGCATTTAAGCACATAAGCAATTATAGACAGATATTGCATGTTATAGCAAAAACATTAGCTATGTTTTTCACCCCTGATTAAAAGTAGTCAAAACAGTAAAAGTAGGGGATGTGAACTCACAATAAGCGATGAGCAAACGATAGTCAAAAGTAAGTAGTCGTCCAACGTCGTCCCTCAAAGTCCTAAACGAAATAAATGTATTAACATGAGTGTTTGAAGATTTGTCAAATTATGCTAATAAGTTTGGTTTGTTTTGACTATTTGTTATTTTGAAATATTTGTACAATTTTGTTGGTGATAATTTTGTCGAAAAATATATATTATTTCTCGATTTAAGTTTATCGACGAATCATTCGTTAAGTGTAATTATATATATTTATATAAACATATACACAATTATAGTTTGTACCAAAACGTTTTACTCGTTCCAAATATACCTTGATTATATAACAATTAACTATTTTTGTTTCAAAAATTGTCGCGTCCAATTGGTTCGTAATATTTTGATTAAATATTCGTATAAAATAATGTCTCGTGGTCGTAACTTTTAGAACCAAATTTCGTGTCGTATAATTTTATAACAATTATAACTTAACAATAATTTCTAGTCGTGTAGTTGTTATTATTTTTGTACCGTTTAATATCGCAACGTCTGTGTTTGGCAAAAAATGCAACGCAAACTGATCGGGTACATAGGCTTCAAGCCGTTCGGCTATCAACCACTAGCTGTACGGCTAGTTTGGTTGAGCCGTTCGGCTCTATTCTTCCAGCCGATCGGCTGGCCCAAGCCAACCGATGGGGTTGGTTTCCCCCGTACAACGGCTAGTTCGTGGTTCATAGGTTACATACATACACAGATTTTTAACTTGGTTAACTTCCATTTTTAGTGTTCATTTGTTCCATCAGTGAGACCTCAACACACTAACAAATATGTATTTATATATGTATCAAATTTTTCATCTTCATGGGTTTGTTTTAAAAAATCCATTTTGAGAATTTACTTCATCAATCCATCAAATAACAATATATATATATATATATATACATGATTTAAGTTATGTTTACATTATATATATCAAATTCGCTGGTTCTAAACGAAAGTATGCATTTTGACTTGAGGTAGCAAAATGGGTAGGTCGAGCAGTACGTTGACCCGCAAAAACATACAAAAACATATTTGCCCATTCCTTTATCAATGTGTCAATCATTATTTCAAAAATAAAATAACTATTACAATAATAATCCAAACTTTTTGAATAAAACAATTTGGGTCGTTGTATGCAATAAAAGAAACTTTGGGTGAACTTAACCAGTTTGACCCACTATACATGTTCCCCTTTTAGCTAAATTTTGTAAAGTGACCCACTCGAGATAAAACACAACCCAAATCGACCAATTCATAAGTGAAATGTTTAAAAGCTTGATAGCTACACCAATTTTAATTACGAATTATACATGTGAAAATATGTCTGTAAATAGAAATAGACATCGGTGTTATATCATGTGGTTTTGCTACAAAAAAAAAACTCAAATGTATCTATTTTCTTAATTATTGGAAATTTAACCAACAATAAGTAATGAAATGAGTAGTTCCAAACTTCGGATTCTTTATACCGATTCCCTAAGATATATCACTCGTCATTTTATTTATTCTTTTGGGTCCCATTTCCTTTTCTCATATCAGATACATGGATCAATGTCATAACTTTACTAGAATTCATAGTAATAAGTGGGATCCACAAAGTGAAAAATGATATGAACAAATCAGACGGGACCTTACAATAATGATGATGATGGTCCGATGGTGATGATGATGATCACAAACGATGATGATGATGATTGTGTAAGTGTTTTTGTTGTTGTTAGTTGATGATGATGGAGAAAAGAAGTTAGATGTTGAAGATGATGATCTTGTTGCTTCAACTCCCCTGCTTGCTGCTGTTTCTACTCCGATCAGAGAATAAGAACAGTGCTCAAATAATTGAGGTGGTTGCTTCTGTGATTGAGAGTGAGAAGTGTGGAGAGTGTATATAAAAATATGGAACAAGACTTATTTTTCAAAGAGCGTATGGAAGTGTACAGGGAATGTTCCCAGATATTTTAGATCGTGTGAATTTTGTAGGTTTTTAACCCGTTAATTTCGGGTACAGGTCCAATTGTATACCAATTTTCATTCGATTTTCGAAATGATATTTTGAGGTATTTCTCCAAATACTTTAATATGAAGGGGAAAAATAATATTTTTATTATTTTTGACCTTTTGGATACGTTTTGTAATTGTTGCAGTCTCGTACGATATGTTTTAAATAAGACGTATAATGATTTATATTATATCAATAATATAAATTTAATAATATCCGTAATTAATAATTTCATATTATTAATTAATTTGTATCGCCAACTATTGTATAAGTTTATTTATCGGACTCGCTCTGTTTGTTTTGCACGTAATTATATATAACTACAAAACTAGTAATACGTCGCGTATTAAAATAGTAAGTTTTGTCAAACTTATCTCATAAAAATAGTTTTGAATTCACTAATCAGGGAATTAGCGTAAAATACACGTGTTTACTGTACTTAATTGTACTCAAATTTGCGGGGTGTCACATTCTCCCATTGTTAAAGAAATTTCATCCTCGAAATTTAAGTTATGTTATGAGTTGTTTACACATGTTCAAAAAGACATGTGGTATTTTTTGCGCGTTCCATCTTTGTGCTCTCAAGTAGGTTATGGGTTGCGTTTCAAGTTCCAATGATCTTTAAAAGTTTGTTCCGATTATGTCGGAATTGTTTACGTTTTCTGATAAGAAGTTTTGACAAGTTTCTTCAACGAGTTAAGTTTCGTGTCAACGAAGACTTCATCGGAGAAGTGATTTAAGGCCTCGTTATAGAGCACCCTTTTCAAGTTAAAATCGTAAGAATGTCATGAACAGTGTTGAGTTATCGTAGTGGTTCAAAATTGTACGCAACAGGGATTTCTCGTAAGGTTTTTCGAACGGTCCTACGTAGTGAAGGTTATGTTTTACCACTCGTATCGCCAAGGTTTCTCCAGCTTTTGACTTTATCAATCTTGGGTAAGTCACGTAGATTTTGTTATCGTCAATCACATGATTAAGAAGTAAATTCCCCTCGTTCAAATTGAAATTATATCGTGGTTACGAGATAACTATTTACACAGTAGTTCGCGCATGACTAAACAGTTGTTATGTGATAATTGTTTATGATGTAGTCCTATCATGACTAAGCTGTCCTCAACACAGTAATTGACTCATCTGTTAATTACCAACTCTGGGTTTCTACCGTTGTCTTGATTAAGCCATGCTTATGACCCTCTCAGTTTCAATTTAGAAGAAGTGGTATCGAGGAACTTATAACATGTGTCTAGTGTCAACTAACATGATTGAGTAGAGTTTCTGAGAAATTTTATGGTTGCCATCGTGGCATTCAAATTTCTCAAAGTTCCCCAAAGTTTACAGCAGTTATCAACGTAGCCCTTTTATTGATCTCGTACTGTTTTCAGTCAGTTACATACCTAAGATATCTTGCCCATAGTTTCCTAAACGATTCTAGAGACCTGATAGTTGTCTGTCACCCACTCTACCCAATAGAGTGGTGATCAGCAATTTTGTTCATACAGTGCCTCAATGGCGCCATTTGCACACTAGTGTGGTAACTGTTGTTGTAGAAATATTCGGTTAGTGGGAGGCGAATATCCCAATTTCCTCCAAAATAAATTTTGCAAGCTCTTAACGAGTCCTCAAGCGTTTGCATCATTCATTTGTTTTGACGGTCAGTTTTGTGAATGGCAGTCAGTTCTCATATCGAGACAATTACCCACTGCATGTTGCAGTGATTGCCAGATATAGAATGTAAAGCGCTTATCTCTGTTGGAGATAATGGATAGTGGTAATCGTACCAACGTATCGAACATACAATCTAATTTTGATTCCTTGACAACCAGTCCATACCGACTATGATATCGTAACTTCTCAACTCTACCGGTAGTAAGTCTATTTCGAAGGGATGACCCTCTAGCGTTAGGGTACATCCCGGTACTATTTTCCTGATTCGATCAACTTACCACCGGCTAGTTCTATGTCGTATTTGTCATCTAGTTTACATGAGTCAACTTAAAAGTTGAGTCATCATTTTCCATGACATCTCGGTGTCGGTATTAGAATTTAATCAGTTTCATTTTGTTGGTATGTCTTCCAAAAGTATAATTTGGTTGGGATCTTACCCAAAATACAGTTTAGTAAGAATGTCTACCCAAAGTATAATTTAAGTGGGATGTCTGCTCATAATATAGTTTTGTTGGGATGTCTGCCAAAAATATGGTATAAGTGGGATGTCTGCCCATAATATAGTTTTGTTGGATCACTATTCAAAATATATAATTCCAATTGGGACATTACCCAAAATATATAGTTTCCATTGGGACGTTACCCAAAACGTAGTTTAGTTTAGTTGGGATGTTACCCATAATATAAATTTGTTGGGATGTTACCCAAAATATAGTTTAAAACACTTTCCTGGTTGTTCTCCAGAGTTTCCAAAGTCTACCGGTCGTTCTCCGGTTTAACACAGTGCTAGTTGTTTTCCAGCAATTCGTAATACTGGTCGTTCTCCAGTTTATCTGCCGGTCGTTCTCCGGTCATTTAATGTGTACTAGTACGTCCTCCAGTATAAACAGTACCGGTATGTTTTCCGGTTGACTCAAATTACTACGGGTGCGTTCTCAGATCAATAAATACGTACTGGTACGTTCTCCAGTATAAACATCACCGGTACGTTCTCCGATTTCTTATCCAAAGTGTTTGTAGAAATGTTATTCAAAATTTATAGTTTTCGTTTGGATGTTATCCAAAATATAGTTTACATTGGAATGTTATCCAAAATATAGTTTTCGTTGGAATGTTATCCAAAATATAGTTTTCGTTGGAATGTTATTCAAAATATCGTAAAGCATTTTCGTAGACAATTTTTATAAAAATTGTCATATAAAGTTTGTTATTTGTGGAGAGGAATTTGTTTCACAGAATTGGGATTGGTTACCCTAGTGGTTGTTTGAGACTCCCTCTCGATTAGTGTATAACGACACCTTACTATGTTTGTTCTTGTACTACTTAAGGCTCGTTATTCCGATACGTGTCGCGACTTTCGTTTGTTCCCTCCCTCCATTCAACTGATGAGTTGTCAGTCATAATCGTTAAGTGTTTAGTGAGGATTTGTTCGATCCTTTAGAAAGTGAGAGTTTTTTTGCATCGTAGTCAACCATGACTGAGTAGTCGTCAATCATGACGTTGGTATGATAGTGTTCCTATAATATATGATGGAATTAATGTGTATTCGTCGAATAGAAGTTTTAGTACAGTACTGCAGAAGCATAGCCCTTCGTACGTCGGTTTAACGAAGATAAGATAAGTGTGCACCTACAGCCGCCATCATATAGTCATCATCATGCCGACCTCAGCTACACTCTCTGCCACTCGAGCACGCTCTTCTAGCATTTGTGCTCGGGCACAGGTAGCGTGGGCAGGGAAATTAAACAGTAGTACAGATCTAGGGGAACATGTCATACACTAAAGGAAAGGTAATAAAGAAAAGATAATAATGAAAATACGTGTTTTGTTTTTGTTTTTTTGAAAGGTTTTATCTTTAGGGTTTACTAGAAAATGGGGTTGGTTGGGCCTCTGTAACGGACAGTTAGTCTTCCCGGCAGCGGCTCCAAAAACTTGATGTGTGGCAAACGGTCGTGTGGTGAGGATGCCCGGACACACAATCATGGGTGTTTTAAATTTATATTTGCGGGGTCTAAGTGTGACTTACTAATACTGAACCAAGGGCTAGTAGATGGTAAGTATGACCTAGAGTCGTTTTCTTATAGAGAAACTGAATTGAAACGGAGGTGATCCAATCAATCTTTTTTTTCTAGTAAAGGATTTTAAAAGAGTGTGTTGGGTCTTTTTGGTTCAGCTAACTAATTAAACTAAATAAAGCGAATAAAATGTAATAAGATGACAGATATGCAAAGCAGTATTTGTTGTGAGTTCATTAGCTAATAATATGGGATGATGACTTTTACGGGAAAACAATTAACTAAATTGGGTTGTTCGCAAGACTCACTAACTTATGGTATAACCAATAGATTCCCTACTAGTCGGTTATCAACTAATATGTCACGAGGAACTAAGGTGTCATGATTCTGATCAGACAGACATGCTCAACTCTCCACACTCTCCTATGAGGGAGTCAGTGGCCCATATTATTGAACGCATTCGCTCGTGGGCGCAGGAATAGAGTAGCAAGTCTATGATACGTCTAACCATTCTTAATACCATAAAGATTGCAAATCCTATGAACAACTAACTTAGGGTTTATGTCCGGACTTATTGACCAATTCCTATTAGTAAAACTTAAGAGTGATATGCGAGGGAAAACATTTAGGTTTCTTGCGTACCTTACTTTGGGTTTCACAATTTAGGAAAGATTATCATTTAGATTGGATTTCAAACTTGCCTTTCTTAATATAATCAACAAATCCCTAGGTTTTCGTAAATGGTCATTTAGCCTATAGCCTACCTAATCTAATCTAATCTAAACTAAAATAACTAACATAATTAAAATGCTGACGGCTTTTTACAGAAAGTCAAACCCAGACCATATGAGAAAAAGTTATGGTAGTTCACAATGTATTTAATCGTTTACCGATGTTTTCATTGTGAATTTAATTGCTTCGCGATGTTCACATGATAAGTACATTGTGATCGAAAGTGTACAATACTCATGGCAAGTCCACGTAATCACATTGCATTTTATGATGCTTGCATGACGTTACAATTAAAACCATAGTTTTGACAAAGATAACTATTGACCAAGTATTGAGGTTTGCGACTCCTCTTTACAAGGTTACAATCACGTTTGTTAATCGAAAGGCGAATATAAGTTTTAGGTTTAAAATCTCATGATAAGTCCGTTCATAAAGTTTCCAATTTATAACGTTGATCCATAATACAACTACCTTCGGTCATTCATCGGCTTCCATACATTTGTACTTTGCCTAAGAGCATTTCCAGTACTATACCGAATAAACAGTTGAATAGGGGCCGTCATATTATTTCACAACGTATTTAAAGTCATCCCATAATTATTTAAGCTAACTACATCACAACAAATACAATAGTAATCTACTCACTAATCATGGCAAAAACTAATTCTAGCATAATCAAAGCATACATATTTAATTAAGATAGAATAAGGAAAGAATTAACCGAGATTAAGATGTGAGAAGGAATAGACTTGAATTAATTATTATAGCTCCAAGCGTACACCAAAGATTACAAGATGCTCCCTACGTTCGTTCTACCTTGAACAAGCTTCCTAACTAGCCTACTACTAATCTTGAAGTAATACAATACAATGAGAAAGTAAAGAAAGAGATAAATATGCTAAAATGTGTGCATATAGTGTGTTTTACAAATGGAACCCAAGCCCTCTATTTATAGGTGAGTTTTGGCTCACATTAGCATCAAGGGGAGCAAGTTAGCACAAGGTGAGAAAGGTGGTGCACCAAGTACGTACTTTCGCAGAAAGGAGGCGCACCGGGTACGAAAAAGCATGGAAAGGTGGTGCACCAAGTACAACTTGCCAAAAAAGGAAACCAGTGCAGGGGGTGGAGGCCTGGTGGTGGCCGGCGGCGGCTGGCTGCCACCCGCCCCGTTTCGCCGTCTTTTGCTTTGTTTCTTAGATCGTGCGTATTTTCTTTGTTATGCGTCCATTTGCGTCGATTCTTTTTGCGTTGGATTTGTAATTCAAAAACGAAGGTTTTGATATAAAATAGTCCCTGAGATGAGGTTCCTAACTCTAGATATTGCGTACGAATCATTTGAATCTTCAGGCGGGCGTAGAATCTTCATTCTTTATCCGTTTTAGTTGATTCTTCTTTTGTTGGACTCGTATTTTGAAAACGAACATCTTGGAAAAGGTGGATACTGATGATGGGCACTTTAGTCTTGAAATCTCGTTTTGAGGGCTTGAATCTTCAAACGTGTGTGGAATCTTCGTTTTTCATCCGTTTTGCTTGATTTTTATTGCAACCTTATTTTGACCGTCTTGGCATAATGTCAATGAATTGAACCATAATTGAGTTCAAAATGCCAAGAATCGTTCTAGAATGAGAGAGATATCGGTAGTAAAAACGTGACTTTTTACGCGATATCATACATTTTATATATTTTAATTGCATTTTATAGGTAAACATTAAGGAGAGTGTAATGAAGAAATCTACTAAATTAAAGGCGGTTAAGCTTGTAGTTGATCGAAAAGAAGAAATCATCTTTACAAAATATGCTGAAAATGAAGCATTTGTATCTTTATATTTTTATTGAAATGATGTATTAATGAAATTAAGAAGTTTAGAAAATAATAATTTTTTTGTACCAAACAATATTGTCTAGTGAAATTTTACTGCATTTTATTTTTTTCCACTACATTTTGTATATCGGGCAGTTAGGGTAGATCTACAACTTTAGCAAAATTGCATAATAGACCTTAGTGGCCTGACAAGCGGGGACCACGATTAACACATGTCAATTTTTAATTAGTTAGAATCCTGCTCTCCTAGCCCTCAAAAAACCATCTGCTCCTTTGAACCACACCCTTTTATATAAGCATTTAAAATATTTAATTTTCATATATTTTATAACGTTATTTAAAATAACAATCTATGCATCTGACATGTGTAAGAATTTTTTGAATTGTTAACATATTCTTATTTACGAAAATAAGTGATTGGTTTAAAAATCGTGTTTTATATATGTAACAGGCTTTAAACCCATATGATGCATGATCGTTTAAAATATACAATTATATGATTACTTGTAAGTAGCCTAATGAATAAGTATCATTAAAAAAAATACAATTATATAATTATTGTAAGTAACCTAATGAATTATTATTGTTAACTTATAATGTGCAATTATAATTGAAAATGAAATAAGTAACAACATAAACCAAACTATATTAGAAAATAACAACGAATTACTAAGTTTTAAACAAAGTAATAATTAAATAAATAATATAAGTCAAAGTATGAAAAGTTGAAAAACTGCAAATGTTACAAAATTTATTTGTAAAAGACGTTGGTTGTGGAGTTGCTGACTTCAATTTCATTACAATGACAATTAAAATTTGGTTTGAATATCTTTGAATTGACATGAATAAATTTAGACGTTATAATTAAGAAAAAAAATGAATTTCTAATTTGTAGTTAAATAGTCACATCACATATAAGTTTAAGATTACATACATATGATTTGTATAATTTGTAAGCATCTATTCATATATATATAAAACAAAGATTTTTAAACAATTATTACACATGCCACACCAACTTATTAACTAAAATAACTAATGCTAATAATTTAGAAAAAAAAAATTACACATGCCATATCAATTGTTACTTTAATTATCCTCATATATTTTTTTTAATTTTTAAATACTTATATAAAGCTAACTCATTAAATTAATAAAAATAAATATTGAAAATGTATGCTTACAAATTATACAAATCATATGTATGTAGTCTTAAACTTATATGTGATGTGACTATTTAACTACAAATTAAAAATTTAAGTTTTTTTTATCTTAATTATAAAGTCTAAATGTGTTCATGTTAATCCAAAGATATTCAAACCAAATTTTAATTGTCATTGTAATGAAATTGAAGTCAGCAACTCCACAACCAACGTCTTTTACAAATAAATTTTGTAACATTTGCAGTTTTTCAACATTTTGTAAAAGACGTTGGTTGTGGAGTTGCTGACTTCAATTTCATTACAATGACAATTAAAATTTGGTTTGAATATCTTTGAATTAACATGAACAAATTTAGACGTTATAATTAAGATAAAAAAAAACTTTAATTTCTAAATTGTACTTAAATAGTCAAATCACATATAAGTTTAAGACTACATATATGATTTGTATAATTTGTAAGCATACATTTTCAATATTTTTTTATTAATTTAATGAGTTAGTTTTATATAAGTATTCAAAAATTAAAAAATATATATATGAGGATAACTAAAGTAACAATTGATGTGGCATGTGTAATTTTTTAAAAAAAAATTTATAAGCATTATTTATTTTAGGTAATAAGTTGATATGACATATGTAAGAATTATTTAAAAATCTTTGTTTTATATATATGAACCAATCATAATTTATGGGTAGCATAATAAATATTGTTATTGTTATTTCCTTTAAGATGCAAATATGTCGCACCCCCAAAACACGTGGCAGCGGAAGTGGGAGGTGTCACGGGGGCGCCGACCAAATCAAATATCATCAACACAAAGATCAAGCAAACGACCTCTATATGAGACGTTTGAAAATATTACATTACCATAATTCAAATGTTTACAAAATAATTCTGGAGTTCGCATAAACCGTTTAGAGATTTCTAATACATTACTGAATTTATAAAATACAACTACATGCAATCTAATCTCTTGATGTTTTGAAAACAATGCGACTCGAGCTAAGCTTTCCAAAAGCTTCCTACTGCGGCGGGTTACCTGAGAAATACATACTAAAAGGTCAACATAAAGTTGGTGAGTTCATAGGTTTGTTAAGTAATCAGTTGCTAAAATGATCCACAAGATTTCCAAGTTTTGCATCATTCGTCAATGATAAGTAAAAGTATCGTTATCCAACGACAAGTAAAAGTATTGCATACAGCAATATAAGTATACCATTTGCATGAGTCTCATAGTCAAGCTTAACGTTGTTTGCCTCCGGTAAGTGTACTAATCCGATACACTTCTAAATCACAAGTAATACTGCGCCCGTGGGTTGGCTAGCGCGACTAGCCCGGACGAGGTTTGTCAAACCCTGATGGTACCACCCAATAATACTCACGCACAAATTTTAATGACTATGATAAGTAGAGGACTTTAGTGGATTATTCAGGTCTCATGCAATCCGTACAAAAAGTTGTTTCCAGTACTTGTGATCATAAAGCAGTTTATAAAACAGTTGTATGTATTCTCACCCCAGTGAAAAGCAGTAAAAAGGGGCTATGAAACTCACCAGAGTTGAGCAGGTAGCAAGCAATATCAAATATTAGCAAATAGCGGGTGTTCTCGTTCCCGTGTGCAACCTCCTAACGCCCTAAACGTATGAGGTTGTATAAGTAGATGTCTCAAAAGACCATCTATAGCAATTGTATAAGTGGGGGGTTAATGTCCACTTAAGCCAATCGGGTAGGTGGGGGTTTTATGTCCACCTAAAGCTAGTTCATCAACTAGTATATCTAAATAGTAGTTCAAGTTCGTTTATCGAAAACGTGTACGACCCGTTGGTGAAAGTTTGTAATAATAATTCATTAGACATTATTATTAAGTTTGTTTTATTGCATACTATTCATTAGTACATATCGTGTGTTGCAAACAGATTATTGTATTTTGTATAAGCCATAAACCGTAGGTCAAAGTTGGTCAAGGTTGGTCAAACCTGGTCAAACTAGTCAAACTGGTCAAACCTGGTCAAACTAGTCAAACATGGTCAACCTGGTCAAACCTGGTCAAACATGGTCAACCTGGTCAAACCTGGTCAAACTGGTCAAACCTAGTCAACCTGGTCAAACTGGTCAAACCTAGTCAACCTGGTCAAACTGGTCAAACCTGGTCAAATTTGGTCAATCTATGAGTCACTTATAGAGTCACTTATAGAGTCACTTCTAGAGTCACTTGTAGAGTCACTTATAGAGTCACTTATAGAGTCACTTGTAGAGTCACTTGTAGAGTCACTTGTAGAGTCACTTATAGAGTCACTTATAGAGTCACTTGTAGAGTCACTTATAGAGTCACTTAGGGGCGTCACTTAGTTGGTTAGCGGCACTAGGTCAAGTGACGTTAAATGTGATTTTTAAGTTGGCAGCGTCACTTGGGGTAGTGACGCTATATGCGGCACTTGGTTCAGGCGTCACTAATGGTAAGTAACGCTATAGGCGTCACTTGGGTAAGTGCCGCTGGTAGGGCGGCACTTACGGCTGCTCAGATTTCAATTTTTAATCCAAGTGTTCTAAGTGTCGGTTTTTCATTCGGGAAACTTTCTAAATTTAGTTTTTGGTCCAAGTTACTAATTAAGTCATCCAAACCCATTTTTGTTACCACTTTCCAAATATAGTAAGTTTTTCGAAAACGAGCCACTTTTGTTGACTTGGTCAAACTTACTCGGTTTGACCCGAAACTTTCACCCAACCCAAATATCAGTTTATAGGGTCTAAATATGATGTCGGTTCATGTCGGAGTTCACCAAAAGTCTTGGTTTTTATAAAAGTCCAAAAACAGTCCATATTTATGTTTTTCGGTTTTGTCGGTTCACTTCCTCTATTTTTCTTAACTAGTTATAATCCGAGTTAGAGTCCACAATTTTTACCAGTTGTTCTACCATGTGTCTAGAGGTTAACTTAATTTTTCCAGTAATTATAGTGTCCATCTTGATAGGCATAAAATTTATGGGTAGAACCATACTCAGTTTTCAAGCACATGCAGACCAGTCGCATAGATTCGTATTTATGTGAAAATCCGTAGATTTCTGGAAGGAGCCATAGAAGAAATTTTTGTAGATCTTTTCAATACGCAACTTTTAAAAAAATGCATCTTCTAATTCTTTGTAGAACTCAAGTTATGGTCGATTTACTAAACTGACTTTTCTGAGACAGATTATGTAAGTTTGAATATAATTTATAAAAACGATTTTTGTCAATAGTTTTGGACATAAACATGATAGATGAACTTTATAACATCTAAATAAGAAGCATTAAAGTAAAATAAGTGAGGGATTTAGTGATTCTCACAAAGGATAATGAAGGAGAACAAGAGTGGATGATGATGGTGATGATGATTCCTTAAACTTCTCCTTCTTGAATCTTGATGAAGATGATGAATGATGATGGTGTAAGAGTGGTTATGGGAGGTGATTTGGGCTGAGTTTTCTGGAGTTTAGAGAGGGGAAGAGTGTGAGAGAGAATAGAGAGAAAGTGGAAATGAGTTGAGTGTAGAATGAGGAGTGAGGTGGAGTGTGGGATTGATATCCTTGCATGAAATTTGAATGGGGGAGGGGAATGGGCAGCAAAAAGGGGAGGAGAGGGGTGGCTAGTCGTTCTCATGGGCCCCACCAAGGGCATTATGGTCATTTTTCATTCCTAGCTTAATTTGTTGCGTTTTACGTTCGTTTACTCGCTCGGTTTGGTGTTAAATGTTTAATACGCGTTTTTAAGTATCAATTTAAGTTTCAATATTTCCAATTGAAGTATTTATTCTAAATACTTGAAAAACATTTACAAAAATGATTCGTTAAATTAGAAATCTCGATTTGCGCGTTCCTTGTACGGATTTTAAATCGCGTGACGTTTTATTTGGACGTTTTTAGTTATCGTTTAAAGATAAGGTATATTAATTGATAACTTTTCACTAATTAATATATTTTAGATTCAAAAGTGTATTTTGAATTTCGTTCGATTGTCAGGCGCGTTCTGCGCGTTTTCGTTACGTTTGAGACGTTTTAATCGGAACGTCTAGGTTTTTCGAGTATTATTATATTAAAATAATAATATATGATAAATAACTTCTAAAAATGGATTCAAGTTATTTATAAAAATATTTTCACCAACGTCGTATTTTCTGTCGGACTCCGTCCGGTTGTTTTGCACAATTTTACCAAATTGCGTGAGCGTAATTACAACGAATTACGTAGCGTAATATAATTCAATTACGGAAGTGTATATTCACATAAATATACAAATAGATACAAGTAATTACAAGTATTTAGCCTAATACTAAACTAAACACACGTAATTAGGGTTTCTAGAGGGTTAATCAGTAACCCTAAATCGTCGGGTGTCACATTCTCCCTCTGTTAGGAGAATTTCGTCCCGAAATTAGCTTGCTGTTGTGGTCTGTGAGGTATCTAAGAATAGATGTGGATGTTTCAGTCGCATTTGGTCTTCCTGTTCCCAAGTGAATTCAGGACCGCGCCTAGAATTCCACCGGACTTTAACGATGGGAATACGACTCTGTTTCAAGCGTTTGACCTCACGGTCCATGATTTCAATAGGTTCCTCGACGAAATGGAGTTTGTCATCAATGTGGATTTCGTCGAGCGGGATTACAAGTGTCTCATCAGACAGACATTTCTTTAGGTTAGAAATGTGGAATGTGTTGTGCACGCTACTTAGTTGCGGTGGTAGCTGCAGTCGATATGCCACCGGATCAATTCTTTCAAGAATCTCAAAAGGTCCGATGTACCTGGGGTTTAGTTTGCCGCGTTTGCCAAAACGAATAACACCTTTCCAAGGTGATACTTTTAAGAGTACTCGATCCCCAACCTGGAACTCGAGTGGTTTGCGTCTCACGTCAGCATAGCTTTTCTGACGATCACGTGCGGCTTTCAGCCGGTTTTGAATAGTCACGATTTTCTCGGTTGTTTCATGGATGATTTCAGGACCAGTGAGTTGGCTTACCAGTCTCCCCTTGTATGATCAAGGTTCCACCGGTGACGAGGGGAATACGAACGATTTTCTCGAAACAAACGATTTCGGCACGATGTTTGGACAACCAGTCCATGCCTACAATAACATCAAAACTTCCGATTTCAACGGGTATGAGGTCTATTGGGAACAGTTCGTTAGCGAGGCTTAAGGTGCAGTTAGGTATTACACTATCGGCCTCAATCAGTTTGCCATTAGCTAATTCTATGGTGAACTTAGCATCTAAGGCAGTGGGTGTGATATGGAGTAATGGACAAAACTCATCAGATATGAAACTTTTATCAGCACCGGTATCGAATAAAACTGAGACGGTTAGATCATTGAGGAGAAACATACCAGTGACAACGTTGGGATCTTGACGGGCTTCCCCAGCATTGAGTACGAAAGCTCGACCGCGAGGGTTGTTGTTGTTATTGTTGTTCCTGTTGTTATTGTTTCGGTTGTTGTTGTTTTTCAGTTTTGGGCAAACATTTCGGAAATGCCCGGTGTTACCGCACTCGAAACAAGCCTTTGGTGCGTTAGGGTTGGTGTTTGGGTTGGGGGTTCTGCAATCTTTGGCTAGATGTCCCTGTCGTTTGCACTGGGTACAGGTACAAGGGCCATCATGGTGTCGCGTACACTTGGAACGGTAAGGTTTGTTCCCAACGTATCCTCTCTTGTCCCCCGACCCTGAACCAGAGGTGTAGGCCTTAACAGTTTCGGCCTTTTTGTTTGTTTGCTGGTGTTGCTGGTTTTGGTTGTTACCGGACCATTTTCTTTTGGTGTCCCCGATGGCTTTCTCAGTGATCGTCCCTCGGCGGACAATCTGAGCCGTGAGTTCATGAGCCATGCGCACAGCACTTTGGATGGTCCCGGGCTGTGATGAGATGACGTTACCTTGGATTGATTCTGGTAGCCCCCAAATGTATCTCTCGATACGTTTGTATTCGGGGTCCACCATGGATGGGCATAGGACAGATAGCTGGTGGAATCGGGTGGTGTAGGTGGTGATGTCGTTTCCCTGAACAGTAAGTTTCCAGAATTCTTCCTCCAGTTGTTATAGTTGCTCACGGGGACAGTACTCTTCCATGAGCATTGTCTTGAAGTCTTCCCATGGAAGTTGGTATGCGGTATCAATACCCACAGTTTGGGCATAAGAATTCCACCAGGTGAGAGCTCCGTCAGAAAGGGTGCACGCAGAGAATTTAATCTTGTCTCCCTCAGCGCAATTGCAGATTCAGAAAACAGATTCTGTCTTTTCGATCCAACGTATCAGACCGATAGCTCCTTCAGATCCCTTGAAGTACAAGGGTTTGCAGTTCAAGAAGTCCTTGTAGGTACATGGTTTTGGAGTAGATGTGTTAGCAGGTGCGCCTCCGCCGCCCGGATTTTGTTATGCAGCAAGGACTTGAGCTACGCTCTGTGCAATGACTTGAGCGATTTCGGTGTCGGTGTAAGTATGTCGTCTTGGAGGCATGATGCTAAATAACAATGAAATGATACATATAAGAGGTTTGCGCGAGGTTATGATATATCAGATGTGTACATATAATGAGATAACATACAACAACTCAGAATGATAACCATATTTTATTAAACAGAAAAGTTGAATACAGAGTACGAGTTTCAAAAGACAACAATCACAAGGATTACAAAAGATGCCGGGAATGTTACTTCCGGTCTGAATTCGAAAGTTTACAGAACATGAACATAATAAAGGATAATAAGTTTAAGTACATCCTGCCTCAATAGGTTACAATAGGAGGAATAGATCTAGTCCTGACGCAGGTTTACTCGTGACATTAGAGTGACGAGGCGATTTATAGTATCCGCAAGTCTGCCTGTTTGCCTGGCACCTTCTTCAGCTAAGGTTAGTCGCTGCTCGAGTGCACGAGCATACTCCTCGGCTTCCCGTGAACGTTGTTCACTTTCTTCCAACCTTGCTTGTAGGTTGTCGGTAGCGCTCCTGTCATCTATAACTTGTTGATGAATCATTTCTAGAGTACGGTTCGTGCTTTCATGTTCTCGAAGAAGTTGTGTTATGCGATCATCGGTTCGGTATAACAGGTAGTTTTCTACTATATAATGATCTCGTTCTAGGGTTTCGAGCCTTTCTTCATGACGATGAAGTCGGGCTGCTAACACCGGTACAGTATGGTGTATTGGTTCTTGTGTGTACGGGGAAATGTCCATGGGGTCAGCAGGAATCTGTATTGCTTCCTCAGACCTCCAAATGTTTAAAGTCGTGGGTAGCCAGTCCCACCTACGGGCGTATGTCGAACGGCGTGTATTAGTCGTGATGTTAGCAATGGAGTTTGAGTAAGGGTTTGCTCGGGATGATCTGGCATTCCCTCGGCGTCTTCATACTACCCGGGCTTCGCCGGTCATGTAGTAAAGAGGTTCGGGAGAGTTTGGTGTCGTAGGGATAGGTAAGGGTGTGGTACCCCTAGTAGTGGACCGCGTTTGAGTTTCGTTGTTCAAGCCGGTTGACGATACGTTAGAGGAGTCGGCCATTTCTGTGGCAAGGAGTTTAGTATACGAGAGGTTAAGGTTATATATAGAAATATAATAACCTAGCACATAAGCACGTATAGGGTTGGTCCCGTTTCTATCCTTGGTCAAAGTCTTCTAATGCATTCCCATTTACTATAACCATTTCAGGTCTTGCATCAATTCTCCTTTAATTGTACATAGTTGATCAGGCTATGTTAAATTAAATTCAAATGATGCAATCGCTGAACCAGTCATAATAAACAAGAATACTAACCCTATGGTTATAGTCTAGGTCACTAATGAAATCCTAGCTCGCTATAATCTTTGGCTCTAATACCAATCTGTCGCACCCCCAAAACACGTGGCAGCGGAAATGGAAGGTGTCACGGGGGCGCCGACCAAATCAAATATCATCAACACAAAGATCAAGCAAACGACCTCTATATGAGACGTTTGAAAATATTACATTACCATAATTCAAATGTTTACAAAATAATTCTGGAGTTCGCATAAACTGTTTAGATATTTCTAATACATTACTGAATTTACAAAATACAGCTACATGCAATCTAATCTCTTGATGTTTTGAAAACAATGCGACTCGAGCTAAGCTTTCCAAAAGCTTCCTACTGCGGCGGGTTACCTGAGAAATACATACTAAAAGGTCAACATAAAGTTGGTGAGTTCATAGGTTTGTTAAGTAATCAGTTGCTAAAATGATCCACAAGATTTCCAAGTTTTGCATCATTCGTCAATGATAAGTAAAAGTATCGTTATCCAACGACAAGTAAAAGTATTGCATACAGCAATATAAGTATACCATTTGCATGAGTCTCATAGTCAAGCTTAACGTTGTTTGCCTCCGGTAAGTGTACTAATCCGATACACTTCTAAATCACAAGTAATACTGCGCCCGTGGGTTGGCTAGCGCGACTAGCCCGGACGAGGTTTGTCAAACCCTGATGGTACCACCCAATAATACTCACGCACAAATTTTAATGACTATGATAAGTAGAGGACTTTAGTGGATTATTCAGGTCTCATGCAATCCATACAAAAAGTTGTTTCCAGTACTTGTGATCATAAAGCAGTTTATAAAACAGTTGTATGTATTCTCACCCCAGTGAAAAGCAGTAAAAAGGGGCTATGAAACTCACCAGAGTTGAGCAGGTAGCAAGCAATATCAAATATTAGCAAATAGCGGGTGTTCTCGTTCCCGTGTGCAACCTCCTAACGCCCTAAACGTATGAGGTTGTATAAGTAGATGTCTCAAAAGACCATCTATAGCGATTGTATAAGTTGGGGGTTAATGTCCACTTAAGCCAATCGGGTAGGTGGGGGTTTTATGTCCACCTAAAGCTAGTTCATCAACTAGTATGTCCAAATAGTAGTTCAAGTTCGTTTATCGCAAACGTGTACGACCCGTTGGTGAAAGTTTGTAATAATAATTCATTAGACATTATTATTAAGTTTGTTTTATTGCATACTATTCATTAGTACATATCGTGTGTTGCAAACAGATTATTTTAGTTTGTATAAGCCATAAACCGTCAAGGTAGGTCAAACTAGTCAAACTGGTCAAACCTGGTCAAACTAGTCAAACATGGTCAACCTGGTCAAACTAGTCAAACATGGTCAACCTGGTCAAACCTGGTCAAACTGGTCAAACCTAGTCAACCTGGTCAAACTGGTCAAACCTAGTCAACCTGGTCAAACTTGGTCAAACTGGTCAAACCTGGTCAAAGTTGGTCAATCTATGAGTCACTTATAGAGTCACTTATAGAGTCACTTCTAGAATCACTTGTAGAGTCACTTATAGAGTCACTTATAGAGTCACTTATAGAGTCACTTGTAGAGTCACTTGTAGAGTCACTTATAGAGTCACTTATAGAGTCACTTATAGAGCCACTTGTAGAGTCACTAATAGAGTCACTTAGGGGTGTCACTTAGTTGGTTAGCGGCACTAGGTCAAGTGACGTTAAATGTGATTTTTAAGTTGGCAGCGTCACTTGGGGTAGTGACGCTATATGCGGCACTTGGTTCAGGCGTCACTAATGGTAAGTGACGCTATAGGCGTCACTTGGGTAAGTGCCGCTGGTAGGGCGGCACTTACGGCTGCTCAGATTTCAATTTTTAATCCAAGTGTTCTAAGTGTCGGTTTTTCATTCGGGAAACTTTCTAAATTTAGTTTTTGGTCCAAGTTACTAATTAAGTCATCCAAACCCATTTTTGTTACCACTTTCCAAATATAGTAAGTTTTTCGAAAACGAGCCACTTTTGTTGACTTGGTCAAACTTACTCGGTTTGACCCGAAACTTTCACCCAACCCAAATATCAGTTTATAGGGTCTAAATATGATGTCGGTTCATGTCGGAGTTCACCAAAAGTCTTGGTTTTTATAAAAGTCCAAAAACAGTCCATATTTATGTTTTTCGGTTTTGTCGGTTCACTTCCTCTATTTTTCTTAACTAGTTATAATCCGAGTTAGAGTCCACAATTTTTACCAGTTGTTCTACCATGTGTCTAGAGGTTAACTTAATTTTTCCAGTAATTATAGTGTCCATCTTGATAGGCATAAAATTTATGGGTAGAACCATACTCAGTTTTCAAGCACATGCAGACCAGTCGCATAGATTCGTATTTATGTGAAAATCCATAGATTTCTGGAAGGAGCCATAGAAGAACTTTTTGTAGATCTTTTCAATACGCAACTTTTAAAAAAATGCATCTTCTAATTCTTTGTAGAACTCAAGTTATGGTCGATTTACTAAACTGACTTTTCTGAGACAGATTATGTAAGTTTGAATATAATTTATAAAAACGATTTTTGTCAATGGTTTTGGACATAAACATGATAGATGAACTTTATAACATCTAAATAAGAAGCATTAAAGTAAAATAAGTGAGGGATTTAGTGATTCTCACAAAGGATAATGAAGGAGAACAAGAGTGGATGATGATGGTGATGATGATTCCTTAAACTTCTCCTTCTTGAATCTTGATGAAGATGATGAATGATGATGGTGTAAGAGTGGTTATGGGAGGTGATTTGGGCTGCGTTTTCTGGAGTTTAGAGAGGGGAAGAGTGTGAGAGAGAATAGAGAGAAAGTGGAAATGAGTTGAGTGTAGAATGAGGAGTGAGGTGGAGTGTGGGATTGATATCCTTGCATGAAATTTGAATGGGGGAGGGGAATGGGCAGCAAAAAGGGGAGGAGAGGGGTGGCTGGTCGTTCTCATCGGCCCCACCAAGGGCATTATGGTCATTTTTCATTCCTAGCTTAATTTGTTGCGTTTTACGTTCGTTTACTCGCTCGGTTTGGTGTTAAATGTTTAATACGCATTTTTAAGTATCAATTTAAGTTTCAATATTTCCAATTGAAGTATTTATTCTAAATACTTGAAAAACATTTACAAAAATGATTCGTTAAATTAGAAATCTCGATTTGCGCGTTCCTTGTACGGATTTTAAATCGCGTGACGTTTTATTTGGACGTTTTTAGTTATCGTTTAAAGATACGGTATATTAATTGATAACTTTTCA
Organism: Pseudognaphalium luteoalbum; assembly: GCA_963422505.1. Classification (NCBI taxonomy): domain Eukaryota; kingdom Viridiplantae; phylum Streptophyta; class Magnoliopsida; order Asterales; family Asteraceae; genus Pseudognaphalium; species Pseudognaphalium luteoalbum. The sequence continues at coordinate 24,701,175 of OY730193.1, forward strand.
CTAATTAATATATTTTAGATTCAAAAGTGTATTTTGAATTTCGTTCAATTGTCGGGCGCGTTCTGCGCGTTTTCGTTACGTTTGAGACGTTTTAATCGGAACGTCTAGGTTTTTCGGGTATTATTATATTAAAATAATAATATATGATAAATAACTTCTAAAAATGGATTCAAGTTATTTATAAAAATGTTTTCACCAACGTCGTATTTTCTGTAGGACTCCGTCCGGTTGTTTTGCACAATTTTACCAAATTGCGTGAGCGTAATTACAACGAATTACGTAGCGTAATATAATTCAATTACGGAAGTGTATATTCACATAAATATACAAATAGATACAAGTAATTACAAGTATTTAGCCTAATACTAAACTAAACACACGTAATTAGGGTTTCTAGAGGGTTAATCAGTAACCCTAAATCGTCGGGTGTCACAAAATACCAATCAAACAGTTAAGTATAAAATACACTTAAATTAAGTTGTACGTTTAATGTTGTTAATTGATAGATATATTTGTCATTGAAAATGAAAATGGTTAATAACATAAATCAAACTATAATAGATGTACTTTTATATATTTTTCAATAGTTAATACATCAAATATGATTTAATCTTATTCTTTTTGAATTTTTAGTCTGTGCTCTAATCACGGTAACATGATCTTATGTTAGGTCCCGGTTGGTCTCCTCTAGGATCTATTGAATCGATGTTTCACTTGAGTCGTGCGGAATCCGATCACAAGTGAGAAATCAATATGTTTTCGGTTAGAAACATATACGGATATATGTAACTTCCCTTGGAATAATATTAGAGCACTTAGAAATATTGGAAGTTTAGTTTGATTTGAGAGAATTTCGTACAGAGAGTTTTCACACACAAAACACACAATAGAGTTCAAGAAGTTGTGAATTTTGGCATTAACTCACTATTTATACTCTGATCTATGCGTCACTTGCCTAGTGACGCATATGCGACACTTACCAAGTGTCGCCTATGCGACGCTTACCAAGTGTCGCCTAATTAGCTTAAAACTTAGATTTCTTCATTTAAATCATACAATCAGAGATACAATAAATGTTTTATTCATAACTTAAAAAATATACGAATTCACAATTACAGACTCTAGACCAACTGACTGACATTACAAATATGCACCAACAAACTCCCCCTTGGCAGCTGCTTGGTCTTTTTAAATATCTTCGTTTCAGCACCAGCCTTCTGGAAATATTCCACCAACATGTATTACAACCTTTAAGCAAATCTCGACCACCTTATCTAATTTAGCAGCTTCTTCCTGATCATGTTGATAGTGACCCAACTTACACTTGTGAAGAGCTTTTAAATCATTTCTTGTTAGATTGATAAGACTGATCGGATCAAAGACATGAAGGGTCTTTCCATAATTAGCTGGTTTATTCCATTTTCCTTCTTCAATTATCGGATCTTCATTGGTAAAGTATTCGATAACAGCTTCTTGAGTAGCAGAGTCAAACCACCAGAATCGTAAACGTTTGAGAAAATTAAGTGGTAATGACTACAACGGAACGGTTTTCAGACTAGCAGATGGTGGGTAATAAATTTTGACAATCGGTTCCCGAGTTCTTGGATCTAACTTTTTCTTGTAAGTATCACGAACTCCTAGCTCTGGTCGTATCCACTCAAATTTTTTGCTGTAAATATATTTCCTTAAGATCCTTTCAAACATGTAACCACGAAAATCATCAGTGTGGTTAACAAGGTTCAGTTGAGCGATGCGATTCAATTCTTCTTTTGGTAGCTTACTTATATGATTGAATCTCGGTTTGAAATATTGTACGTTGTCTCTTCTTTTGATTAAAATCAGAAAATTATCAGCATCGAATTTCCAACTACGGATTAAACCTGTAAGTTCACCTCGAACTTGATAGGTTTTGCATTTTTTCAAATCAGGTTTAATCGGAAAATACCTCAGATGTGGTTTCGAAGGATTTGGCATACAAGATCTGGAAGTCAGCAGCAGGTTGTTCAGGTACTGATTCAGGATTAACTTCCGGTTCTGGAACAGAAGAAAATGTTTCAGGAACTGATTTATCAGCAGATTGTTCGTGAGTTGATTCTTTTTCAGTTTCAACTTCATCTTCTGACAACTCAGACTCAATTATAGGTGCATCCCAATCGAATGATTGATCTGGTCATTTCTGTTCTGGTTCAGGTTCACGTACAGGTACCGGTTCTTGTCTAGCATTCTCCATGTATTCTTCGTCCGGTCCTGGAACCTCTGGTTCAATCTCAACATCATTATCATGAAGATCTTCATCTCTTTCATCAATAGGGTTGATCAAACTTTGCATATACGTCAAGTTTATATTCGAATAATCAACCACTAATGGAGCCGGTTGCCCTGGAACATCAACAAAATAATCTAAAACAACAGTTTCATTGACATCAGAATCAATAGGGTGTACATTTTCAGTTTCAGTTTCAGCAGGAACAGACTCCGCTGTTACAATAACCCTAGATTCTAATTCAGCAACCTTTTTCTTTAATTCCACAATCTTAGCAGATTGTGTCTTCAGTTCCACAATCTCAGCAGCTTGATCTTCAATCTTCCTTTCCATCTGCTCAAACCTAGCAAGCAACTGCTGAATTGCAGTTGGCTGAGATTGTTGTTGCTGTCGTGGTGGCTGTTGTTGTTGTTGTTGTGGTTGACGCTGTGGTTGACGTTGTTGTTGTTGTCTTTGTGTCCTTTGCTGTTGTTGTTGTCGCTGTGGTTGCTGTTGACGTGGCTGAGAAGGTCGTTGATCAGGTTCTTCAATGACAACTCCAGTTGTTCTTTGACATCTTTTCGGTGGGAGGTTGGCATATGAAGGAGAAGAACTAGCAGGTCGCTTTTCTGGATTTCTTCTTGCAGGAGCACGTCCCTCAGATATCCTTCTCAAAATACGCTTAAAGCGTCGGGGATCTGTCAGCTGAATACCATCCAACGTTTCCTATGGTGGCACATCACCCGGAGAATTGGGTGGTGTCGGACCTCCATCAGATTCATCAGCATCAACACTCTCAACATTCTGGTTTACTGGATCATCGATATCATCCATCTCATGCTGGAGATCAACATCAACAAAATCTTCTTCATTCACTGTCTGAGGAATCACAGGATCCAAAAATCCGTCATTTGCTGGCGCAACATAATTCTCATTAACTATGTGTCGAAACAGCTCATAATCAGGTTGCTGCTCAATTTCTTCTTTTGGCGGCTTTTTACAGTCAGCAAAAACTCGAAGAAGCATCAGAGTTGGATCCAGTACCGACCTATCATCAGGATCAAACCCCAAGTTCATAGTATTCAACATCAGCTGCACAAACCGTGGATATTGCTGCCACTTCTCTTTTCCAACACGTAAATTCTCAATCATATTCCCAAAAATATAGCCGTTGAAATTATACGGCTTGTTGTACACCAACGCAAGTATCAGGGACAGAGTTTCATGACTTGCAGCATCATATCCACCTCTTCTTGGTGACAGACAGACAATAACAATATGACACAGGTATCTCCAAACCCTGCTCAAATATGGTTTCCTGAAATCAGAAAGATGATCTTCAGGATATCCCTTTCGCTGTAAAGCTCCAAAAATAAACGTTGTTTCAAACTTAGTCGGCATATCATTTGTATCCTCAAACTGAAGAGTCTGACGAACTAAGTCTTGAGTAATCTCAATATTCCTACCGAACATTGTAGATACAATCCTAGGAACCTCATTCTCAACAATTACTTGAGCATGATCATAAAATTCTTCAATCTGATTCAAATACACCGGTGTAGAAGCAGTGATAGCATGATGAATCCTTGATCTGCGAAGAAAGCTGAACATCGGTCTGAATGGGATGGAGTTCTTGTGCATATCTTCAAGAAACACAATGATATTATGTCTATCGTTTGTCTTGCGATGATAATCACGGAGATTTTGATTTCCTTGGTCGGCCATCTGTATAGCTAAAACACTGAACATTTACAAGTTTAACATTAATATACAAGTTCAGGTTAAATATCACATAGAAATCACAAAAACTTAAACAATCTGACTTATATGCGTCACTACTGATAGTGACGCAAGACCACACAGCGGCACTCTGTGAATGATGCTAACAATAACACAAAATCACATATGCGGCACTAAGGATAAGTGACGCATTCCAGAAAAAAATTGGGCAGCATAACGTTTAAGTGACACATAAAATAAAAAAATTTGGTATCCGACACTAAAATAGTGAAGCTATCAAATCATCAAGTCACTTATAAAGTGACGCAATCACACAATGAGTCACTTTAACAAATACGCAATCATTCAGTAAGACACTAACACAAGTGACAACGCGTCACTAATTGAGTGATACCTGACACTGGATAAATGACGCTAGTCAACATTTAGTCAAAGAATACGACACTAAAGAAGTGTCGTACTGCAATTCAAATTAGCAAACAATGCGTCATTTCACCAGTGACGCAACTAGTGTCGCACTGAAGAACACTTGCCCAGAAACGATGAAACCCAGAAATCACGAAGAACAAAAATTGGGGCTTTTGTAAAACAATCATACCACAAGGTGCGACATTCAAAACCATTCAAAACACACCAACTTTTATCGTTTAAAACTTACAAATCGTTCTCGAATTTCATCGTTTTCCCGAAACCCTAACCCGTAACCACAAATACAGATTAAACACTAAAAACTAGTTGATACAGGCTAAGATTCATGCCAAAAGATGCGCAAAATGATCGCAAACAAAACACACCAAGTATTAACATCTATAACATGCAGATCGAACGTTTATTTTTCAAAATTTCTGAAACCCCAAAAACCGTATATACAAATAGCAATTAAACACAAAATACGAGGTTATAGGGTACAAGTTTTATACCAAAATGATCGCGAGGAAGAGAGGAACAAGAATCAAAAGGCTGATCACGATGAAAACGCTCGAAGATCGATCAAAAATCCGAAATCCTTAGTGACGCTATATCGAGAGATAGTGACGCGGTATTTTGTTTTAGTGACGCGGTGACAGTTTGAAAGTGACGAGTTATAGTGTCGTGTTCTGTAGTATTTATAACCGGACAATAACATGCGTCAGTAGCTATGCGTCACTACCATAGCATATGTGTCACTTAACAAGTGACACACTAGGACAGATTTTAAAAAAATTTAATATTTTTCGATCTTTCGCGTTTTGATTTCGATACTCAATTATGAAAAATAAAGTAAAGTAAAAATAACTTGTGACTTTAAAAAAATAACAACGACAAGAAAATCTTTTTGTATTATTCTTTTATTTACAATCACACAAATAAATAAAAATAAATAATATTTACAAAGATAAATAAAACAAACAATTTAAAATCACCATGCGTAAAACAATTTGTAAAATTAAATTTAAATTTTAAATCACCATACGTAAAGCAATTTGTAAAATAAATTTAAATTTTAAATCATCATACGTAAAGCAATTTGTAAAATTAAATTAACACTCTGTTTTTGGTGACGTGAGTTGTCTTGGTCTGGTTAGGGATCATATCGAGTCAACATGCAATTATTATGAAATAGTAAGTTTCATTTCGATTACCAGTATATTTGTCCACTTTAAATTTACTTAACACATTTAAAACATCGTTTATAAAGATTATTTCATGATGATTATTGGTATTGTTGTCCACTTAAACATATTACAACCTAATTTGTGAGCTAACCTTTATTGTTAGTATGAATATCATTTTGTAGGACCTATTATATGATATACTGAAGAATTTAAGTAATACATAACATTGTATCATTTTCAGACAAGGTAAATGTTACATGATCAAGATTTTCTTGATTTTTTTTTTTTGTAACATACACTTTGAATATTAAAGTTTAGACAAATATCAAACATACTATGAAAATACTAGTGGTTCCAGGTCTGTACATAGTACAACAGAGGATCCCTTAGTATTAACATAATGCATTTGAGAATATTAACTTAACTAGTGATTCCAGGTCTGTACTCACGTACAACAGAGGATTCCTTAGTTAAGCAATACCCATATATTTGCTACTATTTGTCCACTTATTACATTCATACATTTTGATAACAATGTTTGGCAGTACTATCACTCAACATTTAAGACTTTTGTCATATATCATATAACAATACATACGAAATAACAAACATGTATTAAATTTACTTCTTAATAGCTCATAAACTGGTGTGTAACATGCCTACCAATACATCATTCAATGAAGCTAATGTTTATAAAAGTTGTTTTAAATATGCCAGATAAATCTACTGTCACATCAAACATAAACCTTAAAATTTCAATTTTGTGCATGTTTACTGATGTACTATCATTTCCCAAGTTGTTTACAGACACAACTCAACGTCTTTTCTTTCAAAAAATTTAAAAAATATGTTGTTCAAAGTAAAATTTATCAAATTTTAAAATTACTCCCCCTGAACAACAATTTCTTTTAAATTTTGAAAATTTAAGGTTAGAAGGAACCCGTAATCACGCAGTTGATGCTGTATCCAGAGAATTTGTGAACAGCAACTGGCAGCAGCAATATATTCAGCTTCAGCTGTTGAAGTAGACACAATTGTTTGTTTCTTGCACTGCCATGTGACTAAACGATTTCCCAAAAACTGGCATCCTCCTGTTGTTGACTTTCTATCCAAATTACAGCCACCATAATCCGAATCCAAATAAGCAGATAGATCAAAGTTATCTTCATGTGAGTACCAAAGACCAAGAGATGGTCTATATTTCAAGTAACTAAGGATTCTATAAACTACTTTCAAATGAGAAACTTTAGGAGCTGATTGATATCTTGAGCAAATTGATACAGCAAACACAATATCTGGTCGAGAAGCTGTAAGATACATCAAAGATCCAATCATAGATCTATATTCAGTGTCATTTGTATCTTCTTCTTCTTCATGTGGTCCAAATTTGTAATTTGTAGAAATGGGAGTTGCATAAGTTCTTGTATCTGGCAACGGAAATTTTATCAACATTTCTTGCACATACTTTGATTGATGAATATGCATTCCATCATCTCGTTGCTCAACTTGTAATCCAAGAAAAAATGTAAGTTCTCCCATTGAACTCATTTCAAATTTTGACTTCATGACTTCTTCAAATTCAAAACACAACTTCTGATTTGTCGAACCAAATATAATGTCATCAACATACACTTGCACAAGAATCAAATCACCTTTTGATTCTTTGATAAATAGAGTACTGTCAATTCTTCCATGTTTATAACCATTTTGCAACAAATGAGTTGACAGTGCTCTATACCATTCTCTGGGTGCTTGGTGAAGACCATATAATGATTTGTCTAACTTGTAGACATAGTCAGGATGTTCTTTGTCTTCAAATCCAGATGGTTGACAAACATACACTTCTCTATCAATCTTTCCATACAAAAAGGCTGATTTCACATCCAGTTGGTAAACCTTAAATTTCTTGTATGAAGCATAAGCAAGAAATAGTTTGATTGATTCCAATCTTGCAACTGGAGCAAAAACTTCATCATAGTCAATTTCTTTTTGTTGTTTATAACCTTGAACGACCAATCTAGCTTTGTTCTTGACTACTACTCCTCGGTCATCTCTTTTCACATGAAATACCCATCGAGTTCCAATTGGAAAGAAACCTCGGGGTAAAGGAACTAATTCCCATACTTGTAGCTTTTTGAATTGATTCAACTCCTAATGCATAGCTTCAATCCAATGTGAATCTTTCAATGCTTCATCAATCTTCTTTGGTTCAATTTGCGATAGAAAACAAGAATGAACTTCAGCTACAAGACTTTCTTCAGGAAGATCAGATGTTGAAGTTGTATTAGGATCAGCTTGAGAAACAGAAGCTTCAACTTGAGATCTTGTTTGAACACCTTTATCAAAATCACCAATGATATTTTCAGTTGGGTGATTTGCATGAATTCTTGACTGTGGAATCGGATCAGGCACAATGATCAGTTCCAAATTTGTAAGATCAAAGGTAGATCTTAAACTTTCATCATTCGAATTGGTAACCAGTTCCTTTTCTTCATCAGATGAATCTGATATTTCTTGAACATTTGAAGGTTCAGGAACTGGTTCAGCAGTAGATTGAGGTTGTGGTTGTGGAGAAGATGCAGGTTGAGTGGATGTTGAAGGTTTAGCAGATATGTCTAATTCATGTAAGAGAGTGACAACTTGTTCAACTTCATCAGATTCTTCAGGAAGATCAAATGAATCAAACACAACATCATAATCAAACAATCTTCCAGGTCCTATACCTTGCGCAGATTCAGTGTAACGTAAACAAGTTACTTCAAAATGTTCTTCCACTCTCTTCGTCATCTTATTAAACACACGCTTGTTTGGTGAGTTATTCGAAAAACCCAGAAAATAACCTTCACTTGATTTTGCACCAAATTTAGCTATTCTTTACTTAGTGTGCATAATCAAACATGGACATCCAAATGGTTCAAGAAACTGAAGATTTGGTTTGCGGTTATTAAGCAATTCATATGAAGTTTTGTTTCGCTTCTTAACCAGATTAACTCTATTAAGAACATAACAAGCTGTATTTACAGCTTCTGCCCAGAAAGTGATTGGCGGTTTTGAATCTGCTAACATTGTCCTAGCAGTTTCAATGAGTGTACGATTTTTGCGTTCAGCAACTCCATTTTGTTGTGGAGTATAAGCAGCACTAAACTGATGATCAATTCCTTTTCTAGAACAGTACATCTCAATTGTTGAGTTCTTAAATTCAGTATCATTATCACTTCTCAGTTTCTTAACCTTTAAATTGCACAGATTCTCAAGTTTATCAAACAAGTAAATGAGAATCTCAGGTGTTTCATCTTTTGTCAACAGAAAGTAAACCCAAGAGAATCTTGAGTAGTCATCAGTAACAACCAAACAATAAGATGCTCCACCAAGACTCTTCCTACTAACAAGTCCAAATAAATCCATGTGCAATAGCTCCAATGGTCTTGAAATAGAATTCACTTGCTTTGACTTATGGGACTTCCTGTGCTGTTTTCCTTTTTGACAAGGAACACAATGATCATTTAGTCCAAAAGATTGTTTTGGAACACCTAGCACAAGATCATTTTTCACCAAATAATTCATTTTTCGGAAATGAATATGCCCCATTCGTCTGTGCCATAGCAGTGATTCTTTTTCAATAGCTCGAGATAAAAGACATGCATGTTTCATACTTTGTTTCAACAGTTCTCATATCGAGAATGTAGGTATGTTTTTCTCTAGGAGCTCGAATTAACACCCATTCTTCAGGAATTACAAAGCCAGGTTTCAAAATACAACATTCTTTATCAGTAAAGAGTGTAGTATACTTCTTGTCACATACTTGCGAGACACTGAGTAAATTATGATTTAACTGCTCCACAAAATTTACTTTTTTAAAACTCACTTGTCCGTTCGTAAGTGTACCTTGACCAGTAATTACACCACCTTTATCACCAGCAAAAGCAACATATCCTCCATTATAAGCATGAACATCAGTTAACAAACAGACAAATATTGCCAGTCATGTGCCTTGAGCAACCACTGTCGATATACCATCTGCTATTTTGTACAGCTTCTGGTTGCTGTGGCACAAAAAGATAGAAAATTAATTAGAAATGGATACCCAAGCCTTAACAGACTTGGGCACCCCGGTAACATCATCAACAATAAGTACATCAGTCAAAATTTTGTTTTTCAACATTTCAAAAGTGTTGACTGATGCAGTATTGTCAGATGTTGAACCAACATTCAAATTTTTCACTTTCCAAACCTGCTTAGGCTTGAAGGAATGCTTGGTAACAAGATTTTTATTTTTATCAGTAAAGTGGAAAGACTCAATCTTGTTATATCTCTTAACAGGTGTGGAAACAGGTGAACTTTTCTCAGAAGAATTTCTAGAAGAAATTGGTGAATTTCTTAAAGAATTTTTAGATTTAAAAGTTCGGGGGGCACCTTTTCCAGACTGTTTTTGAGCAAGCACTGGACAATCATTAATCAAATGACCTTGTTGTCTACAATAGAAACAAGATCGATGCTCTACAAATGGTTGAGACTGAGGAACAAACCGTTTAGAACGAACAAAAGAAACATTTTTAGGACACTGAATATTTTCATTTCGTTTCAAAATTCTTAATTTAGGTTCAGCCTTAGCTTTACCTATCAAGATATTATCATCAGTTTCATTCATGAAAATGTGATTTTTAGGTTTAACATTTTCTTTGATAATCGGTTTGTATTCCTGTTCAGTTATGTCTTCAATCTCAATAACCTCTTCAACAGACACAGGAGGTTCAGACACAGGCTTACAAACAACATGCTTAACTGGCTTAGCCTTGTTTTCAACAGATTTTTCAGATTTAATCTTAATTTCACTAGGTTTTGTCTTAACTGGCTCAGACTCACTAGTGACAATTTCAACAGAATTAAGATTTTTGTCAATTTCAGACTCAACATCTACAACCTTTCCTTGAACAAATTTGACAGGTTTGTCAAACTTAAGAGATGTTGTGCCTTTTTTTTTCAAATTAGGCACAAAATTGTTAATGTTATCATTTGAAGGCATTTTCGTATAATCCAAAGGAGGTGCAACAATGGTATAACCAATACCAGATTTACCTTTCTTAATTTGCTGTGCCTCAATGATATCATTAAAAACTAGAGAAGAAGTAGCAACATTTGATAGTTTACCATTTAAACGGACAATTTCAGCTTGAGAATCAGATAGTTGTTGCTTTATTTTTGCAAGCATAGTAACATAACCACTGATTTCATCTTGTTGTTCAAAAATTTTTGCTCTTAGTTCTTTCTTTTCTTCAAAAATTGAGTTTAATTTTTGATCAAACAATTTTTCATTATCTTTTAGTAAACTATTTGCTTCAAGCAATTTGTCATGTTCAGCATCAATACGCTCTATCTCTTCTCTATATCTCCTAAGTTGACCTGTTAATTTTATACAAGAATTACAAGAAGTGGTTCTTTATCTAGCTCATGAATGTTGGTCATAAGACATTTCTCTTCATCTTCATCCATGTCATCATGTGCAGAGAAATCAAAAGCTATGTCTGATAGCTGTGCAGCAGCATAAATCATTGCCTTTTCTTCATCTGCTACCTTGTCTTCAATCTTCCTTGGAGAAGGTCTGGTAAAACCAGAAGCTGGATTTTTCTTCTGATCACATTCTCTAGCAAAGTGTCCAAGATTCTGACAATTGTAGCATCTAACTTTGCTTTTATCAAAACCCAAACCTTTGTCATTTGGATTATCAGAGTATTCTTCCCAGTCTTCTTAAAGTAGTTCTTGGTTCTTCTAGTCAACATGGTTGAACTCCATTTGATGTCAATTCTTTCTAACTCATCAGCATCAATTTGACTAAAATCTTCTTCAGTCAAATTTAAAGAACCAATTCGGTTTGACAGAAAATCTTCATAAGAAGAGAGGAATGCAGAGAAAATGGAAGCATGTTCTTCAGTAAGTAACAGCTAGCTGGTAACGATGCGTGAGTACTGAAAATGGGATTTACAGTACTTAAAGAAGGCATGCTAGAACCACCAGCTATTAAAGCATAACCAAAATTTTCAGTTTTTGAAGTAGAGACATCAACACCATAAAGTTTTGGATTTTGAACTGTTGCAATGTGCTTTATCTCTTTTCGTTGAATATCTAACAGAGTTGCTTCCAAATGAACAATCAAATCGTCTAAAGACATTTCCATAATGTCTTGATCAGCTTCCATCAATAGAACACGAGTATATACTTCTTTGTTAAAGAGTTAAGAAGTTTCTTATTCATGTCTAATTGATTCAGAATAATTCCACCTTCAACCAATTCACTCACAAGCTGTGAGAAGCGTGAGCACATATCTGAAAGAGACTCATTAGGTAACATATCAAACACTTCATATTGTTTCTTGATGAGTTCCAACTTATTTTGCTTGTATTTTTCACTTCCACCACACCTCTTCTCAAATGCTTTCCATAGATCGTAAGCAGTATCATATTGACGAAACTGCTTCATTAGAGATTGTGGTAATGACATGGTTATAGCAGCATAAGTTTTTCTTTCAGTATCATGTGCTTTTCTTTCTTCAGGAGTCATGGACTTTAAAGTCTTGAATGGAGTTGGTCCATCAAAAACACCAGTTCTCAGAGGACGTTCATATCTTTCTTCCAAATAGATTTTCATGTCGGGTTCATTGAAAGAAATAAAAGCCTCGAATCGTTGTCTCCAAAGAAAATAATACATACCAATAGTGAACATTGGTGGTTTATTTGTGCTTCCAACTTCATTGTTTTGTTTGAGTATAGCACCAACTTGTTGTAATGGAGTAGCCATTGAAAATCACACAAACAAACAAATACAAACACTTACAAGTTACTGATTACAGGCGTCACTAGCTAAGTGTCGCACGAACTGACGGTATAAGTGACGCTATAATTTCAGTAAGTGACGCTAAAAGTGACGCTATCAAAATATAAGTGTCGTGCTTAAGTGACGCTATAAGTATCGGACAAAGTGACGTATGGTATCGCGTCACTAAGTAAGTGTCATTATGAGTGACGGACAGAGTGACGGTACAACTAAGTGAGTCACTAAATAAGTGTCGGTATCAAGTGTCGTATAACAAAATGTAACCAAAACTTGCGTCACTTGATGAGTGTCGCTAGTTTTACCTAACTTATGCGTCACTAGTTAATGCGCTTACCACTAAAGGCACTAAAATTCCACTATGCGACACTTAGGAAGTGTCACTGTAAGTGACGCGGTAAAGTGTCTTCCACTAATTGTCCACTAACAGCCACTAACACGCACTAAATGTCCATTAAGCAAGTGTAATACACGTGTAATCAATTATGCGTCACTAAGGAAGTGTCGCTATAAGTCAAACCCACTAAAGATCCTCTACAGAAGTGTTTTACACGTGTAATCAACAAGGCGTCACTTAGTAAGTGTCGCCTATAGTGACGCTAAATGTTACTATGCGTCACTTATGAAGTGTCGCCTATCTGCGAATTCAGACACCAAAAAGTGATTTTCAGGCTTAAACAGTGAATTTTCCGGCAATCTGAAACACTAAATTTTCACAAAACTTACTTCTAAACACAAAAGAACTTCTTGGTTATGACTATAAGCTCAAAAACACAAAGAAATCAAACGTACCTTGGATTTTCTTCCAAAAACATATCACAAATTGATTGAAAACCATACATATCGAATCTTTTATAGCTCTGATACCAATTGTTAGGTCCCGGCTGGTCTCCTCTAGGATCTATTGAATCGATGTTTCACTTGAGTCGTGCGGAATCCGATCACAAGTGAGAAATCAATATGTTTTTGGTTAGAAACATATACGGATATATGTAACTTCCCTTGGAATAAGATTAGAGCACTTAGAAATATTGGAAGTTTAGTTTGATTTGAGAGAATTTCGTACAGAGAGTTTTCACACACAAAACACACAATAGAGTTCAAGAAGTTGTGAATTTTAGGCATTAACTCACTATTTATACTCTGATCTATGCGTCACTTGCCTAGTGACGCATATGCGACACTTACTAAGTGTCGCCTATGCGACACTTGCTAAGTGTCGCCTATGCGACACTTGCTAAGTGTCGCCTAATTAGCTTAAAACTTAGATTTCTTCATTTAAATCATACAATCAGAGATACAATAAATGTTTTATTCATAACTTAACAAATATACGAATTCACAATTATAGACTCTAGACCAACTGACTGACATTACAAATATGCACCAACATCTTATCACATTGTGAATGACAAAAGTAACATGTGTAATGGATATACTGTTTGGTTTTCTATTCCCTAACTAGACTAATATATGCAGCGGAAAATAACAATTAATATACAGCAATTAGGAAATAAAACCCTAAAGGACCGTTGCATAATAAAGCTATTAACAATAACAAAATAAATAGATAAATGAGAAAATACTAACCTTTGAGAAAACCAATTTCTCACGCGCAGACCACCTTGCAGAACCTTCACGCAGACTCCTTGCTCGACCTTCCAAGCTTTGGATGGCAAGTACCCAAAATAGAATACCTCTAATGGCTCATACCCAAGGAACCAAGAGAACTCCATATCCTAGGGTCCCGACTCAAGGTTGAAAGACTCTTACAAGGATTAGGAATGAGAAAGAGAGAAAGAAACGAATTCAATTCGAATCTGGGATGCTTTGAAAGCTTAGGGAAGGCCTCTATTTATAGGGGAGAGGATGCCCTTGGGTTTGGTCTTCTGGCCGATGTGGGAAAACAAGTTTCGGCCACCAACCGCCAGTTGGACCCTCCAACCGTCATTTGGACTTAAATCCAGCCCAAGTAACAACACATGTCACCGACTTACAAACCCTAGCCTTCAACCGCCAGTTGAACCCTCCAACTGCCGGTTGGAACTCGCTTCTAGAATATTCCTTTTAGTTTCTAATTAATATCCGATTAATAAACTAACTAAACATTCTTCATAGTTTTTGTTAATTATATTTAGCTTCTAATTAATTTATCAACTATGATAAATTAACAAACCAAATAAATAACTTATAATATAATTCTAATTAATATTATCTCTCTCTTATTGTTTCTCTTACTGTTCATTGAGGGCAACCCAAAAAGGACTCTACCTTTAGAATAGTCTTATCAATTACTTATGACCTTGGACACTATTTCCAACAGTCTCCCACTTGGACAAGTCATCAACTACTATTGGTCCGTCTCTATCCTAAGTAAAGGTGCCATCCAATGCATCTGCCAAACTCTGATCATATCCAATGACAGTCCTTTTAGATAAGTGATCATATATTCCTTTATTTCTGATATCGTATGAAACTGGGACATGGATTCAATCAATCTCCAGATTCAAGATTATGTTTTCTGATTTCTGATCAATTTGACTATATGGGACTACAGAATTGTACATATCAATTTAGTCCTGGCTTGGCCAAGCACTTTATGAGTCAACATTTAATCATCAGAGGGCGGCCCAGGGATATCGCTTTTCCATTTAAGGCAAAAGGAACAAATAAACTTCGCATACATAGTACTAGTCAACTCATCATGTCATACCTAGCGTATTCTTTATGACTGGCATTTACGCACAGCGTTTGAATAAGCTAAAGTACAACAGACTTGAAAATTAGGAAGTCAATGTATCTCCATTTTAAGAATATAAGATAGTATCATCTCAGAGTTACGCGTGATTTCAATCCATGAAGTAACTTCCATGAGTGCGGGTTTCTTCTATACTTAAATCCCCATTAAGTACCCATGAGTGTTGCAGCAATCTCCATAGACAATCTACTAACACTCCATGACAGTCTTAATTCACCACATACTTCCTACAGTGTGATCGACTGAGGAGGTTTGAGTAATTCTAATTACTCTGGAAGTGGTGTCTAAACATGCTAAACTGAAACACAATGACAAACGATAGTAAATGGTAGAACTCCTTCCAATAAATAAATCTCCATTATTTAATCACCAGATCTATTCCTGTTTCCATCACTGATTGTAACGTTTCAAAATTAAACTAACAACTAAAACTTTATCTCGTAAACCTATGTTCCAAGCATGTTTACTGATTGTGTGTCCATCACAATCATGTGTCCCTTTTCTACGTTCCTTTGAACAAAATGGTATTTTATTTCAATGTGCTTTGGGACTTTCCGTTATCACATAATATTTCATTGTGATTCATTCTATTGGAACACCTCCAAGATCACCAATGAATTTCTCATCCTTATGACTTCTTTTAAAGTCTTGCAAGTTTCAATATACTCAGATTCCCATCTGTTATTGTATCTTGGTTTGAACCTTTCAAAGTTGTTGTTCCCCTATTTAGTAAGAATCCCCAACCAGACTGTGAACGACTGTCATCTCTGTCTGTTCGGAAACTTACGTTACTATAAATCATTACTTTAAGTTTCTCTTCTCCACCATAATCTAAGAACCCGTCTTTAGTATTTCTCAAATACTTAAGAATATTCTTTGTAGCTATTTTATGACCTTTACCAGGATTCTTCTGATATCAACTCACTATGCTCCAAAGCAAATGAGACATCAGTTCTTGTACACTTCATGGCATGTATGATCGATCCTATAGTCGAAGCCTATGGGACTCGACTCATTTAGTCCAATCTTGTGTAGTCTTTGGACACTAATCTTTTAGTAATCTTTATGCCATGATGTAAGGGTAGATTCCCTTTCTTAGAATTCTCCATTTTAAAACTTTTCAAAAATCTCATTCTAAGTACATGTTCTGGTTAAGTCCTTTGAGACGTTTTTAACATATCTCTGTAAATCTTTGTACCAAGAATATATTGTGTCTTCCAAATCTTTCATAGCGAAATATTATCCCAATCAACTCTTTACACCTTGTAATATTGGGATTACATTTCCTATGAGTACTATATCATTCACATATAATACCAGGAAGATTACAATGCTCCCACTGACTTTGACACATATGCTGGACTTATCTTTACTTCTAGAAAATCCAAACTGTTTGACTTTCTCATGGAAGTAGAGATTCCAGCTACAAGAAGCCTATTTAAGTCCATGAATGGCCTTCTGAAGCTTACACACTCTATTAGGATACTTTGTATTTTTAAAACCTTCCAGTTGTACCTTGAACACATCCTTTGTCAGTTTCTTGTTAAGGAAAGTGGTTTTGACATTCATATGCCAAATTTCATAACCACGAAATGCAGCTATTGTAAGCAATATCCTAATTGATTTTATTTCATCTATGGTAAGAAGGTTTCCTCATAATCAATCCCGAAGGTTTGAGTATCACCCTTCGCTACCAACTTAGCTTTATAAGTGTGTACTTCCCATCCATGTCTATCTTCCTCTTGAAGATACACCTACAACTCACCGTCTTGAGACTGAGTTTACTGCCAACCAAATTCTAAACTTGGTTGTTAGACATAGACTGAATCTTGCTTCTCACAGATTCCTACCTCTTAGCAGCCTTAGGGCCTACCATCGCTTCCTTGTAGTTAGCATACTCATCTAATTCAATTAGTGTACTATCATTAATCTTATCCTTTTTTTCTTTATGGAAACCATAATAGAACTCTGGAGGATTGCTAACTCTACAATTGTGAATGGGTAAGGATATGTCATCAAATTCAACAAGTGTTACCACCTCTTGTTGAGTGTCAGTGTTTATCATAGGTTCTTCATCGGAAGATCCTTGAATCATTTCAAGATCAATTATACTCCCACTGTCCTCTTTAGATATATTTCTCTCTATAGGAACATTCCTCTTAGAGCTACAGACACTACATTATTCTTGGGTCTGTATAACAAATTTCTAAACGACTACTATGGATAACCGATGGAAAGATACCTTTTTCAGATCTGGCTTCTAGTCTGTGCCATATTTCTCGTCTAACGATAACTTCACAACCCCAAATGTGGATGTGCCCAAGAGAAAAACCTTTTCCCTTCCACATCATTTTTCTTGGTAAGTTATAGATTTAAGACATGCGAGACTGTTTCTAATGCCTAACCCCAGAAGCTTATTAGAAGTGTTACCCGACTCATCATAGACCAAATCATGTCTAACAGGATCCTATTCTTCCTCTTAGCTACTCCATTCAGCTATGGTGTTCTTGGAGGATTCAACTATAAAACTATTCCACAGTCTCTAAGATGATCAAGAAACTCGATACTAAGGTATTCTCCTCTCTTTTCGGATTGGAGTACCTTTATCTTTCTGCCAATTTGGTTCTCTATATTTTGTCCTAACACCTTTTGAACTTTCAAAAGTGTCTGACTTATGTTTAATCAGATAAACATATCCATGTCTACTGAAGTCATCAGTAACATAGTGACAATTTCCATCTTTTGTGACTTATTTGAATGATCCATATACATCTATGCATACCAAGTCCAATGATTCTTCACTTCTTTCACATGTACCTGTGAATAGTGATTTAGTCATCTTGCTTAATAAACAAGATTCGCACACATCATCTGATTTAAGGTCGAATGATTCCAACACTCCATACTTTTGGAGTTTGGGCGATATATTTCCTTGTTTACGTGCATAAGATGATATTGCCGCAATTTGGATTTGTCAGACTTATTTAGACGAACCAACATTTAAATTACTATGCTGACTTATTCAACACTTTCACATATGCCTTCGTAAGTGTACGCTCTATCACCATTTTCATCTCCAAATGAAAAATGATAACTCTCTTTAAACAAGCATAAAATGAAACTATGTTTCTTATCATTTCTGACGAATAACAACAAATATTTAAATGTATCCTAACTCCTATATTAGCATGAGCTTAAACTTTCCAATGGGCATGACACTCTTGTTTCCCATAACTAAGTTCAGCTCTCCATGCCTCAAACTATTACTTTCCTTTAGGCCTTGCATATATTGCGAATGTGAGTACCACACCCTATATTCAAGACCCACGAATTAAAAGTCACGGTATTGTGGAGTTTGATAATTTTTATATCTGAATCCTTTGCGACCTAACCGTCTTTAAGGTCCTTCAGATATTTTGGGCTGTAACGCTTCTAGTGCCCTTCTGTGTTGCAGTAAAACACTCTGCTTCCTTTGGATCATTTGCCAGTGCAATTTCAGATTCAACCTTTCTCTTAGCCTTATGATTGGGTTTTTCATTCGTAGCTTTTCCAGATCTCTTCTTTCTTTTGCATCATGACCAATTAACAACACATGAGC
This sequence comes from Pseudognaphalium luteoalbum, assembly GCA_963422505.1. NCBI lineage: Eukaryota > Viridiplantae > Streptophyta > Magnoliopsida > Asterales > Asteraceae > Pseudognaphalium > Pseudognaphalium luteoalbum. Next base: position 24,719,933 of record OY730193.1, read on the forward strand.
TGCTGATCTAATGGGCACATCAATCTAATTGATCCCTTGCTTAGCAATTTTAGGGTTCCATTATCGAGGTCTCTTTCTTTCATTCAAAACCATTTGACATGAGATTACAAACTGTTTGTATACAGCTGGCTTACCGGACAGTATTATCTTAACCAAAACTTAGTATCATAATATTTTCGGTGAGCTTCAATCTCCTCTTGGGTTGAATCATAATTAATAGTGGGAATTTACTTATTGAGAATATACTCCTTATTCTCGTCGGGAACATACTCCTTGTTCTCGTACCTTAGAGTGAACCTATAGTTCCACAGCTCATTAAGAACATACTCCTTGTTCTTATTCCTTTGAGTGGACCTAAGGTTTCATTTCCAGTTCATACACGTGGGACTGGTAAGTCTTTCCCTTCCACGAACTGAGAGTGGTGAGAAGTTTGGTTTATTTACAGAATTGGGAACAGGAGGATTAATACCATTTTCAACAGGTATTATTGAGGCAAAACTATTTTAGCTAGTTTGATTATTCCTTAATTTACTACCCAATTACAAATTAAGGCTAGGATATATATTTTCAGTTTTATGAAAAGGGTCGTCGTAATCATATAACAAAATACTTTTGTCTATTTCATTTCTATGAAACTCCTAGATCTTTGAGATTCATTGATACCTATCAATGGCATGTTAATCTCGGTTATGCTCATCTACTATTCACGACTGGGATGTCGAGGATCATGAACTAGATGGTGAACCAACCATGCAAACACTGCGTGTTCCCCGGCTCGAGAATCGCGAGTCTCACATCAGCTCTCACTATGCCCATATTAATGTGTCGGTAACCCACACACGCTCCATTAACAGTTCATACGAGAGATGTGCAGAATTCATGGGTTAGCATACTTTTTACATTTTTCTATAGCTAAAACGGGATTTTGTTTTACTATTTTAAGTCTACTTTTAATCTTGACATCATCCTATCAAAAGTCCTCGGTAGCTCCATTGAACGCACAAAGAAGCGGAGAAGCAGGTCAGCGCGAAGCGTATTAAAAAAAAACTTCTTTAGGGAAGTAGAACGACCCGCCTTATACCTCTCTTATAGTTTGTTCTCTACGGGTGAGCCGATTTATTAATTGACTGACGATGTATTTAGACTTAATGATACATATATATAAATCATATTATATATAGAATCTCTCTTTTAACATCTATGGTTTAGGGTTCCATTTTAAAACATTTTAAAATTGAGCATATATTTTAAACAATTAAAATATGAAGGTCTGATTAGTAAATAAATTAACTGTATACACATATAAATCTATTATACATATATACTTAATTTAATTATTTGAACAAAATAAAAGATAATTTTATTTTCAAATAATATAATTTATCTACATTTTGTATTGTTAACCTTATTAAGCCTACGCTCTGATACCACTGTTGGGTTTTCTATTCCCTAACTAGACTAATATATGTAGCGGAAAATAACAATTATTAATCTACATCAATTAGGAAATAAAACCCTAAAGGACCGTTGCATAATAAAGCTATTAACAATAACAAAATAAATAGATAAATGAGAAAATACTAACCTTTGAGAAAACCAATTTCTCACGCGCGGACCACCTTGCAGAACCTTCACGCAGACTCCTTGCTCGACCTTCCAAGCTTTGGATGGCAAGTACCCAAAATAGAATACCTCTAATGGCTCATACCCAAGGAACCAAGAGAACTCCATATCCTAGGGTCCCGACTCAAGGTCGAAAGACTCTTACAAGGATTAGGAATGAGAAAGGGAGAAAGAAACGAATTCAATTCAAATCTGGGATGCTTTGAAAGCTTAGGGAAGGCCTCTATTTATAGGGGAGAGGATGCCTTTGGGTTTGGTCTTCTGGCCGATGTGGGACAACAAGTTTCGGCCACCAACTGCCTGTTGGACTCTCCAACCGCCGGTTGGACTTAATTCCTGCCCAAGTAATAACACGTGTCACCGACTTACAAACCTTAGCCTTCAACCGCCGCTTGAACCCTCTAACCGCCGGTTGGAACTCGCTTCCAGAATATTCTTTTTAGTTTCTAATTAATATCCGATTAATAAACTAACTAAACATTCTTTATAGTTTCTGTTAATTACATTTAGCTTCTAATTAATTTATCAACTATGATAAATTAACAATCCAAATAATTAACTTATAATATTAATTCTAATTAATATTATCTCTCTCTTATTGTTTCTCTTACTGTTCATTGAGGGCAACCCAAAAAGGACCCTACCTTTAGAATAGTCTTACCAATTAGTTATGACCTTGGACACTATTTCCAACATATACTTCTATCTATTTTTTCATCAGTTGTTGCATCAGGTATGCTTTATACTTTTTGGAATTTAGATCTCTGATTTAAGCCCGTATGATACACGATCATGTATTACATACAACTAAATTAATTTTTAAGTTTACTATTCTTAACTTAAAGATGCATTTTCATTGAAAATTTGAAATGATTTACAACATAAATCAAACTATAATAAACGTACTCGTATTTATTTTTTCAGTAGTTGATACATCAAGTATGATGTAATCTCATTTTTTTTTTGAAATTTGGGTCTATACTCACTTTTCACGTTAACATCAATCTTGTCACCTTGTGAATGACAAAAGTAATAACTATAATGGATGTACTTATATCATCTTTTTAGCAGTTGATACATCACGTATGATGTAATCTCATTCTTTTGAAATTTGAGTATCCGCTCACATGTTACGGTAACACCGATTTTGTCACCTTGTAAATGACAAAAGTATTAATTATCAGTTGCACAATTGTATTAAATTTTAATACATCGGTTGCAAAATTATAGAGGAAAAACCTGTTATACATTAAAATGTAATATAGCAATTTTGAAGATTATTATAATCACGTATGATTGACAAATAATACTCCCTCCATCCCATTACAAATGTCCACTATTGACTTTTGAAAGTCTTTTATTTACAACTTTAACCTTAAATATTTTTATTTATGTTATATAATACTTGTTGTAAAATATATGAATGAATTGAGTTTTAAATGTATTTTCATTGATATAATTTTCAACATGTATTATATGACACTAACAAAATTATTTATGGTCAAAGTTGAAGAAAGGAAAGACTTCAAAAAGTCAATAGTGGACATTTGTAATGGGACAGATGGAGTACTCTTAGTAATTATTTAGGTTTTTAAGGAAAAACGAATATGATGATGTGGCTAGTTAGAAGACTATAAAAAAATGCAATGTGATGATTTGGTATGTTTAAAAATTAAGAAAAAAATTATTAAGGTTCTTAAGGAAAAAATATTATAATGATGTAGCTAGTTAGGATATTTTGGGTAAGAGGCAATGCGATGATATGATATGTAAAAAAAATTTGTTTTATATATTAAATTAAATTTTAATATTTTATTGAGCCCTTATGATACAAGACAATTAAAATAATAGTTCAAATAATCATACATTTTTTAAGGTTTTTGATTGTATTAATATTGTTGAAAGTTGAAAATTTATTATTGAAACTCAATAATAACGTACATATACCAAAATGCACATAAATAATCATTTTCATATATTTTGTTAATTTTTTTTTTAAATATGGTAGTTGATGATCATAATATTAGGTCATTACAACGTATGAGATGTAGAAATATGAAAAGTTATTATAATGAATTATAATAGTATTGAATTATGTCTCTTTACAAAATAGAAAGTAATAATTTGTTAATGAATTTAAATTTCTAAAAAAAATTTAAGATGAAAGTGTTAGTAATTATGAATTTTTAAGGAAAAATTAAATTGATTAATTTGCATAATTATGATGGTTTTCGAAAAAGGTAATGAGATGATTTGGTACTACTAAAAAGTAAAGTAAATTTATAAATTTTTAAGAAAAAATTAAATTGATGATTTGACATGATTAAAGAATTTTAGAAAAAGATAATAATATGATGTGTCATGGCTAAAAAAGAAGGGAAAATCATTATTACATATATAAAAACTTGCTCAAGCTCGATTTTTTTTATTATAGTAATATAATACTATATATAATATAATATATAACATAGAGAAAAGTTCATTAGAGTACACATTTTTCTGAAAGTATAAGAGAATGCATACTAGCCATTGGATCATCAAAATCAATGATCCACATTTATTTCAGCATTTTTTAGAAAAGAATTGTAACATATGTTATTTTGGGCGGAGGGGAAATTATGACATTTGACAATATCCCTAATTGTTTATCTTCTTCATTTACACAGAACTAAAATTAAAAAAAAAAAAAAAAAAACTCTTTCTTTTTTTTCCGCTCAGGCCCTAACTCCAATCCTTCGAAAACAGTCACCTATCTTTCGATTCAACACTTAGATTTAATGAATTTATCATTCTTCTCAATCGTACGATCGATTTGATCCACGAAATTGCGATTTTCATCTATTTTTTCCCTAAATCCGATTTTGCCCTAATTTCTTCGATTTTATCCAATTCAAACTTGTTATATATAGATATAATGAGTCTACATGCTTTGCAAAACCCTTTTGATACCTCATATTCCAGCAATTTCATTGAATTTGATTCCACTTGGTAAGATTTCGATTAATGCATTTTTTAGGTTATATTTTTTATTAATTTTATCTCATTGTATGAGTTTGTTAAGTTTGTTCTACTGTATTCTTTGTGGATTTTGTATTATTGAGGTAGATGAGATATATATCTTACTTTTTGCCCTGATTAATGCTCTTATTTGTTTTATGTTTTTTTTATGTATGTGTTATGATAGCCACATAAATAACTTAGTATGGTGATATATTAGTTTAATGAGATATATGAATTTTCATTCATTCATCTTTGATTTATTTATCATTGTGCTGTTTTCCTACATAAGAGCAAAGTCAAGCCATGCAACTCTTGTTGATTTTGCTGAATTTGTTTAAAGGTTTAAAATAAAATACGACGTGATGACGATTATATGAGAGTTGGGTCTAAAACGGGTCGTATATAGGCGGGATAACATACATGTTGCAACCGCATGTCTTTAAGAAGTTGTTTTGTTGTTGAACAACATGACGTTTTTACATTTATGTTCTTTTTGGTTTGTTATGATTAAAATTTTAAAATTCCTTTGATGTGTGTTGATTGTTTTTTCATTATTGAACTTGTATTGTTGCTTTTATTAGAGTTCTTATCAGCTGTCTTTTGTAACACATGTGTTATGTTTGTTTATACATCCGACGTTGCAACTACGATTGCTGAGAAGTTGCCTCAAATTCCAGTTTCCAAGCCTGCCACAGCTAAAAAGGATTTGAAGGTGAAATTGATTATTTATTAGAAAGGTCATTATAAAAAATTTGATTGACGTAGTCAAAGAAACACAACAACTTCAACAAAAGGATAAAGTTAATAATATTGCTTTGTGATCACCTGTTGTGTGTGAAACTCCCTCAAAACCGAAGGTTACAAATTTAGCAGTTAGTCAATCTCCTTCGGCATCACGTGTCATCACCAAAGGTAACTGATACTGAAAATAAAATCGCTCAGAAAGTTTATGTTTATAATTGAGAAGTTGTATGATAAAGTTGAAGTTTAGAATTGTTGATGAGTTTGACAAGTTGTATAATAAGGATGAAGTTAAGAAGGTGATCGAGTTGCATGAGATTAAGACCCGAAAGAAGATCAATGAGGATGAACACATGAAGAAAAAAAATGATGAAGTTTGACATGTTTTAGTTGATGGGTTTGTGGTGTCTTTGTAAGGTTTTTGTTGATAATTTATTTTATAACTAGCACATATATGGCTTGCAGTACATTTTGACTAATGTTTTGAAATTCATTATATATATATATATATATATATATATATATATATATATATAATGTATATGTGTGTGTATATTAGTGGAATATGTAGTTTAACACATTTGTTTAATATTGTAGTGATGCTTTATCACATGTGTTATTGCTACAAACTCACATGGTATTTACTAATAATGTCATGTCTAATTTCGTTTATTTCATAATATGTTTTTGGTGTTGGGGCAGGTTGAAAACATGTAAAAAGTGCTGAAAATATAATACTATTTGTCCAACACATGTGTTATATAACACGTGTGTTATAGTGGTGTAACACACATTTGCCCAACACATGTGTTATAGGTTAAAAACACATATGTTTATTGTAACTTGAACCAAACCAGTGTTATTGTTATCTAACACTTATGTTATTTGTTATTTAACACATGTGTTATTTCTAATTAATACAAGTGTTATAGAAAATTTACACATGTTTTCTAGAAAATTTACACTTTGTGTTACGTGGTGACCGGCACAATTACTAAGCTATAACACATGTGTTATATGTTCACAACACATGTGTTATTGTTACTTAACCCATGTGTTAAAATGAATTAACAATTTGTGTTACGCTGTGATTGTATTGTTACCCATATGTTTAAAAGACAAAAGTTAAAGAACAAGATAATGATTCTTAATGCTATTGTCATCAATTCTTTTGATTTTTGTATGTGTGTGAGATGTTTTCATTCTAACTAATAATCACATGTAAAAAGAGTAGCAATATGATGAATGTATTTAAATGTTTTTTTTTCAGAATATTGTGCTTGTGCCTTTTCTTCTGCCATTCTTTGCTTCTGCCTCCGCTTTCTTCTTATCACATAACCGCTTGTAATGGTCCGTCATTCCACATATTCTGCACGTTTTGGGCTTTGTTCCTTTCTTCTTTTTTGCCTCCTCCTTCTGCTGTATATTATGTGACCGTCCATCATTTGCGCAACCTTTGTATCGTGACACTTCAGGATTTGTATTTCAACAACATTAGGCTTTTCAATCCCATGCAATTTCTCTATTATGTTTGTCTTTGTTAGAGGTTTAACATTCGGGTATAACAAGTCCATGTCACGAAAAAATACTGGTATCCATCTTGATCTTATATTATACATGTCTGAAAGCCACGTGTTCCCTTTCAAATTGAAATCTTCTAATAGCTTTCCCCACTGATCCTCAAATTCTTGGGAGTGATGAACATATTCCAAACTATTTTATTAAACCTCTTTTTGAATTCTTTAGGATCAAGATTGTTAGCACAAATCTGCAAGTATAAAAGGAGTTTTTGCAATAGAATTATAAGTAACATGTAAAACAATAACATAACATATGTGTTACATAGAATTAACACATGTGTTATGATGCATTAACACAAGTGTTATGATGCATTAACACATGCGTTAGTGATGAATTAACTCATGTGTTATAGATAATTAACACATGTATATGATGAATTAACACATATGTTATGCTGAATCTTAAATACATGTGTGTATGCTGAAACTTAAACACATGTGTTAGTGATGAATTAACAAATGTGTTATGATGAATTAACACATGCTTTATAGAGAATTAACACATGTGTTATGATAAATAAACACATTTGTTATGATAAATTAACACATGTGTTATATTAGTTGGAATCAAAATTGCATTAATTAACCATACCTTTGTTGGCAATTTCTAAGTTATGATCAACAACACGTGTGTTATGGTCAACAACACATTCTCTATGGTCAACAACACATCAAATCACCTATAATGCAATGTTCGTAGGCGAAATCATTGTTTTTGTTTGCTAATCTCAATCGATGCGTCTTCAATTGCTCATTTAATTGCAGGTTAAATCGATTTTGATTTCAGAAATCCTAGTTTCTTCGATCGCGCTCATGAAACCCTAGTTTCTTACTATCTTTGGTCGTTGTGTTCTTGCGTATTTTGAATGTTATTTTTATATTTTTTTAGATTAGTTTGAAAATGTCTAAAATACCCTTCCACTTTTAATGAGAATGGTAAAATCTGATTGGTTCTTCCATCTTGACAATTATCCATACTCTCTTGATCTCATCTCATTAATAATCTTGATTTACTCCGTATATAATTAGATATACTCCGTACAATTTTAACTTAAACAGCAAATCAGTCTATATTTACCACGCCTCCTCTTTACCCCCAAATACTTTATTAGAAAGAAAAGTAGTGCCGAATAAAGTCGGTCGCCATTGCTCATCTTCATCTTGGAAGGTTTGTAAATAATCGACGGCGATTAAATTATAAAGGTATGAAGACTCATCATCATCTTTCTTCATGTGTGTGTCTATATATATATACATATATATACATATATATATATAATTATATATGTATGTATTTCAACAATCAATTAACAACGATAATATATAATAATATATAATATATTTCGATTATATTTCGATTTCGATAAAAGCGTGTGCGTGCGGTAAGGATATAGAAAGAACCCTAAAATTCACATAGTAATCAACCGTCGAATTGATTGATTGATTGTATTGTATTTTATTGCAGCACAAAGAAAGATGACAACAAAAACCGACGGAGTTGAATACCAAGATATGTGAGTATTACAGTATTCATTTATTTTACATCAATAAATTAAAATTAATCAAATCAGTAGTTTTTTTTTTTCCTTCCCCTCCTTTCTTTTAGCATAGGAGTAATATAATACGATTGAGTAGTATAATGAGGGGCGGATGTAGAGGGGCATAGGTTTATAATAAAGTAATTTTTTATAAGGGTATTTATAATATTTTATAGGTTTTGCCAAGGTTGAAAAAGTCGTAAGTCGGGGATTAGTCAGTCGGGAAATTTTACGGACTAGTCGGAGATTAGTCGGATTTTGACTTTTATTGACTTTGTAGCATTTAAATAAATTTTCAAAATTATATATGAATAAATATAGATGAGAATCATAAAGATAAACATAAATAAACATAAACTTTAACATAGTTGTCTTAAAAAACCTCCAACATAGACATTGTAGTTTGATTGTTCAAAATACTTAATTTGTAAAAAGTTACCATCTGTGACCAGCCCAAAAACCCGTCTTTGACTCGCTTTTTCCCGTATTTGACCACCGACTTGGCCATGGATTAATCGGTCACCATAATTGGCCGACTAATCCCCGACTAATCCTGTCTTTTACAACCATGGGTTTTGCCCACAAAGATGAAGAAATAAAAAAAAAAAAATCCACCCGAGTATAATAATTTGGATATTATCTCCAACTGTATTTTGGTTGGTTGGGTTTAATTGAAGCAGGGATATGGATGAAAACCTGAAGCTGCCACAAAAACATCTTCTTCCTCCCATAGAACAAGAAGAAAGCAAAAGAATGAAATCAGCAATATTTTCAGATCTAGCCGAGTACCAACTGTACGTGCATGACTTTACTTTCCTAAACACCATTTATATTTCACTTGTGCCTTGCTAAATTATAGTTGCTCTGTTTTTGCTCATCATAGGATGGCCATTTTCGGTGAAGGTCTTCGGTTTCAGTTGTGTCAATGTTATGTTACACATGACACCGTTTTTCGCGACCTTAACTTCGTTGGGACTATTCAGGTAGCACCTGAGTTCTCACGAGATCCGCTGTTACAGAATGTTGTTATTGATGTATTCAACAGTGAATTCAATAATCCCGTACGCGCCAACAACTTTGGTCGTGGTGAACTAACCGATCTCAGTTGTACTTCGTTCCCAGTCTCCTCTACCTCCGTCGTACACATTGCTGCCAAACTCTATGTTACCACTGACAAGCCCGATGACGTGGAAATACATATTGATGATCATGATCGTAAACCTACAGTATTAGAAGCCGTTGTTAATAAACCTCTGCTCGAAGATCTCGAACCACTGGGCGAAGAGCGACGAAAAAAGTTGGAGAAAGATTGGGGTTCTACTTGTGAACCTGAAAAAGAGTTGGTACCTAGATTACAAGCTTGTAAGCTTTGCCGAAGTCAACCCTTTGATAATGAAGCGTTCCAAGTTTGTGATGACCATACGTTTGTAGACATCTCAGACATGCCCAATGGCGGTACCGGTGAATTCAGATTCAAGGGTTTAGATGGCTCTCTAGACCTGTCTTACGTTGTATTCAAGTATGCAGTAGACGCACATCTGGAAGTAGAATTTGTGCCAACTTCTACGTTAAAAAATGTTATGGGAACGGTGGTGGCTTATTATCCTGCTTATTGTGATTCCATAAAGCTCTTTGAATTCCAATCTGCCACTAGTTTTATTACGCATGGCAAAATGAACCTGATACGATCTGTGTTGGCTGTACCAGCCAACTCCTCCATCATAATTGAGGTAAACTTACATGATTATGACACCCCTTCGGTCCCAATTTTGTCGGGAAAGGAAGAATTCCATGTGCCGTGTCATAGTCCCAGCTCCGATGCTACTATTGTGAGTAAGGATTGCTCTATAAAACTGAAAGTGAACTGGAAGCTGCCATCTAAAGAACTAAATATCCCTTCCTCCTCAAACCAATCCGTCAGTCGTCTGGTAATTAATTTTAAGCTCCATTCATCCATATTTTCTGTTTATTTTTAAATTGCGATTTAAACGTCACTCTGTTACTTCAAATCTTTATTTGAATGTCAGTATGACCTTTAGAAATATAAAATTTGCAATTTGACAAACTTATACTTTTTGAGTGGCAAATTTGCCCCTTATTTGTATTTGAATATCAGTATGACCTTTAGAAATAAGAAATTAACAATTTGACGTACTTATACTTTTTGAATGGCAAATTTGCCACTTAATTGTGTTTAAAATATCAATATGACTTTTAAAAATATAAAATTTCCAATTTGACTTACTTACACTTTTCGAGTGGCAAATTTGCCCCTTATTTGTATCTTAATGTCAATATGACCATCAGAAATAAGAAATTTTCAATTTGACATACTTACTCTTTTTGAGTGGCAAATTTGCTACTTTTTTGTTTTTTAATGTCAATATGACCTTTAGAAATAAGAAATTTCCAATTTGACATACATACACTTTTTGAGTGGTAAATTTGCCCATTTTTGTATGTAAATGACAATATGACCTTTAGAAATAAGAAATTTGCAATTTGACATACTTACGCTTTTTGAGTGGCAAATTTTCCCCTTAATTGTATTTGAATGTCAATATGACCTTTGGAAATTAGAAATTTTCAATTTGACACACTTACTCTTTTTGAGTGGCAAATTTGCCCCTTATTTGTATTTGAATGTCAATATTACCTTTAGAAATAAGAAATTTCCAATTTGACACACTTATACTTTTTGAGTAGCAAATTTACCCCTTATTTGTATTTTAATGTCAATATGACCTTTAGAAATAAGAAATTTCCAATTTGACACACTTATACTTTTTGAGTGGCAAATTTACCCCTTATTTGTATTTGAATGTCAATATGACCATTAGAAATAAGAAATTTGCAATTTCACATACTTACACTTTTTTGGGTGGCCAATTTTCCCTTATTTGTATTTGAATGTCAATATGACCTTTAGAAATAAGAAATTTCTAATTTGAATTACTTTTACTTTTTGACTGGCAAATTTACCCCTTATCTGTATTTGAATGTCAATATCACATTTAGAAATAAGAAATTTGCATTTTGACATACTTACACTTTTTGAGTGACAAATTTGCCCCTTGATGGTATTTGAATGTCAGTATGACCTTTAGAAATATGAAATTTGCAATTTGACAAACTTATACTTTTTGAGTGGCAAATTTGCCCCTTATTTGTATTTGAATATCAGTATGACCTTTAGAAATAAGAAATTACCAATTTGACGTACTTATACTTTTTGAATGGCAAATTTGCCGCTTAATTGTGTTTAAATGTCAATATGACTTTTAAAAATAAAAAATTTCCAATTTGACATACTTACACTTTTTGAGTGACAAAATTGCCTTTATTTGTATCTGAATGTCAATATGACCTTTAAGAATAAGAAATTTTCAATTTGACATACTTACTCTTTTTGAGTGGTAAATTTACCTTTTTTTTGTTTTTTAATGTCAATATGACCTTTAGAAATAAGAAATTTCCAATTTAACATACTTACGCTTTTTGATTGGCAAATTTGCCCCTTTTTTGTATTTAAATGTCAATATGACCTTTAGAAATAAGAAATTTGCAATTTGACATACTTACGCTTTTTGAGTGGCAAATTTGCCCCTTAATTGTATTTGAATTTCAATATGACCTTTGGAAATAAGAAATTTTCAATTTGACACACTTACTCTTTTTGAGTGGCAAATTTGCCCCTTATTTGTATTTGAATGTCAATATGACCTTTAGAAATAAGAAATTTCCAATTTGACACACTTATACTTTTTGAGTGGCAAATTTACCCCTTATTTGTATTTGAATGTCAATATGACCTTTAGAAATAAGAAATTTCCAATTTGATATACTTTTTGAGTGGCAAATTTACCCCTTATTTGTATTTGAATGTCAATATGACCTTTATAAATAAGAAATTGTTAAAATTTCACATACTTACACCTTTTGGGTGGCCAATTTTCCCCTTATTTGTATTTGAATGTCAATATGACCTTTAGAAATAAGAAATTTCTAATTTGAATTACTTATACTTTTTGACTGGCAAATTTACCCCTTATCTGTATTTGAATGTCAATATGACATTTAGAAATAAGAAATTTGCATTTTGACATACTTACAATTTTTGAGCGACAAATTTTCCCCTTATTTGTATTTGAATGTCAGTATGACCTTTAGAAATATGAAATTTGCAATTTGATAAACTTATACTTTTTGAGTGGCAAATTTGCCCATTATTTGTATTTGAATATCAGTATGACCTTTAGAAATAAGAAATTATCAATTTGACGTACTTATACTTTTTAAATGGCAAATTTGCTGTTTAATTGTGTTTAAATGTCAATATGACTTTTAAAAATAATAAATTTCCAAATTGACATACTTACACTTTTTGAGTGTCAAATTTGCCCTTATTTGTATCTGAATGTCAATATGACCTTTATTTATAAGAAATTTTCAATTTGACATACTTACTCTTTTTGAGTTGCAAATTTACCCCTTTTTTGTTTTTTAATGTCAATATGACCTTTAGAAATAAGAAATTTCTAATTTGACATACTTACACTTTTTGAGTGGCAAATTTGCCCCTTTTTGTATGTAAATATCAATATGACCTTTAGAAATAAGAAATTTGCAATTTGACATACTTACGCTTTTTGAGTGGCAAATTTGCCCTTAATTGTATTTGAATGTCAATATGACATTTAGAAATAAGAAATTTCCAATTTGACATACTCTTTTTGAGTGGCAAATTTGCCCCTTATTTGTATTTGGATGTCAATATGACCTTTAGGAATAACAAATTTCCAATTTGACATACTTATACTTTTTGAGTTACAAATTTACCCCTTATTTGTATTTGAATGTCAATATGACCTTTAGAAATAAGAAATTTGCAATTTGACATACTTACACCTTTTGAGTGGCAAATTTGCCCCTTATTTGTATCTGATAAACGCCAAATTGTACTATATTGTAGTGCTAAGTTACCCTGTGTTTGATAAATTTCTAATGCATTTTATGTGAATAAGATATTCATTTCGTTCATATTTACGATTAGGAGTTTAATCGAAGCTTGGATTGAAAAGAAACATAGAACGAGCTAATTGTGAAGAAAAGAAGTTAAGAGAGTGATGATAGGCAAGATTGGATTGGAAAAGGTGTATATGAAGCTTGTATCTTTTTGACATACTTACTTTTTTTGAGTTGCAAATTTACCCTTTTTTTGTTTTTTAATGTCAATATGACCTTTAGAAATAAGAAATTTCTAATTTGACATACTTACACTTTTTGAGTGGCAAATTTGCCCCTTTTTGTATGTAAATATCAATATGACCTTTAGAAATAAGAAATTTACAATTTGACATACTTACGCTTTTTGAGTGGCAAATTTGCCCTTAGTTGTATTTGAATGTCAATATGACATTTAGAAATAAGAAATTTCCAATTTGACATACTCTTTTTGAGTGGCAAATTTGCCCCTTATTTGTATTTGAATGTCAATATGACCTTTAGAAATAAGAAATTTCCAATTTGACATACTTATACTTTTTGAGTTACAAATTTACCCCTTATTTGTATTTGAATGTCAAGATGACCTATAGAAATAAGAAATTTGCAATTTGACATACTTACACCTTTTGAGTGGCAAATTTGCCCCTTATTTGTATCTGATAAACGTCAAAATGTACTATATTGTAGTGCTAAGTTACCATGTGTTTGATAGATTTCTAATGCATTTTATGTGAATAAGATATTCATTTCGTTCATATTTACGATTAGGAGTTTAATCGAAGCTTGGATTGAAAAGAAACATAGAACGAGCTAATCGTGAAGAAAAGAAGCTAAGAGAGTGATGATAGGCAAGATTGGATTGGAAAAGGTGTATATGAAGCTTGTATCAGAAAGAGAACGAAAGATGAGCTGAAAATGATGAAAAGATGGAAAATAGTCCTGAAATTCAATCCATCTGCTGTATGGATTTATTCATTCGCCGTATGGATTAAAGCGGTGGAGGCCCAGATTATGTGAAGCTGGGCTGGGCTGGGCTTATTTGCAATCCATACGCCGTATGGATTTTTTCATCCTCCGTATGGATCAATTTGGCAGAATATGTTAAAAACCTCATTTGCCTCCTTTTAACCCTAACTTTTTACCACAAACCCTAAGTCGACTAAAGCAAGTTCCAGAGGCTTTTTGATGGCATTTTGGAGGCACGAGAGGGTTTGGATTGATGCTAATCAATCCTAATACGCATGGTTCACGATTCGTTTTGCGTATCATCTTCCGATTTCAATTTAAATATGTCTATGTGTTTTGTTTGAGATTATGAATCTGATTTTGTACAATTGAATCATGAATTAGATTATGTATATTATTTAGTTTAATAACCTTGGATTATGATTGTTTAAAGGTTATAATTGTGTTTTGAATAAGTTGCATGATTGAAGATTGTTATGTTATCCGTGAATCCTTGTTTATTGGTGATTGTTAGTATTTACTTAATGTGGTTAATAGTGTCATTGAGATTGAGTTCCTTTGATGTTATTGATTATTGATGATTATGAATCTAGGTTTATAGTCATTGTTAAATATATTGAGTTTGATGGGTTAAGAGAATAGTAACTAATCAATCTAAAATGAGCAACCTAATAAGAGATTATTAGTAGGTATTGTTGAGTCATACCGTGAGGATTAATCATAATAAGTTGTGAATACTTAATGCATAATATAGGGAAAAGCACGCAATTGAAACACACAATTCTTGCGACGTCGAATCAATGTTAATGTGGGACCCTATGTTATAGAAATTAGTTAGACCCGGAACGTTGGCTAATTTACATTTAACTTGGACTCTTTGATTAACAACTAAGTTAATATAAAAGAAATCACAATCAGACAATCAAAACACATGAACCGGATAATATGAATCTGAGTGTGAAGACTCCAAGCAATTACATGTCTATCCCTGATTGTTTATATGTTCCTCTTATCTTGTTTTATGTTGTTTGGTTTAGTTAATTAGTTCATCTTGAACGTTTGTGCAAAACTAAAACATAACCCCTATTTTACTGCTTTATCAATAATTCCAATTTAACTGAATAACATTGTTTCTGCGTTCCTGTGTTCGACCTGGACTTACCATAGCTATATTATTCCGATCGGGTATTCTTGCCTGGTTGTGTAATAGTATTGATTGGTATATCCTGTACTCTATAAATAGTAAAACTAGACGCTTTCAAACAAATCAGTATCTGAATGTCAATATGACGTTTAGGAATAAGAAATTTTCAATTTGAAATACTTACACTTTTTAGTGGCAAATTTACCCCTTAATTGTATTTAAATGACAATATAACCTTTAGAAATAAGAAATTTTCAATTTGACATACTTACATTTTTTGAGTGGCAAATTTACCCCTTATTTGTATTTAAATGTCAATATGACATTTAGAAATAAGAAATTTTCAATTTGACATACTTATACTTTTTGAGTGGCAAATTTACCCCTTAATTGTATTTAAATGTCAATATGACATTTAGAAAAAAGAAATTTACAATTTGACATACTAACACTTTTTGAGTGGCAAATATGCCCCTTATTTGTATTTAATGTCAATATGACCTTTAGGAATAAGAAATTTCTAATTTGACATACTTACGTTTTTTTTAGTGGCAAATTCATCACTTATTTGTATTTGAATATCAATATGACCTTTATAAATAAGAAATTTCCAATTTGACATACTTACACTTTTTGAGTGGTAAATTACCCCTTATTTGTATTTTAATGTCAATATGACCTTTAGAAATTAGAAATTTTTAATTTGACACACTTAAACTTTTTGAGTGGCAAATTTACCCCTTATTTGTATTTGAATGTCAATATGACCTTTAGAAATAAGAAATTTTTAATTTGACATACTTAGATTTTTTGAGTGACAAATTTGCCCCTTTTTTGTATTTGAATGTCAATATGACCTTTAAATATAAGAAATTTTCAATTAGACATACTTAAACTTTTTGAGTGGCAAATTTGCCCCTTATTTGTATTTGAATGTCAATATGACATTTAGAAATCAGAAATTTCTAATTTGACATACTTATTTTTTTTTAGTGGTAAATTTACCGCTTATTTGTATTTGTATTTGAATGTCAATATGACCGTTAAAATTAAGAAATTTTCAATTTGACATACTTACGCTTTTTGAGTGGCAAATTTGTCCCTTAATTGTATTTAAATGTCAATATGTCCTTTAGAAATAAGAAATTTCCAATTTGACATACTTACTCTTTTTGACTTGCAAATTTACCCCCTTTTTGTATTTGAATGTCAATATGACCTTTAGAAATAAGAAATTTCCAATTTGACATACTTAAAAATTTTGAGTGGCAAATTTGCCCTTATTTGTATTTGAATGTCAATATGACATTTAAAAATAAGAAATTTCCAATTTGATATACTTACTCTTTTTGAGTTGCAAATGTACCCCTTTTTGTATTTGAATGTCAATGTGACCTCTGAAAATAAGAAATTATCAATTTGACATACTTACACTTTTTGAGTGGCAAATTTGCCCTTATTTGTATTTGAATGTCAATATGACATTTAAAAATAAGAAATTTTTAATTTGACATACTTATACTTTTTGAGTGGTAAATTTACCCATTATTTGTATTTGAATGTAAATATGACCTTTAGAAATAAGAAAATTTACAATTTGACATACTTATACTTTTTGAGTGGTAAATTTACCCCTTATTTGTATTTGAATGTCAATATGATCTTTAGAAATAAGAAATTTGCAATTTGACATACTTACTTTTTTTGAGTGACAAATTTGCCCCTTATTTGTGTTTGAATGTCAATATGACCATTAAAAATAAAAAAAATTCAATTTGAAATACTCTTTTTGAATGACAAATTTACTCCTTATTTGTATTTAAATGTCAATATGACCTTTAGAAATAAAAAATTTCCAATTTGATATACTTATACTTTTTGAGTGGCAAATTTATTACTTATTTGTATTTGAATTTCAATATGACCTTTAGAAATAAGAAATTTCTAATTTGATATACTTTTTGAGTGGGAAATTTGCCCCTTATTTGTATTTGAATATCAATACATGTGTTGATACGATCCAACACAGGAACATGGCCCATTCGGAAAAGCCCGAGAAAGATAAGCCCGAGCAGCATCAGCCCGTTATGAGAGAACGGCCCAACAGAGAGAAAAGACGCCCAGGTCCAGAGTTATTGTTAGTGGTTGCCACAAGCCCACAATTCATATTTACGTCAGAGAGTGGAAGACGAGTTCTCCATGTTATTACGAATTAATGCATCAACTCCTATTAGTCCACGTAGTCTACTAGCTCCACGTTTGCCATTATTTCCAATTCTTGTTGCTTAAGTTTAGCTAGCATAATTTCCTTTCAGTAGCCGATTTCTTTATTTTCTATATATTGTAATTGTAAATTGTAATGCACGGATGAATAAATGGGATATCAGAAAATTGCTCAAAACAAATCTGTCTTCTTTCTATTGTTCTTACGAGAGTGATCATCTCGAATCAAATCATATCATGTGTCCTCTAGCTTTAAACTTTTAAAAGTAGTCTTTGATAACCAATTACTTTCTAGAACTTCTTAGTCTTTTCAAAAAGAAATGTTAAAACAATCAATCAATAAGTTAAGATTGCTTATTGTCCGTTTGTGATGCTAACTAGTAGTTTTAATATCTTAAATTATATATAGGAAACATATACATGATGTCATCAATTTAAAATTATTAATAAATGAATTTAGTCCCCCAATTTCGTTAACTTTATAAATAAAACCCCTTGAATTTCTCAATATTAATAATTTAATATTGAACAAATATATATATATATATATATATATATATATATATATATATTTGGAGGATTTAAAAAGAAGGATTATTTTGTGGAGAAAATGGAGAAACAATCCTAGTCAATCATTTTATTTCAAGGTCAAAAGGTATATTAGTATTTTCTTATTTGATTATTAAATTAAATACCATTAATTGTAGTTTCTAAACTTATGCATACGGTTTTGTTCTCCACCAAAGTAGGAGATAAACAAACAAAAGATTGCCATATGAAATGCAAGACTTTTTCTTTTACATTTATTAGGTCCGTGCCGTTTGTGTATGATGGTATTTCATTGATTGATTGAGTGTTTGTATGATATAGTTCATCGATTAAAATATAGTGCATTACATTTTATATTCAATTATCGATATATTGAATGATTTGCAGGGTGTCTGTTTATAAAAAAAACTGTAAAATGAATTGAACTTGGGATACTACTGAAACGAAATGGCGAACGATGAACCTACGATGGAGCTTTTTAGATATACATCCGGAGCAAGTAAGCTATTTTGTATTGTGCACTTATATATATATATATATATAAATAAGTAACATCCCATATGTATGGGGGAGGTTAGATATAGACAGTTTTACCCCTACTAAAGGTAGAGAGGCTGCTTCCGGTTCTATCTAAAGGTAGAAAGGACATCCGGCCTTTTTGCAGGGGATGGGATTCGAACCCCTGACCTCTTGTTCAGAGGCAAGGGACTTAGCCACTAATCCAACCTTGCCGCTTTATATATATATATATATATATATATATATATATATATATAAAACTAAGATAGGAGACCTTAAATAATTTGGCAATTATTTACCTATGCCACATCATCAAAATCCTATGTGTCATCATTATATGAAACAAGATTGATAACGTGGATTCTCCTACACTCACATAAGGGAACATTTTATTAGAAAATTAAAACTAAATTATACTAATTTAATTTAAAGGTCATTATTTTTGAATGGTAAATACTACAATAGACAATTAAATTATAATCAATTCAATCTAAACTAATGTGTCTTGCAATATAATATTTTTATTAAAGTAAAAATCACGAATTCATTTATCTATTTTTTCCCTCTTTATCTTAATCTTCACATTTTTTTTCAAATCAATAAAAAAAATATAACTATTAGTGAATTGGGATAGTTTAATTTTTAATATTATTATAGTTATTATCGTAGTTTTGTTAATTTGACAAAAAAAATATTATCTTACAAACTCAGAGATCTCAATTTCGTTTAATTTATAATCTGAGTACAAGCTTAATTAATAGGTAGATCAAGTTCATGATATTTTTTAAATATTTTATTAGTTTTAATAACACAACTTAGTTATAATTTTATATTCGACTGGTAAAAGGTGTAATATTATAATTTCTTAATTACTTTTCATGGTTAGGAATATTGGCCTCAATCTGAGCGGTACCACCCACCCTACCCTCCCACCTATAGACGTCCGTCCATAATATCTCATTTAAGTATTTATATATATCTCATCACTATAGATTGATTTTGTACATGTAGATGCACATTAATTGTTCAATAAAAATGCATGAATAGTTATATTAATCATTATAATTTATGTTTGCTAAAACTATATATATATGTCTTGCTCAACAAATTATTGCAACCTTAACAACAAAAATTTTATTATTACCAAACAATTGTTTTAGCTAGAAATATCACTTTACAATATACACATCTTTATCAACCTTCCCAATACATGTTCGGTCCCTCGCCCTTATCTCCTTCGCCGGAGACTGCAAATGATGGGTGGGAGAAAAAATTTTGTTCTTATTTCATTTTTAAAGATTCAAAACTTATAAAATATTACTAACATCGGTAAAATAATCTATTTGTTTCACAATTTAAAAGTTTTAAGGGGTTAGCTGTCCTTCATCTCTTCATACTTATTTAATTATATTATTAATTTTTTTTAAATGTTATAATAAATGATTATAAAAAGGGAAGTGATTTGAAAACTAATTTTTTAACCGTATACCACATATGTATTATAGTATTATATAATACAACACTTTAAAGCGTAAGTGATGGTGTACAAATAAAACGATAACAATGTACTAATCATACCCATATATAAAGTGTATACAACACAAAATTAAATATCATTATTAAAATATTTCATTTAATGTTTTAGATTATGAGATCCATTATGAAATTATTTTTTTAGCCATGCATCGCACGGGTTTAACACTAATATATATATATATATATTTAAATGATCCAGGAAAATGCATTTTTTGAGGAAGGGAGAAGAGTTAGTATGCATCAGGAAGCATAGTACCTTCACCCATAGAAATCTCGAAAAAAGCAAAATGAAATTTAGTAAATGTTAATCCAGAATCGATGCTATAAATGTTAAGCTTCCTTGATAAATTCTTTCTTCAAGTTATAGCATCGATTTATGAATATTAGAACCAAATCCGTTAATAGGTATCGTGGTGAATATTAGTTAATATGCATTGTGATGCATATTAACAATAAAAGTATTTTTCAAATAATGTGAAGTTTTAATATGCATCGTCATGCATATTAGTTAATATGCATCACACTGCACATTAACAATTTATTAAATAAATATTCATCAATTAATGTTATGACTTAAAAATGAAATTCATTCGTTAAAATATTATTTATAACATCGATTTTGATTACTATTTACCGATAAAATAATTTTTTGTTGACGTTATATTGATAATTGTAATATGTTTCTTGATGCATACTGAAACACCCCGAAATTTTGAAACATTTTTTTTTTTTCTTTTTACATATGTTTACACATCCTAATATATGTAAAAAAACATTAAAAGTCAATTATTCAAGATGCTGAGGGAGTACCCCCTGGGTACTCTTAGTACCCCCAGGGTACTACTTTAGTACCCACCGGGTACTCTTAGTACCCACCGGGTACTCAACCCTGAATAGCTTCTGGTACCATTTGAAACTTAGTACCCGCCGGGTACTTAATCTACCCGCCGGGTAGTTCATCAGATGCTCAGATTTGCACATTTTTGACCCAAAATATCAATTTCAAATGCGCATAACTTCTAATCTACATAACATGAGAATATGAAACTTTGCAGACATGTGTAACATGACATTTGAAACAATTCTCAATTTCCACTTTTCTCAATTTCGCATTTTATTGGGATTTGAACCATTGACTCGAAAATGACCATTTTGTGAGCATACCAAGTCTTAAACCATGAAGGCTAAGATATTGTGCTTTTAACCACACCTCATATACATCAAAACAAAGTGGTAAGACACTTCACCACACCCTTAACCCTTCTCTAACTCGGTTTAGTCCGTAAGTGCATTTAATGACCCATATTGACCCTTTTTGACCCGCTGACCCACAAAGACTGTTTTGACCCATTGACTAGCCAATCACAACCCATAATCGACTAATGGAAGGTTTGACTACATGTCAACA
Organism: Pseudognaphalium luteoalbum; assembly: GCA_963422505.1. NCBI lineage: Eukaryota > Viridiplantae > Streptophyta > Magnoliopsida > Asterales > Asteraceae > Pseudognaphalium > Pseudognaphalium luteoalbum. The sequence continues at coordinate 24,741,767 of OY730193.1, forward strand.
CTCCATAACCAATGATAACACACTTTAACTATTTTTAACTATCCTTTCATTTCATAAGCACCAAACATATTCAACCATTAACTTTAAAACTTGAAAACCATAATTTACATCATGTACAATCGTTGTTGACTTTCAAAGTCAACCTATTTCAAAAATACTTAAGTCATGGCTCACCATGACTTACTTTTTAAAACATGTCTTAAAGGGGCGATTTACACAAGTCTTATCCAAACGACATAAAAGAGAAACTTGCCATACAACATCATCAAGCAATCCACGCTAATTCTCTTTAACCGCTTTCCCCTTCCCTTGTCCACTTCCACCTAAAACATGAAACACTTAAACAATAAGCACTCTTGCTTAGTGAGCATATAAGCACTTAACCAAATAATACATAACATGGCTACATAAACACTATGCTAGTGAAACTAGCAACTCTGTATCATAAACTTCATAAGCTTCATATCACTAACTCATGATTGTACCCACCTCTAGCTCAGGAGCTATCCGGTAACATGTACAATCATAATTCATATCACTATAATCATATACAAGTAATACACTTAATCTTCACTTGATTGTACCCACCTCTAGCTCGGAAGCTATCCGGTAACATGTACAATCAATTCATGTCTTAACACTTCACAAGTAACAATTTAAACAATTAAAACACAATTAACTTCACATGGTTGTATGATCCTCTTACTCAGGAGTAATCCGGAAACACACACAACCATATACTTGATTAAATCCTTATATTACTCACCTTTGCTTTTGATTGAAGATTCACAATACAATACCAATGGTAACACTTCCAACTTCTTATCACCTATACACATATTACATAGCAACATATTTAAATTCAAGGAAATCATGACTCTAAACTAATAACCACTCTTAAGCCATCCCCTTTAACCTAATCAACTTGTTAATACTTTCACTTAAATCATGTTCTATCATAGTTTCATACCCTAATTGCATCATAGATAATACTTTTAATTGACTAACACTAATTCATACATATTTAACCAAAATCCCATATTTACTCAAGAACACCTATATCCAATCAATCATATTCATCACTTTTGAGTTGTAATTTAATCATTAACTAGCTCAATAACACTAATAACAACAATTTTAGCAATTATAAACCCCAATTTCGTATTTATTTCACTAATTGACCAAAACCCCATAGAAACCCCTAAAAACCCAAAAACTAGGTTAAGAATCTTAGAAGAATCAACTTACAGAAGATTAGGGATAGAAAGAAGATGATTACTTGAAGTTCTTAAGGCTTGATTCAATGTTTAATTGATGATTTGAAGGTGATGTTGTGGTTCTGCGATTTCTCTAAGTCTCCAGGAAGTGATTTGGAATATTTGGGAATGAAATGGAACCCTCCAGGCATAACACGTATCTATCTGTGTTTTATTTTAAATCCCATTATTTTTACAGTCTGGAACTGGTAATTCATTTACGTTTTTCGCTATATCTCCTTAGTTACACAATATTACTTCATAATAAAATTATATTCACGTACGAAATTAAATTCCTGAAATCTGGGACGTTACACATACTAATGTTTCCCCTCTTCCCCCAAAAAGGCACTTCCCTCTTTATAGTGGGAGATTCAAATGAGAACCACTCTAAAGTTAAGAACTTTGAAAACCACGGAGAATACATATTTGTTCACATGTGATTAACTTCAATCATATGTGAACATTGATATACGCTTAATTGAAAAAGAAAAAAGTAAAAAAAAATCACAAATTTACGTCTTAAAATACATTTTAACCGATTTGTTTACATTATCGTTCACTTGTGAAAATATATTTGTTTTTTTGCATTTTTTGATATAATTTTAAGATTTTTTTTTAACTTTTTACTTTTCAATTAAACGTACATCAATGTTCACATATGATTGAAGTTAATCACATGTGAATAAACATGTATTCTTTATAGTTCTCTAAGTTTTCAACTTTAGAATGGTTCTCATTTGATATATATATATACACACATACGGTTTATATAATTTAGCTTATGTATGGACAATATATAAAGGGTTGTAATTACTTTATCAATGAATATTCTGGTCAAGTTGAATCATGGCTGTAATAATGAGGTTCAATTAGTTGATACGTTACTTTGAAGAAAAGAAGAAAAGAAGAAATATACTGTATAACTGAATATTGGAAATGTGACGCACTATTAGGAGCTAATTGAGACGATTTTAAATTGATTTGGTGTCATTGGTTCAATTAACAAAGCTTGACCAATCAACTATTTGTCATTTGACAATGTTAAAAGTTATTGTATAAAGTCCTTAGTGGAATTTGATTTGTTTGTAGGAACCTTTGCTTAGACGGGATATGAAAGCTTAAATCGTGACTAAGATAAGATAACGTTTACAAAAATCAGGTACACGATCAAAACGATATGATTTGATAAGTTTAACTTGTATTATTTAATTATACTTCTTACCCTTTAACGAACGATTATAATATTGCCATGACTTGCGGGTTTAACTGGGAAACGATAATTGTATGAGGGATTAGAAATCATGGTACGCTACAAAATATGTGACATTTAATAACTAAAAAATTGCATCAGTAAGTCTGAAAACCGTCACTAATGGCCTATTGAGCTTCTCCTTCGGACAAGAAAATGGCCTATTGAGCTTCTCCTTCGGACAAGAAAAGCGTCATTAGCAACGGGGTAGCTAAAAGTTTAAACTGACGCCAAGATTCCATCATGAAAGTCCAAATGCTTTACCTACACAAGAAATCAGTCGGTAAATGTTTGGCAAATTCTGCATACATATCATCTTACTAAATGTTTGGCAAATTCTGCATACATATCATCTTACTGACTTTAAAAGCCCAATTATGCGTCAGAAAAGCTCCTGTAACTTAGGGTGTGTTTGACGTAACTAGCTAGTAGCTGAAGCTGGAAGCTTATAGCTGGAGCTTGTAGTTGGAGCTAGAAGCTGGAGCTTATATAATTTTTTTATAAGTGTTTGATAAAGTAACTAGAGCTAAAGCTTAATATGTGTATAGACATTAAAAGACAAAGAAAAACACAAAAACATATAGAGGGGTATTTATGTAATTTTACGTTCTATAAATTGTAGCTTATTTTAAAAGCTAGTTGGAATAGCTTAATTTTTAAGAGCTTATTTTTTCTATAAGCTCTTATCTTTTTATTTACCAAACAAAGCTTGTAACTTAAGCTCATGAAAAAAATAAACTTAAGCTTCTAAAAACTTGTCACCCAAACACACCCTTTATAGTCACTCTGTACCTCCACTACAGGTCTCAATTTTTAATAATTTTTCATATAATTACTAATTTCTAAATAAAACAAACAAGAAAAGCCACAATTTAAAGATTATAATAAATCACATCCATATTATAATATATATTTATATTTATATCAACGCATCTTATCAATTTCAAGCCTGCCATATTGATACTTCAAATACAATGCTAACAAGTCGTACTAGATGAAGTCACAAAAGAAACTTAAGGCAAAGCTTCAAAAAACTATTAAGATATTGCTTCAAACATAATTTAGTAGTAACCATCTGAAAAGCTACACAAAACTCTCTTCACCTTTAGTACGTTCCATGCATTGATACAAAACAAGAAATTTAGATAATAATTAGCCAATTTTGTTAGATCATTTGGCCTAGCTACTTCAAACAAGAAATTTAGATTACTGCGTGACACCAATAATATGGTGTAACATCACTCAAAAATAAGTAGCATAACTCTATAAAACTCATTTGCAGCAGCCTGAACCTATTAGCAATAAGATTACCATCCTTCAAGAACACAATCTTGTCTTTCAAACATTAATAGATAAGCTAGTTGCATGCAACAATATATGTTTATTACCATTGAAGATGTTACACAAATCGGTACCTGGGGATCTTGTGAAGAGCAAGATTCGTTGCCTTTGAAATTTACAACCTTCACTAAGCATCTTACTTTTGGTGAGATGACTAACAAAGGTACAACATAGTGCAAATATATTCTCTGCCATATCAAAACACCATGTAAAAAATAAATATAAGAAAAGAATATAAAAATTAATAAACCGCTTCATGAATAAGCCTATTAAATTATTGGGTTACGCTTACATGGGGCTCATTATCCTCTTCGAGAATACAATCCAAGATTCACTAATATCATAAAGATAACGTACCAAGGAACTAAAAGTTACCTTGGAGCCTATCTACAATTGCTGCTTCGGGTGGATGCCAAACATAGGGCTGTCTCAGCCTTGACTATGGAATCTGATTACGGAATCCTGCTATGTTTGTGTCCTGTTAAACACAAAGATTATAAGCAAACACTTCCAATAAACCCCACAAGTTATTATACAAATTAATGCATTATAAAGTAATGGAACTATTACGTTTTGAATGTCATAAGTCATAACTAATTTTACGTCCAATTACACTAAAATTGATGATATGATATCAGCATTTGTGTAAAAAAAAAAAACTAGGATTCCTAATATAGCTGTTTATAACAGCAGATAGAAGCTAACCTTCGCCTCACTTTCACATTATTGTGCAAAATCTAAGCTAACCTTCGCCTCACTTTCACATTATTGTGCAAAATCTGTAAGACATACAAACCTAAGTTCAAAACGATGTGTCTTCTTTGCTAGAATGTGCATTCTTATGGCATCATAGGCATTGGAAGTACACACATTCAGCAAGTCCTGATTATTGTAGTGAATAAGTTACTCTAAAACAAGTACTTGACAAGCATATGAGGAAGTTACAATACCTTATATCAAAAAGTATCTATTCGAGCGTCTTTTGAGCTCTGTTTAAGCAAACCTCAACTCAAAGGGGCTGCATAATTTAATGTACAGATCATACGAACAAGAAAAACTGAAGTTTGTTATTATCCCTGCACACAAAAACTCAAAAGTTAAAAACCTCAACTCAAAGAGGCTGCATATTCTAATGTATTGATCATATGAACAAGGAAAACTGAAGTTTGTTATTATCCCTGCACACAAAAACTCAAAAAGTTTAACAAGAATAGTTATAAATAATGATAATAATAACAATAATTCATCAAAAATGGTTAAACAAGAATAGTTATAACTAACGGTTCCAGGAAGGCAACATTTAGAACATACATAAGTGGTTGAGGTCTCCCATGGTTTGATTGGATCAACCCCCTGCAACACAAGATTAAAGTACACAAAAATAGTACAAGTATCATGATCACAAGATTACGCTCACTTGGTTTTGGATAGTCTTGTTCCTATAATACATTGCTCACTTTGCTAACATTGCTGATAGCATAGAGTACACCCGCAACTGCCAGAAAGTCTCCTTTAATAAGACTGCTCCACCTTTCTGTAAATATGTGATATGATTATATGAATATCAAAACCTCAAATATAACCAAAAATGTAGTTTGGGCATAACAATATACTCACGTGACTAGTCGTGCTGCATGAAGATTTGGAAAAATAATGAGCACAAGACCAACACTCACCAGTGATTCTTGCCTCTATATTTTGTCTATAGGAAGAGCCAAGTGAGCAGGAAGACAAATGGGACTGACCAACAAACTAAAATAGATAAGTTAACAAATAAAAGGAACAAAGACTGGTGGTAATTGTCTAACTATTTGAATGACAAAATAATTTAGCTAAACTGATAACTATATGAAAACTAAGTGACTGCATAGGATATATCCATCGAGCAAAATACAATAAAAAAATATTACTTTCGTTTGGAAATCATAACACCAAAAGTACCTACTTAAACATGATACGAGAACAAAAGGCAACACATAAGTCATCCTTTCGACAGAAAGAACATCCTTTGTTTACTCTAGCACGACCACCCGTTATAGGTCTGGAAGTTTCCACACTGTTTGTGAATGGCTAAATACAATTGTTCTATATAACACGCAATAAACAAAAAATAAACATAAATAACAAAGTTACAATACAGCCATTGAAATATAGTTAAGTGATACAGAATAAAACTTACACGTTGAAACAACCTTGGCACTTGACATCCTGCACCAGCATCAAGTTATTGTTTAAACGACATGTAAGTTGAATCTAACAATAATACCATGAAGAAAGAAATGGGAGACAGAACGACGTATTTTTATGGTTAATATATGTCCTTGTATGGGCTGGGAACTACAACTTGCACTTTACTATCTATTTTTTATATTTTAAACTTGAACTAAAACTCATCATCAGAACAACCATTCACACTCTAACAATCAACTAAATGTCAAATATAGAAGTTGATCTGACTTTCACAGCAGATCGACAGAGATATAATCTCATTAATTGTAAAATATTTTACTTTCCTAGATTATGTAATTGTATAGCTGTTGCATATATTGTTTTATAGCTGTAATAGTTTCCTAATTAAGCTGATCACCCCTGTATAAGTACTGTAGAATTATTCAATAAAGAGAGCATCTTTTTCCCAAATCTCAAGAATTGACACTAAACACACTAACTCACCTTGTCCTAATTTTGACCTATCAACATCCTCCTAATTACATATAAATGGAGTAAAAAATACTAGTAACATATGTATATATAAATTCAAAGCCCTAACCTCGTAACTGGAATCTTGAACAATGTGATCGGAGATCACACGCCAATCAACAGCATCATCATCAAAACACTGCCTGCTGCAACGGCAACACAAGCCCGCCTCCATCGGTAATCAAACTTAAAAATCACCGTTAGTGTGGTGTCGAGACCCTAACAGTGAATCACAAACGAAAATGAAAACCCTAGGTCAAATTGAGTACGAATTTAGTGAGAATACAATGAATTTTAGATGATAAATGGCCAATAACACTTTATTTTGCTTGTTGAAAGCTCCGATGAAAATTATACCTGAAATTTTGCGAATAAGATGAGAAAATTAGAAGGAAAAGAAGCAAAGAAGATGAACACAAAATCAGCTCCTGTGCATTTACGCCGGAGACGGTGCAGATGACCGGCGGTGACGCAGATGACCGGCGGTGACGCAGATGACCGGCGGTGACGCAGATGGCCGGCGGCGGTGTGGATCACAGAGAGAGACCTAGGGTTTAGAACTCCATACCCCGCATTATTTATCTGAATTAATTAAGTGAACCCTTCTAAATAAAAATTAATTTAATGTATTTTGGAGCAGGAGGTTATTTTTAAGGGTTAATAATGTTTTAATCACTAAATTTTAATTTGTTTTTATTTTAGTCATTAAACTTTTTTTTAATGTTTTAATAATTCAACTTATGGTCAATAATGATTTAATCTCTAAATTTTCAATTTCTTTTTATTTTAATCAATCAACTTTGTTTTAAACGTTTTAACCACTCAAATTATGAGTTGACCATATTATAAACACTAAAGTTCATTTGCCCATTAAAAAAAACCCTTTTGTTAACTTATAATGAAAGTTTAGATAGGGATATATAAACTTCAAACTGAATTTTTTATCGACCAAGGTTGTCAAGATAAAGATCTTACATATATTTTTGTCTTTACAAGATCGAAATCGTAAGATCAAATCAGAATCTTAAGATCTTACGATTTCGATATGAGCATAGGATCTTACAATGTCGATCTGATCAGATCTTACTTAACATGAATATAAGTTAAAAAAATATAAATTAGTTAATTTTTCTCCAATAAAAGGTTAATAAGTTTATTATTTAGCTCATTACTACATGTAAAACTATTCATTTTTTAAAAAACTAAAATAGTTTATCACATGAAAATCTATATATGTAATTACAAATATAGTAATCTAGGTCGCTATAATAAGTATGAATTGATGCTATAATGTTTAAACTATAAAAGTTTAATTAATTTGTCATGCAAATAATCTTTTATATGCATTATAATACAAATTTATGAGATCACCATGTATGAGTAGGATCGTAAGATCCCGATTTGATCTTACGATTTCGATCTTGTTAATACAAAAATGATCCTAGATAAGATCTCTATCTTGACAACCTTGGTCGATAAAAAAATCAGTTCAAAGTTTATATATAGTTTATATATCACGATCTAAACTTTCATTATAAGTTAAAGAAATTGTTTTTTAAATGATCAAATGAACTTTAGTGGTTTAAGTATGGTCAACTCATAAGTTGAGTGGTTAAAACATTTAAAACAAAGTTGAGTGGTTAAAACAAAAACAAATTGAAAGTTCATAGATTAAACCATTATTGACCTTAAATTAAGTGGTTAAAACATTTAAAAAAAGTGTAGTGGTTAAAATGGAAACAAATTGAAAGTTCAGTGGTTAAAACATTATTAATCCTATTTTTAAAACCTTTTTAACTACCCCGTTATCTGTCAGAATAGTCCAAAAAAATAAATATGTAACGCTTTTGCTTATTCGTTAGTAAAGTCAGGTGTTACCAAATGTCTTCTATTTTGTAGTGGTAGTATATTATATCATACATGTATGTTGTAACTTCTTTGGAATAAATGTACTCATTGGTTGATACTAGAACGCTAGACATATATGCATGACAAAGGATTCACGGCACGATTAGGGCCTCAAGCTTTATGTGAACTTAATGAACAATAATGAAACCTGAACAATAACGAAGAATAAACTAAACGAACACGAGAGAGATATCTCGGTGACTCCCAAAAGGGTTTCATGATGTTTACTTGTGATGGGGCATTAATTTATGATCATAGCACAGGATATCTAGACTTTGTCCTATAGCACTACCCGATTACGATTACGATTGTTAGTGCATTTTGTGTGTCATTTACTTGGTCAACGTTTGTACTTATCAAAGTCAATTAGTCTTGGTATGTGATGTGATTAGTATGTATATTCGAGTCTGTAAACGAAATGCAATTATAGAATATATATATATATATATATATATATATATATATATATATATAATATTGTTCATGCAACACAGCCCGTGTTGCAATATCGACATAAGGGCTTGTGTCGCAAGGGTTAGGATAGAACTTGAGTATAAATAGCGAGTTAGAGTTTCAGTTTAGGGTTAGACGTTTTGAGAGTCGTTTCGTGAGTAAGGCGTGAGAGAGATAGAGAAAGAGTTCGTGTTTGTAAAGCTTCATACGTTCAATTGTGAATATATACAAAAGCTTGTAGATTTGTTTGTGTTCGTTAATTGATTATACATTCAATATTCAATCGTTTGGATTCCGCACGTTCAGTTGAGTATATGATCTGATCCGGTAACAGGAACCTACGTGTGGTATCAGAGGCCGTTGATTAGTTATCATCGGTTTTAGATCGTGTTTAGAACGTTTTTGGTTTGATTCGCAAAGGTTTAATTGTTTAATTTTCGTTTCTGGGTTGATTAGCTTGAAGATTTCGATTTCTGAAGGTATTTTTTGTGTTTGTTCGTTGATCGTTCTTCGAAATTCATTAGGGTTTCAAAAAAATTCAATTTTTGGGTTTTGGAATTGCCCAACGCCGTTTTGCGACACAAGCTGAGACATAAGGTTTGTGTCGCTAATTAGGGTTATTGCGACATTACTTGCGACATTGATTGCGAGATTGTGTGCGACACAAGAATTTTGACCTTAAGTGGTTATTGCGACATTAGTTGCGACGTAGGCTGCGACATTAGTTGCGACGTAGGCTGCGACACAAGCTTTTATGTCGCAAATTTGAAATTTTTTACTTGCGACACTTCCTAATTCGAAAAAAAAAAATTTTTGGTGGGAAAGTGTCCGAAAAATTTCGCATTTTCAAATTTTTGTCATAGGCTTAAAAGGGTTCAATTTTAGCCTAAAAAAATTTCATTTTACCCGGGCATTTTTGGACGTTTTTGGATGAAATTTTGACGGGAAATTCGCAAAAATTTTGTAGTACCAAATTTTGTTTTTAAGCTTAAAATTATTTAAATTTGGTTTTGAAAAAGTGTCGCATAACTCGAGCAAGTTTTGGTTTTTTCGAACAAAATTTTTGGAGGGAAAATACGAAAAATGGGTTTTTCAAAAGTTACTCCTTCTAAGTCCTTATTCGATAGTGACTTCAACAAATGGAGGACAGAGCTCGAGAATTTCATTGCATATAAGGACCCTGATTTGTTGGTTTTAATTACCAAGCAGCAATACAAGCAACTAATTCGCAAAGTAAATATGACTTCCGATGAACAAAATATATATGATAATAACAAGAGAGTGTATGAGATGATCACAAAGTGCTTACCTCAGGACATAATCTATTATTATAAAAATCAAGCAACGGCTTATGATTTATGGAATGCGTTGTTAATCAGTTTTGGTGAACAAGATCAGTCAAAGTTGTCGAGATCGGACGAAGGGATGAGGACAGATGGTACATTCAAAACTTCAAAGAATGAGGTTGTTTCAGAACCATCCTCTTATGCTTCATGTATTAACTTATCTAAGCAGGTTAATAGGTACATGGAGGAAACTACACGCCTTAACACAATCATCGAAAATTTAAATGAAACTAATGAAATGTTAAAAGATTGTGAGAAGGCTAGTGATAAAAAACTGAAAGCTATTTTAGAAGAAAAGAAATAACTTAAACCCAAAAATTTTAACAGCAAGATGAAATAGGAAGCTATGTTGATATGGTTGCTTCTACTAAAAAGGAACGTGTTGATTCTCAGGTTGAAGTTCTTGATTTCAAACGAAAGTTTTCAAACTTTTCTACTTCCTGTATAGTCTTTGATGAACTCCTTAAGGATACCAATAACAGGGGTAACTCTAAAATCAAGGCTGGACTTGGATATAACCATGTCCCGCCACCCAAAGACTTCTCACCCATGCCTGTTAAGGAGGCCATCAATGATTATATGCCTACCTACCCTAAGGTAGACACAAAACCTGTTAAACTTGCTGTTAGCATCAAAACTAGTATGCTTAAGTTTGTTAAGGCATCAATTAGTGAGCTTGATTCCGTTAAGGCTCAAAAGGTTGAGAAGAATGAGTCTACTGAGACTCCTGATGTGAAGGCTAAGCTTGTTAAGCCTACATTTGTTAAAGCTGAAAATAAGCCTTCGGTTAGTGTTGAGGAGGTTGTTGTGGTAGAAGATATACCAAAATAGTCTACTATTAAGATTGAGAAAATGAATGTCAAACCTGAAAATTTCATCATTACAACTGAAAATGATGAACATTTTAAATGCAAAGAAAAATATAAGGTTGACAATGAATCCAAAAGGATTCAAAATATAAATCTTCAGATAATTCACAATCACATGTGAAGAATCTAAAGAAAGATAAAATTGTTGATATTGATAAATCTAAATATAATAAATGTTCAACATCAACTAGCTCAACCTTAGGAAGATCTACTTCAACATGTTCACCAAATAGTGTATGTTCAACAAATGTTTCTGTTAATAGACCTTCTGTGGATTGTCCTCCACCGAAACTGTAAGTCCCGTTCTCGTGTGGATCGATAACGAGGTATATATGAGTATTCGAGTGCGGAATCCTTGAATACTAATCAATGACAAAAACAATAATGAAATGATTATCGAAATGATAATAAGAATGACACGATTCGAAATGTATAATATTAATCCTTTTATTGATTATATGTAGATAATCAATCCAGGGATTCGTATATTAATCCGATCGTGTATTTTAATATAAACTAGAAATGATTAACACAACCAAAAAAATAAACCAAACGAATCAATACGTTTAGATCTATCGTTTATTGATTATATCAAACTTATAATCAATCCACGATACCACGTATTTAATCTTATACGATATAAGCACAAATACTAAACCAACAATCACAATGTTTTCTGTTTTCTTGTGTTTGCTTCGTACGGTCCAAGAAACCACAAGAACTCACAAAACTTATTAAATGCCTGGACGGTGAGTATATTAATACTTTGGACGGTGGGATTATAATTGTTGTGAAAATGAACGTGTTAATCAAACCCTTTCGGCTAAACACATATGTACCTTGTGCGATTACCTTATGCTTGGATTGGGCTTGGCTTGGGCCCAGCAAACAAGCCCAGTTCGCTGGCCCATGATCACTTACTACTTCTTGATTGGCCCAGTTGACAAGTACATACGATCAGCTAACTTGTTCACAAAGATATAACTATTGATTACTTGTATAATTAATTATTGATCAAATATATATTAATCAAAGTAAGTGATCATTAGCTAGTTCCCATTAGATCAATTTTATTTTCAACTAGCATGTTTATTTATATTGTTATTGATTAGGTTTGGCCCAATTCATTTGACATTAACGAATACTAATTATCTTGGCACATAAAATGCACCAACAAACTCCCCCTTGATAATAGCTTCTAGATAACTTATTGAAGTCTTCTAGATATCTTTGTTAATATTCTATAATCTATTGTCACACGATATGTACCAATAGACCCCCCTTAACAATAGCTTATAGAAATCTTTTTTAACAATCTCCTGTAATCTTCATATTATCCACTATCTGTAGGTCTTTTAAATTTTTTTCCGATAACTAACAATTTTTGATCTTATGAAGTCTCAGTAGATTATACATTTACCACATTGTAATAACCAGACTCCCCCTGAAAACGTAACGAGCGTACCTGATTTGTTTGAAGGACCTAACAACTCACCAATATTTGATGCAATAAGATCATCAAAAGAGAAATTTGATATTCCTTCTCTTTTCTCAAATCATCTTCTTTACACCTATGATATCTCCTCCTGAGTTGCCTGTTCTTCATCAATTCAGCAATCAAATTACAGAATAAAAGATCCAAGTTGTGGAGTTGACCTGAGTTCTTTTTTGGTCCTGAATCCTTTTTGCTTATATGTGATTTGGGCCAAACTACAAACTTTGACACAAGCTGTTAACTAGGCCTGAATAAAATTTGGTGCATACCAATTCCTAGCCATATTAATTTTACGTAATTAACTAGATTTAACCAAAAGGTAACTAACTTAAATTTAGTCACAACTTAATTGGTCCATCTTCTAGCTCACTTAGTTTCGCTCAAAAATACTTAGACAAAAAATTGTACAACATTCAAGCAAATAGATAGGGTCTCAATATTTACAAAACCGTTTATTTTTGTTTTTCCAACCGAAATTACTAAACCTCCGAATAATTTTTCTTCCGTAAAATAAATACTAAGACATGTCTACGATTAAAATAAAGAAAAATAAAATAAAAAAATTAATAAACTAAACCATTAATTAAGATACAAGTTAATCACATTCTTTTTAATGACGGGATTGTTGTAGGTCTGCTTAGGGATCATATCAAGCTAACATGCAATTATTAGAAAATAGTAAGTGTTATTTCGATTGTCAGTATATTTTTCCACTTTAAGTTTACTTAGCATATTTAAAAACACCTTTTATAAAAATTATTTCAAGACGATTATTGGTATTGTTTGTCCACTTAAGCATATTACATCTGTGTCTGTGAGCTAACCTTTTATTGTTAGTATGAATATTTCTCTGTGGTCCGCACCTTTGACATACCCCTATAACCCAGACATGAACATAGTTTCCATACTTAGAGAGAATATAAGAAAATCATTTTTAAGAATCAAGCTAGTGGTGACAGGTCTGTACTCACGTACAACAGAGCAACATAATTATGATTCAGGTTTAAGCAAAACCAGTCGCAGTCAAACCAATTTTGGCGACCTTGTTCAGTATCTTAAGATTTAAGACTTTGCAAGTACATTGACTCACGTTTGTTTAGTTTTGAGTTTATACTAACTGAGACTAGGTCTGTACTTACGTACAACAGAGGAAACAATCAGTATAAACCCCCAAATGATTTCAGATAAAAACCCAAAATATAGAAGTATGTCAAGCTACATTAAGGAATTAAGACATTGAGTCGTACGTCATAAGGTGTTTACCACAAGATAGTATACATGTATTAGACTTACTTCTTAATAACTCAGAGACCGGTATGTATCATGCCTACTAATACATCATATGATGAAGCTAATTTTTATAAAAACTGTATTAAGTATGCTAGATAAACCTACTGATATATCAAGGATAAACCTTAAAATTTCCATTTTGTGCATGTCACCCGATGTACTATCATATCACAAGTTGTTTACAGACACAACCCAACGTCTATCTTAGCAACTTTGCATTTCTTTAATACTAACAAGTATAAAGAGTAGCTGTGGCTTTTTTTTTAAATAACAATAAAGGCTAAGACATATTAATAACTTACTTAGACATACTGATGGAAGAAAAGTTATTCAGGGTTTCTCATCCCATTTAGTTGGACCAACAACTCAAAAAGAGACCTATCAAATGCCTTAATGTACAGATTAGCTAAGTTGTTTTCAGAAGGGACTTTAACTAACCTAATCAGCTTTTTCTCAGCACAGTCTCGAATAAAATGGTGCCTAGTTTCAATGTGTTTAGTCTTACTGTGCTTAACAGGGTTATTGGTAATGGAAATAGTGGATTGGTTGTCTATCATTATGGGAGTATTAGTGAGATTCAAACCGTAATCCCGCAATTGCTGTTGTATCCATAGAACCTATGAGCAGCAGCTGCCAGCTGCAACGTACTCAGCTTCACATGTTGAGATCGTAACAGACGTTTGCTTTTTACATTGTGTAACACCCCCAAATTCGTCGATTTAGTTTAGCGGAAGCGTTTAGTTAAGTATGGGGATGCCACAATACACAGTACATGCATACGTATCAGAGCTTATGATTACAACGGAACATAATATATTAAGATGCCAAATGTAATAGTTACAAAGTTTACGATTTATCAAATCGTACAAATGTGAAAGTTATTAAGTTTACAAAAGTAGATTTCGTAAATATGACTAAAACATATTAGTTATATAAAAGAAATCCAGTTGTCAAAAGTTGGCATCCTAGTTTCATCGTAGGTCGCCTAGAATCCGTATGTGCAGGCGGTCCTTACGTGTGTTGCTAATTCCCTAAAAAACATAGTAAAAAGTCAACAACAAGGTTGAGTGAATTCACAGGTTTTATGTTTACAATGATAGTTGGTTGTTTCAAAGCGTTCACAATTTGTTATCGTCATCACGGTCAAATAAGGTTTCGTGGAGTGTTATCCAATGTGTACGTTTAGTGGGATGTAGCCCAAAGATGTAGTTACGCGGGATGTTACCCAAAACATAGTTTAAGTTTTGTAGGAAAGCGGTATCCTATTAGTATTTGTAGGAATGTAAGTATCCTAATGGTTGTTCGTAGGAATGTCAGTATCCTAATAGTTGTTAACGGATCCATGTCAGTAGGATCGAGTACCCATGTCAGTAGGGTTCACCTAGTGGGGAGTGTCAGTGTCCCCTGTTCTACAAGTATAACGGATCCATGTCAGAAGGATCTAGTACCCATGTCAGTAGGGTTCAAATAGTAGGGAGTGTCAGTGTCCCTTGATCCATGTCAGTAGGATCTGGTCCATGTCAGAAGGACCCATTAGTTACCTAGTCAATTTCGTAGAAGCGTTGTTGGTCGTGCTCCAGCGTTTCCAAAACAAGTTTAATACGTTTACAGTGTTTGTAGTATGAAAACGTTTATTCATAAACGTCAGTTTGTGTAACAGTTTAACAGTTCAATGTACTCTAATTGTTCGAGTAAATCAGTATGCAATCATGTATTTCAAACGTTTGACTATGTTTTCCACCCCTGTTCAAAAGCAGTTAAAACAGTAAAAGTAGGGGCTGTGAACTCACCTGTTGAGTTAAGTAATGTGCGAGTGCTAGCAAAGCCTAAAGCCCAAGTATAGTCCAGAATCTCCTAACGCCCTAGACGTATGAGATTTGATAAGTATGTGGATGTCTTAGTTTGACCATCCATGCTAGTGTTCGTTCAACCAAATTATGTCCAAAGTGTTTGTTTGTCGTTTAAGTTTGTAGCTTTAGAATGTATACGACTCGTTGGTAGCGGTTTGTAATAATAATTTCTGAAAACATCATTATACTCGTTTCGTTTTATACTTAGCAAAAGTATATATCTTGGTATGTTAATCATCATTGTAAGAGGTGTAATTGTCGTTATGCGAACGTCGAATCGTTGTGCAAAACTCAGTTCGCAGACCAGGTCAGTTCGGCTCGCTCGTTCGACTCGCTCGTTCGGCTCGCAAGCTCGGCTCGCAAGGGTTCAATTCGCAACTAGTTCGATTCGCAGCTCGATTCAGTTCGCAGCTCAGTTCGGCTCGCAGCTCGGTTTGGCTCGCAACTCGTTCGGCTCGCAACTCTTTTGGTTCGCATCGCGAGCTCGGTTCACAGCTCGGTTCGGTTCGCATCACGAGCTCGGTTCGCAGCTCGGTTCGGTTCGCAGGAAGAACAGATCTCAGCTCGCAAAACGAGCTGATCGTATTTTTAAATTTTAAAAACGCATTTTAAGTCGATTTTTGGACATAATAAGTTGGTAGAACACTAAAACATGATGTATTAAGTATTGCAAACATGAAATATCAAAGGAAATAGCAAAATCTAAGAGTTTGCGGGAAATGTCGGAAACTTACGCGCGTCGGTTTTAAAATCCGAAAAGGTAGAAATGTTGCTCGTGATCTCGTGAATGTTTTATTCCAAAGAAGCTAGATGATTCGAGTCGTTTTGGGTGTAGTATTTGGTGATTTTGTGTGATGTTTTTAGAGTGAGAAAGAGATGAGAGAAAAGGAGAATGGAGAGAGAGAAAGTGAAAGAGAGAATGAAAGGAAAGGAGGGGGAGTGGGTTTTGGGGCTGATTTTTGTGTCCCCCAAAGGAGGGGTTTTTGTTCCCAATTTGTGATATTTAGTCCGTGTTCGTTTACCCGATCGTTAAACGTTAAAATGTTTTTAAATGAATAATTTTAAATTACATATTCGAATATATTTTTAGTTGAAATATTTTATAAAAGTAAGTTTTAATTAATTTATAAAATTAAAACTTTGTTTTGTTTCAGTTGTATGAAATAAGTGTTATACGATTCGAAATACTTGTTAAATATTATCAACATAATATTTAATAAACGTTCATGTTATTTAATAATCTCGTTTTATTAAATAATTTTTGTTCACCAACAGTCGTATGTTTTGTCGCGTTTGTTCCAATTGTTTAGTACGTAATTACGACTAATTACGAAATGTAATACTACGCGTATTAACTAGTTGGGCTTTGCTAGACTTATCTCTAAAATGTGTTGTGAATTCACTCAAGTAGGGAATTAGCCTAGATGTGCGTGCTAATTGCATTTTTAATTATGTCGAAATTGCGGGGTGTCACACATTGCCAGGATACAAGTCTCCCCCCTAAGAACTGACAACCTCCTGTTGTGGATTTCCTGTTTTGGTTACATCCTCCGTAGTCTGAATCTATGTAGGACACAAACTCAAAGTCACCATCGATAGGATACCAAAGACCTAACTTCGGTTTCCCTTTGAGGTAATGAAGAATCCTTTTCACCGCTTTCAAATGTGACTCTTTCGGATTGGCCTGAAATCTAGCGTAAACACAAACAGCAAATATTATGTCAGGTCTAGATGCGGTCAGATACATGAGTGACCCGATTATGGCCCTGTAAAGAGTAGGGTCCACATCCTCATCACTTGGTAAATCTGCCCCAAGTTTGTGATTTTCCGGAATAGGAGTGATGAAAATTTTTGAATCCTCCATCTTGAAGCGCTCCAATAGCTCATGAACATACTTCGTCTGATGGATAAAAAACCCGTCCTTCTTTTAATCAACTTGCAATCCTAAAGAAGAAATTCAGCTCCCCCATAGCACTCATCTCAAACTTGCTCTTCATAACCTTCTCAAATTCACTGCACATTGTCTCGTCTGATGACCCAAAGATGATGTCATCTACATAGACTTGTACTAGAAGAAAATCCTTCTTTTTCCATTTTATAAAGAGTGTACCGTCTATTTATCCTCTATCGAACCCATTTTCCAAGAGATGTGTAGACAATGTTTCATACCATGCCCGAGGTGCCTGATGTAATCCATACAGAGCCTTATCCAATTTATATACCCTGTCTGGATAAGCTGGATCAGTAAACCCTGGCAGTTGCTCAACATACACCACTTCCTTGAATTTCCCATACAAGAAGGCGCTCTTGACATCTAGCTGATAAAGATTTATATCTTTATAGGTAGCAAATGATAAGAGTAGCCTAATTGCTTCAAGCCTAGCCACGGGTGCAAATACTTCATTGTAATCAATCCCTTCTTGATTAAATCCCTTTACAACCAATCTAGCTTTGTTCCTTGTGATTATCCCCCTGTCGTCTCTCTTGTATTTGAAAATCCATTTGGTTCCAATTGCAATTTCACCAACCAGTAAATCAACCAACTCCCAAACTTGCAACTTTGAGAACTGAGACAACTCTTCCTGCATTGCTTCTACCCACGAACTATCTTTCAGAGCCATTTGAACATTTTTAGGCTTGACTTGTGAGATAAAGCTTGAGTAAAGACATTGATTAATGATCCCAGTCTCCTTAATTGCAACAAACAAGCTAGAAAACTCAAATGTACTAGCCCTAGTTTGAATAGGAGCATTTAGATCACCGATGATATTCTCAACCGGATGATTTTTACTAGTTCGCGTTGAGGCTATCGGATCAACCGGTACATCATTATATAGGTCAGATCCTATTTCTTTCAACTGTGGTATTTCCTCATCATTACTATTTTCCTCTTGAGGTGTGACCACTGAAGGTTGTTGAGAAGAACTAGTGGATGCTCCCGAAGGATCCACAGAGGTCTTGGTTTCAGAAATTGGAATATTTGAAGTTGGAGCGAAGCCAATATCCTCATCTCCTTTTAAAATTGAATATTCAACTCCTGAATTACCTGAAACATCACTAAGAGTAGAACCAAGAGATTGAAATATTCTATCATAATTAAAGAACCAATCTGGACCCTTTTGAGCTTCATGTGTGTAACTGGCCATCTCAATGTTAAAAACAATTTCGACACGATCAATATTCTTATTAAAAACTCATTTATTTGGAGAGTTAGTCATATAATCTAGGAAATAACCTTCGTCTGCCATCTCACCAAATTTGGGTTGACCCTTAGTTTTTAAAAGAGTACACGGAACCCCAAATGGTTCAAACCCTGTTAAATTTGGTTTTCGATTGTTCAAAAGTTCATAACATGTTTTGTTAAGCTTTTTAACCTTCAAAACCCAATTTAACACGTGACAAGCAGTATTCACTGCCTCCCCCCAGAAAATGACAGGAAGCTTTGAATATGAAAGCATAGTTCTTGCTGTTTCAATCAATGTTCTGTTCTTCCTTTCTGCCACACTATTTTGTTGTGGCTCATTTGGAGCACTGAACTAATGTTGAATTCCCTTGCTTAGACAATAGACATTCAACGTTGCATTCTTGAACTCTATCCCGTTGTCACTTCTGATTCTCTTAACCCTTTTCCCATAGATATTTTCCACTAACTCTAAGAATTCTATCAGCGTTCCTGCTGTTTCGTCCTTTGACCCCAAGAAGAATACCCATGAAAATCTCGAGTAATCATCTGTAATAACCAGACAGTACCATTTACCACATATACTCCTTGTGCTCACTGGACCGAAAAGATCCATGTGAAGTAGCTCAAAGGTAGAAGAGATAGAGTTCTGAGACTTGGATTTGTGTGGCTTTTTGTGTTGCTTCCTTTTCTTACACGGCACACACTTGTCTTCAAAAGCAAAACTCTTCTTTGGTACACCCAGCACTAAATCATTCTTCGTGATACAATTCATCTTTCTAAAGTGCATATGTGCCATCCTTCTGTGCCACAACAAGGAATCAGATTCTGAAGCTTTGGATAACAAACATGTCGACTCCTCAGTAGATTCAGCAACATCCATGTCCATGACATAGATATCTCTCTTTCTTGGAGCCCTAATCAATATCCATTCTTCAGGAATTACAAAACCTGGTTTGAGAATCAGGGACTCTGCATCAGTAAAGTGTACAGAATTCCCTTTATCACAGATCTGAGAGACACTCATTAGATTATGAACCAGTTGTTCAACATAGTTCACATTCTCTAGAGTTATTTTCCTGTTTGTGACTATTCCTCTTCCCGTGATAGTTCCACCTTTCTTACCTGCGAAGTTTACATGACCTTTCAAATCATTTTTAAAATCCTTCAGTAAACTCTTTTCTCCTGTCATGTGCCTAGAGCATCCGCTGTCAACATACCAACTATTTTCAGCTACCTTGGACTGCTCCTGCACAAAAACAATAACAAACAATTAGTTATCTCGGGGGACCCAAGCCATTACGGTCTTGGATCGTCCCTCCTCATCAACAAAAGTGAATTCTTTCAGATATCCATCTCTCCTTTCAGGTGACTTGGATACTTTCAGAATTGGCTTCACTTGTTGATGACTAGTGCTCGTGTGTCTATGAATTGAAGAGTTTTGAGAAACTCTCTAAGACACTGGTCGCTGGGGCTGAAACCTGAGTTCTGTTGAACTCTTGGTTGATTAACTGAATAATTATAATTCCTATAATTTACCCCTTGATTTAGATTTGTTGAGCCACTTGGAAAATGATTGTGGGTTCTACCCGGTGTTTCGTACCTTTGAGGAGTGTGACTCCTTGGTAAAGTATGATTCCTCCATGGAGTATGACTCCTTGGTGGAGTATGACTCCTCCTAGGTGTAAACTGGTTACCTTGAGATTGACCATAGAAAGTCGGAGAACTATTCCTTGGTCCACCTCTTTGGTATAGATTTACCGGTGATGGTTTTTGAAAATCTGGTATTTGTTTACTACTCAACCCTGGTTTGGTACCTGTACTTCTCTCAAATGGTTTGTGAGGAGTACTTGTACTAGCAACATTTGCAGTTGCACGAACAGGTGACTGTTCTTTCTTCACCTGTTTGGGAGTTGCTTCAAGTTTCTTGTTTGGACAACAAGAAGCCACGTGCCCCTTTTCATGGCATTTGAAGCATGACGTTTTCTTAATTGCCTTCTTTGGGAATGCCTTTGAGATATTTTTAACTGGAATCAGAGTTTGTTCAGTCTTTTCAGTTAATTTTTCATTTTCCTTTACATCTGACTCAACTTGGTTATCACCAACATACACTCCACTTGACACAAAGTGTACATGTTTTTGAAAATTTTATGGAGGTAATTTAAAATCTTCTGGTAAAATTTTGTCGGTTGATTCATTAAAACCCGTTGTCTTATCAGATATAGAAGACTGAACACTCTCTGACTCAGTTGTTTCAGAAATATTACTCATAGCAGGGGTAGCGGAATCGTTTTCATTTTTCAGCTCATTTGGTAAGGAAGAGTAGTTAGAATTAAAAGGTGGGGGTACTTCAGAGTATCCCAACCCTGTCATATCTTTACTATCCCTTTGAGAGCTTGTGATATTTGACAAAGTTAAAGAGGAGTTCCGATATTGTTCAAATTTTTGATTTAACTCGACTATATTAACTTTGGCATCGGCCAACTCTTTATCCTTTACTGCTAATTGTTCAGTTAAATCTTCTACCTTTTCGAAGACAATATCCATTCTCAAAGATTTTTCTTTCACAATATCTTTTATAGCAGTTACGTCTTTTGCATTAGATTTAATTTTATCAATTAGCTCAGATTTGCTCTTTTCTAAATAAACGTTTTGTCCTTTTAAAGAATCAATTTGAGCCGACATAGATGAACTTGATTCTGCTAGAACTTTGAGTTGTTCTTTCTGTTCATTAAATAACTTACACACATTCATAATAGTACTCAAATGAAGACATACCTTTTCTTTATCCGTGTGCAAGTCAGCCATGTTAGCAATAAAATCCTCAGTGCTAATCCTTCTTGTATGATCCAAGGTCAGCACCTCATCCTTTGCTACATTCGCATCTTCATTACTCTGCTCTCCTTTCCCATTGTCGTTGACTTCAGCCATGTAAGCCTGAGCATAATTTTCAGCTTTATCGGATTGTGTACACCAGACGTAAGAACCATCCATCTGCTGAATTACTAAAGCCTTAGAGCTCAAGTTATTTCCTGAACCCTGGTTGACTTGAGTGGTTCCTTGATAATTTTGACGACCTTGAGGCACATTCTGATCTCTTTTAGGTCTTTGACATTCCCGAGCAAAATGTCCCAAACCTTGACAGTTGAAACATCTTACTTTTGATTTGTCGAAACCTATCTTCCCACCAACAAGCTTCCTACCTGTCCTATTCATGAAGGTCTTCACTCTTCTAGACACCATAGCAAGCTACCACTGAAGATCCATTTCTTCAAGATCATCAGGGTCAAGTTGGTCATAGTCCTCATCAAATAGAGCGGGATCATTAATCTTGCCCTGAATGTAATTCTCCTATGAGGCAACAAAGGACGCAAGTACAATTGTTCCTCAGCAGATTTTACCCTCATAGGCATTTTCTTATGTTCTTGAGAGGTCTTCCATGTTGACGTGCTTTTACTTTTATCCTCACTTTTTGAAGAAAATATCAGACACACTCCTTCATTCACTATTTCAGAACTTTCTTCAGAAGTTCTAGAGACGAAAGCTGTAGGTCCACCATTTGAGGTACTGTTAGAAGATGTCTTTTCATAATAGATTCCAGGAGTCTGAACCTGATCAGCTGTCAAATCTTTCTTCTGCAATCCAAAATTGTATGCCCTTAACTTGTCAATCACATCATCAAAAGTCATAGTGGCATACTTCGTTTCATCATTCCTCAACATTAATGAATACATTTCCCACTTAGATGGAAGTGCGTCTAAAAGCTTATCCATCTTCTCCAACTCAGTAAAGGTCACTTCATGATTTTCAAGCTCCGTCATAAGATGATAGTAACGAGTGATGATATCTTCCATCTCTTCCCCTTTAATAAAGCTGAACACAGCAAATTGCTTTTTCAAGAGTTCAGTCTTTCCCTTTTTCACTTGAGGGTTATCTTCAAATCTTCTCTCAAGAGCTTCCCATAGCTCCTTAGAAGTCCTGCGGTTCTTGAAGGTATGCAGAATCTCTTGTGGAAGACACATTTTAATACATGACAAGGCCCTGTTTTCAGCCTCGTACATCTTCTTATCCTCTTCCTTCATTTGAGAGTATGAATAAATTCTATCTCTCCCATCGACGTGCTCGGTAGGTGGAATGTAACCATCTTCTATACAAATCCACATCTTAATGTCATGAAACCGACAGTAAGATTCAAATCGATCCTTCCACCAATAATATTCTTCGATCTTTAAGAGTTTTGGTGGAGAATTTGCCTTTCCAACTTCATGTTCCATTTCAAGCATCTTATTTAGGCTCGCCATTTAAATTAACTATAGCCTATTTAAGAACTAGAACTTAAATACTAAAAATTAACAAATTCAGTCAACTTAGTCAAACTTGGTCAACACGTTTGGTCAAACTCGATCAATCTTGGTCAAAAAGTTCAGTCAACCTTGGACAAAAAGAGTCAACAAGTTCGGTCAAACTTGATCAACCTTGGTCAATAAGTTCGGTCAAACACGGTCAAACCTCGTCAACAAGTTCGGTCAACAAAAGTCAATAGTGGCTGATAAGTTCAATTTCAATTAAATAGTTCGAATAGTCCAATTAAAATGGGCTTAAATAAATATGGGCTTGAATTTTTAAGTGGGCTAAAGACTTTAATTGATTATTGGGCTTTTAATTTAGTCCAAGTCCAAGAGTCCAATATAATTCGTTGTCCAACGGTCCAAAGTCCGAATTAATAATCAAGTTCGTTCGTCTCAAGGTCCAATGTAATATCCGAGGTTCGTTGAGTTTATTAAATGAACGAAGTTCGTTGGGTTTAAGTTCGTTAGACAATTGACAAAATCTCCTTCGGTCAAATTGGAGTTCGTCCGATCCAAACAACAAGCTCGTTCGTTCAAGTTTGCTAGTCACAACTCAA
Organism: Pseudognaphalium luteoalbum; assembly: GCA_963422505.1. Taxonomy (NCBI): domain Eukaryota; kingdom Viridiplantae; phylum Streptophyta; class Magnoliopsida; order Asterales; family Asteraceae; genus Pseudognaphalium; species Pseudognaphalium luteoalbum. Next base: position 24,765,614 of record OY730193.1, read on the forward strand.
GTTCGTTGGGCTTAAGGAAGTTCGGCTCACCAATTTAAATAAGCAAGATCGTTCGTCAATCTCGTCAACAAATTCGTCCGTTCAACAAGGTCAAATAACACCTTCGTTGGGCTCATTCCTAAGTTCGGCCCAAACAAGTTCACCAAAAATCCACCGATTCAACTTGTTCGTTCGTAATTATTGGTGGTCTCCGATCTTCAAAATTAAACTTCAGACAGTGAACTTTAACATTCCTGAAAAAAGAAAAAAAAAAGATAAAGGAACACAAAAAAAAAAGAAAATAATAATGATCACTGATATAACGATTTGAAGATTAATGACTTTTTGACTTTAGTCACAATGCAAAATCTTCTAAATATGTAAATTATTATAACCAAAATAAGAACCATTCAATACTATTTTAACTACTAGTTTTCTGAGTTTACTATTCTCGTGTTATTGTTGTAAATCTAAACGAAAATTTAAACTCAGAAACTTTTAACGAGAATGAATTCAATCGTTTTTTAAAAAAATGACAGTAAAAAAAGTACTACTAAATTACGAATCAAATAAACTTCCCAAAAGTACCAACTTCAAAGTTCACAGAAATGGATACCAACTTCCCAAACACAAACACAACAATATGATCGGAACAATTTAATAAACCGATTATAAGTTTTCAATTCTTCGTACGATCTAAAAAGACTAACGAAAAATAAAACTCTAACCCTTTTAAAGTTTTAAACAAAAATAAATCCGATCTCAACAAAACCAAAACTACAAGTAAAAACTGATCCAAACAAATCGTTTTATCAATAAAAATACCCCGAACCAACACGTAAATATGCCCCAAGGTTCTGATACCAATTGTAAGTCCCGTTCTCGTGTGAATCGATAACGAGGTATATATGAGTATTCGAGTGCGGAATCCTCGAATACTAATCAATGACAAAAACGATAATGAAATGATTATCGAAATGATAATAATAATGACACGATTCGAAACGTATAATATTAATCCTTTTATTGATTATATGTAGATAATCAATCCAAGGATTCGTATATTAATCCGATCGTGTATTTAAATATAAACTAGAAATGATTAACACAACCAAATAAATAAACCAAACGAATCAATACGTTTAGATCTATCGTTTATTGATTATATCAAACTTATAATCAATCCACGATACCACGTATTTAATCTTATACGATATAAGCACAGATACTAAAAACCAACAATCACAATGTTTTCTGTTTTCTTGTTTTTGCTTCCTACGGACCAAGAACCACAAGAACTCACAAAACTTATTAAATGTCTGGACGGTGAGTATATTAATATTTTGGACGGTGGGATTATAATTGTTGTGAAAATGAACGTGTTAATCAAACCCTTTCGGCTAAACACATATATACCTTGTACATTACCTTATGCTTGGACTGGGCTTGGCTTGGGCCCAGCAAACAAGCCCAGTTCGCTGGCCCATGATCACTTACTACTTCTTGATTGGCCCAGTTGACTAGTACATACGATCAGCTAACTTGTTCACAAAGATATAACTATTGATTACTTGTATAATTAATTATTGATCAAATATATATTAATCAAAGTAAGTGATCATTAGCTAGTTCCCATTAGATCAATTTTATTTTCAACTAGCATGTTTATTTATATTGTTATCGATTAGGTTTGGGCCAATTCATTCGACATTAACGAATACTAATTATCTAGGCAGCTGTTGTCACATAAAATGCACCAACAGAAACGATTTGAGGGAACTCATTGAAATCGATCTTATGTTGATAGACGTTCTTGTTTTCGTTGTGGTCAACATGGCCATATTATTAGGGATTGTAAGTTATTATCCCTATATAGGTTTGATATATGGATGCCAAGAACTTCCTCTTTTAGAAATTCTTTTTCAAAATCTTTTTCAATGCATGGTTCGTGTTCACATGTATCTAGTTGTGCATCAAATTCTTCAAAATCTTTGGCTAGAGTAAACAAAGTTGTGCATAGTCGACCTAAAGTTCAACAACACAACATTGTTGAAACCATCATCCGAACCTAAGCAGGTTTGGAAACCAAAATCCACTAACAACACATCTATGAAATCAACTGAGTTTTTAAAATATCATAAACTTATGGATGTGATGATTATGGATGATAGTGGACAACCTAAGTTTATCAAGGCTTGAGTGTCATATAAACTCTAATGTTTGATTGTTTGTGGTGATGCAGTCAGTTTCTTGTTAGCTAATACTTTTTAATGACTTCATGGATGTGGATGTTGTTGGAAGAATGTTTTGACGATTTGTGATTGGAAAGATGAAATTTTTGAAGTTTCGAGGTAGTTAAAGTGCTAAAAAGGCATTTAATTTGATTTGATATGTGATTTTGAAACTTTTATTTAAATTTTATCTATTTTTATTTGTTAGTACTGCAATAGCCATTCTTTGTACTATTTAGTATCAAAGAGATACAATATTGCGAAATTTCTTAAATTAAAAATATATAAATATGTTTAATGTTTAAGGAGAGTACCTTTGAAATGGAATTGTGAAAAAAATTTGCTGTTCAGAGGGAGTAATTTTAAAATTAAAAATTCTGATTATTTGAATCATGAACAACAAGATTCTTAATTCTTGAAAAGACGTTGAATTGTGTCTATAAACAAGTTGAGAAATGATAGTACATCAGATGCACTACTACAAAATCCCAAATGGCACACGGTTAAAACCATACCACGGGAAAACGGGAGGTGGACTAAGGGGGGAGAAGTCTATTTGCACAGTAAAAGGACCACGGTCCGAAATTCGTGGTCTAATAACCGCATGGACCATGGTTAGTAATACATAACCACGGACATCAACGGCTCGGTCAAACTTTCGGACCACGGCTCTGCGTGTGGGAACCGTGGTCCGCTTTAATTTATTTATTAAAAAAATGGCTCCACCACGGTTCTCTTAATCGACCGTGAGTTTATTTAAAAGATTTTTTTTTACTAAAGTAGTTTCAAAACCCGTTTCCAGCAGTATTCCTAACTCAAATAATTTTATCATATTAAAACAGTAGTCGAGATGCCCTCACCCCTCGGTAGTACTCCTTTATCAAATGGTGTTGCGTAAACTTAGCTTGTAAGTGGTAATCGATGTAAAGACTGTCAACTCAACAAGTCTATATATATATATATATATATATATATATATATATATATATATATGCCATCACCACGATAAGTATTTAATAAGAGATTTCATCATTGGGCAGATCTCATTATTGAAAATTTATGTTTAATCAAGCAAGCTATGTTTAATCTGCTTACTACCTAAGGAATAAGCACTTAAAATAAGTAAGGGGTCACCTACATATTTTTAAGCATACGGGTGCTTAGAAATAAGCAAAACCAAACACCCCTAACCCACTGTGAATATTTTTGTAACCATCATATATATTCAAGCATCTAAGCATATAATTAACATTTTAGTACATAATCAAGAAGTTAAGAATTCAAAAAATATGTAAATCATTCAAGTAAAAGGCATAACGTCACCTATTCTATAAAAGAATTTGTTCCTGAAACCATGCACACCACCTCTTCACAACATTATCGAGGTCTCTTGGCGATAATGAAGCTTTGCTTTGCCACAGTTTTGAAACCTATATACATTCATATTGATTAAAAGGAAAAATGTTATATGATGAAAGATAAAATTTATTTGAAGGAACTGAATGTACATAAATAATACTTACGTTTGCTGGAAAATCGTACTGTTGGTCAGTAACGAAGTTGAAAATCCAATGCATGACATAGTATCCACATTCCCATCCTCCTCTTTGTTGATTACACGAATCAACCCAGGTATAGTCGGGTATCATGGAAAACATCTGTATCCATGCACTGAGAATTATAATGAAGCAAAATGTTAGTTTTAATAATAAGATGTGCATATTTTTAGTTTTATATGTTAGAAAGAATCTTTACTTGTTAAGACACTTCACGATTCCGTAATGTTTTATCCCATCAGATTGGGAAGTGCTCGCAATGGAGTCGAGTATGTAAACCTGATTTGTGTCAAGGTGTAAAATGAAAAATGTTCAATGTTTACTGTTGAAATTTAATTATACATTGTTAGTATATGACAATAAACACACACACTAGAAATTAAGTTAACATTGTAACCCTGCCAATACGGTGCTAACACAATGCTCTTTGAATTTGTTGTATGATATTTCACAGACTGACGGATAAAGTCTGCAACACTTACTTCCCCCCTCTCTCTATTTGTTGAAATTGAATACTAGAGGGGTTCAAAAATCCACATTTGTTGTTCGGGTATGTAGAATTTTGTTTATAGAAGTGAAGCGCACTAAAACACATAATAAAAGAGTTAGAAAACATGTGATATGATTATTGTTATCTTAATCTTATCTTATCCCTTATTAAGAAAAGAATACTTACTGGATGAAAAACAAAAGGATCGTGATGTCGGCTTCCCCATTCGTCACAAACTCCTTAAGATCAGCAATAGCAATGTCCAACTCGATAACTTCATTCACAAAAACTCCGGGATTGATATATATATATTCATGTTTGGATACGTGGTTGCTGTAGCCCAAACATTTTTCACAACCGCCGGCTTCGACTTTAAAATTCTCGATTGAGAAGCTGTTAAAACATGGTTGGTACGTACGGATGGGCATGGTGGTGGTGCTTGTTTGACTACTGCCACAATAGTTTCTGGCATCGGGGGGGGTGCTTGTTGGGGGTATCACAACAGATTCTGGCACCGCGAGGGGTGCTACTTTGGTGGGCACAACACTTTCCTCACTTGGCATCTCATCCCGTACAGGGTTAGGACTACGCCTTTTAGGACTCGGGACAACATCAGGCTCCAGGGATGACTCTCTCCCATCCTAGTAACAAATTAAATTGAAAGTGTTTATTGTTACGACAGTCATAGAAATATTTAACATACGATACTTAAAGATAATCAATGTGTATGTACCTCAGAAAATTCAATAAACGAACGTGGCGACTGAACGAAACTGTCACTGGCTTCCTGTAAGAAAGTCATTCCAGTAGCTGGCTTAGAAAGTCTCATCACCCCGAATCCATCCATAATTTTCTCAATTTGTACGTAGGTGATCTGGTGGCATAGACACCCCATGTACCAGCCCGTCCCCCCGAGGATAAGCCTTTCCTCTCGCAACAAGCTTCCTTTGAAACCCGAATTCCGCGAACAACTTGCATGGGGTGGGTTCCTACAATGAAATGGATCGAATATATATTAGGTGATGTAAAATGATATATTTGTGGTAAAAACATATCATAGTAATTAAATTATTTGATTACAAGTAAATCTTCAAAAGGATGAAACTCTGACCCAGCACTACTCCTCCTCATATCTTCAACCACCCTCGATGTCTCCTCACCCGATTCTACTTCCCTATCTTCAACCTCCATCCTTCCCCGTTTCATCCTCTCTAACTCAACCACCCTTCTTTCTAACTTCTCAATTTGTTCTTTCCTTTTGTTGCGTCGCGGTTGCTTCCCGTGACCATCAATTGCCTTTGTGAAGCCGATAGTGTGCCCCACCGCCCTTATCCTTTCGGGGTACTCTTTTTCCACGACCTCCCATATGGCATCTTTTCCTTGGGGATCCGGAACCTCATGTAACTCCTTGTCCTTCTTGATCCGTTTGAACCAATAAAAAGTTTATGTTTTAATTTTACCAGAGATATAAATAAGTAATAAAATTTCAAGGAAAACATATAGGTGATCATACCAATTCCTCCACAGTTGGAACAATAGCCTCCGGTATAATCAACCGTCCTTCATTACGTCCATAGCGAGCCCTGATGTACATAAACACCCGCTTACTGTGAACCCTGTATACACGACCAGCAAGAGATGTGGTATCCAAGAATTTGACAGCTTCTTCTTTCTCCTTCATCCACTCTTCTTCGTATCCACGATACCTGTCACACCCCCAAATTCGTTGATTTTGTTTAGCGGAAGCATTTGGTTAAGTATGGGGGTAATGACATTAACGTAGTACATGCATACGTATCAGAGCTTATGATTACAACAGAACATAATATATTAAGATGCCAAGAGTAATAGTTACAAAGTTTTACGATTTATCAAATCGTACAAATATAAAAGTTATTAAGTTTGCAAAAGTAGATTTCGTAAATATGACTAAAATAACTTTTAGTTATACTAAAGAAATCCTTGCGTTCAAAAGTTGGCATCCTAAGTCATCACGGGTCGCCTAATTCCAGATGTGCAGGCGATCTTACGTGCGCAGCTAATTCCCTGAAAAATATAGTAAAAGTCAACAACGAGGTTGAGTGAATTCACAGGTTTTATTGTTTGCAATAATAGTTTGTCGTTTCAAAGCGTTCACATATAGTTATCCAAAGTGTACGTTTAGTGGGATGTTACCCAAAGATGTAGTTTCGTGGGATGTTGCCCATAACACAATTTATAGTTCGTAGGAGTATAAGCATCCTAATAGTGTCTGTAGGAGTGTAAGTATCCTATTAGCTAATCGTAGAAGTATAAGCATCCTAATAGTATTCGTAGGAATGTAAGTATCCTATTAATTGATCGTAGGAATGTAAGTATCCTAATAGTTGTTGGTAGGAATGTCTGTATCCTAATAGTTGTTCGGCGGATCCATGTTAGCAGGATTCTAGTGCCCATGTCAGTAGGGACTTTCTCAACAGTTAAATAACAATAGTAGATCCATATTAGTAGGCTCTAGTGCCCATGTCAGTAAGGACTTTTCAATAGAAGGGAGTGTCAGTGTCCCTTGATCCATGTCAGTAGGATCGTGTGCCCATGTCAGTAGGGACTTTCGTTCAACCAGTATAGTGGATCCATGTTAGTAGGATCCGGTCCATATCAGAAGGACCCATCAGTTACCCAATCAGTTTTGTAGAAACGTTGCTGGTCGTTCTCCAGCATTTTCAAAATAAGTTTAACACGTTTATCATGTTTGTAGTATGAAATCGTTGTTTCGTAAACATCAGTTTGAGTATTCGACTAACAGTTCAGTGTACTCTCATTGTTCGAGTAAAACTAGTATACATTCATGTATATAAAACGTTTGACTATGTTTTCCACCTCTGTTCAAAAGTTGTAAAGCAGTAAAAGTAGGAGCTGTGAACTCACCTGTTGAGTTAAGTAATAGTGCGAGAGCTAGCAAAGCCTAAAGTCCAAGTCTAATCCGAAATCTCCTAACGCCCTAAACGTATGAAATTTATAAGTATGAGTAAGTGGATGTCTTAGTTGACCATCCATGCTAGTGTTCTCTCAACTAGATATGTCCAAATGGTTTAGTTGTTTGTTCGTGTTTTAAAATTGTATACAGAACGTTGGTGAGTTTTTGTAATAATAATTTCAAATATTATTATTAAGTGTTTCATTGTTTTGTACACTTATAAAAGTGTATGCGAGAGTATAATTAAGTTTACGTTTATTTTTCCAAAAGTGTATGTTTTAGCCGAAGTCAATGAAAGTCAAAGTTACTGTTCATGCGTGAGTCAACAAAAGCCAAATTTACGGTTCATGCGTGAGTCAACAAGTCAAAGTTACTGTTCATGCGTGAGTCAACAAAAGTCAAAGTTCGGAGTGAAAATCAGCCCGATTTTGTGATTTTTATTTAAAATAGTAAACATTATCAATAGGCTCCAAAATTTTTGCACGACGTTCCCACATATCTTATGTACTTTCTGTAATTTTTTCATGACTTTCGAAGGTCGTTTGATATTTTTTTAAAAATCAAGAAGTATCACTGGTACTGTTTATCCGAGTTTAGACCTTTGCTCACAAATCTAATTTTATGGAAAAATGGGTGTATTTCTGGAATGAGCCAAAGAAGAACGTTTTGTACATAACAAAATTACCAAGATTTCCCAAGTCGTCTCATACATTTTTGATGTCTATAACTCGAGATATGGCCTCGACAAATTTCTGAAAGTTTCTGTCCACCGGAACAGTATGTATATGTCATAGGAGAAAAATATTTTCGGGTACTAAACGGAGTCGAATTGTTACGAAAATTTTTTTGTTGGAAATCTTACTTCTTGTAATACATTTTAGGTTCAAGAAACGCATCATTTCATGGAGAAATGATTTTTAAATAATTCGTTGAAATGGGTACATTTTTCTGTCACAGAAAACTGTTTAGGTTTTTGAGTTTTAAAAATGCGTTTCGACTTATAATTTGAACATTTTATGGTTGAGTGAGCACTAATACATGATAACAAACATAAAATAAGTAAAACTAAGTAAGTTAAATGCTCACAATGGGTTGATGATCAATCAAAAACCGGAAATGGAATGGTGAGGTGACGAGCTTCGTTTTCTTGTGTTTATCTTCGTTTTCTTCAAAAATGGATTGGTGGTTTGTTATGGTGGAGTGGTGGCAGCCCCTAGAGGCTGGAAAAACGTTTGGGAGGGAGAGAGAGAGACAAGGGGAGGAGTTGAGAGAAGTGTAGGTGAGTCAATGATGGGATATGGTGTATTGTGTTTGTGTGTATTGGGAGTCAAGTAGGGAGGGTGGCATGGGAGGCCATACCTCCTCATTTGACTGATTTTGGTGGGTCCAAAAAGAGAGTGGGGTGTTTAAATCTTGTTCCCTAAATTACGTTAGGTCTCGTGCTTATTTACCCGTTCGTTTAAACATTTATTTATCATTATACGTTACGAAATACTTGTTAAATATTATTGTCATAATATTTAGTAAATATTAATGTTATTAAATAATTTCGTATCATTTAATAATTTCGTTCACCAATGGTTGTATGTATATTTATCGAGTTTGTTCCAAATGTTTGGTACGTAATTACAACTAATTATGAAATAAAATGTTACGCGTATTCACTAGTTGGGCTTTGCTAGACTTACCTCTAAAATGTGTTGTGAATTCACTCAAGTAGGGAATTAGCCTAATAATGCAAGTGTTTAACGTAATTAATTGCGTTTAAATTTGCAGGGTGTCACAACACCCTTTAGGTCATAGCTTAGGCAGATTCTTGTTCAAACTAGCTAGTTGTCTACCTCTCTCACTTAATCTCTTCATATAACAAAAACAAGTTTGAACAGAAAAACAGGAATGAAAAATAGTAGTTGATGTGTGCTAAGTATAGGCAATTATAATAATAAGTTTTAAATAAGGAAAATACTAAATAATACTATTACACAATTTAGGCAAGATTAACCAGTTCGTATAATATAGCTTTATAAGTAAGTCCAAGTATCGAACACAGGGAACGTGATTCTAACTTATAACTAATTATCTATTTATTCTTAAGTACAACTATTTACAATTATTTACAGTAATATACAAGATAAGGGGGATGTTTTAGTTCCGAACGAACATATTTATAATTGATACAGATTCTAATAGATAAGTCTCAGGTACAACTTAAGAATACTCAGATGGATAGAAGATCATAATCATTTAAACTATTATTTATTAAACTTATTATACTTACTTATGTCTATTTGCTTGTTGGCTATTACTATTGGTGAATTACTAATGTAGAAAATCACTTAGGGTTAAGTCTAATCTTCATAATAGCAATACAATCATAAGGTTACGCAAAGTATTACTATTTCTTTGACATCTTTCAGCAGTTTATTAATACAATTTCATCGGTATGGCGTGAATCACAATATTACTTAACATTAATTATATTTTTCGTCTATCGCATAAGGTTAAGATCAAGACATAAACACAATCACTTAATTTATACAAACTTAATATGGTCATCCTCATTTAATATAAATCAGTTAACTATGTCAAGAATCATCATCAATATAATATAATACAGATAATTCTTGTATAATAAATATTCAATAATATAGTACCAACATAAACATATAATTCATATAATAATCTCAATAAACATTCATTCAAACAAACATAATGAAAACCTAATTCACAATTAATTCAAATAAATAATATTCATAAATAACTCAATAAGGTTATTAAAGTTACAAGGATAAAGAAACCGAACCAGCTTTTCCTAGGGTTAAAAACCTTCAAACCCTAGTTCCCTAGCCTCCAAATTCGCACCTTAAGTCGACCTTAAACCCTTATATTCGACTTTGTATTCTAAGAATCGTATATGGTTAACCCTAAACTAGGCCGCTATTTATAGTTTTCAAAACCGTCAGTCCAACCGCCGGTTGGGACCTCCAACCGCCGGTTGGGCTTAATTTGCATCCCGCTCCAAATCGCATTCTGGAACTGCTTTAGTATTATGTAATTCAACCGCCGGTTAGGAATCTCAATGTAAGTCCGTGTGTATAGGATTGATAACCAGGTTATCTTTAGGTATTAAGGTGCGGAATCCCTTAATACTTGGTTCACGGATTGTGAACGATTTTTTTTGCACTAAATAGCGAATTGGTTAACTAATATGCTTTGTATTGATTATTCAAACAATGATCGATCAATACCTAGCCTTTAGAATGTTTAGAATTGATTATAATGCTCTGGAAATTCGAATGGCAAAAGTCCTTAAACGATTTAACCTAATAATCTATTTATTTGTTTCAGTCTGACTCAGCTCGCAGCTAGATGGGCTCTGCGAGTCGACTGACCTCGCAGCCCAGTCCAAGCCCATACTCAGATCGGCTCGTAGCTACCTAAGCGAGCCCAGATCTCATCTCGTAGGACCAAGTCTTGCGACTTGAGATCTCATCTCACTTAGCTGATTATAGTTTGTATTTTCGTACTCGATATTCGTCTAACACTTTAACATACTAATATATTTAACGAATACTAGCAACAAACTATTATCATATTACAATTCAAAATCAATAGTACAAACTTGATCACAATAATCACCAGTCCTATTACAAGCTAGATATGTTGTCACAAATACATGTCTCAACAGACTCCCCCTTGACAATAGCTCTAGCGTCCATGTCTTCTATGTCTTCAAGTTGCCTTTGATCTTCACGTGTAAATCTTACTACCCGCAAAAATCTTTAGTTTGATACACGTCTTAACCATCTTCTGATAATCTCTTGCTAAATCATTCCATCCATAAGTAGACATGATCTTGTTTTTATACAACATAATCAAATCACTCTTGGTAAGATTTATCAGATGACGTCTATCATAAACACGTAAGATTTCCTTTTCACCTGTCGGAAAATCATCATCAGCTTCAACCATCACAGTTTCACCCGCTGCAGAATCTACACCCCAACTCTTCATATTTCCCAGAATATTCTGAGGCATAGTCTTAATCGGTATTTGCTGGACACATTTGACAGCTGGATAGACTTTCTGTCTTAATCTTTTTCCTGTACCAGGATTTCTTTCCTTTAACTTCTTAGTCTTCCCTTTTCTTGGTTTAATCTTGTCAAATTTCATGGTTCTACCCTCAGTCTTGATTATTTTCTCCACATATCTAGCATAATCATCATTACTAGGATTAACCATCTCTAATCTAGCCAAATCTCTAATCTCGTATCGAGGTAAAGAGCTAAAGAAAGTCAAATTTCTTTTGAAATATTGAACTCCATCATATCTCTTGATTGCAAAAAGTCTCAAATCAGAATCATAATACCAACCAATGATGCAAGTTTTAAGCTCACGCTTGCCAGTGATATCAACTTCCTTCATCACACGTGGCTTTTTCTCTTTCTTCTTCTTCAGCATCTCTTGAATATACCAAGGATTTCCAACTAGATGCTTAAACTTCTCATCAATATCATCAGTATTATCATTATCTGAATCTGTAGACTCATTCTCAAAAGGCTCTAAGTCAATCACTGATTCACCATCATCATCTCTGAAAATGTATTCAGTCTTTGCAGGACTCACAATGTGTTCATCAATATTAATATTTGGATTAACATCGTCATGTATCTCAGGCTCAGGAATTGAAGTCCAATCCTCAGATGGAATAAATTCTCCTTCTTCTAGGTCATAGTTGATATCTTCATCAACTTCGTCAAGAATATCGCTTTCAGAATCACTCAATTCTAGTATTTCCATACCTACACAAATCAAATTAGTAATATAAATTTTTTCATTGATTTTCCTGAATCAATCTAAGAATTTCTTTATTCATTTCAATTATGCAATATAACCATATTATATAACTTATAAATCTTTTATTGATTTCTCTGAATCAACCAAAAAATTCTTAAGTCCTATATTTAAACACTTAACAAATATTAATTAAATTTAAATTCTAATGTATTGTGAAAAATCACCAAACATTTAAATTTACAATTAATTATCTTATATAATTTTCAAGACTTAATTGAACTGTTATATTCCCAAAAACTTAACTTTCAATTATATCTTTTAAATTATATATCATTTGTCTAGTCATAAATATTACATTATTAACTTGTTAGTTAGAAAAACTCTCAAGTCTAAAATGTCTAAGTTCAAATAAATTTTGACCGCTGAAATAAATCAGAACACGCCGTACGACTTCTCAATGAGTCGGAAGACTTTCGATCACTAATTTATTTAACTTTTCAGAATTAAATAACTTAATTAATTCTTAAATATATTTAACTTGTAATAATAATCTCAAGTCGAATATATTACCAAAAATATTAAGTTACAAATATCCAGTTACAATTATAATTTACAATCATAATTCAACTAAATCCTAAGTACAAATAACTACACAAGTCTAAGCTGTCTTACCAGCTTCACTTGTACCAGCAGTACTTGTACCAGCTCCATCACCACTCTTATCAGCACCAGACTCCCCTTGAATAGTAGCTCGCTCACTAGTCTTTGAAGGACCAGTCGGCTCACTATCTTTCGGTGCATTGGGATCATCGTCTTTATCATGATCTCTTTTCCTTCACAGTTCATCATCTTTGCATGACTCTTTATATATCAATATCTCCCCCTGAGCTGACTGTCCTGAATTAACTCGCAAAACAAGACGCTCCAAATTGTCAAGCTTTCGTCGCTTGGTAGAAAAGTCATCAACCAAAGTATTATGAACTTGCAGCAGCTTTTTATAAGATTCACTGACATTAAGCAACTGCTCTGAAAAGGAAAGATTCTCAGCTAACAACCGCGGAACCAAAGAATTAGATTTCTCTAATTCCTTTACTCTAGACTCTAAGGATGTAATCCTTTCAGCATCAGTCATTGGAGTAACTGGAATTGTCGATGGTCCAGGCGGTGTAAGTGAAGAAATATGAGCTTCGCGTGTAAGTGGTGGGATGGGTTAAGATAAAGCAATCTTGAGAAGTCCAGCTGCAAAGTGGCTTGCCTGGGTAGTAGGGAATGGCGCAGAACGCACTAACTCAGTAACCCCCGTCTCAATAGCCTCATAAAACGATACTGGTTCCTCTGACTCTGCTCTAGTCTCAGCCTATAAAATTAGATACAATTAAATAAGTAATTGTTACAGATGTATCCGTCTCAATCTCTAATTAATAATATAACACTTGTGTTAGTGAAATTATATCTCTTACCTCAGCAGGTACAGATATCGATTCAGAGAGCACCGGTGTCACTTTCTCCACTTGCGATGTCTCTCGAGCAACTGTCACAGAGTTAACTGTCTCAGTGTAACTCCTAAGAGCATACAAGTTAAGATTATCTAACTTTATTATTAAAAACTCACCAGATTGGGTAGATTTACCAATCGTAATCTGTGTCGTTGAAGCTCTAGCCCTTTCCCGGCTCCGAGTCTCCAAGACTTCATCGTCAGAATCAACATCCTTATCAGAATCGGATGCTGAAGCTTTACGCTTGCCCTTCAGCGCCGGGTCCAGAATCAATTGAGATCTATATAGAATATACCCAGGTGGTGGTGGGAGTGGTCGAATCTCATCAGATTCTGTAGAAGAATCCGACGCTGTTTCACCATCATGTCCACCAGAAGGACCAACGTCAACACCCTAAATATCAAATACATTAAACATTTATGATTAGCGTAAAGCTCTATCATACAAGTTCTATATACATATTTAAGATTTATAAGTGATTTTACCTTAGGCTTAGAAGCTTCAGGTCTATCAATCTGTCTCTGCTCCCCTTCAGGTCTTGCAACCTCTGGGTTTGCAGCCTCAGCTTCCTATAATAATATGAATATTTTATGATTAGGGAAATGTACTAATCAACTAAATATCTATACCATTATTATTATATAATAATAATACTAAAATTATACCTGTGCTGGATCAATCTCCAGCAGCTAATTCAGGCAAAACCTGCTACAAGGTTGTGCAACATGATGCAAAACATCCTCAATGAGCTCTTGTGGCTCAGCTGCTGGTTGAGGTTGATGTGGAGCTTGTTGTTGTTGTTGTTGAGCTGGTTGTTGTTGAGCTTGAGCTGGAACTTGAGCTCCTGGTTCCAACCAACCATCATTTGGCGGGGCAACATAATTCGGATTCAGAAGATAGCCAAAAAGATCAGCATGCTCTGGCTTAATCTGATCTTTACGCTTTGATTGAAGAAAACAAGCATTGTACCCTCTCAAACCTATGGTCTCAACCCACCCACCCACCCCCCACACCCCCCCTTTCATTTCTTTCTCTTCCTTCTATCTTTAATACTCTCAAATCTCTGTTACAAGTTGCAAGATCCACACAAAATGGACACTATCGATTTAAAGCCCATCATATAACAGTTTCTTTTCTTTTATTTTTCAGAAAACATAATTAATACCATATAAAAATCTCATACACAAACCAATTACAAATATCCATCAAATCCTTAGTACTTATCAACAAGGAATAAATCTACGTTTACGTACAGTCTAAATCCAAAAAAGAATACAAATCAAGCCTACTTTTTGGCATCAGATGCTAATTAAATAAAATATGGAGCAATTATTTAGTAACTTGTGAATCAAAATTGAGCTCGAAAATTGCAGCGTTGAGTTTTGATTTTTTAGCTTGGAGGTTACGGTTGAAATGAACAGCAGTAGGGTATTTGGGAGAAAGGTAAGGGCATAACAGTTATAAAATTTAAATGAATAATTATAATAATTTTAAATATTTTAAATTGTGTTTAAATTAAGATTTTGGGTATATATATGATATTTCTAAATTGAGTTGGGTATATATGAAATTTATAGTGTTTAGGAAGGGGATATATGTAATTATCCCATATTATTATTATTATTATTGACAAACTTAGTCGTTGGATGGCTTACTTATAAATATTAATAAGCTGATTAAGAGACATATATAACGTTATGCTACAATTTTTTTAACTATGTTATAATTAGCCTTTAATTTGTAGTAGAAAAAATAACTACTTCAAAATCAAACTCCATCAAAATTCAATTCTATGACTTTAATTAGTTACGGATACTCACACCGGCGTGCACGTAATTGAAATATATGCAGAGATATACGATGAGAGTCAATTGAATCGGAACAATTAGATTTACCATTTTGGCAACATACGTGATTTATCATATTGTTCATTAGTGATGGCAATTTCGTTTTCAGGTATTGATATTTTCTTATTATTGATCATAAATTCTTATCTGAAGTAATAATAGTATTTGTTTTAATGTTTACATTTTACCCTTTTGGATTAGTAAATTTTCTGGATTTTTTTATCTTGATTTTTACATAAAAAGATAAATGTTGATCTTGATTTGTTGGCATGAACATTACGATTTATGCATCTTCTCATGAGAATTGTATGTTAAGAAGACATATGATTTATTAGGTATTTCATTTCTCTCACTTCATTGGCTTAACCGTAATGGGTTTGTCTCGTATTTCAATTTTGATCAAGAGGGTTGTATTATTACTAATATTAAAACTCCTTTTGGTTCTCTTGGTTTAAGAAACTATTCAATTTATATATTTGAATCCCGGGATCACTTGCTTCTAGTTGAAATCAATCGTCGTCACACTTCAAAGTTCAAAATTCATGAGTTGAAGACAGATTATTCAGAATGGTCTGTGAGATTCCATGTTGATCTTGACCAACTTGCTAGATCCTTCCCTGAAATCATGAATCCCGACCCAATTTATATTCAGGTTTGCATTACTATCTCTTGTGTCAGGAGAAAAAGAAGATGATTCATTCTTGGTACTTGAAATACCTAAGAAAGCTGTGAGATTCAATTTTGTGTCGAAGACCTTTCACAAGCTCCATAGCTTTACATGTTCACGCCCTTTAGACTACAATTCTGTAGTGAATCGATGGCTTGAATGGCCAAATGTTTATCAATTTATGGAGTCTCTTTACTGCGTTTGATGCACATTTGTTGCTTAGGCACGTTTTGCTTTGCCTTTTGCAATCTGTAGTTGCATACAAAACATTGGTATTCCTTGATGTTGCCAAAAATCTTGGGGTATGTTCATATACATTTTTTATGGTTTAATGTGTTATTTATTTCCGGGTTATGTTCTATTAAGCTGGATATTTTCTAGTAAAAAAAAAACCCTCCATTTGTTTACCAGAGTTCACACTTGCGATTAAAGAAGTGTTTAACCACTGATTGTTCCAGTTTGAGCCTATAAGATTGAGTGAGTCATTCACCGATCATATTTTTATTCTGCTGTAGTACTAGACAAGGTAGTCATGGAGATTCATGTTAAATCTTTATAATTGATGTTTAATTTTCAGAAACATACATGTCGGTGACAAGTATTGAAAAGTTATCCTGAAACAATTCTCAGATTCGTATGTTAAAAGGTTACAAGTAGAAATTTAGGGGCTGTAATGTTTACCCCATCCGGAATAACTCGTACGATTCAAATAAGAATTGGGTAGAATGGGTTGGTATAATCGGGTTTCAGGTTCACTATCGGTTTTCAGTTTCCAAATACGAGTTATTCGGGTCGTTAATTGTGTTAGCTTCTAAAATTCCAAATGACCAGGATAAGGGTTTGATCTAACGTCAAAAATTGACTTATAGAAATTCTGATATGCTAAAAAATGTCATTTGTAACACTTTGTTTTGCTTATCTAATATGCAGTTTGTGTATTTTGCATGTGTATTATTATCCAATCAGCAATGTATTAAACTGTTTGAAAACAAGAAAAATTGGTAGAAAGTCAAGAATAACTGCATTGTTTATTGGCGATGTTACTATTCCTTTATACTTCTAACTGTACATTTTAAAGTTATTTTTAATTATTAAGTTAGATAGATTAAAAGTAACTTGCATGTCGATGGATCGGAGCAGTTATATAATGTTTAATATATGTAAGCAGATTAGCATCTCTGGTCTGTAGCAAGAGCCATGAGCATCTTACATATTTACAAGCAATGCAGTTACGTGTATCTTCAACTATTTATTTGGATATATAACCCGTATAATACTTAACCAACTAACCCGGAGCCGAATAACCCGAACCATTATTCGGTTTGGGTATCGAGCAAACTTGTAACAGAAAATAATCGGGTTTAGTTGACTAAAAGCACACTCCAATTGTCATCTTTGCTAGTTGAGTCCACCTCAGCAATGTTGTTAAATTAGCCAAAAACCCATTTATTTATTATATAAGAAAATTCAGCACCTATATATTTATTTGAACTTTCACCGCATTATTTGTTATTAATTTTTTATTGAAGAATCACACGGTCTTTTACTTGATCTATCTTACAATTTTACTGATAAAAAAAACAATTGAATAAGTGACAAAAACAAATTACTTATAGCATAAACGGTGAACACTTTGATGACAACCATCTTTTTGAACCCGTATTTCTTGGATATGTGACTTGTTAAATCTTGGACCCGATCATGAAATTGCACACACAATATGCATCAGATTTACTTTATTCACCGTAAACATCCACTATAATGATTATCTTTAGACATTTCTAGTGTTTGTTGTTAGGCCAGCTGATTCAACCTATTCATTATGTTTGAAGCTTATATATTCAACCACATTTCTCCTGAACATTTCATTGAATATATTTTGGGCACTTCTCAAATGATCACACTTATTATAGATTGCCAATGTAAGAATTCAAATCAAAGATTAAAACTGTTTAAAAACGAATACTGTGTAAGTTAGAACGAAATGTTAACCGGCTTAAAAGGCCAACTTTACCTGTGATTGTCATTGTATAACCGAATCCTACAGAGATCCGCTTGCGATATTTTAGATCTTTTAATTATAGCTTTGAACGCTAATATTAATGCTATTAATGACTCTTTTGTTCTTAGCTCTAACGCCATGCTTAATTGCTTAGCACGTACAGTACTGACTAGCAAAAATAATATCATTTATGCTTGACAACTTATCTTCTATTTCATTACTTAATAAGGTCACCACTATAAAATCAGCACCTTACCTCTTTTGTAGACACGTACATTTCTAAAGTTTTGGCACGTACGTTCAAAGCCATTCATCTTTGTTAGCCACGTGCCACAAACTTTCACACTTGCCAGAAAGAAAATCATCCTTAATTTAATTCTTCATCTTGATCTTGATTACCAGCTTCCTTTTAGGGTTCTTAAGTATTTTCTATCTGATTTTATAAATGATTTGTGGTTCATTCATTCCATTGTTCAGGTATGTTTTCTTTATTGTCTTATTCTCTATTCTAGATATCTTCTTTTATTTATAATCTCATACATATAATCTTCGATTTTTGTTAATAATTGTAGTACACACCAAGTGTTTGATATAATGGTTGAACCAAAATATAGACATATTTTCATAGTTTAGACGAAATGTCAATTATTGGGTTGGATGATGCAGAGGCCTTTATTTATTATTTTCTTTTTCAATCTTGTATGAATTGCAGAAAGTGAAACCTTCATATCGCCTACTTCATTGTGGGTATTTTATATTCCATTGTGCAGTTTTGTTTCAAATTCCAAACTATGCGTCGTTGAAAAGCAATTGGAGCAGTTCTCATGGCTTTCGACTTTAGAGTAGCCTTCACAAGTAGTCATTACTATTGTTCTATTACTTATTCAATGCAAGAAACTTGTTTTCTAATTTGTATCAGTTATCTAACTTCAAGAAAGGTCTTTTATTTTTTATGTTATTGTTCAACTTTATGTTACATTTAAAGTGGGACACAAAAGCTATTTGGTAAAATGTTTGAACCATAATTAACTTTCGGTTAACACTTTACATTGCTAATGATAATATGATATGTCATATCCTAACCATCTTTTCTCACATGTTTCCTCATAGGGTTTTTTGAGCCAGCAAAGTTGAGATGGAATTGATAGTGATCCAGCATAGAAGAGGTAAAAAAACACATTTTTTCAGGAGTTCAATGAATTTATGTTTTGCACTACTTGGTTTTTGCTCATTTTATAGTTCAAAGATATTTACCCTGATTTTTAGAGCATTGAGCGGATGAGAATTCTAATCGAGCAACTTTATTGTGTAACAGGGCAAAAATATATATAGTAGAATAGGAAGTGAAAGGATATAATCCCTGGTTTTTATATCATCTCGATTCTCGAAAGGCTTTGTATGTCTACTATTCTTCTTTTAATATTCTTTGTGCGAGTATGCGACTGTGAGATTTTCTTGTGTACAGTTTAGGGTAGTTATTTGGACACCACAAATGTATAATTTTGATGCACATAGTACAACACCTTGTATGCATATTTGTGGTGTGCATATCACTTTTTGTGGTGTACAAATCTATCATTCTATCATATACTTTCCAGAAGTACAATAACCAATGAAGGTTTTCAGTTTAGGTCGTTAGTCTACGATTTTATATATACAAGAAATCGATCATCTTTTTTCACTAATCTGTTGAGACGTGAATGCGTATAGGCGTAGAGCTATGGTGGAGATTTATCTTTCTTATATCACAGTCTTGGCAATTGAGCTTTAGGGGTTAATGAAGTCGAGTACCAGATAACAGGGGATCCACTTTGTCTACAGGTACTGAAATTGCCATTCTGGCTATTATAACTTGCATATTATTAATCTTGTTTTATGCATATAATATGTATGTATAGCATTTAAGGAACTCACATACAAAAGCCTTTGAAGGATTTTTAGGGTTATGTGTAGCACTTTTTGCATGATCTCATATGACTATTTATTAATTGAAACAAGCACTTGGTAAAACAAATTTATAGGTGATCTGACTTCAAACCATCCAGTATTATTTGATGGCTCAAGCTTTAGTGCTCATGTTGTTTATTAAGTCAATGTGGTGATTTTTAATCTAATGTTTTAGAAGTTTGTTGTGTTAATTTAGGTGCCGGGAATAATTATATGTTTGATGATGCCAATCATCAGGCCATAAGGAACAATTTACATGGTGGCTAGAAATTTTAGTTTGATACCAAGGACGTATTTTTTAATGTCAACCCTTGGTGATAATGTCTCAAATGAGTATCAAGGTAACCTACTTTTTTTAACTCGTGATAAATAACCATGCTTAAATTCTAGCAGTGATGAATTTTTGATAATACACTTCAATGTTTTGAAGTTGATGTATCTAGGAAAGGGTCCAATAAGATGCACTTAGGGTAACTCCTCAATCCAACCAATCCATTGTTTTGGCATCTGTGCTTGTTTGTAATGTACTAATGCAATTGTTGTTGATTCTTGAGTTTTTTTCAGGTATCACAGCATGTTTATTCCTATGATAACATTACATAAATTCTAGAAAATCATAGAAAATTAGTTTAAGTTCACTATGACTTGACTGTTGCATAAAATTCTCTAAATCATTTTGTTTGTTTCTTTTACATGTGTAGTAATAATAGATATTAAAACGTGTGGTCTTTTATATATAATCATTTATTCAATTGGGGATATATGTTGTATGACATACAAAGATCTAGCGATGTGGGCTGTGCCAGCCTGAAGACTACCTAGTATATATATTATATATAAGGAAGACCTCAATGCTTGAGAAATTGACACATCACCACTTCTTAATTCTCATATTAATTTTGTTTAAAAAAGAACTAAAATTTTACATTTTAAACACAAATATATTTAATATTCATATTTATATTTGCTTTTAGATTTTATATAATCTTGCTCAACATTTGTCATGATTACTTTTTCGGAAAATTTACATTTTCTCCTTCCTAGCAAACACTCTACTTTTTCAATCTTCGATTTATAATAAATCATCTATTGAATCATTCTATCGTTCTTTGTTATATAAAAAGAGCTATATCAAAATTTGTCATGGTTTGTTTGTTTTTTGTTATTGTTATTATATCAAATGTTCCCATTCTTTTATCAAATAGTTTCAATTCCTTAGTCTGAATTTATAAAACATAAGAATCTCTCGATGCATATTAGACATAAGTATTATTTTTAAAATCATTTGTTTACAAAAGCATACTTTCAATCTCTTATAAGAGAAGAAAAAAAAAGGTTACTTTTGTGGGATGGATTTATGACGTTGTGTCAAATTTTGAAATGATTTGTTGTAAACTATAATTAAGGTTATAGTTTTTTTAAAGAATAATATATATAATTAATGTAACATTATAGAAAATAAATTTTAATCCCTTTGAATGTGGGTCGTGCATGGCACGACCTTTAAACTTACTAGACTTATTATATAAGGAAGGTCATTTTAATCTTAAGATGTCATGTGTCACTATTCTATTATTAATCTTTTTAATATTATACTATTAATATTAATATTGATATATTTATTTATATGTTAAATACTTAAGATTAATTGATATATTGATTAATATATACTTAATCTTAACATAGAAGATGAATATATTATACATCTTGATAGATTATTCTTAATCTCTTTCACATCTTAAAAATCTACCTTAACATTAATATACATCATAACCTTTAAAATCAGTATTTTAAACCTTAAGGAAATATTTAATAGAATATGATCCTTAAGCTATATAAAAACTACATGATCTTTAAAACTTTATATAAATATTTATTAATCTTCCATTTATGTAACAGGTTCTCAATAACTTTTTGTATGTACCAATATTACAATCTATGATTTTGGTTTAATATGTTGTAACCTCGATAGTAGATTTTTGATAAATTCATTTATCAACACATTCACTATTATAGTATTTTTATTTGGTTTAAGATGATTTTTTCATTTGTGTCTAAATATCTATAATTTCAAGCTTGTTTTTCTTTAACGTTCATATCGTCGTTTATAACTTATTATTTGATCTTTTGGTAACATTTTAATCTTCTTTTATGGAAATATTTTCATCTTCTTTTTCTCGGGTAGCTTTATGTGTATTGATTACAATAGTCTTGAAGATAATATATACACAACATTAGAAACCAACCTTAAAATTATAGCGCGTGGGTTGTGCATAGCACAACCCAAGTATTTTCTAGTAATGGTAATAAAGATAACAAAAGGCATATTGTTTTAAAACTAAAGAAATTCAAAATACATATTTATATATTTCTAATGCTTCATGGCTAAGTATTTAAGTCTTATACTTCGTCGTACTCCAAACACACTCCAAATTGTATTAATTTTAATCCATCCACATGCAAATGACCTCCTTATATTATATCTTTGAAATCATTTCAATGATGTCTAACTCGCTTACTAATGTTACTTGGATCCTAAGACTAACTAGAATGAGGGCCACGAACTTGCAACTTGCTTAGTTGAACATACTATAAATAGATTGACATTATATTTAAAATGTCCACGTTACTATTTTAAGATGTCACATTATAAGTGTCCACTTTGATATTTAACCAATTAGAAAAGACTTTAGTAGGTAGATTTAATATTTGATTGGTGAAAAGTGTAGTTAGTGGAGAATAATCCTAAAATTACGTGCAAAGTCAAGGTGAACATTTTAAATGGGACGAATGTAATATTTAGTTCTATAATCAAAACTCTCCTGAAATGTAATCTCAAACTTTTTTTTTATGTACATATACTAGATTATAACCCGCGACTTCGCATGACGTTTCAAAATTTCCTTTTTTTCTATACATAAAAATGCTTAATCACCCTTAAATATAAAATAATTTAAATATAAATGATACGTACTGTGTATTAAACAAATATATAGATCATTATTTTTTAGTAGACTTGTCAATTTATTTTTAATCACTCTTAAATATAAATTAATTTAAATTTAAATGTTGTTTGAATGGGTTGCCGATTTATTTTGTTTGAATGAGTCAAGATTTTATTTTTTTGAACTTCAAATGGATATTAGGTGGAATAAAATTGTGGATAATTAGGTGGAATTAGGGGTAATTTTGTAAACTATTATGGAGCAAATGAGGGTAATTATGTAAATTAGCAAACATTAACACAACTTATTACACGGACATATTTGAGAATTAAGATCAATGGTGAAGAATTAGCTAGGTTTAACCATTGAAGGTTTAAGATTTAATTAGGGATAGATGGTTAATGTAGGATTGTTTACATATTATATTTTTGGTTTTGTTATAAATAAATACTAGGTAAATGACCCGTGACAATGCGAGCTTTGATATTTTACTTTGTAAAAAAAAATCAGGTTAAATAAATTTTGATTTGTTTGTTAAGTTTAGGATATATAATAAGTAAACTGATTTTAACGTAACTTTTCATGTTGAAGTATGTTTTTATAACATTGTATTGTAAGATGTATAGCTTTAAGACCCTCAATAACGTGGCCGATTAAATTTAAATTGTAATTATATATATAACTAGTTTTTATGCCCGTGCGATGCACGGCTAATAATTATAGGAAGATTAAAAAGATTGGAGATACGTACTTATATAGTCAAGTATAGATAAATAACTAAACTAAGTACCTACGTATTGATATATTACAGTTTAGAAGGAATGTAGACCCTAACACTATACAAACAACATGATGTCTGGTTCATCGAAGTGATTCTACAAATTAATAATGAGTGATAATGATAAATACTTTAATATTATCAAATACCGAACTTTCATAAAATGACATATTAAAACCCATATTAGTTTTTTAACCTGTTCGACGCACATGATGATTCATATTCAACAATTCTCGATATTAATTTGGAAAAACAATTTATCTTATATAAACAACACAAAACAACAATGAGCATGTTGATAAACCACGTGAATGATGAGTAAAATATATAATTAATCAAAACAAAGAACTTTGTATAAAAAAATATTTAGTTAAAAGATAAACTAATCATCTAGAAAGCAAAGAGTAGACGATGAAGTTTTTTCTTCATGATCACCTACTGATGAGCTGGTCTCCGTTACTTGTTCATTAAACTAATCAAATTTATCATGAAAACATGTAGAGAGTAATAAGATCGGAATGCATATAAATCTTTTATTTTGAAGAATTATTAAGGGATTTGCTAACATGTGCCCCCGTGGCACACGTTAGGGTGCATTTAATAAAGTCGAAATTTCCTTAAATATTAATATTTACATTTAATACTCATTAATTCAATATTTCATTTTTATGCATATATTAATTACAAATTATGTTATTTAAGGAAATTACAACTTTATTAAATGCACCTTAACGTGTGCCATACGGGCACACATTAGCAAAACTCAATTATTAATTATATAGAAATATGTATTAGGAATAGATATCAAGTGAAACAAAAACGCCTATTATTTAATTAATTAATAGGTTGAAATTATATTTTATTGAATTTATTTGTTAGAATCTACGTGTTATAATTATTTTAAGAGTTTAATAGCTAAAAAATATGTAGGTTTAGAATTTTTTCAATTTGAATGACACATAGGATTTTTTTGGAAGATAGGGTGATGACACCTAGGATTTTTGCTTAGTTGTCAAAAAAATAAATATGACACATATGAAAGAGGCTATCCTCTATTACTTAGATAGGTAGAAGTTATAATTTCATTTTTAATTGTAAAAATTGAAAAGGTTGTATTTTTTATAAAGAGAATGTATACATTAATTAGTGAATATTAACTAGGTGTGTTTAGATAAGTAGAGAAATTAGGTATCCTATGTTTATGGTAATGTAGTTAATATGAACCATTCCATTCAACTACAAAATAAAGGGTTAATAATGTTTTAACCACTGAACTTTTGATTTATTTCCGTTTTAACCATTCAACTAGTTGTATTTTTAATATGTACTCAACTTTACAATAATTACTATTATATGCTCTCAACTTTCATACCGTATATTGTATGAAGTTAACTTTCAAAAAACTATATTGTATATATGCTCCCAATTTTCATACTCTCTATTGTATATTCTAATAAAGTTTTTAAAATGTCTAATTTATATCATATTACTTTGAGTTTTTAGAAAGTTCATCTCATACAATAGAAGTTATGAAAGTTGGAACATATAATAGAGTTTTTAAAAGTTCACCTCATACAATAGAGGGTATGAAAAATTCGCACATATAATATGTATTTAATGTAAAGTTGAGCGCATTACAAAACAATAATATCTTTTTAAATTTATTCTAGGACTAAGATGATTCAATTTGTAATTGTCATATATCTATCTTTTTTATATTTAGTTGTTATCATGTTTTAATTATATTATCTTTCATAATTTGGAGAATATTTATTTTTTCCTTCAAGTTAGTTTAGGCCTATATAATGGTGCTTAGTTGTTAGTGTTTTAAGTTGGAGTTGAATAAAAATCTTAAAAAGACGGTGATTCTTAAGAAGTCCAGTTTCGGACACCTTCTTAACGTTTATTGAATTTCTATTCTTTATTTATTGTATGATTTTTTCTAGTCACGAACACCCCGTTATCATTCTGTCTACCGAAAAAAATTGTTCGTTCACAAAGACTATTAATATTGAATTGCAGGAAAAAAAAATGGGAAATTAACGAAAATACCATATTTTTCGAACATATTTTTCGTTTTGCCCATCCCAAAAAAAAGTTGCCGTTTTACCCTACCCGGGCGCAGGTCGCATCATGCGACCTGCGACCCGTAACTTGCGACCTGCGACCCAACTGTGTAACCGAGTAAAAGACACAACTTTTGACCAAATACTCCGGTCGCAAGTCGCACCATGCGACTTGCGACCTGCGACCTGCGCCCTGTGCCCCGTTCACCGATCATGCGACCCGTTCACCGGTCCGGGCGGAATTTTTTATTTTTTTACGTAGTTTTTATCTTATTTTTTATTATATGTTTTATTTACTTTTTTGAGTACTTTACTAATTTTTTAACTTAATTTTGCGACCCGTTCACCGAGACCTACTAATGTTTTATGGGTTTACTCTTTTTTTTGAGTACTTATTTTTTGTTACATTTTTTTATATGTTTTATTTATTCCTTTTTTCCTTTTTTGTTTTCTTTCCTTTTTTTTTTCAAGACCTTTGAGATAAATATCTTATCTTCTTCGAAAAGATAATATGGATGTGATTTTCTGGATTTTCCGGATAAGATATCTTATTATATTTTTGAGATAAAATATCTTATCTTTTTGGATAGGATTTTCCGTGAATTTCCTGATTTCCATACATGTTTATATATAAATAGTGTAACTGTAAGATAGAATTACCAAGATTTTCACATGATAAACCTTTTCACATTTGTTTGTCATTAATCTTTGGAAAATGGTTGAGAATGATCATTTTTGGTATTTCCGTTCTCCAAATGAAGAACCATTAACTGAGAAAATATACGCCGAAGTTCCTTGGATGTTTAGTGTTGCTTTCCGTCACGCTGGACATTTTCAGGGCGCAAAAAGAATGTACGTTCAAGGTTTGTTGACGTTTATTGATTGTGTTGAGGCCGATGAATTTTCAACTAAACTTTTGGAAACGGCTTTGAACGAGCTAGGTTACTGGCCTCCGGAGAGGTGGTATTTTTACTTTAAAGAGCATGATGAAGACCTAGATAATGGTTTACAATTGATAACAGATGATGTCGAGCAACTCAAGCAGATTACCGACTATGCAAAAATACATAGAGAAATTGAGGTGTATGTTACACGCGCTGATCTGTCACATTTCTCGAATTCGGATACTTTAATGCCGTTACCAATATCTAAAATTATTACCGGCTCTTCAAGTGCAAGGCGTTTATTTGATTAGTTATTGGTTAAATCTTGTAATTCATATTTTTCTTTTAATAAATTGGATAGTTTGCTAATTATGTACGTTGTATTGTGAATCTACTTTTATTATTTCTAATCCTTATGTAATGATATTTTTAGTAACGTTCAAGCAAAGTTATTGAATACAATAAACCACGATAATGCAAACGTACATAACATTCTTAACAAGTACATAACATAATTTTTGTCATCACAACAATTTCAAGTGTGGCTCAAGGCTGACTCAAATGGACACTTGAAAAAGTATGAGTTGCCTGGGACGGTTCTCCTTCCTCCTCGAATTTGCTTGACTTTACTTTTATGGACGTTTTCTGCAAGTCAAAATAATGACGAGTGCATTAAAAATAGGAACTTAACAATACAATGTAAATATTTATTTTTTTATGAATTAAAGTAACAACTTACTTTCTTCGTTCTTGATTTTGATCTAGATTTTGACCTTGAGTTGGATCTTGCGGTGGTTCTTGATCGGCTTGGCTCATCTGTTCTATCGTACGGAGCTGTACAATTAACTCGACTATGACCATGTTCCTTGCAACGACTACATTGATTTTTGTATTCCCGTTTCTCCTCTCCCTTTGAAGGAATACGAGCACGGCCTGGTGGGCGACCAGATTGCCTCTTCACCAATATAGGCGGTAAGCAAATCTGCAGATTACCTGGATCGTCCCATTCTGAAGGATGAGGCGTTGGATTTATAGCTTCACTATAGGCTGCCCGATACGTTTCCGTGGTGAAATACCTCTCCGCAAAGCAGGTCACATTGTCCATTTTAAAGTAATGAGTTACTGCCGCTACATGTTCGCAAGGTAAACCAGACAATTGCCATTGCTTGCAAGTGCATGTTTTTGCTTCCAAGTTGACTGTACCATTCTTTCTTCGATCCACCACCTCACATATCATGTTTGTGGATGGGTTGATCGTCCATTTCAATGGCCTTCTAAGCTGAGTGGGACGTGTAAATGCTCGATATCGCCACCACAACAATAAATAGGACCAACCGTCGATATGCTATAAGAAAATGATGTGTTAGTATAACATTCACAAACTAACTCTAAATCAATTTATAACGCAATAGTTGGATAAAGATAAAGATAAAGGTATCTAGAGTCTTACAGTGTTTTCTAAGTATCCATCATCGACTTCACCATACAATCGGCCCCAAAATTCTGGACCAAGACACATATAACTAACGCCCGGTCGGATGAACATACAACGCACATGGCCGCCAGATAGATATAAATCTCGGGCAGTGGATGGTCCCTGATCCAACCTAGGTGGCTCGGGGGGGGGGGGGGGGGGGGGGGGAGTAATGAGCTCCCCAGTCTCCGGGTGCACAAAACTCGCAACCATGTCCAATCTAGTGTCCTCATCAATCTCATCCTCATCTTCACCTGACTTTCTTCTTGCCCTAACCTTGACTTTTTTAACCTTGTTAATTGGCATTAGTAAAAAACATCATCAATCAATCACTACATATATTTATACTAATATATACATACATATTTAAGGAAACGGAAAAATTTGAGTTTGTTTTACCTTGGTAATCGGCATACTAGGCGGGACTTGCTCATCAGCCACCCGAGTCAAAACGGGCTCATCAACCACCCGAGGAAAAACAGGATCATCATCAACCCGAGGCAAAACCGGCTCATCAACCACCCACGGAAAAACAGGATCATCATCCACCCGAGGCAAAACCGGATCATCAACCTCCCGGTGATCATCATCAGCTCCTAAACTAACCGATGCTTCCTCACGCGCCTCCTCATGCACCTTCACACTTTTCTTCAAAAACTGCTTCTTAAGTTGTGTCGGGCTAATAAACGGGGATAGTCTAGTCGGGGAACGTCGTCGATCTCGCATACTACGACGCAAATCACGTGGGGCCGACATCTTGCCCGCAGTGGCAATATAAGTGTCGGATACATAACCCTCATCGTAAATCACGTCATCCTGAAAATCAAATAATATAAGTAAACAACTGATATATATATATGTGTATATATATTTATATATATGTTAGTAGGGTAAGCGATAATAACAACACCACACCTGACCCTGTAACTTTGCAATAATGACATCCTGCGCGTCCACCCGCTTAAGTAAACTCTCCACCTGTTCTTTTAACGTGGAAATGATCTGATCCTGCGCGTCGACCCGAACTAGTAAGGAGGGCTCCTCCATCCGTGATGCCGACTGAGAGGTGCGACAACGACCTGTACTCGATGTAGCACGAGTATCCTGATCATCATGAGGCGCTGAAAAAACAATATCATCAAGCGCCTGGTCATGAGATACGGGGGCAGGAGATGGCCGAGCATTATCTTTTGGAATATTTCTTGGCTTCTTAGAAGGCCTCTCGACATCATCGACATGTTTCTGCTCGTGAAAGAATTTGTAACTATCCTTCCACCAATCGCACTCCTTCTCAGTTTTAGTCGGCCTCAACGTCATCTTCGGAAGCATGTCAGGAGTGGTACAATCCTACAATTAAAAAAAATATATACACAAAAATTGGAAATGTCCTTTTTATAAAAGTAATAAACCAGCTAATGTTTTAGCTTACAAGTCATCACATTTTCAGCAACAGTGTATCAACATAAGTTTATAAATAACTTCAAAGTAGATAACACAAAAGGAAATATACCAAAGTAAGTCGCTTACCGGCACTTCTAAGTATGTGTCAAATTTTTGAGATTCGCCGATCCTAACTTTGCGCTCCAAATGGACACCCCGGGGAACTTGCTTTGACTTCTTGACTACAACATCTTTTAATTGATGGGAAAAAGCATCCCAAATCCAACTCTAATAAAATATAAGCACACTTCGAATTAGCATAATAGTATATTATATAGAAAACTACGTTAAACAATAATAATTAACATGGAGCTACCTTAAACGCCCATCCAAAACCACTCAATGTGTATTTCATCCCATCCTTAGCCACCCGGTTCTCCAACCCCTTATTCAGCTGCGCATAAGTTCGACTCCACACAAGATTAACCCACGGGTACCTGACAAACAAAAAAAATGAAAAGATATATTACTATATGTCAAAAATTGGCCACATTGAAAGTTTTCTAGTCGAAGAACAAAATTGACTAAATGTTACCTGTCAAACACACCAAAATCCTCCACTAGGTGCATATAATAATCCTCGACAACATATGTCGGCTGCTTCCCCATAAAACCAATGTTTATCAAAAGTAGCATACACAATCGAACACAATCCTCATCGTTAAGTTTACTCGACCCTATGAATGTGTTTCGATCCCAAACCTTTTCCTGAAGATTTTTTACTTTCACCTTATCTAACTCCGGAAATACACGTTCTTTAAATGCAAGGCTCCTCTTAAGAACATCCGAGCTAATGTGATGCGCAATATCAACGTTGTGACCGAACCGAAGTCCAGTCACTAGACAAAACTCCCTCCTACCAAATCGTATATAATGTTCCTGGGTGATCTTAAACCACAACTCATCATCCTCCTCCCTAGGATGCTCCAGATTAGGTCGAGTGCAGCGCAATTGAAGCATATGATGTACATAGCCGGGGTCATTATCTATTGTCTTCAAATCCAACCAATGACCTAAACAATGTTCTCAAAATATCTTTTCTTGCTCGGTTGTCAGAACACGCGTAAAATCAATAATGACACTAAGCTGGCTCTTCAATGTCAACTTCGCATGAGTAAACTGTGGAAAAATCATCAACCAATCAATATTAGTCTAAAATAAAAGGAACATATTACACATATATTATACATATATACATACATATTACGGAACATATTATACATACATAGTGTAATATGTATATTATACTAATGGTCATATACATATTACACATATATTATACATATATTATACATATTACACACATATTACACACATATTACACATATATTATAAATATATACATACATATTACGGAACATATTATACATACATAGTGTAATATGTATATTATACTAATGGTCATATACATATATATATAATAATCATAAATATATATATATACAAAATATATAACGATAAAAAAATAACGTATATATATAATAATCATATATATATATATATATATATATATATATATATATACACTAATAATAATATACATCCGACCTTCTTTTCAAACTATCAAAATCTTCAACCAATTGATGACAATCATATATATATAACGATCAAAATATATAACGATAAGCTATCAAACATATATATATACTAATATATACAAAATATATATATATACTAATACAAAATATATTATGATAAGCTATCAAACATATATATATACAAAATATATAACGATCAAAATATATATATACTAATAATATATATATATAACGATCAAAATATATAACGTATATATATAATAATCATATATATATATACACTAATAATATACATGTATAGTAATACATATACAATGTGTACATGTATAGTAATACATATACATGTATAGCAATCCCATCATATACATGTATAGTAATACATACACATATATACGTATAACCTAGTTGACCGTTACGTATAAGCTATCAAACACATCCGTAACAAAATAATACCAACTAAAAATCGCAAAACCAAGGGGCCTACATATCTATCTATGGTACGCACACCAAGTGCTCGATGAAATGCCCCAAAGAAAATTCATAAAAAAAAAATATAAATCTCGCATAAACGAAATAATCCATTAACCAAAGCTAACAAACGCATAAACAATGTATAATATCACCAAAATAAAGCAATTCCTACCTAAATATGTAAAATTCGCACGCACACCAAGTGCTCGATCAAATGCCTAAACGAAATTTCAAAAGTAAAACATTTAAATCGAGTATAAAAGATGATATACCTGCTGAGGAGCCATGTTTGGAGTCAAACAACCTTCAATTTTGAATTACATTGTACAACGATGGTGGTTGGCGCCCTGTGGAGATGCGCGGGTTCGATGGCGGCGGTGGAGATGCGCGGGTGGTGGCGGTGTTTGGCGTAGGTGGTGGTTTACGGTGGGTAGGGTGGTGATTCTTGGCCGATCGAGTGGTCGCAGGGGTGGTAGGGTGACGGGTTGTTGGCCGATCCGTGGGTGGGGGTTTGAGTCGCAGGGGGTGGGTGGTGTGGGTCGGCTACGTAAATGAATGGGGGCCGAGGGTTTTTATTTTACTCGTGCTACATCGTGTTCGGGCGCAGGTCGCAGGTCGCAAGTCGCATGGTGCGACTTGCGACCGGAGTATTTGGTCAAAAGTTGTGTCTTTTACTCGGTTACACAGTTGGGTCGCAGGTCGCAAGTTACGGGTCGCAGGTCGCATGATGCGACCTGCGCCCGGGTAGGGTAAAACGGCAACTTTTTTTTGGGATGGGCAAAACGAAAAATATGTTCGAAAAATATGGTATTTTCGTTAATTTCCCAAAAAAAATTGTGTCTTCTTGGTTACTCGTATTATGATATTTCATTGTTTGTGATTTTGGTAACCTTTTTACTATCATAACATACGAAACATAAGTCATATACATTAGACCATTCGGAGTGAGGCGTGGGGCTGCGTGGGGCCAAGAACATCCCTGAGCGTTGGCATTGGGGCATTCTAGGCGGCAATCTTTAGAGCGTTCTGGAGGAAAACACGGGCAAGGAAGGGGGCATTGATCGATTTTTTATTCTTTTTCATTATTTTTTTTTTCTTGTTTCTGTTTTTGGTTGCTATCAGTGGGGGGGGGGGGGGGGGGTGGGAAAGGAAGTTGCAGAGAACATATGAGGAAAAGAAGGTTAGGTGAAGCTACATCCAAGTTGCTATTTAATTAATCAATTTTCGTAGTTTTATATATTTAGTCCCTATATTATTTGTTTTTTTTTTTGAACAACAATAACGAGAACGGGAAGGGAGCTTCGGCACCGCCATCACCCCCAAAACCCGACCCCCAATAATATATTTATAACTCAAGCTAGCAAGATGCTAGAAATACACAAAGTATCACCAATTACAATAATATAAGCTAAAAACACTACATAAACAGGTGGCAATTTGAGACCCATGGGTCTAGTTGGGTTTTTCTAATTTTTATAGATAAGTCTAATTGGGTAATTAAAATAAGGTTTAAGTATATCATTATTACCTATTGGGTCATATTGAGAAATAATGATATACTTAAACTTTTTTTTTAATTACCCAACTAGACCCATCTATAAAAATTGAAAAAACCTAACTAGACTCATGGGTCTCAAATTGCCACCTCTACTGATTAACACCCCAAAGGATTGGAACACCAATCAACCCATTGAATCTTTGGATACTTTCCGGAACTCCTATTATTGATCCAAAAATATGATTTACCCATCAGTTGCATCAGAATATTAGAAAACTCATTCATGCTTTTATCTCTAAATATCACTTCATTACGAAAGCTCCATATAGTCCAGAGATAGACATAAACGACACCCGCCAGCAACTCTTTCGATCTCCCTTTCAAACCATTTGATTCAATCCAAAGCAATAGATTACCTAATGATGGCATATTACCTACATCTATCTTCCACCAGTTTCCAATCCACCCAAGCACCTCTTTTGAGAATCTGCATTCAATGAATAAGTGATCCTCCGTCTCTTCATGATTTCCACACAATGGGCACGATATATTTCTAACTTGAATACCCCTTTTAACCAAATTAGATCTTGTTGGCAGTCTTCCTAAAATTGATCTCCACACATGAATATTGACTTTTTTCGGAATCAAACTTACCCATTTAAATTGCAAACTTATACCCACATTAGTGTACAATTCATCCAACACCTTCCTCATGGATGCAACATTAAACACCCCAGATGAATTCCATCTCCAGCTCCATTTGCGATTATCGTTTTCTACTTCTAGCTGATACATACTCGAGAAACATATGTTGTGTTTTGCAAATTCTGAATCAATTTTCAGAATATTGTCCCTATATTATTTGTTAACTTTCATTTTTATTTCTTATGAGCATTTTTGTTAATTATTGTGTTTTTTTAATTAAATACTTTTATTTTTATTTAAGTGTATTTTGTTTAATTATTGCATTGTATTTTTATTAATTAATGAAATGTATTTGTATTTTAAAAGAAAATGAAAATTAAATTAAAATGGTGAGGCCTAGGGAGAAAAGATGGAAGTTTTAGGCGTTCTGAGTTTACCACTGCAAGCGCTGATGTGGTGTTGATGCTGATGTGACGTCCAGAACGCCCCAGGATACCCGGCACCACTCCAAATAATCTTAGTATACTAGCATGTTATAAAATGTACACAATTGTTTCTACTTCAAACAGTTCCTACTGTTACTTGCATTCTCCATGTTCATGACCTTTTTTCTTTTCTTTTATTTAATGTGTTTAATTACCAGACCTTCAAAGAATAATAAAGAGCTAGTAAAGAGTCGTCGATCTATTCAAATTACTATGAAAATCAAACACATACTTCAAAACGACTGTTGGTATTCTGCACTCCATCAAGTGTCATTTGTATATTTTAAAACTTGAAAAACTCGAATTATTAATTCTTGTTTTAACGGTAAGTTTTATACTCCATATTTAACCATTTATATGTGACGAGTGGGTGTGTTTGACATGGGCTTCCGGGATTTTTAGAATTTGAGATTCTACATTTTGGGGTGCGTTTGGCACGAGGGTTTTTAGAAACTTAAGTTTCTACTTCTAATAAGTTCCGATAATAAACTTTGTTTGACAACACAATAAACATGGGACAACTTTATAAAATAAGCCCACATACGCTCTTAAATAAGAAACCTTTTGAAATAGCTTCTGAAGATAAGCCCAAACCCCAGCTTCAGCCCCAACTTTAACCCGTTGTTACCAAACATACCTTTAATAATTTAATAATATCAAACTCATAAGTCTTATGGAGTATTAGTCAACACAACAAAAATATGGCTCCTTGAAAAGATAAACCCTCATAAATCCAAACAAAAAACTTTTTTGAAGTAACTTTTTTAATATATAGTAATGGTTTTTAATTTGATTTTTCAACTTATCAATTAACTTACAGGTTTTGATATATAATGCTCTAAAGGCAATGTTTAAGTTTACTAACATAATATCTACATTAAATAAACACAAATGTTTTCATATTTATCACTACTTTATAAATTACAAATAAAAAGTGAGATTAAAATTACTCCATCCGTCTCAAATTGTTTGTTCATCTTACTATTTAATTATTTATACTTGTTCCAAAATAATTGCTCACTTCCAAAAATAAATATGTATCAATGTTTATATTTCACATATTACCCTTAACTTTAAAACTGCACATACCTCAAAGAAAATAATTTAATTAATGATTGAGGATTAAAGTTGTCATTATACTAAGGTCAAAGCTGTATTTAATGTGATTTTCTTAATATGTGTGTTTTCAACTTTATGATAAACAATTTGGGACGGAGAGAGTAATTATTAACAAAGAATGTTGGATGTTTATTAAATGTAAATGCTTATAAATTATTTTTGGAAGCTTTATTCATTGCCCTTGGGGCACTATTTATCAAAATTCTTAGCGTAATTATTTTCTTAGGAAGTGTTTTAGATGGAAAATTTTGCCACATATCCAGGTTATTTGGTTTTGTTGATATACGTAGACAAAACTTCGAATTTGATTGTAAAGATAATAAACACTAGCTGGTACGTGTACAAAACAATGATCAGACTATTTCTACGATGATGTACGTCTACAACCCAGCGATCGGTCAATCTCTTGAACATATTTAGCAACGAAACATCAAAACTTGAATCACAAGCAGCTCAGAATATACTGGTAGCTAGTTTCATGGCTCAAACTCGATCAGTTCGGCTGATAGTTCCGAATCCACAAACCAGGTGATCGGTAGAACTCGATTTCTGCATCAAAATTAATCCTCTGTAATTACACAGACACATTTGTACTGCAAGAAAAAATTAAAAGACGTGAAGAACATACCTTTCAAAACGTTTGGTTTGACATCGATTGATTGTTTCCCATGTATAACTCTCAAGAACTTGTTCCAAATACAGTGCACGTTGTTCGATCTGAGGCAATGGTAAGATGTCCCAAAACTTCAGGACTTGAAAACATAACGAGTTTTCATACACAATGTCTACGCTCCAAACAAGATATAACTGTCCAGAAACGCAATACGTCTCAAAAAGGTTACAAATTCCTTGTGGATCGGGAAATCTGTTTCTACTGTTTTCTGTGAGTTCGCGCCAACCACTTGAAAGCTTTACAAGAAGTGATAGAACTAGTTTACGGACATTAGGGTCCGCGATACTGTTTATGCTTTCATAAAACATATCAGTGAAAGCAACCTGCCATAAAAGCAACATATTTATGGAGTGATTCCTAACTAACTGCTAAAGTAATAATTACTTAACTTTGTATATTGTACCTTCCATTTTTTCTCCTTAAAAAGTATGGAGTTTGTTGTTAGTAATGAATCAAAATAGGCTAACTCAACCATGGCATGCACCATGGCATTAGCTATATTTTTGTCATCACTAGCGTTATAAACACACCCACGGCTTTCAGCATCGAAAACCAATGTGTTCCAGACTGAGCCACTCTTGGTCATGGTTTCTTTGTTTCCTACAATCCAAAGGGAATGTCTGGCTCGAGTCAACGCTACATTTGCCCTTTCTCAACTCCAGAAAAACCCAACGGGTCCAACACAATTACACCTCACGGTTGAAAAAATTATGACATCTTCTTCACTACCTTGGAACCCATCAATAGATCTAACCTTGACTGAAAAATTAGAACCATTTACCTCCTGATTGTACTTGACGTGTCTCAAATAATACTAAAAACAAACTAAATTACTAGTAATGATCATCATTTACCTCTGAAAAGATTTGCAACGATCTCGACAATGACGGTGACTTCTAGCATGTTTTTCATGCTATTGTTGTTGTCAAGTTCCTCTTTTGCAGGATCTACATTGATGAACGAATATGATCCGTACATAACCCCTTCAAGAAATCTCTTTTCATGAGATCCATCCACAACATTAGGACCATCTAAAATCTTTCCATCATAAAACTCTATGTTAGGAAACTGGCTAATTGCAGGGTGCATCCTGTATTGGACGTTGAGAAGATGTTTTTCATGTCCAAGTAAAACCAGTCTCTCAAACAAACTCTTCCATATTTAGCCTTCTCACAAATCTGTTATAATTAAAACCGGTGTTAGCGAACTTCTTTATTGTAGACAAATAAATACCCATATTAAGTTGAAATGGTCACAAAACTAAAAGGATTTTAGCAACCAAAAAAAAAAACCTTGCTTTGAACCATGGAGGGCAGCTGTCTTTCGTCCCCAACAAGTACTGCATTGCGAACTCCTGGAAGTTTCAAGGGGATAAGTGATTCACATTCTTTAAGCTGTGCAGCTTCATCAATCAAAACCAATTCTATTGGCGTCATTCCATTTTTATGTAGCTTGCTTGAGCTTGAGGCAGTACAGAAGATCAAACAAGCCCGTCTCAAACAAAAATTCTCAAGTTCAAATCTTTTCATAGATTCCGAGATGCAAGAACGTAAAACCATATTCAAAGATATTGGGATGCAAGATGTCACCAGAAGGTCCTCAAGTACTTGCAAGCATTCGGTAATTATGCTCAATAAGGCTTCACCTTTGCTTCTATTTCTCCTTTCCATCTCCATTAGCGACATATCAACCTTCTGAAGCAAATCAAGGAAATGATACATTTTGTTTGCGTACTCGAGTGAAAGCACAGAAGTGGGCAAATGAGTACACAAGCTACTGATACATGACATAAGCTTCACTCTTAGGGTACTATATTTTTCCTTGTTTTCGCAAGTATTTTCTACCATAATTTTACCAAGAAGTGAGTTCATCTGATTAAGAGAACATGTCCACAGAGATAAACACTCCAAAAGTGCATCTATTCTACAGTCAAGAAACACATTCTGAAGCTGTTTCTGATCATCATTAATTTCCATTCGTCCTTCATTCCCAAACAAAATTATGTCTCCCAATCCATAAGTACCTCATCCCAAATCATGATCCCTTATTATACTCAATAACCTCTTCACAACTCCTACCACCACAATATTCGTAGGAGCACAAGTAAGTGTCCTGCATTTCGTTCTTAACAAAACAAATAGTAGAGAGGTGACAGTTTTTGTTTTCCCAGTTCCAGGAGGACCCCATATCAATTTTATCCAGTTGTCATGAGCACATTTGTTAATAGCAAGACAAGTTAACACAGCAGCTTCTTGTGAAGAATTTAGCTTAAATGAATCAAATGCTTGCCTCAGATCTGAGTCGATAACACCCTTTTCTTCTTCACTAGAGCACTTATCACATCTTCTCACATCCTGTATATATACAAGTATATGTACAAGCCATTAGAGAGCTTCTTACTTAATAAAATCCTCTTATCTCAAACGATCAGAGATTTTAGAGCTCATACCATTTATTTTGATTTTTAGATTTCAAGCGGTAACACCACTTAACTAATAAACAACACCTATACATGTTTAGCTTTAAACATTCCGTATATATAGTAAATGCTACTAGTACAAGAAAATTGTCAATTGTGACTCACAAAAAATTAGCTTGCTCGCACTGCTGGAAGTAAAATTGTTACACAAATTAAAAATCAATCACAATATAATTCACAAATATGTCAAACCGTTTAACGTATCAACACCTATAAAAATGTGATATATAATACTACAAAAACTATCGTGTGCCTATGATGAACTTACAAGAGGATTGAATGACAACGCTTTTTCAATGATATTCACGTTGCCTGACGGTTTAAGAACTTCCCATATACGCATATTTGTAGTCAAGTTAGTGAGATAAGCAACAAAAACCTTTGATGGTTTCCTTGCGGTGTTTGAGTGCGAATAGAGGAGACGTAGTGACATAATTTCTACTTTAATCGGCTTTTTACCCTTTAACTTATTCACATAAGCAATAATATAAGGGCTGTTTGGTCGTTCAAGATCATTAATGCATTTTGGTCTAACTTGTGTCAAGGCAATAAGATCTCCAACTTTTGGTGAATAACTCATTCTAGTTAAGGTTATGTCATATAACCGATTAGTATCGAGTCTTCGCAATTCAAAAATATGACTCGCTGGAGCCTGACGTATTCCGGCAAGTTGAGATAGCAAATCTGCATGTGTTTCTTCAATAAGCAGGTACTTGAATGAGTCCATGTAATGAACTGTAGAGGAAAATGATGATGGAACTTCTTTCACCTTTACCAAAAAAAAAAAAAAACTCTTCATCAGATGCTTCAAATTAATTGCTAGGGTCTGCATGTATGCATGAGCTCATGAAACATGTAGGGGGGAAAAGAAAGTTAACCTTATATTTATAGAGATGTTTGTTGAGGATATCAGACAAAGACCAAGACAAGACCACATCTAAAAGGCTTTGTTGATGTTTTATGGTTTGTGGAT
Organism: Pseudognaphalium luteoalbum; assembly: GCA_963422505.1. NCBI lineage: Eukaryota > Viridiplantae > Streptophyta > Magnoliopsida > Asterales > Asteraceae > Pseudognaphalium > Pseudognaphalium luteoalbum. The sequence continues at coordinate 24,805,050 of OY730193.1, forward strand.
GTTTACGCTTACGCTTTCTGTTCAGCTTCAAAGGCTTGCTGCTGCCGCTGTCACTGCTACTGCTAATGCTAATGCTGGTTGTGTTCTCCATATTTGTTTAAAACTTAATTTGAGAGTGTGTTAATTTGGGACTTGGGAGGTAGAAAGGAAAATGAAAAAAAAAATGAGGAGAGGAATCACTGGAGTATGAAATTGTCACAGCTCCGTAAGAGACTTTTGGTTTTCTCTATTGCATACACACGAAGTTCTATATTTGTCATGATAACATTTATAATAAATGTAATTAATTCGATGATTATAGATCATTAAAACCAACACCAATTTTAAATACATAATTGGAATCTAATTACCCGCCAAATCAAAACCTTATGTGGCATTACCAACGCAGAGGACGAGCCAAAGTACCTTTATCTTTCTTTCTTGTTTCTCTTTTCATACTATTGATCTGTATATAAATTTTGGCACTTAAAAATCACGGCTAACCGGCTGTGTTATATCATTTGTAGTTAGCCTTTCGTTTATTAAGAGATCAGCTGACCATTTGAACGTAATGATTTTTAAGGGAACAGATCAGCCCCATCAATTTTCCAAAAAGCTACATTGTAACCATAAGCAAATCTGACTCCACTGTAACAGAAATTTAATGGGATAAATTTGTACATAACTGCTTGCCAAAAGGCCATAAAATTCTAATTAGCTTAAGGAATTCATTACAACAAAATTTCGGTCCATAGCACACACAGAAAATGACATCTTCATTTAGCACCAACTGCAAATCACTGTGTCCTCACAATTCACAAAGCTGTGATGAACCTCTGGATCTTTGCTTGTGCTTTCTCTTTCTCATCTGGGCCGTCCAGATCGCCAATGTTGTCATGATATTCCTACAGTTATCCAAATATCAAATAAAGTCCAATCATCGGGTTTTCATAAAAACAGCAAGATAGTCATATATGTAGGTAACAAACAGTTTGAAATTGCATAAAATAGATGAAATGATTTGCAGCAACTATAGACCATAAACTAGATAAATCCCAACTACCATTAACCAAGTGCATAACATACCTGAAGTACATTTTTGACATCCTTTTTAGTCAGCTTTTGCTGCGTAAGTAATAACTCAATCCTTGCTCTAATCCGAGGATGACTGCAATATTGCGGTTTAAAATGAGTGGTGACATAATTTAGCAAAAGAACATTGAACAACAAGAAGAAGAGATGTAGGATTTGTTAGCAACTTACTCAGATGTCCAAAGATGACCTAAAATAACCGCAATTAACTGTAGGAACACAAAGGGATGAGCTTAATGGAAAGAGATGTACTATAATAAAGCAATCCAAATATCAGTCTTGAGAAGAAATAAAAGGTCAACATGATCTCCTTACCTGAAGAGAATAGAGTCCGGATTCTAGCTTTCGGTTGTACTTTTCGTCTTCATCCATCTGCGACAGGAAAATGACAACCATTACTAGCATGTTTCAGAAAATCATCCATAATATTAGCTATAACAGAGAACTAGAGGAGACGATGGCAGGTGAGTAGATTGATTAACGGTCAAAAAGTTACAACATTTAATAAATAATAACTTCTAACTTGTTAAACTAAAATTACAACAATTCAACAATATAATACTAGTTTACTACGACAATAATCTACAACTTAAAATGAAAGTAAAAGATTCCATGCATTTTAATAGGCTTTGAACAACTTTAAAACCAGGTGTCTGTTACACTCATTTAACAAGTTCCCCTTTCAGCTAAATTGTTTGAGTTAACTGTTGAGATAAAAAAAACGACGCAAATTGCCACATATAGCGAGGAAGCTTGTACAAAGATACAATTAAATGAGTAAACTAGGATACTATACCTCTAGATCATCCAGTTCAAGCTCGTCAAGCCTTTCAGATTCTTCTTTCACTCTCTTTGAATATCTGTAGAAAAGATAATAAATATATTATAGCAGGGAAATATTGTATTACAGCATTAGATATAACAGTAATACTTTAGGGGTTTCATGTCTAACATACTTCTAAACATATGCTTTTGAAAACAAAAGTAATGGCAGGGAATTACCTCATGTACAGCTCCATTAGCCGGTCTACCTTTTCGTACTCATTTTCCACAAATTTACTTAGTAATCGTTCCCTTCTTGAACCCCTCAAAACTCCACCTATTTTAGCAACATAAAGTAACTGGTCACTGAGAGCTACAATTACCAGTATCGTGCATATATAATACCATATTGAATCATATAGCACCACATAAAGCACCAACTTAAGAAATCCAGGAATTGACATCCCAGTAAATCATGAAAACCAGTGACTACAATATATCAAATGATGAGTTATGAGTACATCCATTTTATGCAGAATGAGTGTCTCCATTGAAGGTGCAAAAACCTTACAAATTACAGGTGCACTAACAAATTCAAACTTCTTTTCAATTATTCTATCCTTATTTTCTATTTTGAATTAGGTGGGAATCAAGAGGTCACTGAAGAAGCCAAGAGCAACTTACAGATATAAACTCCAATGCTCTACAAGAAGTCAAGAACACATAAATGACAATCAACCTGACAAACTCTAATCATCACCCAAGTACTAACATCCAAACTCTCAAATAGAAAACTGTGCTTAAGCCAACTTGGCATCAAAGAAAGATATTCAATTCTTATAGACACAAAATTCTAATTGCTCATATACTACTGGCTTTCCTCCCAGCTTAATCCATATATTCAAAGACACCTCTATAAGGGGGCCTTCGAAACATTAAAAGATGAAGGGAAGAAGACAACAACTAAACTGATTTCAAAGAATACAACCAAGATACAAAGGGAATACAGTATATTGCCACTGAAATGCCCATCCTAACATACAAGTAGATGATCCACATTCCACAGTTTCCTACTTCCTTAAGGGAACTTCTAAAAATGTTCTAAGCCCTTCTGCTGTTAAAATGTAGAAATCATTTAAGGTGCTACCATGTTACAGGTATGATGCCATGGGGTATGCCAGAAGTCATCCACAAAACTATATAGTAGCATAGTTAGGTATTGCTTAATAACATCATCTGAAACTTCCAATGTATAAAATCAGAACTCGTTCATAACTCACACCCATCCCCAGCAGCTAAAATACACAAACATTTGAATACTTCAATAAGAGAATTTACCGAAGTCACTCTCTAAAATTGGAAGAGTGAAACGAATGAAGGTACAGAAAAGAGGCTGAACGGAACTATAAATAAATACGAGATCAAAGCTCACTTGCCTTCTTACCAAAAAGTGATGCGACTAATGATATGAGACGCTCCTCCAACTCTTCTTTGGATCTCTTTTTCTTGTTTTTAGTCGTCGGAATCTGAAATTAAAAATCACCTCAATCTCATGCTATCCAGTAATTTGAAATTTAATTTTAGGCAATTATATATTGGTCCTAAAAGCAACTGATTATAGCATGCAACATATAGCAGGTGATAAAATAAACTATATCTCCAACCGACAAAATTGTAACAGTTTTTTTTCAAGTAATCTCTTCATTATCCATCAGAACAAGTTCCAAGTATACTAAGAGAATGCAAATAGAACGAAAGATATATTGCACCGGAAAATGAGTAGCATTATTTTAGATCAACCAAACACATTTTAGTGAGGTACATTAGTTTATCTACAAACACCTATCAGTTAGAAAATTTACAGAACTCGGATACATGTTATGCGTTCCAAATTATTTAAAATAACCTAGAATGAAATCTAGGGTACCAAAATAGGAACAAAAGATAGGAAACATTAAGTAACACATTACTATTATAGTAATAGCATACTGATAAATAAATAAACACTGATATGATAATTAAGAAAGGAGATTGAACTTGCCTTACCCATGAATGCTGGGAAAGCAGTCTTAAGCCCCATAACATCAACAAACCGTTCACAAGCAGGAGGATAGTTCGTCATAGCAAAATCAAGAGCCCTAATTGCAGAACCATAACACAACTTCTTCTGATTCATAATAATAATCATCAACTCAACCCCTTCAGCTTTTAAAAACCTCTCCTTATTCTCCAACGGCATCAGCATACAACACAGACAATCAAACAAATTCTCAACCATCTCTTCCTCATCTAAACTCCTCGGATCCCTCGACTTATACATTGCCACCGCCTGCAACATCACATCCACACCATTCATCTGCCCTAACCTCTTCTGATTAGCCGCACTACTTTGAAGCAAAATCGCAAGTATCTCAGATGCATATTGCTTATTACTATCAAACTCTCTGACTTTAATCTTTCCTATAATCCACCGTAACAATTTAGTCCTTTCACACACTAATTCAGCCACAGCAGGCTTCACTTCAATCAAATTCTCAATAGTTGAAAGAGTACTGTAAACAGCACTAACTTCATCCGGATCAGATTCTGATAGCCGCAGTAAATTTTGCACTAACGATTCTAACACATTATTCTCAATTAAACAATCAACTAGAATACTAGCAGGTTCATCGTTTTCATCTAATACATCTTCATCAGTTAGGTCTTGCAGAAGACTTACAACATCAATTGCGATATCAGTGTTATCGTGAGTTAACAAATCGAGAATTGACGGAATCGTGTTGAGGTTAACTAAGTCAGGGTAAAGTTCGGGAGCTCCGGCGAGGATTTTAAGCTTTTCAATCTCTTCGTGTAGCTCGATTTCGGAATCGGCGAATTTCTCCGGCTGGTCAGGGTACTTCAGGCGAGCGGCAATGTTTTCTTTCAGGCGACGTTCGAAGGAGAGAACGAGTTTTTTTAGGGTTTTGATATCGACGGTTTCGACGGACTGTTGCGATTTCTCGATTTCTTCTAATAGTGAAAGGTCGACGCCTCCATTAGCGACGACGTATGTATCGTCGCCGTCATTATAGCTGTCGCGTTTTCTCTTCGCGGTATGATGGTTACGTTCGTCCGGAGCCTCCATTGTGTGGTAGAGATCGCCGGAAATTCTCCAAAACCCTTAAAATACGTATACCTGGATGTATCTATATTCCGTTTATGGGCCTCTTAATTTTCATAGATAGAGCCTAGGCCCATTTTCACCTTTACGTATTCATATTGAGCTAACTTGTAAGCTATGGATCATATAGTGGGCTTCTCTAATAGCGGTAGACATGCACACAAAAAACGGGTTGTAAACCCTACCCGGTTCGAGTTTCGGGTGTACTCGGCGGGTACATAACCGGGTACACACTCCGTTGCAAATCGGGTTGTACCCGGGTTGTACCCGAACCGGTTTTAAAACCCGGTATGAACCCGGTTTTTTCACTAGTCGTTTGTTTTGATTTACTAGCCCTTTTTTTCTAGCCTTTTAATGGTATTTTTTACTATTTTGTCATCCTAAAATTAGTATAAATAGATACCTTGAGTTTGAGTTAGTTACAACACTCAAATACACTCATTTTAGTCTTAAAACACTCAAAATGCTTACAATTTACGTACGAAACTCTCAAAACATTACTCTCATTCTCTCAAAACGCTCTCAAAATGGCAACTCAATGTTCGTCAACTACCGATGGTGTTGGTTAGTCAAATGAACCAACTATTGTTCAAGTTTTGCAAACAAAATGTAATTTGGAGATTTGGTGTAATTTCAACAAAGTGTTGTTGTCGGATGGTTCGACTAAGGTATATTGTAAACGATGTGGGACTTTTTTGAAAGTCGAATCCAACACAACGTTGAATAAGCATACTAATAAGTATTGTAATGCAAACAAAACTACTCCGGAGGAGGGTCAAACAACCATGTCACGGGATAGAGGTATTTTTACATACGAAGCGGAGCGGTGTCGACAAGCATTTGCCGGCTTTGTGATTCAAGATGCTTTGTCGTTCAACCACTTCGACAACCCTTGACTAACTAAGCTCATTCAAAATACTCTTTAACCGCGATATAATCATGTAAATCGTCTTACTCTTAGACATGATGCACTTAAATTGTGGAAAGAAACTAAAATTCAACTAATAACTGGTTTTGAAAACTTATATACAAGTGTATCATTAACAACCGATGTTTGGTCGACTCCTCATGGTTTGCACGGGTCGTACTTTTGTGTTACCGCGCATTGGGTTGATCCCTCAACTTGGCAAATGATGAAGCGTACCATTGCTTTTGAAAACTTTGACTATCCTCACATGGGTCAAAATTTATTTATCATGTTACGAGATGTAATGAAAATGTTTAAATTAGAACATGTAACGCCCCTAAAATATGTAAGTTTAAATTATTAAAATATGTTTATGTTTTAATTTTTATATGTATTATATATGTTAAAAGTTTAAGGTAACAAGAAAGTTAGAATTGGGTTAGTGGGACTAACCAAATAAGAAAAGATATGTTAGAGGGGCTAAATGTGTAATTAAGCAAAGTGGAAGGGAGTAAGATGTAAATTAAATTAATTATATTCCTACAGTATTCTAACTAGTTCCAGACTCAAATTTCATACGTATGTGTTTGTGTAAAAAGTGAAAGAAGAACCTGGAGCAAGAAATCATAAATTAACCTAGGGTTTATGTGATTGAAGTTATTAATCATCAAATTAAGTGTTCTCAAGGTATGTATGACCCTTAATTGAGTTTAATTCTATGTTTGATTGAAAGCCTATGAACCCTAGAATCATGAAAGTGTATGAAAGCTAGTTAATTAGTATTCTATGTATATAAATGAGCTATAAATCATGTTAGGTTGATTATCTTAAACCCTAGAATTGAGAAAGTTAATGAAAGTTAGCTAATTTATGTAATAAGTGTTCCAAGTATGATTCTAAGTTATGTGGTATGTTTAATTAATGTTAATTTGTTAAAGAATTCAAGTTCATATGTAAGTGGGCATATATGAGTTATGTATGTATGTATGGTGATAAATTAAGATGATGTTGATGATGATCAATGATAATCATGATTAGAAGAGTGATGAATACCCATTTACATGTGATTAGAAAGTTAAAGTTAAAGTATGGAACACTAATGATTTAAATAGGTGTTAGAAGTCTATCACCCTAATTGTATGATTAAGTTAAAGTTATAAGATTAAGTGAAAGTGATGAGATAGGTGTTAGTGAATGGACACATAAATGATGAGCTTTAGTAAAGAAAGTAAAGTGTTATGTTAATTGATCATGCTATGTGTTTATATGTATAGGTGATCAAGCAAGTGAAGTAAAGTCAAATAAATTGCTTTGTCAAGATCAAGGTAAGTAGATGGATATGAATGATGAGTCAAGTAATGGGTGAGCCATTAGGTTGACGGTTTCCGAGTAATGATTCATGAACATTAGCTCGGTATAAATGTTAGCTCTTAGTAGTTAACATGATGATGATGTTTAAGGATCCTTAATGTGATGATGTTTAAGTTAAAGTTAAAGTTTTCATTACTTACTAAGCAATTGCTTATGTGTTATGTTTAACATGTTTCAGGTGAGCCAAGTGTGAATAGGGGTGACTTGGGCAAGAGACACGTTTTCGGGGTGTTTCAGAACAAAAGGTTTTTTCAATCTCGTTTGATAACGTTTTGTTTAAATGTTTAAACTGAACAATAATTTTGGAATGAAAGTAGCAATATAATACTATAAATAAACTTAATGCATGAAGCCCTATTATAATCATATCGTACGTATTTGTATGAAGACAACATTGATGTAACAATACCAAATCCAGGGGTGGAGCTAGAAATTTTTAGAAGAGGGGGTAAAAAGACTTTTTTTTCTTTCTATCATATTAGGGGGTCAAAATCCTAAAGTGTCACTAATTACCTTTAAAAAAACATTATTTTCATTTATTTTTGATTTTTAAGAGGGGCGACTGCTCCATTACCTCGTTCTAGCTCTGCCCCTGACCAAATCACTTCCATGTAACCCGAATGACATTTGTAGTTCAAACATAAATAATTTGGATACGCGATCCTCTTTTGTCTATCTTTTGGTAATGACTTTTTTACACTGTTCATCCATGTGGTTTGTCTAAAATTTCACTCGTCGTCCTTGTACTTTTTTTTTGGCATTGGTCGTCCTTGTGGTTGCTAGTTGTTGCACTCGCAGTCCTTGTCACTAATGGCCGTTAGTTTTCTTCGTTAAAGGACCATCCGTGTATTTTTTTTCAAATTTTAAGTTTATTTAAATTTTATATTATTTTAATTGTAGTTAGCTAATTTATTTTTTGATTAATCAAATCAATTTAATTTAATTATTTTAATTAACTTTCTTCGTGACAGTTAATTTATTCTATTTTCTAGGTGTCCCGATTCTATATAAACCCACTAAAATATAATAGTTTTTTTAAATAGTTTATACTTTTAATTTTGCATATCATCGTCGATTTCACGACTACGTATAGACAATTCTACATGTCTACATATATATTGTTAATAGTTTTGTATATTATAAACGTAGTCAAATTGCACATTATCAATACGTAACATTTGTTTTTGAGTTAATTAAAGAAAAAATTGTAAAATACTAAATTGCAGTAACTACGTAACGTATAGTATTATTATACTCCATATGTTGAATATTATGTGTTTTTTTCCAATAACCGACACATATTAAATTATGTAAATTAGTAGAAAAATTATACTGATAGTACATGACAATTGTTTACATTATTTTTTTAAAATAAAATTATGTTATACAAAACTATTAGCAATATTATATATATATATATATATATATATATATATATATATATATATATATATGCATGTAGAATTGTCTATACGAAGTCATGAAATCGACGATGATATGCAAAATTAAGAGTATAAACTATTTAAAAAACTATTATATTTTTATACTATTACAATTTTAGTGGGTTTATATGGAATTGGGACACCTAAAAAATAGAATAAATTAACTGTCACGAAGAAAGTTGATTAAAATAATTAAATTAAATTGATTTGATTAATCAAAAAATAAATTAGCTAAGTACAATTAAAATAATATTAAATTTAAATAAACTTAAAATTTGAAAATTTTTTACAGGGATGGTCCTTTAATGAAGAAAACTAATGGCCGTTAGTGACAAGGACTGCGAGTGCAACAACTAGCAATCACAGAGATGACCAGCAAAAAAAAGTACAAGGATGACAAGTGAAATTTTAGACAAACCACAGGATAAACAGTGTAAAAAAGTCAATGGTAAGTACTAAATTACTCGTAGTAGGGGACATTTTATAGGTAGCCTACTAATATCCTTCCACGTAGCATCCTTATCCCGGGATTTTATTTTAACGTCCAGCCTTACATCAACGAGTTGGGACATCTTTTCGTTGACTTAACACCCACGCGTTTTCGCACTCGAGATGCCACCGCCCGTTTTTCTTTATTATTTTTTTATCAGTTTTCAATTAGACCACTACTTTATACAAAATCAACACTTAAACCCCCTAGTTAATTTAATTGGATAAACACGCCCACTATCATTGCATTATCTTTTTATTACCCAAAAGTAACTTGCTAAGTGTATATATGACTCTTAAGCCTTTATTTCCATGACCTGTTAGAAAGTTAGGTATAAATGTAGTCATTGTCTTACCATACAACTAGCAAAGTGTGATGGTAATATAATCGAAATAACTTAGTTAAGACAATAATAACTTGATTAATTAGGTATAGTGACATAATACACAATTGTTTTCTTGCAAAAAACATTGATAATGGGCAATACCGATCGGCCCACTCGTCCCGAAGACATTATGTGGAAGACAATGCTTAGCATACGATCCAAATTAACTCTGCAGCCCGCTAATGATAGTGTCAGCCCATTTTGAAAAACATGTCCATGTTGTTACAAAATGTCCCTCTTCGAAACCAACTGAGTTATGCGTTTAAGGGCTGACCCCAAAATCGCACCTGATGGACACAATTGTTTTGTTTGCAATTTCACATTTATACTATCATTTATAAGGTTCCAAGAAGTTCATACAAACCTATTATATATTGTTCAGAATTCGTAAGATATTTCAAATCTAAGACAAGACATCTTTATAACGAGCTCATGATAACTCAGCACTATTGAAGACAACTTTGTATTCTTGTAGATCGTCATTTTTGGTGACAATATTGATTATTGTGTTCATTTCTTATTGATCCTTGATAGGGTGATGACTCTCTTTAAGATTTATTCAATCTAAATAGCAAATTAAATAATATTTAATGTTATACGTTGATTCTCTTTAAACTAAAATAACTTAACTCCTTATATTAACTCGGATGAACCTAGCTCAACATTAGTTATTTGGTTTGAAGCCAAAAATCAATATTTCCTCGTGATCCTAAGATAACAACGTACAAGCATTGGAAACAATCAAAATAAGCTAAGCTTTACATGATCATCTCGAGACTAGAAGGGCCTTTGTACCCTTCACTCAAAGATTAAGGGACCCAAGTATAAATAAATTGTCCCATAATCAATTTAACCAAACACCATATTTCGAGGTAATGGCGTTCATACCAAATAAAATGGGCCCCTACACAATATAGAAATGGATAACACCGAATCTTTCCTTTTGGCCACTACGAAGTACAACCATAAATATATACAAAGCATCTATACCTATAATCAAGCATACACCACTTGTACCCTTATCCTATTACGCCTTTATATCCATTATCCTCATTTATCTCACTTCCCCCACAAGCAAAGAAAACCAACACACACTCCATTCATACCAAATACCTCACTTTTTTCCTCTCGAATTATAAAAAGCTACACACGGTAGATTATTAAGCAAGATTCAAGGTTATATAATTGATAGAATTTTACCATGACAATGATGCAAATGGGTTCATCTTCACTAGATCAAGAAAACAAGATTGGGATGATGGGTTATGATCATCATCAAGAGGATGATGATTCATTTTCATCTGACGTTTCGAGTGTTTTATCGTCAGACGATGAATCATTGGACGATACATTCGAAGAAAGTTCGTCCTCGAATAACAATTGTGATTCGAGGACGGATGAAAATGTTTTAGGAGACATGTCAGATCTCCTTCAACAACTCCCCTCCAAGTAAGTCATTTATCAAAATCATCAACTCACAATTATTGTTTTTTGGTTTCAAATTACTTTAACCATATATTTTGAGCTTGTTCTAAATATTTATTATGTTTGATGAATTTATAGGAGAGGGTTATCCAAGCACTTTCAAGGGAAATCACAATCATTCACATCTTTATCAAAAGTGTTGTGTTTAGAAGATCTTGCAAAACCAGAAAACCCTTACAACAAGAAGATGAAATCATGCAAAAGTTATGTGGGATTATCAAAAATGCTTCCACCACCTACAAGAAGTGCTTCTTCTTCAAAGCTATTTAACAAGAATAGAGCTTCTTGTTCATCATCAAGTATAGGAAGAAATGGAAGCTTTCTTGGATTAAACAATGGCAATAGGCCACCAACTCACCCATCTCATCATAATAATAGTGCTACAAGTGCTAATGGTTTTTCAAGTCAAACCCCTTTGTTTGTTTGATTGATCATTAATTCTTTAAACATGAATTTATTTAGATTATATTGTTGCATATGTACTATTGACCTCGGTGCAACATGGCTTTTTGGATGTTTGATCATATCGGAAGGATGTTTTGAGGAAAGTATTGTTTCACATGTATTAGTTCATGTATTTGAGTTACAAACTTACAATACGAAATTATCATCATTATGTATATACTAAAGGATTTAATATATATTTATGGGAATTGATTTGTGTTTATTCATTCTGTTGATATAAATTATTGATGATCGATGTAATGTACTTATTTTGCATTTGAAAGTTGGATGGTTGGTGATATATAATAATAAATAATAAATGGTTGAATAAATCAACATATTAGATTAGGAAAAACATTTTATACCACTCCCAAAACCGTGAACTATGACCTAGTAATGGCATCAAATCTGATTCCAAAGTTGGGCTTGGACCATGTATCCCGATTCCCGAACAATCTCAGTAGTTCAATGTTACTTTGTGTCAATTGGGTGCCATCTTATCTATTCCTCAAAGTGACAAACAACTTACACATCGGCATAAACAGTGTAGTTTATTTTTTACCTCATATTTACTAAACATATCTTATGTACATTAAAAAAATGGATTAGTACGTGAAAATGCAACAACTTGTACCCGATATCTATTGTGTGTATCAAACTTATGTATGATATTTTTAATGCATCACACTTTCAAAATAGGGTGTTTTAATTTAACTTGCTGACGTGTCAAACTCTCCGGATGCCACGCGTCACCATAAACGAGCGACACATCAGCAAGTTACATTAAAATCCCTTTTTTGAAAGTTTGATATATTAAAAATAGCATACGTAAGTTGGGTACACACAATAGATTTCGGGTACAAGTTAGTTACATTTTTAGGTACTAATCCCTTAAAAAAACTTTTTTATGTTGTTGGCCCCGTCCCCTCTAGGCCACAACTCGTTGCCAAACTGACGCCCTTCAGAGTGATACACAATCTATAACTACTTATAAAACATCTCTAATATTGAATCTTACAATTTTTAAAATTAATTAAAGTTCCAAAACTAGCACAAATTTTCCCAAGAAATAAAAAATAAAACAAATCATAATTCTAATCTTAAATTTAAGGATAATAAAGAAACCAATCACAATCAACACAACTTTTACAAAAATCATTTCACCTTTATCGTTTATATATCTTCTTGGTTTGACATGTTGGCTATTATTATCACCGTCATAAAATGTTATCATTTTATAAATTCGGTACCGCCACATTGTGCGAGTACCCTACTTATAAATGAATGCACGTTATGCAATTTAAACTAAAATTAAGTGCATTTTCAGACACCAAATTTAAAAAATAATACAATATATCATTAAGGTTCCATATTATTTGGAATATTCAATCCATTTATATGAATTAGGGTTCCATATTATTTCTATCATTCTTAATGATGCCGTTTTTTTTAGCAATCAAATGTCTCAAACACTAAGGATGAATCAAAGACTAAAACTTGAACCCAAAGGCTCTAAGAACACATGTTCTTTAATCAAAACAAATCAACTAACTATGAAAAATAAAAACCTAATGCTTATATAGATGTTTTCTTGATAAGAAAGACATCTTATTTTCCTAAATTATAAAATCCTATATTAATTAGGATACAAATTAATTATTAAAGATAATCCCTAAAAATAAAGATAAACTTGAAATATTAAATCATAGATAATAATCCCAGATTGCCTGCATCATTCTCCCCTTCTTTAAAAAAAACTCGTCCTCGAGTTTTCCGCAAGCTTGGGAACACGAATCCGAACCACAGCCACCTGGGTCGTAGGGAACATCACCCATATCGCTAGCCGTTGATTTAGCCACCCGATCACAGATCTTAACCACCGCTGCACCACCGGAAGCCACCGCATCACCATTTGCAACCAACGGAACTAGATCATTAACGCCACCGATCTCGGTCTTTTCACCCATCACGAAATCATTCAAAATACCAGCGGATACCTTCGCACACTCGAGACTACCTCCGGTAATCTCTTCTAGAACGGTACCCCCCTCTTGAACGACAACCATGTTCAAGGCTCGTGTAACACACCAATAATCTTCATTACTCACCTCTTCGTCTCCATAACAATCGAAACAAGGAAGTGATGAATATAGGGTGCTACAACTCCCACGATACTCCTCCTCCCCATAATTCTCATCCCGGATGAAAGCCTCTGAGTCGGTTTCCTGAAACTTGTAACCACCGTCTTCTTCAGGATGCTCCTCTTTCCCAACGATCTCATCCCAGATGACATCCTTTAGGTCAGTTTCCTGGATCATGCGATCTTGCGAATCAAACACGATTTTATCGCTGCCTCGATCGGCGATTCGGCGAGTAAAAAGGTAGTTCTCATCACGCAGAGCCATTTGAATTAACCAAAGCTCTGATACCACCTGATGCCATTTTTCTTAGCAATCAAATGGCTCAAACACTAAGGATGAATCAAAGACTAAAACTTGAACCCAAAGGCTCTAAGAACACATGTTCTTTAATCAAAACAAATCAACTAACTATGAAAAATAAAAACCTAATACTTATATAGATGTTTTCTTGATAAGAAAGACATCTTATTTTTCTAATTTATAGTCACCTAATTTAATTAGGATACAAATTAATTATTAAAGATAATTCCTAAAAATAAAATAAACTTGAAATATTAAATTATAGATAATAATTTCAGATTGCCTGCATCACTTAAATTTTGCAAAGGTTTCAGATAAACGTATTCTTACTTTAACATTGTTATTTTTTTAGAATTTATATGCATTTTGAATATAACTCTCTTTTTTAATTCGGGATCTCTACTACATCAGACTTAAAACTCTCGACCAATAAGTAAAATCAGGCCACTGAACCCGACCCGAATTGAAATTTCCACACCACCGAAAATATGGTCATGTTGCTTAATTATGGGATGCCAGTACTTTCATGTGCATATACAATTATACATGTTACTCCATTACACTAGTAGCTAATTTACGGGTGTATGTCTTCCATGTGCTTTTATTGCATTCACACTGAACGTGTTGCTAAACCTAAATGTGGCTAAATACGTCGGGCCGGCCCGAATAATAAATAAATTCAAACGGGCCCGCAGATTGATATTATCTGTTAGTTGATTTTGGTAATGAAAAGTATGAATTATTTATTAATGTAGAATTAGATTACGACATATTATGATTTAACTTTGTGTAAATAAACAGGTTAATATGATTTACATTTCTTATAAACAACACAATTAGTACATTTAGTCCTAAGTTTTACTATCAATTAGACGGGGTCAAGTTTTTATTAATCATCTATAAAATGTATCCTTAATTTAAATTCTCGTATATTTATATGAACTTTTTTAGACAACTACTATCTTGATAATCACTGATAATGTCTGGGTTCTTGACCTTTTGTTTTTGTATCTCCTTATATTTGACGTTTTGAAATTTTGGACTCTGATGCGAATTTTATGTACTGGACCATGAAGATTGGGCTGATTCTATGGCTGGATCTTGCTATAGATCTCGGATCGAGAGCTGATACTAGTGGAATGGATATGGGCTGATGTGGTGCATATGGGGGCAGATATGGGCTGATGTGGTACATCGGGTGATTCGGGTCTATAATGAATGAATATCAATGATTAAAATTCAAATGTACTAACAAAATCAATCGTTGCTAACTACACATATGGTTTTAAATGCGCATAAAGACCAACCAAAATTCCATACAAAAAACTTCGTCCAAATCGGTTAGTGGATACTAGAGCCATAATAATAGGTTTAATAATAGTTTGATCTTTAAAGTTTTTTTTTTTTTTTCTTTTCATTATAACCTTTTATATTTTTTCTCATAATTTAATCTTTCAAATTTCAATTTTTCCTTTTTTGTGTTTCAACCCTTTGCGGAGATACATGTTCTTTATACTTCAAAAATTGGATAGTTTAATTCCTTATATTATTTTTTATAATGATAATGATTTTTACTCTTCTAACTATTTGCATTTTGATCACCAGTCTTTCAAAACATTAGCAGTTTAACTCTTTTAAGTCCTAAACTAATAAGTTAACACAAACTTTTTGAATGATTAAATTGTTATAAGAAAACTTGAAAGGTTAAAACTTAAAGAAGTTAAAAGTTGAAAGATTAAACACATTATTAGCCCTAAATAATAACCAACTTTCACTACTTTAAATAACTATTTTCCCACCATTTTTTTACAAAGGTATTTATACACACTAATATACAATATTAACGTTACAATATGTTAAATTAACATTCTTCAATATGAAAAGTTGGAGAAAAGAAATGTAAAACAAAAAATATAAAAGTCAACATTGTTGCGGATCTTCACCTAATTATAATTTATAAATTATTCTGGAAAAAAAACTAGGAATCCAATGAACGTGAAATCAAATCTGACGCATTGCGTATATATTCTACAAGTAAGAAGTTACAAGATTCATACATTTCGAACCTCAAAAGCGAGGTAAATCTTAATTTTTCCAATCTGACCATATAGTTACTTAGGGTAATCAACTGAAAACTCAGTAAAATATGAAGGCATCAATGTCAATGTCCAAGTGTTGAAACTTGAATTGAACCTCTCGCAAAGAAAGATACCGACTAAAAAAGCATGGAGATCGAGTAAAAAGTACTAACAAAACATGGAGTGGGAATGTACCTGTTGTAATAATAATAATAATAATAATAATAATAACACCAACAACAAGAATAACAATAATAACAACAATAACAATAACAACAATAACAATAACTACAAAACAACAATAACAATAACAATAATATATAGAAAATACCTTTGTGATGTATTTATTGATGTTATCATTTTAATTAAGTTTTAAGTTTTAATTTGTCAATTAAGCCCTTTAATTTTAGTAAAAAATTTAAAATAAAGATCCTTAACTTTTTTTTAATCAATTACCCACTTATTTTTTTAATCAATTAATTAAAACATTACCTAATTGATTTGTGATATTTCTATTTTTAATTCATCGAGCAGGAATAACTTTACTTGAAAAGATTAATATAGACTTTAAAAAAAATCATTTTTTTACTAATTTGGTTTTAAAATCTTGTAAATATTTAATCTCTACATATATAAATCCATATATATAAAGTATTATTATCATGAAAATAACTAAATGCTTAATATACATATGAACTTACACTCTTAATTAATGGGATACTAAATACGAAATTTCATACTAAAGATCAACTATTATACACGAGTTTAAAGTCTAGTAGTAATATTAATATGGGAAACACGGATTGAAAGGTGCTATTGGTGTAAAATACGTAATTTGTTTGAATGTTGATTGATCAAAAGCGTTATTAACAGCATAGTTGTTATCTCCTAAATAATAACCGGTTTAAACAACGAGATCATGATATCATTTTGTTTTATAGTCTATAATGTTAGTTAATTGAATAAAATAATCTGAATTTTATTGAGAATGTCACAATCTTATCTCATCGGCTAAAAATCACTAAACAGTAATATTTAAGTTTCACACATGTTCAATTTTTATGTTTTGAAAGTTTTCTTTACCCAACGCACTCATAATGTTATTTGAACTTTTGTTGTATAGGTTTTTTTTTTCCAAAGAAAGCAATACCCAACAAACATATTAAGAAGAAAGTGTTACATGAAAAACAAAGATTAGCGCTATATCACGATCGACATGCCGTAAACAAATCTTAAAAGTCCAAATAACTAAAGAAAAATGCTAAAAGAAAACCTAGTTAATTTAATCACGACATACCAAAACATTTTGTTGTATAAGTTATTTAATCACTCAATGTTTCTAAATTGTCCAATTAAAAGTCACTCAAGCTATTATCACATTAATTTACTTCTACAACGTGTTTCCGTTTGATTTACAAATAATATAATTTATTTGATATGATTTGATTACGGAATAACCTGAAGTTATTTCTGAGCAAAAGTATAAACTGAAGTTGGAATTAATATAATCTACTGTATTTAGCTTATTAATTGTAGCTGGAGAGGTTTGAATATAATGTTTAACTATATATGATAGGATATCTCATGAGTATCTGGAAACTCAAGACGAGCTGAGGCATGCTATCATGTTAACTTCGATAACAATAATAATTAATTAGATTAATAAACTATTTTTTTAGGAGTGCTTTTGGTTCTATTTCTAGCAAAAATGATAAAGATAACTCTTAGAGCTATCAATAAGAATCTAACATGTGCATTAACATGTGTACTCTTACTATAATAAATATCATGGCCTCCAAAATTCTAGTTAATTCCACCTGAATTTTTGTTAATGTACAATCATTACATGCATGAACAAATTGTCTATTGACATCCCTTAGGCAATGTTTTGAAAACAGGTTCAGCCGGCCCGGTCCAACCGGTTGAACCGGGAAATTTGACATTTCCGGCCGGGATGGAACCGGTTTTGGGCCTCCGTTGACTGGTCAACGGACCGGCGGTCCAATCCGGTTTTGACCAGTTTTGCCCGGGTTTGCACGGTTTGACTGGTTTTTTAATTTTAATTTTTTTTTTAGTTTGGTCCGGTTGTGACCGGTTTTGGGGTTCCGGTTGAACCGGAACCGGAGGGGTGTCCGAACCGATTCAAAATCCGGTTTTCAAAACATTGCCCTTAGGTCTGTCATTAACAATACTTTTTTAATAATTAAAACCGTTTGGATTTGGTTTCTTTATGATTTGGTTTTTCAGTTTTACATTTGCGATTTACTTTCTTACCGGTTATAATAGTTTATAACACTGAACGGAAATGAATTACGGGGGATTCTAAGGGTGTGTTTGACACCAAAATTTTAAGGAATTAAGGGAGATTCTAAGGGATTGAGATTCTAGATTTAAGAATCTCAATCCTTCAAAAAATCGCACTACAATCTTTGTTTGGCACACAGAAAAGCTAAGTCATTCTTCTAAAAATAATCCCTTAAAATAACAGGCCCTTGAAAATAGCTTATTTAAGAATCCTCGTCCCCTAATTATAGCATTACAATATTGCCCTTCTTTTAACTATTAATAAACTTAGGTTTTGTACATTTATATCATTTCACGTTAATAAGCTCCATCTCCATCTACTTTGTCAAACACTTTTAAAGTTTAAAATCTTCAGCTCCATCCCTAAACAAAAGATCCAACTCCAACTTCAAACTTTCATCTCTATCTCCAGCTCCAGTTGCATCTCTATCTCGAGCCAGTTTTACCAAACACACCACATACAAATTAACACTATCAATTAATTCTTTTTAAGATTTAATAATATAGTTAGTTAAATGGGTAAAGTTCAGAGGAAAAGGTCTCAAATGAGGGAAAGGATGGGCATGACGAATTCACTGCATTTTATTATAAAATTGTCATCGAGATTCACTATATCTTACCAACGGAATACTGCATTTTACTCCTATAAAATTTGGCTGCATTTTATACCTACAAATTTATAGCACCCCTCTATCTGAAAACCATTATTATATGATTTTAGCTGTCGGAAGCGTAGATTTAAAAATTTCCTCATTACTATACATTACTGAAATGTACATAAACTTTTTCTAACTTTAAACATTAACATTAACAAACATATTACCTAACAGTTCCAAACCATTTACTATTAAGTATTCAAAACACTAGGTGTTATATCGTTACATTATCCAAAAAAATATCAGAGTTAAGCGCGTGTCAAGCATATCCTCAAAACATAACTTCCTGCCCGCCCGTCTATCAAACATAACCTACAGGAAGTAAAGTGATTGAGATTAGCACGAAGCTAGTGAGTGAATAATCAACTACAATTCGACTTAACATAACAAGTTTGTTCACAATCAATAATGTAAACAAATAATATCAAGAGAAACGGTGGTTCCTAAGGACCCTGTGCCGGGTGGCCCTCTCAGAACACTTAAACCAACTGCAGGCCAAAACAGTGGTTAACCGTTAACTTATTACTAATCTTCATCAACACATGTACACAACCCTATGTTGATCAACAATAGTAATTAAGTTCAACCTTCCATCAAGTTGACCTCTGAATTATATATACTAGCCCAATGGCTCAAGTAATCACACAATCAATTCATGCTAGCGTATTATCTCAATTAAACAGACTATCACTAGTAATGTATAATTACTAATTGAAATCAAACTGTCACAATCAAATCAAACCGTGAGTCTCAAATCCACTCACCGGATTGTCTCAGTTCACTTACTCAGCTGTCTTATCTCGCTGAGTCCTCTGCTGATCTGAGAATAACAATCAAATATAAGTTAGTCATATTATCCATAAAACATAACTTATATTCTTATATACTTCAATAATTAAGTATAAGATTGATAGTACATAAAAATTAACACATGTGTTGAAGCTAAAACAAAAGTTACACAATTCGTGCACTACCCGCCGGGTACTAGGCTTACCAGCCGGGTCAAACCCAAATCATCCGAGTGAATTAAGGTTTCGGGTCTGTTTGGTGAAGAGCTTTTAGGAGCTTTAGCTTTTAATTTTAAAAATAAAAGCTCCAAAAATAATAAAAGCTTTGTTTGGTGTGTAATAGCTGTAGCTTTTGATTTAAATGAAAAGCTCCAAATTGAAAAGCTGGTGTGTAGTAGCTGTAGCTTTTAATTTAAATGAAAAGCTCATTTTAAGTCATTTTATACTTCAAAGTTATAGCTACAGTTAGTTTGCCAAACAATTTTACAGCAACAAAGTTACAGCCTACAACTTGAACTTACAGCTACAGCCTACAGTTATAACCAACAGCTACAGCTTACAGCTACAGCTACAGCCTACAACTAGTTTTGCCAAACATACCCTTCATGGTAACAGAACAAAATCGTGTTTTAAGCCCTAGAGAAGCAGTCCCGGTTTACCCGCCGGGTTCCCTCATTTGGTATACTACCCGCCGGGTATGGGCTCTACCCGCCGGGTACCCGCCCGTGTACCATCATCTTCGCCCAGCAAAACCCCATAACCCAAATTTTAACACAAAACTCTCAAAAACTTACATACTCAGTTTCTAAAGCATCATATCTATATCAATTAATCACAACCATAACCACAACCAGCAACATCAATAATCATCTTTATTACTACATCTACATATCATCAAATTATTTATGCATCAAATTAAATCAAACAAGTTTTCAAAACCAAACTTACAATTGAAAGGTAAAAAGGAAGGTGATGATGAAGTAGATTTCAAGCTCAGATCACAACTCTAATTCTGATTCTCAAATTTGTATGAAGATTCTTAACTCTAGTTTTGTAACACCCCCAAATTCACTGTTTGGCGGAAGCATAATTTGGGTGTTACTAAATAATCAAAGCACACAAATGTATAGCAAACAACTCTATATGCGTCGTTTTAACAAAATATATCAGTATTAAAATGTTTACAATTATTGAAACAATACATAGCTTGTGTTCGATTGAATGAGAGATTCCAATACATAAATACTTGTACAAAATACACTAATGCAAGGAAATCTCTATTGTCTGCATGCTGACTCGAGCTATAGTAATCCTGAGGGTAGTCCGAATCTACTGCTGAGTACCTGTGATACATGCTAGAGTGGGTCAGCTAACGCTGGTGAGCTCACAGGTTTGTATATCAAATAATATAGTGTGAACCTCAAGATTTAAGTACTGATTTGCATCCAACAAATAAAGATAATGATAATGTATACAACCATGAGCACATAGTCTGAGCTTAACTCGAGGGGTCAGGATCACAATTAGTGCCTGAGCGAGGTGCCTCCACGAGTGCCTAATCAACACTCGTCTGAACAAATATTAGTACATCCGTTTACCTAGTTAGTGCTTGTTAACCCGGACGAGGAGGGTCAATCGGTACCATATACTAATTTTCACGCTACAACGTATTACCAAACTATGCTGACGGAGGACTTTGAAATGATTAGTTGTGTAAAACTCGAGTAGTATATTGAAATGTTTGTACTTGCGTTCACATGTTAAAAACGAGCAATGAATCACACCCCTGAGTAAAAACAGTAAAAGAGGAGCCATGAGACTCACCTGAGTCTTGAAGCGTTTAATCAATAAAGGTGAGTTGATTAACCGATTAGTGATTTTCTGAAGACTCGTAACCTGAGGGTGTCCACGACACGCGATGGTTATAAACATGATTGGGTATCACAAAAGATTACTCTTGTAGTTGTTCATCCGACTAGAATGTCCAAATTACTACGATTTGGTTGATTAACTTGTCCAAATTACTACGATTTGATTGATTAACTTGTCCAAATTACTACGATTTGGTTGTTTAACTTGTCCAAGTTACTACGACTTGGTTGATTAAATTGTGTTTTGAAAACGTGTACGGCCCGTTGGTGATTGGTTGTAATAATAATCTCATTATTATTATTATGATTTTGAAGTGTTCATGTTTGAAAACGTATCCCGATGTGTTTAAAAAGTCGTATCATATAAGTGTTTGGAGTTACATAAGTTTGACACTTAGTAAAAATCCATGTTTTCAAGGTTCTGATTTGTGCGACACTGGGTGCGACATAAGGCTTTGTGTCGCTAGGTGCGACATAGTCTGTTGTGTCGCAGATCATGACTGCGACATAAGTCATTGTGTCGTTATGTGCGACATCCGCAATTTAATGCGACATAAGGTATTGTGTCGCTATGTGCGACGGGAATGAGGTCTGCGACATAGTGTTTTGTGTCGCTATATGCGACATCCGAAAGTATTGCGACATAGACATTTGTGTCGCTATATGCGACATAAGTAATGGTTTTGCGACATAAGAGCTTGTGTCGCAGGTGGCCTGGAGCCTCTGCGACTAACGGGCTGTTAGCCGGATTTTGAGCCGGAAACGTGTTTTCCGGCGACCATTTGGTCCGATTCTTTTACCCAACCCTTGTATGGACATTTTAAGCATGGAGAAAAAACAAACAAGTGAAAACATATGAAATCGAAGGGTTTCGAGATTTGTCGGAAACTTACAAACTTAACGCCGGTGAAATCCGAAAAGGTAGAAATGTAGATCGTGACGAGGTGAACGTTTTCTTCTAAATGAGTCTTGAATTTCGATGGCGTTTGACGGTAGTATTTGGCGGTTTTTGGTGGTGGTGGTGGTTTAGAGAGAAAAGGAAGAAGAGAGAGAAAGAGGGAGTTGGAGAAATGAGGAAAAGGAGGGAAGGGAGGGAGTTTTGGTGAAGCCTCCTCCTTATTCGCCCCTGCGTATGCGCTCCTTGCGGTGTTCGTTTTTCGATCGTTTAAACGTTTAATTATTTATTTTACACTTTTAAATATACGTTTTAAAAATACAAATATTTATCCCATATTTTTCTCGAAGTATTTCATCGAATATTTAATAATCGGGTTTAAAATATAATCTTTGATTTGTTTGCGCGATTAATATTTTGGTCACGTAGAAGTTATATGTACGATACGAAATAGGTTTGTAATATTATTACAATATGATATCGTTATTAAATAATGTCACGTTATTTAATAAATTTGGTCACCAACGTCCGTATATATTTGATTCGAATTACATTCGATTTGAATTGCGTACGATTTAATCAAATCGCATAATCGTATATATTCATCAATATATATTTCGATACATTAATTAGCCAAAAACCAAACTACTTACATGTATTAACAGAGGATTAGACACTAATCACTAGTCCTAATTTGGCAGGTGTTACAAGTTTTTAGCTTTGATTAAAGGAAAGTGAAAAACTTTTCATTTTGGGAAAGTGGAAATAAATAGGTCGGCCCAACCTTCAACCGACTTCGTATCCACTTAAAACTAGTCCCCTTCTAAACATATTATCTGGAATCTAAAAACCATTTACGATAACAATAACTTTATTTTACCGTCAACTGTAACAATTTGTCGCACCCCCAAATTATGATGCGGAAGCGGGTCGGTGTGGGGCGCGACTAATCAAATATCAAGCACACAAGGCATACAATGAACGACTCTATATGCGCCGTTTTACAAAATACATTGATATTATAAAAGTTTTACACTGTTATAATATAGTTTACAAAAGCTCTTGAGCCAAATGGTAGAGATTCTATGGCATAACTAAATTATACAAAATATAGTAATGCATGACAATCTCTTAATGTCTGAATGCGACTCGAGCTAATGGGCATCCTGGGTGAGCAGACCTAATGCTGCTGCGAACCTGAGAATACACGCTAAAATGGTCAGCTAAAATCTGGTGAGCTCACAGGTTTAATGATAAAGTGTACTGTATGAACCGCAAGATTTAAGTATGAATATTTGTAATTAAACACATAAGTAATTGATAAATGATGTATATAACTGCCATGAGCACATAGTCTGAGCTTAATTGAGGTGTCAGGATCACAATTAAGTGCCTGAGCGAGGGTGCCTCTATGCGTGTGCCTAATCAACACACGTATGAACAAATGATAATGCGTCCGTTTGACCAGTCAGTGCTTGCTGACCCGGACGGGGATTGTCAGTCCCATATGGTACCATACACTAACATTCACGCTACAAAGTATTACCAAACTATGCTTGGAGGACTTAAAAGATTAGATGATAAACTCATGCAGAATATAGCGATATTTGATACTTGCGTTCACATGTAAAACAAAACAAGCTTGTATTCTCACCCCTAGAGTAAAAACGGTAAAATAGGGGCTATGAGACTCACCTGAGTCTAATGAGATGCTATCAAGCACAATTGATGGTTTACAAGAGAAATGATGTCGTCTCCAACGAATGAAACCTGCTGGGCGTCCTAAATGCGCAAGGTTTTAATGATTAGATGTTGAAACCTGCCGGGCGTATTAAACGCGCAAGGTTTAAGTGGTTAGATGTCTCAACAGGCCATCTATGCTAGTTGTTCTATTAACTAGTTATGTCCAAATCATTTGGTTAATGTTTATGTTTGAAGTTGAGAAAGTGTATACGGCTCGTTGGTGACGGTTTGTAATAATAATTTCAAACTATTATTATTATACATGATTTGTTGTACTTAGAAAAGTATATGTGTTTCGTGTGTAAGTCGTATCGTATAAGTTTAGTTGTTATTCAAGTTCGTTATATCCGTTACATTTTATTTCATAGGTTACAAAACTGAAATATGCCATTTTTGACCCCTAGACGACCCCGAAAGGCCTAAAACCGCCTAAGCTATGGTACATAGCCTTGATCATTGGGCCGTTTTTGAGTGACCGTGTGACTTTTAGCCCAATCCGTTATAATAAATTTTTCATCGAGAAGCTACCCTGAAAGCACTTCGGCTTTAAAGCTCTAGCCATTTTTGACCCCTAAACAAAAATTATTCCGTTTGAGTATTCTAGCCATTCGGCTTTAAAGCTCTAGCCGTTCGGCTATGGAGCACCTAGCCGTTCGGCTATGGAGCACCTAGGTAACCTGATTTTCAATCTAGTAAACAAAATTTTGGATGCTTTTCGAGTTATAAAGTCAGTTTCGAGTCAAATAGGTCATATTATTCAAGCTTTTGAAATTAATAGCTAATCATTTTTGTGCTTAGATTATTATAAAATTTCAAAAGCAATCCTAATAAACATTATATCCGGATTTATTATAAAAACATCAATAATTCACAACTTATAACTTAACATAAATGTATCAAAGAAAAAGTTATAGATCCATAAGTGAAATTGCTCAAATTATGTGCCATATTTAAATTGATATAAATTTATAATGATATTAAAAGTATTTTGGGTTTAACCCGAAAATTTATTTGTCAACCCAGACCCGACCTAAAAGAATGTCGAGTTGGCGGATTTTGGGTTAAAGGGGTAGCGCCTTAAAACCCCTGACTCAAACCTTATTATATTCGAGCCGGTTCATGTCGGGTTTCATGTCGAGTTAGAAATTGCCAGCCCTGACGCCTACACCCCTCCAAAAAGAAAAGTGCTTCCCATTGTTAATTGATATCATAATTACAAATCTTAATATAATCTATGATTTTGTATATTAAATTTAAAATATAAAAATATCTAATTAATTATTAACGATTCAGTTTTTAAGTAAAAACCTAAATCAAACTGAACATTCCGGTTATTGCATTATCAAAATTTATCTGTCGCTTTTGTATTGAGTTGGGTTTTTTCAATTCATTATCTCGGTTACAATTATGTCTTGCGATTTTTGTGCACACATCTAACGTTATTTTATCTATTTTGAAGTTATTTGTCTAACGGTCTCACAACGACTTTTCATTATCTCGGTTACAATTATGTCTTGCGATTTTTGTGCTCACATCTAACGTTATTATATCTATTTTGAAGTTATTTGTCTAACGGTCTCACAACGACTTTATAAGAATAAGGTTGTAATAACAAATCTCGAAGTTATATATCCATATATTTCATGGCACTTATAAGTTTGAGTATTTGTCTGCCTAGAAAGAAATTACAATGCGTGTAAGAGAACTTGATAGATCACTTGACAAATTCTAGAACATTATCAGCTAGATTATATAAAAAAATGTATAGTATATAAATGTGAGTTCTTTTAAGAATGCAAAAAAACGTAGGGAATGAAAGAACCAATAGGATTGCTCCATTTCTCTACAAAACCCAATTATATTTTTACCCCCATGGTTAATTATCTCACAAACCGTAAGTTCATAAATTATAAATATTACATATTCAGAACCGTCTTTTTCACTTCAATTAGAGATGTCATAAGCTATCTTTTCGATGAATATTTTTTTCTTCGTTTTTTACCGGATTCTACAATATAATCACGTGTGATTTATGATAAAAGAATAAAATTTGTTCACGATTATTCATTCATGGTATATGTTATTTAACACGTGATTACAATTTAATATTCATCCACATTGATAGTTATAAATAAAAAATAAAAATTTGTATTAGTTTTCATTAAAAATCACATGTAATTGTTATTTGTACATTTAATCACAAGTGATTTGTTATATAATCGCATATAATTTTGTATATAATCACATATGATTTTCATTTAATAATTGATATTTGATGAGAAATTTACTAATATATGATAATTCTTATACGGTTTCAACTTGATTTTTACCTAATTGTATAATTATAGTCAATGATATAAAATCCATATTTTTTTATTTTTTAATTACATATGATTGATAACTTGATGTTCAATCGCATGTGATTACAACTTAGTTTTTCATGTTTTAATTGCTTTAAATCACCAATGATTTGAATTTAAAGTTTAATCAGAGATATAAGCGGGTGTCATTATTTTTTAGTGTTAAATCACATGCGATTTCACATTACAAATTTTGAAAACCAATAAAAATGAAAAAAACACTTTGTCGAAAGTATATCTTGTTGGATCTAGAATCGAAGAGAAAAAGACGTTGATTCTGAATATTGAATTTTTATAATTTATAGACATACGGTTTGTGAGATATTTAATTTTGAAAAAAAGTGAAAATGGTTTTTTGAAATAGAGCAATCATATTGGTTCCTCCATTCTTCATTTTTTTACCATTATTTTTTGAACTTTCCTCATAGTATATATTATTAGACATTAAACCCGTGTTTACACACGGTCCATTAATATGTATTAGATTTTTATAATTACGCAAATAGTATATATGATAAATTCTATCATTTCGTATGAGTTAAAAAAGATATGCAACGAAATAATGGATTACGGTGTCAAAAAATATAGAAATATATTTGATATTTTATTATTTAAAATTATTAATAATATGAGTGGTTGTTTGACAAAATCAAAAGTAATTTCACAATTTGTTTAGTTTTGTACCGAAAGGTAAATGCGTGTAAAATTTTAAAATTTTGATGTCTATATCTTAAACCCGTGTATACATACGTGCCGTATAAGATAAATATACATTTCTCGATAAATTTAACGTATTATATTAGTTGAACCTTAGTGTTTTCGTTCTTACAAATTAACTCACATATTTTTTTAATTTAGTGCTCGAGTATCGTCATCTTCATGCTAGCCCGATAAAGTTTGAGAGATCCTTAAGGGGAGTCAGATGGAACGGTGTGGTCTTGGAGGTGAACTTAGCGAGATTTAATCGTAATCATGAGCCAATAATCTATGAAGATGAAGATGTCGGAGGTCATGAGATCAAGAAACCACAAAAGAGCTTTGTCCAACAAAATCACAGGAATGTTATGGCGAATCTTACAAATGGAAGACAAGAGATGAATGCAGTTAATCGGTCGTACAAAGAGGCCTGCATGAACACAATTGGAAAGCAAGATTCTAAAATCATATCAATTGGGAAGGTTAACAATCTTTATGCAGATTATTGCATTGGGAAATCGGCTATGTGTTCTATCAATGATCTTAGCTCTCTTTCTAATCTGAAAGATCTGCTTGTGAACGGGGGTTATGGCAATGCTGCTATTTCTTATGCCAGGGGCTTGAACGTGATAATTACATTTAAAGATAATAAAATTGCAGACCATTCGTTAGGGAGAAAGATAAAATATGTAATCAATGTATAACAAGTGCGGTAATTTGGAAGGGGCAGGATGTTAGTAGTGATCGGGTGGCTAGGGTAAAAATCTTTGGTGTGCCTTACAGGATTAGAGATAACTCTATTTATGAAGATATATGTTCCCAAGCAGGTTTTAAAGTTCTTGATTCTAAATTTGGTTGGGAATCACTAGATGTATCATTTGGAGAGTGCTTGGTGTTAACCAAATCAGGGAAGCTGATTTCTGAGGAGATGCAGCTAAATCATTCTTATGGTAAATGTAACATTTGGATAAATGAAGTTGATTTAAACTGGGTGCCAAATTGTGATCCGGTGACGATTGCCTCATCGGTAAGTTTGCCGGTTAATCGGAAATCACAGGAGGATAAGGTAGATGAACAGTTGGGTAACCAAAA
Organism: Pseudognaphalium luteoalbum; assembly: GCA_963422505.1. NCBI lineage: Eukaryota > Viridiplantae > Streptophyta > Magnoliopsida > Asterales > Asteraceae > Pseudognaphalium > Pseudognaphalium luteoalbum. Next base: position 24,833,491 of record OY730193.1, read on the forward strand.
GGTGCATGGGGACTCAACAACAGTGCATGGGAATTCCGAGGGTTCAAATAATGCTAACAGCAAGAATTCTTCAACGTCTAATGGGCTTAGTAATGGGCCTTTTCGATTTACTGGACTGGGTTTAAATAACGATAATGCCAACTCTATGGGCTTGTCTGCGGATAAGTCTAATGAGTCCAATAATGAAAAAAGGAAAAGATGTCGGGATAAAAAGTTAAAATCACAAAAGTGTGGCAGGAATACAAATTCAATCCCAGATCTAAACGAAAACTTGGAGGATCCCTTCAATTTGGGTAGCTTAATTGAGAGAATTGGTATGCAATTCAACAACAAAAAAAGAAAAAAAGGTGGTAATCACTGGGTACCGATTCAAGCGGAAGGGCCGTGCAAAAAAAAGATGAGAATGGAAATCCCATCCAATTCAGTTTCTAGGGTTGTGGAATCACCCCCAATTGAGCTTGAGCAGTCAGAGAGTTCGGGAATTGAGGAAACAATGGAAGAAAATATGCAATCAAGAATTGAAGTACATGAAACTGTTCGATTGGCTGAGGGTCTCGGCATTGATTTAAATGAGTTTCAAGGTCAGATTTTAGATCTTGTGAATGGTGAAAATCAAACAAATGTGAAGCAATGAATTTTATGTCAATTAATATTAAAGGGGCGGCTGATAGCCGAAAGGAGAATTGGGTAAAGGAACTTAAAATGGAAAATGGTATTAATTTTATATGCATTCAAGAAACTGCTTTAGAGGATGGTTCGAAAATACGCTTTGAAATTTTTTGGGGGAAAGGTAATTTTGATAAAGAATGGGTGAATGCAAGTGGTAGATCAGGAGGATTATTCTCGATTTGGGATCCTAGTCTTTTTGCTAAACAACAGGTTATCAAGGATCGCAACTTTCTGTTGATTTATGGGATGATTGTGGGTGAAAAGATTCCACTAATTGTTGTAAACGTCTATGGTCCACAAAATCGTAAGGAGAATATTGAGCTTTGGAGTACTCTATCAAGTTTGAAAGAAAGATTTTTGGGGAATTGGATATTTATAGGCGATTTTAATGAGGTTCGTTTTGAGGAAGATAGATTTAATTCGGTTTTTAATCCTAACGGGGCTAGAATTTTCAATGAATTCATCTATAAGACGGGACTTATGGTGTATATGATGAGTGGACGTAAATTCACGTTTAGAGCAGGAAATTCGTAGAAATTGAGTAAAATTGACAGGTTGCTTGTTTGTGATTCATTCTAGAACAAATGGCCGGAAGCTACTTTTGCTGCTTTAAGTATGGGGTTGTCGGATCATTGCCCAATTATATTGTTAACGGACTCAAGGAATTTTGGGCCTAAACCGTTTAAATTCTTCAATTCTTGGTTAACCCATCCTGAGTTGGCCGACATAGTCACAAGTAGCAGTAACAGGGTACTATCACTTGGAGCCCCATCCAAAATCTTGGCGCTCAAGCTTAAGAGTATGAAAGTGGCAATCAAAGAATGGGTTTCTGAGATAAAAAAGAAGCAAAACGAACAAATTTTGGAGGCAAAGGAGGTGATGATTAAATATGAGCAATTAATGGAGGAGAGAGTCCTATCGGAACAGGAACTTCTTCATGAGATTCAGTGTCGTATGAAATTGGATAAAATGGAGGCGGATAGAGTGTTGGATCTTAAACAACAATCGAGAGTCAAATGGGCGGTAGAGGGTGACGAGAATAGTGCTTTCTTCCACGGCTTCATTAAAAGTAGAATTTGTAAATCACGAATCAATGGACTTTTAATTGGAAATGAATGGTGCAGTGTTCTAGGAAGAATTAAACAAGAGGCCCATGATTATTTTGCAAAACACTTTCGGGAACCATTAAAGAATAGGCCTTCTTTTAACTGTGATGGCATTAAACGACTTTTGGATGAGGACAGAGATAGATTAGTTGAGAGATTTACAATTGGGGAAGTTTTACAAGCGGTTAAAGAATGTGAGGGTGACAGAGCACCGAGGCCGGATGGATTTAATTTCAACTTCATCAAGCGATTTTGGCACATTTTAGAGAAGGATTTCATGAATCTCATGCACCAATTTCACACGGATGGCTTCATTCATAAAGGTATCTCTTCTAGTTTCATAACGTTAATTCCTAAAGTTAAGGATCCTAGTGGTTTGAATGAATTTAGGCCCATCAGTTTACTTGGTTGTGTTTCAAAAGTAATTTCAAAAGTCTTGGCAAATCGTTTATGTAAAGTCATTCCACAAGTAATATCAGATGTACAAACGGGTTTTATTGCGGGTAGAAATATTTTAGATGGGCCATTAATAATTAACGAAATAATGGGTTGGGCTAATAGATCAAAAAAGAAAGCTCTTTTCTTTAAAATTGATTTTGAAAAAGCATTTGATTCGGTTAATTGGAGCTTTGTGGATAAAGTTATGGGCTTTATGAACTTTTCGGATAAGTGGAGAGTATGGGTTCAAGGGGTCTTATCTTCGGCTAGAGCTTCGATACTAGTTAATGGGTCACCGTCAAAAGAATTTCAATATGAGCGTGGAGTACGTCAGGGTGATCCACTTTCACCTCTTATATTTATTATTGCGATGGAAACACTCACACACTTTATGTCCCAAGGTTGTGAATTGGGCTGTTTTAATGGACTGAAATTGCCAAACAAGGGCCCAACAATTTCACACTTGATGTATGCAGATGATGTTTTGGTAATTGGTGAGTGGACGAAAGAGAATGTAAATTTTTTAAGACGATTTTTGAGGGCATTTAATCTAATGCCTGGATTAAAGATTAACTATCATAAATCTTCGTTAATTGGCATTGGCTGTAATGAGAGTGGAATAATGGAAGTGGCTACGGCCCTAGGGTGTAAGGTAGGGAAATTGCCGTTTACTCATCTTGGACTCACAATTGGTGCTAATATGAACAAAGCCAAGTATTGGAAGCCGGTGATTGATCTTGTTGAAGCTAGGCTTTCATTATGGAAGGCATCCACTCTTTCAATTGGAGGTAGGGTTACTTTAATCAAATCAGTGTTTGAAAGTCTACCAATTTACTTTTTCTCCTTGTACAAAGCTCCGGTAAGTGTGATTAATAAACTTAACCTACTAAGAAGGAGGTTCTTGTGGGGTGGCAACAAAGATAAAAAAGGAATAAGTTGGATATCATGGGACGTAGTTACAAGACCGAAAAAATATGGTGGATTGGGTTTAACTGATCTCAGAGACTTCAATATGAGTTTATTGGTTAAATGGCATTGGAGATTTAGAACCGAGGGTAATAAACTGTGGAGGACCTGTATTTGTGCCTTGCATGAGTCTCGACAAATGCCAAAAGCAATTCCTTGCAAGATGATTGCTACGGGATGTTGGAAAGAAATCTGTCAAATTGATAACTCTTTCATCAATAAAGGTGTCGATGTTCAATCATACTTTCAAGGGAAAATAGGGAATGGAGAAGTACTTCGTTTCTGGCTAGACAACTGGTCAGGAAACGGGCAATTATGCTAGTTATTTTCGGTGCTTTTCAATTTAGAAGCAGACAAGCAGGTTAAATTGGTGAATCGAATATCAAATACTGGAGGTTTTATTTGGAATTGGAAATCATCTAGTTGGTCGCAAGAGGCAATAAATGAGCTGATTAATCTGCACAGCTTGGGAATTTCGGTTAACTTCAGTCAAGATCAGGATACGTGGGAATGGAAATCGTGCAGCTCTATGGCATTCTCGGTTAGCAGGGTTAGAAAAATATTGAGTTCAAGATATAAGGATGATAGTAGTGTTATTTTCCCATGGAATAAGTTGCTTCCGATTAAGGTAAACATATTTGGATGGAGATTGTTGATGCAAAGATTACCCTCTAAAGACCTGCTGCTAAGAAGAGGTATAATAATTTCCAATTCTGATTGTGCCTTATGTGACGAGTGTGTGGAATCATTAGATCATTTAATGACCGGTTGCAAAGTATCAAGGGAGCTATGGAACGGGATTGAGGTATGGTGTAAACTTTCACCAATGGTCATATTTTCGTCCTATGACCTGATGTTCTTTCATAAATATGTCAACGGGTCAATCTCTCGAAAGGAAATCATTCAATCGATCATTTTGGTGGCCTGCTGGATCATCTGGAAAGCTCGCAATGAGGCGGTATTTAATGGTGTAAAGAGTGATGCGGGTAGATTGTTGAAAGAAGTCAAGTCAATGGGATATTTGTGGATAAAAAGCAGATGCAAGATCCGGAGTTTTGAGGAGCAACAGTGGATGGATTTCATTTTCAAGTAGTCTATATTGTGTGTGTGTGTGTATATATATATATATATATATATATATATATATATATATATATATATTATTGTTTGCTGATATTGGCTAATAATATGTATAGTAGCTTATGATGTATAGTTTCATATTGGAGTATTATTGATACCACTTTGGGCTAAATCTTATGGGGATACTATCAAAATCGATATAGGGTGAAAACCGGTGGCTCGACCTCTATTATCGGGGATTTTTTCCTGAATTCTTCAGGTTTTTTTCATCCCTTTTAGTATTTCTCCCATTTGGGATTTTGGCCCAAGGTGTGTCATTTGGTGTCTGTAAATTTGAGGGTCTATTTAACGTTCTTTGCTATTTAGACTTTTTTATAATATAATTAGCCTTTCAAAAAAACTAAATATGAACTCATAAGGTCACATTTAGTTGTTATTATCAGTTGGCTCAATTTCAATTTATATCATTGATGATGTCAGTGATTAATTTCCGGTAGCATATTTAAAAAAAAGTAAAAAAAAATAAGAAAAATTTGAAAATCGATTCTTGTTATAAGTGAATTGGACGGTTCATGCCAAAATCAAGTATGGCCAAAAATCGGTTTTATTTGGACACCGGTTTTCAAAACACTACTAAAGATTTTTATAACATTGACTGCGGTAAGTCAACCGTTTCTTTTAATGATCAATCTCATCCCTAATTTCGTGTTTAAAAAAGGTTATTAGTTTTAATTCATAAGGATTTGTACAATGTGCTTATAATTAAAAAAAAAACGTACAATTGTTCTAATTCAGTCTCATCTTTTTAAATTTTATACTATTTGTAAAATTGTGCTTATTAAAGAAAATGTACGCGTATTGCCTTTCTAATAAGGAAAGGCCCACTCGATCCTCTAGAGACCTAATTCATAAGGATAATGATTGATATTATAATAATAATAATAATAATAATAATAATATAATAATAATAATAATAATAATAATAATAATAATAATTAAATATAATAATTAAATAAAAGAATGTGATTGATTAACTGAACTTGAACTTCAATTTTGAATGATAATGTCATGTATGTGTTTCTTATATTATTATTATTATTATATTATTATTAAGATGATTATTATTATTATTATTATTATTATTATTATTATTATTATTATTATTATTATTATTATTATATAATTAAGATTATTATTATTATTATTATTATTATTATTATTATATATTTAAGATGATTATTATTATTATTATTATTATTATTATTATTATTATTATTATTATTATTATTATTATTATTATTATTATTATTATTATTATTATTATTATTATTATTATACACTTTCACATGCCATTAAATGTGTGTGATCACAATCTCACATGAATCAAATGGGAAACTCTCAACCCACGAGATTGTGACCTTTTTATTTTTAAATTTATTAAATTTATGATTTATTTAAAAGTGTCAAATTTAATTATTCAGACACAAATCTAAACACATTTTGAACAGATTGATTGTAGCGGAGAGTCACATTGAAGGGAAAAATAGCTGTTGCTAGAAGTTTATTCGTTATATGAAGTATAATCTCTTACTAAAAGTTACATTATATTTTTTGCTGAATTCTTTGTATGTAACTAGTCGGTAACCCGCGCAATGCGACGGTAGTGATAGAAAATATAATGGTAATTGACAATAATAGTCGACGTAACAATAATAATTATATTAGCATAGGTTAGTACTTCATTTATTCTTTCTTTTAGCCTATATTTCAATTTAATACTCCCTCCGTCCCAAATCTATTGTCCCCTTGTTGACTTTGGAGTCTTTCTTTGACAACTTTGACCTTAAATATTTTTATTTGTGTTATATAATACTTGATGCAAATTATACCAATGAAAATACATTCAAAATCCAATCAATTCATATATTTTGCATCAAATATTATATAACACAAACAAAAATATTGAAGGTCAAAGTTGAAAGATAAAGACTCTAAAGTCAACAAGGGGACAATAAATTTGGGACGGAGGGAGTATATATTTTATAGAATCATACTCGAAAGATTTATAATATGAATATTATTACTATAATAGTGATATAAAACAATTTTGATTATGTAAATTTAAGTTTTTACTAAATGTACAAACAATTCAAAATTATACTATACATCAAAATCTAATTGAACAAATTTAATCAATGGTTGACTTTATTTATTAAGAGAAGAAAATATGTGTAAATTGATTTGATTATGTTAACTTCTATATTTGTCCAATTAATTAGAGGGTACAAATGTAATTTCCAATATTCCTATTGTAAATATTAAGCCATAATGACTAAATGCATAATAAGGGTTTAAGATTAAGATATGAGTTCCAAGTCCGATTTGATTGGATTCAAAATGTCACCCGGTTTAATTAGTGCGTGTACCCCTTGATCAAACCTTCGTATTTAAGTGATTAAACTATATATATTCAACTACATCGTATTCAGTTCATTGATGGGGAAATGAGTTTTTTTACTCCGAATCCAATCTTGCATGGTTACAGCATGTCAAGTAATTGATAGGTATAAACTCTTTTAGAATTGAGGATCGCTAAAAAATCATATCATCTAAGAACGTGTATTCAATTTGCAAATAGAGTCAAAAGTGTACCAAAGTCGTGAAACGGCTTTTCGAGTATTTGGTATACTTTTTCCCCTTCCCAAGTACCTTCTTTTCTTGTAGTGAATATTGAAAGTAATTGTAAACGGCTAATAAAAATTCTGCAAAATATAAAAAAAGAATGAGCACGTTAGTCCTACATGAATCGGTAAAGACAAATAACTTTATACATTATTGTGTTTTTAAATATCTATACAGTTAGTATAAATATCACAAGAACATATATGGTGTTTTATAAGATTAAATATGTTTATATTAACAACTCTAAAATTTTGGATAGAATCCAAAGAATAAAGACACATAGTATATATGTATTCTAAGATTTTATTTTCATAGTTGGTGAATATTTTGGATACAATCAAAATTACAGTTCATTTCAAATGCTATCTTGTAAGCCGTGGATAACAATTGTTTTTAAGAAATCTAATTCTTAGGGATTGTTAAATTATTCATTTTATCCAAATTTAAATCCGAAAACTAATTTTTTTAATTATTTGTAAATTACAAAGGTTGCGGGGAAGATCTATTTTTTAGCCATGTAAGATTTTTTAGGAGAACATTAAAATGACACATTGGAAAAAAGTTTAGGTTTCAGTTGGAGAAGGACGTCAAATAGGACATCTCTTATCCTCTATTACTTAGATAGGTAACATTCTTGTTTTAATTCAAACGAAAATTCAAATGGAGCAAGTCTAAGTAAATAATACGGAGTATACATTATTTTTACGTACAGCAATAATTTAAAATTCGAGTATGGTTAAACTCAAAATCAAAAGATTCAATCGCATTAATTAACTATTAATCAAATATATAATATATGATGATATGATATAAAACTAGTAGTAGTATAGGCACATTAAAATATACACATATGTGACATGCATGATGGATAAACTATCCCCCGTACAATAAATTATTAGTTTAAATAGTGTTTATTGTTTCGTTATGTATTAAATATTTACACTTTTTACTATTGTATAAGTCGAACTTTGAAAAATTCTACTATATGTATTGAACTTGTAGATATTGTATGTAAAATTTTCTTTTTTGGTGATGGTCAAATTGGAAAGTTTCCTTTTTTACATGTACTCAAAATAGAAATAATACATACAATAGATCATATTTACAAGTTTACTATATAAAATAGAAAAAATATGAGTATATTACATACAATAGTAATATGTGTAAAATTTAATACATAACGAACAATAAACCCGTAAAAATACGTTGAGTATACTTTAACACAGTCTTTGAAAGTGAGATGAATCTTAAAGTCGAGATATTGCAAGTTCACTTTTTCGATTATGAGGTTGACCTTGTTGTAACAGAGTTTGATCTGCATGAACTTCCTTTTTAGATTCATTCGGTGTTTTGATAGAAAGCTGAAGAGCTTCAGCTGCTTTCCTAAGCTCCACCTTTTGTATTTTACCGGTGCTAGTTTTTGGCAATTCTTTCACAAACTCTACTTTTTTAGGAACCATAAAATTCGACATATTCTTCTTGCAGTATGCTAAGATTTCGGTTTCGGTTGTTTCTTCGGACTTTTTTAAGACAACGAAAGCACAAGGGCTCTCTCCCCACTTTGGATGGGGCATTGCAACCACCGCGGCTTCAAGTATCGCAGGGTGGTTAAATAGAACAGATTCGAGCTCCACGCTACTAATATTTTCTCCACCAGAGATGATAACGTCTTTCGACCTATCTTTGATTTCCATGTATCCATCAGGGTGTATGACTCCTACATCGCCTGTTAAGAACCATCCTTTCTGAATGGCCTTTGCAGTTTCCTTCTCATCTTTTAAGTATCCTTTCATTATGCTACTGCCTCGGAGTACGATTTCTCCCATTGTTCTACCGTCATGTGGGACGCTATTCATTGTTTTCTTGTCCTTAATATCGACATCAGCGAGTGTAAGAATACTTACACCTTGACGAGCCTTCAATCTGGCTTGATGATTTCTAGATAACTCATTCCACTTGGTTTGCCACTCACATATTAACGCAGGACCTGTGGCCTCTGTAAGGCCATAGGCATGCGTTATGTAGAATCCAAGGTCCTCCATTTTCTTTAGGAGGGGAGCAGGAGGAGGTGCTCCTCCTGTTAGTACGTTAACCTTATTGACTATTTCACACCGCTCGTGTGATTCGGCTTCTAAAAGCATGTTGAAGATGACAGGTGCACAACACATGTGAGTTACCTTATGTTTGGAAATACATCCATAAATTTCCTTTGCGTTGGTGTTGCGTATGCATACATTTGTGCCACCTCTAGCTGCTACGCCCCAAGTGAATGTCTAACCGTTACAGTGGAACATTGGTAGTGACCACAAGTACACCACCTCGGTGCCCATTTCCCAACCTTGTATCAAACTCATAGTGCTCAAAAACGCACCCCGGTGACTATAGACCACCCCCTTAGGCTCAGAGGTTGTTCCAGATGTGTAGTTCAACGAGATTGCATCCCACTCGTCGTCCAGATCTTCACCTAGGTACTCGGGATTGCCGTGACGGATAAGTTTTTCGTACTCCAACTTCCCAAGACGGACCCCAGTGGGATTTTCAATGTCATCAATAACAATGACCAAAGGTATAGCGTATTGACCTGAAGTGCTATCTTCCAAACCGGCCACCAACAACCGTAGCGCATCAGCTGCTACAGGAACGTACTCATAATCGATGAAGACGACTTTGGCTTCTGAATGACGGAGGATGGTGGCTATGTTTTTAGCATCTAGCCTTGTGTTGATTGCATTAAGCACTGCTCCTGCCATGGGGACTGCGAAATGCATCTCATATAATGCAGGTGTATTCGGTGCTAGTATAGAGACCTAGCAAATTAATATATCAACAAATAAATTCATTAAATGCTACTCACAGTTATTTTTATTTATAAATGGAATTGTAACAAAAATCTTACAACATCATTCTTGGCAATGTTAAGCGTACGCAGTGAGTAGGCGAGGCGACATGATCGTTCATAAGTTTGGCTCCAAGTGAATCTGACTTGGTTGTATATTAACGAAGTACGCCCCGAATAAATCTTGGCTGCTCTTTTGATAAATGTGAAAGGACTAAGGGGAACATAGTTTGCTCGACACTTTGTAAGTTTGTCCATTATTATTATTAGTTTTTTGTACAAGATGGAAGTGAAAGAAGGGAGATGGAAATGAAGATAAAAGAAGGGTGGACATAAAATAAAACTATATATAAAAACAAGTAACACGTTATGAAGGTGTTTGTGGTGTGTAGGTGACAACAGAAGGAATTGGGTTGTGGATGACAAATGGGTTAATTACTTAACTATTTTGAATAATTTACGGGCAAGCATATGGAGATTGGAGATAAGTGTAATTCATTAAACAAATGGTAGTTGACTTTTATATATTTTTATATTTATTTTTATTGTAATATATTTGTCCATAAAATCTACACATAAACGTGCACGTCTGAATATATCTTTTTCTCGGTTACAATACAAAAATGTTAATTTTTGTCTTTTAAGCACGCATCAACAATACAATAAATATAAATATTATGATATATTTATATTTATATCATAATATTTATATTTATTAAGTAATTCATTTAGACTCATCCAAATTATTGTGGAGGAGACCCAACAAGTTTATCCCCTCTTAAAAATTAAACAAATTGATTCATAATTAACCGATGAGTTTAAAATTGTCGAACTAGAAGGAATAATATGTAAATCGGCGTTGAACTCAATATCATGCAAAGTTGGGACTAATTTGATATTGGGCTGGTGCTACAGATGGGCACTAGTGCACTACTCGTATCATCAATTTTATGAGTTACGCTGAAAAGCTGAAGACTAATGGGCCGGTTGGCAGCATTTACTACATGTTTGTTTTAGATTACACTAGCGTAAACAAAAAACTCGAATCCGAAATGGAACCCGAAAAAAAATCCGAAGCCGAATTTTTGAAACGGATTTATTTAACCCGGTTCGTAATTTTTGAGTACCCGGCGGGTAGGGACCCGGGCTGAGTTTTTTGCCTTCAAAATCGGGTTGAACCCGGGTTGAAACCTGGTTGGGGTGAAAAACCGGTGATGACCCGGAAAAATCAGTTTTAACCCGGCTGAATTATTTAAAAAACCCGGGATGGGTTCGGGTTGGTTAAATACCCGGTTTCTCACTCGTTGATTACAACCCGGTTTGGGTTGGCGGGTCGGGTTGGATCGGGTTGTGTATAACCCGATTTTTGTTCATACCTATATTACACAAGTATAAAACTAATGTTAACATTTTGCGTGTGTTTGACCAAACTAGCTTGTAGTTGAAGCTAAAGCTTATAGCTATAACTTATATTATAAGTTAGAAACTGGAGTTTATGTGTTTACAAGTATTTGGTAAAACTAGTTGCAGCTTGTTGATGTAAATTGACATAAAAGGACAAAAAATATATGATAAATAATGATATAAATGGTATATATGTAATTTCTACTATAATAAGCTTATACCTTATTTTTTTAAGCTACTTCCATTAGCTTTTTTTCATATTTTTTCAATAAGTTATCAAAAATTTTTTTACCAAACAAAGCTTGAAGCTTAAGTTTGTGAAAAAAATAAGCTTAAGCTCTAATAAGCTCTAATAAGCTAGGTTATCAAACATACCCTTAATGATCAACTAGTAGCTTTTTTAATTATTTATATATTATTACAATTTTTGGTAATTTTTTTCGGATTTTGTTAAATAAATCCTTTAGGACTCTTTTTAAGTTACCCAGACATGCTTTGGGAGTTGTAAACTATTAACTAACCCTCATATCCTCCTGAATTAATGTTGACCCTGAATTTTAATTAAATGTACAAGTAAAATATGCATGTTAACAAAAGTTCTTAGGGCTTCATTTAGCAAAATCCAATTACCATTCTAATTACTTTTAGTATCTGCATGAAAATAAAATAGGCCCTTCGAGGTTCTACAAATTACGTGGATAGAGCTCGTTCGGTTAGTGTCAAAAGTTTTCATTTTAAAAATTGCTAAAATTTGTATTATGGGTTGGAACATTTCATCGATGACAACAATGTTGCTATAGTGGTTAATACACACACAGAGGATTAAAGTATATAATAATGTTCGCTTGAGGTACATAAGTTTATGATTTGACAAAACTATGAGTTAATTATACGTATTGTGTTTAAGGGTAACTAAAGTTTATTAATATGTTTACAAGGATAACTAAAGTTTATTAAAATGTTCAAAAGGGTAATAAAAGTTTATAAAATTGTTAAAATTGATGAATCTTTATCAGCTCATTTCCCACTTGGGAGGGGTTTTAAAAGTTGAGTTATATTTTTATCAAATCATAAACTTTGATACCTCAAGTGAACATTTTGAAATACTTTAATCCCTGTATTTATAGACTCGACTTACAATAATGTTCCCACTTCGATTATGAAGAACATACTAGTATATGTTGCTGAAATTAAAGACACAAAATATAAGAGCTGATAGCTTAGTAAGCTAAAGAGATAAGATTATAAAATAAAAGTATTACTATTATTATACAAACATAAATTAATACAATAATCTATATAGAAACCCTGATGATTTACGGTTTTACACAATGGGTTTAAAGCCCTTATCTTGATAGGCTGTGGCCCAACTTAATATATGGAAGCCCTCAAAGGCTTATAAACCTTTGAGACATGAGTAAGCCCGTAAACAAATCAAACGAACACGAACGGAGTCTGTTCGTGTTCGTTCATTAAGGTTTTGACGAACAAATGAACGAATACTGATGGATAAGCGAACGGATTTTGTTATTCATGTTTGTTCACTAAGAAAATTTGTTTGTTCACGACCGTATATATACACATCTACACATATATATTATAGAACTTAATGCATTTCTTCTTATTTTAAACAAATCTCAACAAACACATAATTTAATGCATTTCTTCTTATTTTAAACAAATCTCAACAAACATAAACGACCGTATATATACACATCTACACATATATATTATAGAACTTGAAACATTGCAATGTATATTCAACATTACAAAACGATCACAATATGAAGATAAACTCATTTGTTTGGTCCGATCGTATGTAAGAGCAACAGATCTGAAACTATTGGTGGGAGAGAGTGGAAGTGTGTTTGGAGTGGATGAAAATGTGAGGTGAAAATATCTATATGTTTAATATTTTTAAATGAAAATATCTAAATATTTAATAATATTATACTTAAAATTTAGCTTAAATCAAAATATGATATACAAATATGTATTAATTTAATTAAACTATTAATTAATAAACGAACATGTAACCGAACGTTCACGAACATGTTATCGAACGTTCACGAACGTAAATGAACGAACGGGACTTGTGTTCATGTTCGTTCATATAATTAAACGAACGTAAAAATTTGTTCATGTTCGTTCATATAACGAAACGAACGAACATAAACGAACTTCCCACCGAACGGTTCGTGAATAGTTCGACGAACCGTCAGTTCGTTTACAGGCCTAGATATGAGACATCATTAATAGTTGTACCAATATGATAAGAAGTTTCTTACATATAATATACAATTAAGTAGTTAGTAACACATTATGAATATTATACTTTAGTTAAATACATTTATAAGAAACTAACCCGTTAAAATAAAGAAGAAAGTTATTCGGAACCAAAATCTAACTCTCTACCATGAAAAAGCTAGGTGTTGCAAACTCAAGCACACGGTAATGAAGTTAATAGAAGAAACTCCAGATTTATTTGATTAATAATAATTAGAACTTAAACATTACTAAAGTCGTATAGCTATATGTTTTGGGATCTGATTTTCAAATCTGATTTAGGAAATTATCAAAGGGAATTTCTAACTTGTGCCCTAAGGGCACATGTTAAGTGGTGAATATTCTTCTCGAAAATTGGAAAAGTTGAAAATATTCTTTTCGAAAAATGAAAAAGGTATTAAGATTCTTCTTGAAAAATGCATTTCTCATTTTTCGAGAAGAATATTCTTGTCTTAACATATGCCCTTAGGGCACACGTTAGACAAACCCATTATCAAATTAATGAGTCACATCTCAAAAGTCAAACCTAATTATTTACCGATAATGATTAATTATCTAAAAGCACAATAAACAACTATTAATTTTGTTCTTTACAAGAGAACGTAGGTTTTTTAGAAGCTTACTAGACTCACTTAAATTTTACAAAGAAAATTTCACATAATAATATGGCATCATTTATGGTCCAATCATAATATATTTCACTTTCTCTTTCTTCCTTATCTCCTATAATTGAATTGGTCCACATCAATTTGTGAATATAATTTTATAAAACGTGTGTGAACAAATCATTTCTCTTTTGTTTTTTAACCATGATATGTCACTATCCATATTATGTATTGTCAAAACTGTTAACCAGAAAACAAAATAGGTAAGCATAAAACATGTGTTTAGCGTCATAAACAATACATACATGTAACGCATGAGGGATAAAATTTGCGCACCACATAATAATTTTTTACATTGAAATACGTTTAGCAATCTCCCTTAAATATATTATTGTCCCTATAGTTACGGGAACTTCAAATTTAAATTCTAGACATTGCAAGTACCTTTTCTTGATTTTGATGTTCATCTCGATGATGCAGACTTTGATTAAAACTAATATCTTTCTCAGATTCCTTACCATCGGACGTTGTCTTTAAAGAGATCTGAAGTGTTTCTGCAATTTTTCTAAGCTTCACTTTTTGTACTTTACCGGTACTTGTTTTTGGTAGTACTTTAACAAAATGTATTTTTTTGGGAACCATAAATTTTGGCATATTTTTCTTGCAATAAGCCAAGATTTCGATTTCGGTTGTGTCTCTCGTCTCGTTCAAGACTACGAAAGCACAAGGGCTCTCTCCCCACCTTGGATGGGGCATTGCAACCACTGCGGCTTCAAGTATGGTCGGGTGGCTAAATAGAACAGACTCGAGTTCCACGCTACTAATATTTTCTCCACCGGAGATAATCACATCCTTTGACCTGTCTTTAATTTCCATGTATCCGTCGGGATGTATAACTCCAACATCACCGGTAAAGAACCATCCATTCCGAAAGGCTTTTGCAGTTTCTTTCTCATCTTTTAAATATCCTTTCATGACGCTACTTCCTCGGAGTACGATCTCTCCCATTGTTTTACCGTCGTGTGGAACGCCCTCCATTGTTTCCTTGTCCATAACATCAACATCAGCGAGTGAAAGAATACTTACACCTTGCCGAGCCTTCAACCTGGCTTGATGATCTCTAGGCAGCTGATTCCACTTGGTTTGCCACTCGCATATTAGGGCAGGCCCTGTGGCCTCGGTAAGGCCATACGCATGCGTTATGTGGAATCCAAGGTCTTCCATTTTCTTCAGGAGGACAGCAGGTGGAGGTGCCCCTCCTGTTAGTATGTTAACCTTAGAGGTTATTTGACGTACCTCATGTGGCTTCGCCTCTAAAAGCATGTTGAAGATGATAGGTGCACAACACATGTGAGTCACCTTATGATTTGAAATACTTTTGTAAATCTGCTCGGCACTTGTGTTGCGTATGCACACATTGGTGCCACCTCTAGCCGCTACACCCCAAGTAAATGTCCAACCATTACAGTGAAACATTGGTAGTGACCACAAGTATACAGCCTCGGTACCCATTTCCCAGCCTTGAATCAAGCTCATAGTGCTCAAGAAGGCACCCCGGTGGCTATAGACCACCCCCTTGGGTTCAGAGGTGGTTCCAGACGTGTAGTTCAGTGAGATAGCATCCCACTCGTCTTCAAGGTCTTCACCTGGATACTGGGGATTACCGTGATGGATGAGCTGCTCATACTCCAATTTTCCAAGACGCGCCCCTGTTGGCCTTGTAAGATTATCAATGACAATGACTAAAGGCATAACGTGCTGGTGTGAAGGGTCGTCTTCTAATCCGGCCAAAAGCAATCGTAGAGCATCAGATGCTATGGGAACATATTCGTAGTCAACGAAGAAGACTTTGGCTTCAGAATGACGGAGAATGGTGGCTATGTTTTTAGCATCTAGCCTTGTGTTAATTGCATTAAGCACCGCTCCTGCCATGGGGACGGCAAAATGCATCTCATATAAAGCGGGTGTGTTTGGTGCAAGTACAGATACCTGGTCAATTTAAGGAAAATCAGATCGAATTACAATAAAAATAATATTGAACTAAATGTTTATTTTTCGGATTAAGATCCTCTCATGGTGACCTGACACAAGGAGTTCATTTTCACATTCGATAACGACATATATATAAATGCATGTCAAGGATATAACAAGCCAAGATACTTACAACATCATTCTTGACAACATTAAGCGAGCGAAGTGAGTAGGCGAGGCGACATGATCGTTCATAAGTTTGGCTCCAGGTGAAGTGAACTCCATCATATATGACGGAAGTGCGGTTTGCGTAAATCTTGGAAGCTCTTTTGATAAATGTGAGTGGAGTGAGAGGGACATAGTTTGCTGAACACTTAACAAGTTTGTCCATTTAAACCTTTTCAACTAGAGTTGCTTGTATGATATTATGATGGCAATACTTATGTTTGATTGCACTGAATGTTGTAAACTTATATCTTAAAGAGGAAGATAGACAAATCTATATATGAAATATTGTGGCAATTAGATCGAGGAACATAGGGTGGGTATAAATATAAGGAAAGTTGCAAATTATGTACGTAAGGTGGGTGTGGGTGACCGAGAAAGGGAAGGATGACGAGGAGTATTTTGTTAGATAGTAGTAGAGAAGATGTTTTGATATGATATTCTAAATGACTATGACTATTGCATTTTTAACGTGTGTTTGAAAACAATAGGCTTATCTACTTTTATAATAGAAGCATGTCCCGTAATTATTCAATTCGTGATATACATAGTTTTTTATTAATTAAATGGACATTTTTCTTAGAAGCGAGCATGGGTTAGTTTGGGTCGTGTTAAAAAGCTAAGATGAATTTAGCTTTATAACAATCTTGCTTGAATAATAGCTTAGAAATAACTTAGTGTGTTTTTGTGCAGAAGTTTCTTTGGTAGATATTGGTCTTGTTAGATTGCATTTGGTCAAGTTAGAGTTTGGAGTGCAAATGTGTCAAGAATCAAAGCTAAAGGAATAAGAGATCAAAGTCTAGGGACCAGAAGTGATGATATTAAGAAGGGTCAAAGTGCATTTATAAATAAGCGAAAATTATATAAAGCTTATTTATAGTTTATTTTAGAAGATAACAAAATATTATCAACTTTCTCAGATTTGTATTCTTCGTATTCTCTCTCTCACCCAAACTAGGGTTTGATCTGTTCTTGTCATTCTGTGTATATTCATCACATTGATTAATATACAATTCTTCTTGTAATCGTATAATGATTCTGGATTTATAACATACACATATTTCTTAGATTCGTGTTTAATATAATCGAGGTATTTTTCTTTTCATATGATTCTCTTGTGTTTATAATCGATTTATAGAATTTTACATGGTATCAGAGCCTCATTGGCTTTGATATTTGATAATCAATCAACGATTTCACAAATTAATGTTTGAAAATCAGTTTTCTGAAAAATTAGGGTTTATAACATAAAATTGGGAATCTGTTGATTCTTATGGTTCTTGCGTATTAACGGGCTAGATCCGGGACTATTACACGATTATTTCATCAAGTTCTTGGTAGATCTTTGAGTTAGGGGTTGAAACCCTAATTTGATTGTTCATTAAAAATTAGGGTTTCTTCTGGTGATTCATTATTCTTGTAAGTTCCAATTCCGCTGCATCTGGTAATAACTGATTTGCAAGGAGTGAATTGCTCAGGCGACCTCTCTGTAAGATCTTTCTAACTCACCCTCTCTGTAGCAATTAACTTTGGTGTTAGAGGGCTATGACATCAAAGAGATTGGCCTATAGTTTGGGATCGAATGTGTTACCGCTTTCTTTTGTGAAGATTAATTGGTTATCTGTTTATTTCTTCGTTTATTAGCAAATTGTTTTGTGAATATTACTCTACTGTGTACTAATCTTTTCTTGGTAGAAGAGAGAGATCCTTTGGCTGAACTTGACTTGCCACTTTAAAGTGGACAATATCTCTTTAAGGTTCTGTGTGTGTTGATTCTGTTACTATCTGATTATTGATTGTTATTTCATATCTAAATTCTGTATGAAAAATGTCTGAATTTGAGCAAAGTGATGAAACTCTTATTAGTAAATTGGATTTTGGGGATCCACTGTATCTACATCCTAGTGATATCAGTAGTACACCTCTTATAACAACCAAGCTAATTGGTACAGAAAATTATAGGGTGTGGTCTTGTGCTATGATTTTAGCTCTTGAAACAAAGAATAAAATGGGATTTATAACTGGAAAGTGTGTTAAATCTAAAGATGATGAGGTCTTGGCTAATCAATAGGACAGATGTAATTCAGTTGTAGTATCTTGGATCTTGGGTTCTATTTCATAAGAGCTTTATCTTGGTCAAATCTTTTCAAAAATTGCTTCTGAGGTTTGGGATGAACTTAAAGAAACATATGATAAGGTTGATGGGTCTGTTGTGTTTAATCTGCGATTAAAATCAACTCTCTTACTCAAAATGGTAGTTCTATGTCTGATTATTATCACAAGTTAAACTCTTAATAGAAACAATATGATGCTATGGTGCAGCTGCCTGTATGTAGCTGTAATGCAGCAAAAGAATTTCAAGATCATAGGCAATTAATGAAACTTATGCAATTCTTGATGGGATCAGATGAAGCTTATCAACCTATGAGAAGTAACTTGTTAATGACTGATCCCTTACTATCCACTAAAACTGCTTTTGCAATTATGTCTAGGAAAGAGTCTCATAGAGCTTCTTCTTCTAGTTCATATGCTACTAAAAGTAATTCTGCTGCTTTTGTTGTAAAAACTTCACAATTTAATGATAATAAAAGAGTGGTTGGTAGAGGACCTAATCCCAATTTGAAATGTACTAAGTGTAATTAAATTGGTCATACTATTGATAGATGTTATGAGATTGTTGGATATCCTCCTACTTATAGAGGGAGACCTACAAATAATAAACCTTATAACAATAGTAATACTAATTCTTCTTGGTCTAATAATTTCTCTGGAAACAAGTCTTTTGCTAGCAATAACAGTGTGACTGAAAAGCAAAGTTCAATGCCATTGACTGAGGATCAATTAACCAAACTTATGAGCTAGTTAAACTCTAGAAGTTCATCTGAAGAGTCTAAATCAAATCTGTCTGCAAATATGGCAGGTATAGGATCAAATTCTTTAAAACCTGGGTGGATCATAGATTCAGGAGCTAATCAGCACTATACTACAACTGAATATGGTCTGAAAAACATTGTAAACATTGTTGATCTTAACTTAGTTGTTGAACATCCTAATGGTACAATGGCTAAAATAAGTAAGATTGGTGATTGTTGTTTGACATCTAATGTTACTCTTTTTGATGTGTTGGTGGTTCCTGAATATAATGTTAATCTCTTATCTGTTAACAAATTAGCTAGGGATAGCAAAAAGTTTGTTGGTTTTGATGAATATAAGTGTTACATTCAGGACTTGCCCCAAAATAGAATGTTGGGAAGGACTCTGGGGACTGGTAGTGTGCAGGATGGTCTCTATTTCTTTGATGATGATGTTGTGTGTGGTAAGACTGGTAGTTTTAATGCTTCTGTGAATATGTGTTTGTTGTCTAAGCATATTTGGCACAACAGGCTTGGACATCCTGCAGAGCCTGTGTTACATGTGCTTGAGTCTCAACTTTGTTTTGGTAATGAAAGTGTTATGCCTTGTGAGGTTTGCCATAAGGCAAAACAAACAAGGGAACCCTTTCCTCTTAGTGAACATAAAACCAAGAGTGTTGGTGATATTATTCACTTCGATCTGTGGGGTCCTTACAGAGTGACTAGTAGGGATGGATACAAGTATTTTTTAACAATTGTTTATGATTATTCTAGAGCTGTTTGGGTGTTTCTATTAAAATCAAAATTTGAAACTTCTGATAACATAATAACTTTTGTGAACATGATTCAAACACAGTTTAATAAAACTGTTAAGATTTTCAGAAGTGATAATGGGTCTGAGTTTGTAAATCAAACACTTAATAAATTCTTTAAAAGCAAAGGTATCTTGCATCAAACATCTTGTACTTACACTCCCCAGCAAAATGGGGTTGTGGAAAGGAAACATAGGCACTTGCTTAATGTTTCTAGGTCACTTTTTTTCAAGGGGAGTACCTCTTAATATGTGGAGTGATTGTGTTCTAATTGCTACTTACTTGATTAACAGGAATCCTGCTTCTGTTTTAAATGGTAAGTTACCCTATGAAATAGTGTATGGTTTTAAACCATCTCTAGCCCCATCTAAGGGTGTTTGTTGTTTGTGTTTTGCCACCAAACTTAACAATTCTGATAAGTTTGGTGTTAGATCTGAGAAATGTATCTTTTTGGGATATTCTAATACACAAAAAGGTTATAAACTCTATAGTCTTGATTCTAAAATGACTTTTGTTTCAAGAGATGTCAAGTTTTATGAGCATGTTTTTCCTTTTAAAATGTCTTCTGAACAAATGAATAATGTTTATAAAGATATTAATCATTTGAATTTCTTTGATAATAAAAAGTCTTCTCAAAATGATGGTTTCTCTAGTATACCCTATGATGATGATCTCAATATTAATAATGTTGACAACAAATTATCTTCTACCCTTGTGTCTGAAGTACAAGGTTCTACCAGTGCTTCTAATGTTACTTATGATAGTACAAATATAAGTAACACAGAAGATACTGTTGGTGATCATGTTAATGCACCTGGCACTTCAAGTACTTCTACCAGTGTAGAAGAAAATTATGCAACTACATATGATAATGTGTTACCAAATGTAACTGATAGTATTGAGGGTGGTGGTGTATTAATACCTCCTCCTTCTAATCTTAGAAGGTCAACTAGAGAAACCACAGTTCCAAAAAGATTTGATGATTTTGTGATTAATAGTAGAGTCAAGTATGGTATGGAAAGGTTTGTTAATTATTCAAAATTAAACTCTGAAAATTTGTGTTTTGCTTCTATTTTGAATAAAAATGTTGAACCAAAGACATATTTTGAAGCATCAAAAGATAAAAATTAGATAGATGCTATGAATGCTGAAATGGAAGCATTGTATAGGAATAAAACTTGGGTACTTTCTGATCTTCCACCTAATAGGAAACCTATTGGGTGCAAGTGGGTTTATAAGGTTAAGTATAAATCCACAGGAGAGATAGAAAGGTACAAAGCCAGGCTTGTTGCTAAAGGCTATGGTCAAACTGAAGGGGTGGATTATGATGAAACATTTTCACCAGTTGTGAAAATGATAACTGTTAGAAGTGTAATTAGTTTAACTGTTAATAAAGGTTGGACATTGTTTCAATTAGATATTGACAATGCCTTTTTATATGGAGATTTAGATGAGAAAGTCTACATGACTCTTCCTCAAGGTTATTTTAATATTGGTGAAACAAAAGTTTGTAAACTTATAAAGTTTTTATATGGGCTAAAACAAGCTCCTAGAAAATGGAATGAGAAATTTTCAAATTATTTGCTTGATCATGGTTTTGTTCAAAGTAAATGTGATTATTCTTTGTATACTAAGTGTAAAGGTAATATATTTGTTGTGTTATTAGTCTATGTAGATGATATTGTATTGACTGGAAATGATATAAATAAGATTAATTCTGTGAAAAGTTTTCTGAGTTCAAAATTCATGATTAAAGATCTTGGTAAACTGAAATATTTTCTTGGTATTGAAGTGATAGATACTGATAAAGGTTTGTGTTTATCTCAAAGAAAGTATTGTTTGGAATTGTTGCATGAATTTGGTCTTCTAGCTTGTAAACCTCTAAATACGCCCATAGAAGTGAATGTGGCATCTTATAAAGGTGATGAGAATGAGAAGGTTTTGAGTAATATGACTATTTATCAAAAGCTGGTTGGAAAATTGATCTATATTACAGTTATTAGACCTAATATCAGTTATGTTATACATATATTGAGTCAAGTTATGCATTCACCAACTCAGGCTCATTTGAAATTGGCTTTTAGAGTATTAAGGTACTTGAAGGCTAATCCTGGTAAGGGTATTCACTTTGTGAGAGGTATGGATCTTAAACTTTGTGCTTATGTTGATTCTGATTGGGGAAAGAACTTAGTAAGTAGAAAATCAATTACTGGTTTTTGTATATTTCTGGGAGGATCTTTAATATCATGGAAAAGTAAAAAACAGTCTACCATCTCTAGATCTTCTGCTGAAGCAGAATATAGAGCTATGGCAGTTGTGACATGTGAATTGTTGTGGATTATTAATATATTGACTGATTTGAAAGTTACAAATTTAATTCCTATTAAAAGGCTAGAAGAATGGGACCCATTATGGGACAGACAATGCATTACAGACGTATGATCATTACGCTTCAACCGGGTTATTCTATTCCACCTCTTAGAAAGAAAAGAACTTAAATCAAAATACTTAATAGCATGGCGATACATTTATACAAAACTTCTACCCCGAGCACATGCAATGGAACCGTAGACAGTCAAGTGAAATCCAATCCACGAAATAATTTGATCTATGGACAGCATCATTGTGGTAAAGGTCGTAATGCCAGAGGAATCATTACCGCAGGGCATAGAGGGGGAGGTCATAAGCGTCTATACCGTAAAATAGATTTTCGACGGAATGAAAAAGACATATATGGTAGAATCGTAACCATAGAATACGACCCGAATCGAAATGCATACATTTGTCTCATACACTATAGGGATGGTGAGAAGAGATATATTTTACATCCCAGGGGGGCTATATGTTTTGTGACAATGTGCCTGCTATACAAATTGCTTCTAATCCTGTTCATCATGAAAGGACTAAGCACTTTGAATTAGATTGGCACATTGTGAGAGAAAAAGTGTGTAGTGGTGTTTTGAATCCAGTAAAAATTACTTCTGCTTTGAATACTGCAGATTTGTTTACTAAAGGTCTTCCTGCAAGTCAACACAATCTTTTGTGTAATCAACTTAATTTGTTTGATGTATTCTCAAGCTAAGATTGTAGGGGTGTGTTAAAAAACTAAGATGAATTTAGCTTTATAACAATCTTGCTTGAATAATGGCTTGGAAATAACTTAGTGTGTTTTTGTGCAGAAGTTTCTTTGGTAGATATTGGTCTTGTTAGATTGCATTTGGTCAAGTTAGAGTTTGGAGTGCAAATGTGTCAAGAATCAAAGTTGAAGGACTAAGAGATCAAAGTCTAGGGACCAGAAGTGATGATAATATATTAAGAAGGGTCAGAGTGCATTTATAAATAAGCTAAATTATATAAAGCTTATTTATAGTTTATTTTAGAAGATAACAAAATATTATCATCTTTCTCATATTTGTATTCTTCGTATTCTCTCTCTCACCCAAACTAGGGTTTGATCTGTTCTTGTCATATTGTGTATATTCATCACATTGATGAATATACAATTCTTCTTGTAATCGTATAATGATTCAGGATTTATAACATACACATATTTCTTAGATTCGTGTTTAATATAATCGAGGTATTTTTCTTTTCATACGATTCTCTTGTGTTTATAATCGATTTATAGAATTTTACAGGTCGTTAAAAACTATTTTTATAATAGACTAATTGCATATTTGAAGTGGGTCGGCTAATAATAGGTTAGTTAGAACCATTAACTATAAGTTAATAATAGGTTGGTTATAACCATTAACTATAAGAGAACTGTTAAAGTCGGTTACTAGGATTCTACTTAATTGAAACATCGGTTATCATAATCAGTCGGTTAATATGGGTCAATTTTGTCGGTTAAATCAGTTATGAGTCCGTTTCGGTTAATTATTTTGTCACCCCTAATTTTCTTTATAATAAACTATTTACATTAGTGGTTTAAAACAGATACCAACACATATATATGTGAAAATATACCAAAGCATTGGTTTAAACGACTTTGGTACATTAGATTAAAGGGTTTAGTGTCTAGGAATGTATCAAACTTTCACCAAATCTCTATTATGTGGATCCAACTTACAAAACTCAATATTAATGTACTCAACTTGTAAAAACCCTTATATTGATGTACTTTGATACTGTGTCACGCACATAGAATGCCACGTGGCACAAGGAGAGAGTGACACGTCATCAAAGTACATCAATATAAAGGTTTTTACAAGTTGAGTACATTAATATTGAGTTTCGTAAGTTGGATACACAATAGAGATTTGGTGAAAGTTTGATACATTCTCAAACACTAAGACCTAAATTAAAACATAAATAGTTGACAACAGTATGTCAAATGTGGTGTCGAAAAGAAGAAAAAAAACTCATTTTAATGGTGTGATTTTTTCAAGTAATTAAGTCACCCCTTTTAAGATAAGTTAGTTTAGGATTTTATTGTGTACTTGGTTATAGGACCTAATAATAAGTTATATTAAATAGTGATATGTGAAACCAATTTATTAAACCGATTTAGTGTAAAGTTAATGGTTCGCTAATTGTGATATCACTCGTATTAGACGGTGAGTCTCTCTCTTTAAATAAACTTAATAAGATATCAAATTGTGTGAACTTCAATTTTTTGATGACACCTATGACTAATTTTTTTGAGTCAACCACTAGAATTTATGTATATGGATCATATTATCATTATTATTATCATTGATTAATAAATAAATTCATCAATGAAGAGCTACCCATCAATCATCAATCATCATATTTAAAAGAATATGTTGAAAATATTTGGAGTTTGATTCATCTCATATGCACATCATCAGGGGCAAGAGTGTTTGTGATTGATTCGTCTCATATGTCACATCATCAAGGGCAAGAGTGTTTGTAATTAATTCATCTCATATGTCACACCATTAGGGGCGGAGCTTAAACAATTCTTTTGGAGGGGCTGAAATCATTTGATGCATGTTATACATCAATAAGAAAACATTCATGCGATAATGCTATTAAATTTACAATTCATAACATTAATTAACTACGTATTATATTGATATTTGATCGAGTGTCATGAAATTTTATTTGGAATTTCATAAAGGTAGATACCTTATAGTAATGATTGACATAAAGATTTATAGTCTTATTTTAAATATATTATAGGAAGCGGAGTTATTACATCATCAATTAAAAGTATATTCAATTCATCAATTAGATTCCCCTTATTTTAATACATTAAAAATGAAACCTATATTTTAATTAAACAATCGTCATCCCTATGTGTATACACAAGTTTAAAATTTAAACAGCATACACGAAAGAATAAAGTAGTAACAAGTATGGACATAAAAAAACTTTTAAATATTTTTTCCAGATTATTCTTATCTTTAGCAAACTAAATAAAAAATAAGTCGTTACTAACAAACTTAGTAATATGTTTGTAACTATTAGCACCATGCCCGCGCAAAGCAGTGGGTAATATTATAAGAAGTGGCTTAAATAACATTACGTAAGTTTTCATGATTTAGGGTTTATAGGCGTTTTAGTTTTTAGTGTCCAGTTTGGGTTTGAGGTTTTACATTAGCTCGATTCGTGTCACATGTATGTTCACATCGTTGAAATTTCAGAGATTGAAATGAGTAGATATTAAACATGTTGTTTTATAAGGAAGTATTTAATTTTGATTAAATAACAGTTTCTTTTTAACTTTCTTGATGGACTTTCCATTGTTATATTATTATCTAAGTGTTAAAGTATAGTAACTATTTAAGATTTAGATGATTATAGAAAGGCATAAGGGTAATTTCCCTTGATCGAATAGAATTTAAGACTAAATGCTCAAATACGTAGTATAATACTACTAGATAATAGATAGGTGTTGTAAATAAATTATATAAAAAATGAGTCTTTATGAATAAATAAACTACGGAGTAATAGATATGTTATGGGAACCATCCTCGCTCCTTGCACATCATCGTGTGAATTTTTCTTTGTATATTTTATGGAACCTATCATTTCTCTATAAATTGTGCTCGATCGGATAAGAATAAAGATGATTAACATGTAAACATTCTACTCTTTTAATTTAGCAACACCAAACGTTCTATGTTATTCCCTAACAATATTACCGTTATGTCTTTAACGTACGTCTAAGACCAGTGCCAACGCAGGACGTCGGTTGGCGTCGGTTTGGGCCGACGAGGCCGACGAGGATGGCACCACCTCGTCGGTGTCTTGTCGGTTCCAAACCCTTTGGTTTGGCAACGTGCGGTTTCATCTGAATGGGCCTCATTTTCCTTTTTTTTTGAAAAGTTACTGTTTGTTAAAAATAAAAAAATTAAATAACCCAACGGTTATACATATTGCCCCTTTTTTTATTTTTCTTGAAAAAATTATTTTTTAATTAAATAACCCAACGGTTATTTTTTATTTTTAGGAATTGTTGTAATTTTTATTTTTAATAAAATATGTGTTATTTAAAATATTGTGTTAATTTAAATTATTGGGTTTTAATTGATTAATTAATTGGTCAGTGGGTCCTAGAAAAATGAAGTGACGAAGCAGGGATGCGAGTGGTCAGTCAGTTTCAGTCAGTTTTCTAAAAAAGCTGATGTGGCGCTGACATGGCTCCGTCAATTTCAGTCAGTTGGTTTTTGGATTGGAAGTAGTCTAATATTTACTAGCCCACATACAAATAAATGGCAAACTAATTTAAGAATATGGTTTGAGGTGTCCGAGAATAAACGATTAAATAAGTAAAGTTTTTCATATTCAGATTATTGGAAAGGGTTAATTGTTTGGTTATGTATCTAACTTTACTTGTTTTACTATTGTATGTAACAAACTTTCAAAATATATATTGTATGCAATAAACTTGTAAAAATCCCTATTGTATGTCACAACCTTTAAAAATATCTATTGTATGCAATGAACTTGTAAATAATTTATATTGTATGCTGCGGGTTACCATGTGTATGTTGCGGGTTACCATGTGTACATACCAAATTGAAAATGACTCTTTAACATTGATTTGTGGTGGCATGAGCAAACTCTAGCAGATCATTAACTACCGCACCATACGATAGCGATTTTTTACAAGTTTATTGCATACAATAGATGTTTTGAAAGTTTGTTACATACAATAGCATTTTTTACAAGTTTATTACATACAATAGATGTTTTGAAAGTTTGTTACAAACAATAGTAAAAAGGGCAAAATTAGATACATAACCAAACATTTAACCCTATTGGAAAAGGTGAGTCTTTATTTTAATCTGATGTACACGATTTATTCGTAGTATCTCCGTGATTGATCCTTTTTCATGACACTCGAGAGTATTACGACATATTAATAAAATGATGTTCTATAAAATGATTCCTCTTTTCAGTTGATAAGGATTGACTACGAAATAGATTAAAATTGTCTGAACTTAGATTGACAAATCAATTTGTACGCTACAATTTGGCCCAATTAATCTATCCATTGATTATCTTATCTTATGAGTTTAGGATTATAAAGATCGGAGAAGAGAAATAATTAATTTTTTAAGAGATCTAGGATTGATAAGTGGTTCGGGGAGGTCGAAGTAGGTCTACATAATTAAATTATTGAAGGGTTAAGTATCTAGAAATGCATCAAACTTATCCCGAATGTCTATTGTATGTATCATACTTAAGGGAAGTGTATTTAATGCATCCAACTTTAAAACACGGTTTATTTTATGTATTTTGATGACGTGACATCTTCTAGGGATGCCACGTGGCATCTTCAAGGACGTCACGTGGCATCTTCAAGGGACGTCACGTGGCATCTTCTAGGGACGTCACGTGGCATCGTAAACGACCGACACATCATCAAAATACATACAATAAACCGTTTTTGAAAGTTGGATACATTAAATACACCTCCCGCAAGTATGATACATACAATAAACATTCGGAATAAGTTGGATGCATTTCCAGATGCTTAAACCATTATTGAATGACTTTAAGTTAAAGATGCTTACTTAGTTTCCAAATTGATATCGTTTGTGAGCAAATCAGAATAAATTACACTAAACCACTTCGATATACTCAGAAGTCAGAAATGCATATGTAAATGATTGGTCACTTGAAGTCTATTACGGTGTATATATTATGTGCACAATTATAATCAACTACTCCATCTTTCTCATAATAAGTGTATGATATCAGTTTTACATTGTCTGGTAGTGAATATTACATTTTTGTTCTTTTTTTCTTACACATAGTAAAGTTAATTACTACGTACTACTTTTGAAAATGAACACTTATTTTGAAACAAACTAAAATAAAAAGATAGAGACTAAAGTTTATTAATGTACGAGGTAAAATCTAATCCCGTTTTTCACAACGATTGTTCTGACTCTGTTCAAATTACTTGGTAGTTAGTCTAAATTATTCTACCTATATAACATTTTCTATTATGTTGTTTGTAAATAATCATATTTCTTCCGCCCCAATCTAATTGTCCATTATAAATTTGCACATAATTTTAGAAAAGTACAATAATTGTATTGTCGACCAATAAGAATTATGGTATTCCACTTAAACACTTTCTGATTATGTGAAGTCAAAAGTGAATAATTATTTTAAGATAACTTGAAAAGAAAATTTGAACAATTACTGGGACGGAGGTTGTATTTCATCCGTCCGAAATTATTTGTCACTAAGTTAAAAACATACAATTTAAGAAAAACACATTAAATGCAGCTTTAACTTTATTATAATGATAGTTTTACCCCTCCCATTAAGTAAATATTTTATTTGAGGTTTGTGTAATTTTAAAATAAGGGTAATATGAGAACTTAAATTATTTACGTATTTATTTTTAGAAGTTGATAATTATTTTGGACAAATATAAATGGTAAGACATATATATAATTTGAGACGGATAGAGTAATAAATTTATCTCTCAAGATGATATTTTAGTTATCAAATGAAAACTAGTGAATATAGAATATAGATTTTCTCATGATTTATATTGAGTTCTAGGACAAACCATATATATATATATATATATATATATATATATATATATATATATATATAATATTGTAATTTTGCACAAATGAAATGCTATCACAAATCTTACATGTATACAACTTTATCTATATCTAAAGTAAGTAAAATAAAGAATAATTTTTTCGCTCAAGTGTAAAGTCCTAATTAGCCAAGTGTTTTTGAACAAAGGACATTTGGTTTATCAATATGTGAAAATTCTTTTATAATTTAGCTCAAATAAATTATATATATGGTTATTCATAATACGTGAGGTAGCTTGTAAGAACGTAAGTCATTTAATAAAAAATATTTTTGAAATGAATTAAGTTCTTCGATACCAACGATTGATGAATATGAGAATGATAATTAGGGTGTGTTTGATATGTAGTAGCTAGAAATATTTGTTGGATCAGAATGACCACTGTTTATGTAGTAGCTAGAATTATTTGTTGGGTCAGAATGACCACTGTTGAAGAATTGAAAATTAGTCAAAGTGTTTTTAGTACCGCTGAAGTTATCTGTTAATACTTAATACTGCTAGTATTAGTTGTTAGAAAATATATTTCAACAATAAACATTTTTAATATATAGTGGGTAGTAGTATTTCTAGTAACCAATATACACAACATAAATTATATAAGTAACGAATTCAATAGCAAAACATATAGAGAAAGAGTTAAGAAATGCTTAGGTCGAAGCACGCAAAACGCGCTATCCTTAGAGAGAAAACGTCCCACTGCACCGGGTAGTTAAATTTCAATGCGCATCTCTCCCAAGATACGCCAACCCGTTAGATCGTTTGTGTGCAGCGAAACATCCCCGAACCGAGAACACCTAATGCTCTTGAAAATATACAAATATATATGTAGTAAAATAAATTGGTGCTTTACTTATAGCTAGTGCTTCACGGGTGATAGAGAAATGCATTATGATTGTATATAACATTGTTAATTTTTTACCTATCCACCTCCAAATGCATGTAGCCTTTATATAGGCATAAAAATGCAAAGCATATTTAAAACATAACTAATCATATTAATCAAATGATTTAAAACATATTTAAGTAAATTGAAAGCAATAATAATTTAATTTAAAAGAGTTAAATGAGACACAAATGAAACTTCATTTGTATTAACCGTAATAAACGTTGGGTGTTAAATGAGTAATATTAATTTTAAATTATTAATTAGTTAATAAATATTTTCTTTTAAAATATTTTCCAACAATCCCCATATAATTTAAAATTAAATATATTATTAAAGAATCATAAAAACAACTTTGAAGTTTAAAGAAATATATATTTAAATCAATAAAAATAATTTAGAGCATATAATACCGCGTTTTCGATATAAAGAACCTTTCGGGTTTGAGCCTTACATCTAGTGATATGAACCGCTACCCGAGGAGACATGGAGACGTAAACGCCTTGAGCCATGGACCCTTGTGTCGGGCTTTGAAACATAAAACATACAATACAGGTGTTCATCAAGTAACTAATCGGTGGGTGCGCGTTACGGCCTTGCGCAAGTATCTTGTTTCGTGAGCTTCTTAGAGAATTGTCCAAATCTCGTAATGGCGGCCCCACCATACTCACTAGGTGAACCCTCCAAGGGTGATCTGTGACCATCACCCCCACAACTACTGTGTCGGGCTCATTAAGAGGCATTTTAAATATAATTGTAATATTAACCCTCCAAGGGTGTGATTCGTGATCATCACCCTCACGACTACCGTGTCGGGTACATTATATTATGAATACCTCAACCTTAGGATTGCCACAGTTTACAATGCACGCGCCATAGGAATGAGGCCCGGAACAACTCCGTATATAATTTTGTGCATTTAGTCAACGACCAACTTCGTTATTACCCGTTGAACTCCATTCATGGGATCGCCAATCACAAGAGACGGGTGTCCGTTGTTGTGACTTATTTAATGGGCTTCAATCTCATTACCCTCGACAATAAGAGTTTACAACGACTCTTAAACTTATTTATTAACATGTCAATCTTTATGTGAGTGGATCCGTATTAATATATATATCACATTAGCCTACAAAGTCAAGAGACAAAAAGAGATCAAATGTATAGATGCAACTCGCATTCTATCTTTATAATTTATAATAACATGTTTACTAGAAACTTGGCTGTAATTAAATATCGTGTCTCAAATACTCGAATCAATAACTTCATATTTTTAGTAATATAAATATTGCAAAGAACCCCCACATTTTACACATATATAAGACTTCATTTTACCAAGTATAGTGAAATTTTAACATAAAAGGGGTTTTAATATGACTTTATATGAACAAGAGACCTCACATGATCATGTCATGTAAATCATGAATACCAAGTATAGAATTTACTAATTAATGACCTGATTTTTTTTAAAAGGATGTAAATTATAAAAAGACGTTATATAATAATAACCTCTAATTCAATGAAATAGAGTTAAAATGTTTACACCTCAGAAAATAATTCCTTTTTACTAATAGAAAATGTATGGTAAAATTAAGGACCGAAAGCTATTTATTTTATGAATTGTAATTTCTACATGAGTAACAAAATGGTACTATAACAAACTTTTCCCCTGAAAATGTTGATTTTTTACTAAAATAAACATATATTCGATTCAACTTAAATAAACAGTTACCAACAAAAGAATTATTAATACGTTGGTTATTAATACTACTACTAGTAAAACGAAGTTTTTTCTCTCTAAGATTGTTAGAAAATATATTTCAACAATAAACATTTTTAATATAAAGTGGGTAGTAGTATTTCTAGTAACCAATATACACAATATAAATTATATAAGTAACGAATTCAATAGCAAAACATATAGAGAAAGAGTTAAGAAATGCTTAGGTCGAAGCACGCAAAACGCGCTATCCTTAGAGAGAAAACGTCTCACTGCACCGGGTAGTTAAATTTCAATGCGCATCTCTCCCAAGATACGACAACCCGTTAAATCGTTTGTGTGCAGCGAAACATCCCGAACCGAGAATACCTAATGCTCTTGAAAATATACAAATATATATGTAGTAAAATAAATTGGTGCTTTACGTATAGCTAGTGTTTTACAGGTGATAGAGAAATGCATTATGATTGTTTATAACATTGTTAATTTTTCACCTATCCACCTCCAAATGCATGTAGCCTTTATATAGGCATAAAATGCAAAACATAATTAATCATATTAATCAAATGATTTAAAACATATTTAAGTGAATTGAAAGCAATAATAATTTAATTTAAAAGAGTTAAATGAGACACAAATGAAACTTCATTTGCATTAACAGTAATAAACGTTGGGTGTTAAATGAGTAATATTAATTTAAAATTATTAATTAGTTAATAAATATTTTCTTTTAAAATATTTCCCAACATTAGTTTGAACCGTTGATCAGAGTTTACACCGCTACAAATATTATCACTGCTAGACTACTAGTTGTTTCCACCGGCAAGCAGTCTGAAGTTAATGCCGCTAGTGATGATTACGAAGTTTCCACTGCCAGTACTGCTAGCGGTTATAACAACGGTTGGTGGATATGTCAGATATGCACGTGCAGTGAACAGTGATTATAGACCATGCTTAGCAGATTTACAGATAAAGAGTAAGATTAGTTTCCAAACTATAATGAAGGTAACTTGTAAAAGAAAACTCTAATAATAAAATAGAGTTTTCTTAATTTTTTTAAGGCATGGCATGCCATACTAGTTGTTGTACTTTTATTTGATTATATGTATAGATAGTCATAGTATGTAGAAAGTAGAGAAATGAGCTTCAAGGTTTTCTTTGATAAACCCTAATACAAAGTTAAGTGTATCCGTATTATTATGATCAATAATATTGAAGCTTTGGTTGTTAAATTATATATTGTTGGTTATTAAATCTTCCTATTTAACAAGTGTTATTCCACAAACTTCTTGTTAATTTGTTCAAGCTGGGATTCACAAGTGGTATCAGAGCTTGAGTTAGCTTTGAATACAGGAAGAATTAGAAAGTTAGGCTTTGAGGTTTAGGCTACAGTTAAGTTTGATTTTAAGATGTCGGTAGAAACTTCAGATGGAATTCAAGCTACAAATATTCCAATACTCAAACCTGATGAGTATGAGATGTGGAGAAACAGAATTCGACAATACATGTTGCTTACAGATTATCAAATGTTGGATATTGTTGAAAATGATCCTAAGTACAAAACTGATGAAAATGGTGTTAGATTACCAAGAGCAGCTCCAACCTCATATGTTGAAAGAAAGGAGAGAGCAATAGAGATGAAAACTCTCAGTACTCTGTTGATAGCAATTCCAAATGAATATCAAAGCAACTTTGATCAGTGTGCTGATGCAAAGGTTTTAATAGAAGCCTTGGACAAAAGATTTGGTGAAAATGCAAGCACCAAAAATAATAAAAGATCTTTGCTCAAGCAACAGTTTGAAAATTTTGGAGCAGCAAAGTCTGAAACTTTAACACAAGTTTTTGATAGATTTTCAAAGCTAGATGGTGATTTGGAAAATCATAAGGTTACAATAGATAAGGATGATCTTAACAGAAAATTCTTAAGATCACTGGGTGATGAATGGACGATGTATACAATTGGATTAAGGCAGAAAAGTGATCTAGATGATAAGGAATTGAGTGACCTATATAATGATCTTAGATCATTTGAGTTAGAGGTGGAAAGCAAAAAGCAAGTTGAAGGTTACTTTAAAAATATGCAGAATGCAGCATTTGTATCAGCTGGTAGAAGACAAGTTGATCCAAAGTCTTATGAAGCTACATCAGTTGGATATGGATCTGGATCAGGACAACTGCCACAAGACAGGTGCGATGACCAAGTGATGGAAGCATTCTTTGCTGCTCATGTGAACTCACCACAGATTCATGAAGAGTTGGAGCAAGTTAATCGTGATGATCTTGAAGACATGGATCTCAAATGGCAGATGGCTATGATTTCCATGAGGGTAAAAAGGTATTTGCAAAGGACTGGAAGAACTAACTTTGCAATGAAGAGAGAAGACAATATAGGATTTGATAAGAGCAAAGTGGAGTGTTACAATTGTCACAAATTGGGTCACTTTGCTAGAGAATGTACATCTCCAAAGCAAGAAGGAAACGATCAAAGAACACGACAAAGAACTGGAGGATATACAGGAAATCAAAGAAGAAACATTCAAGTTCAAGATACTTCCTCAAATGCTTTAGTGTCACTGGATGGAATTGGGTTAAACTGGAGTGATCAAGATCAGTTGGAAGAAGTACAGAATCTTGCTCTCATGGCACAATCAGAAGCTGACAACTCAGATGAGGTTCCATATGAGGTACAAGTTAAATTATGTTCTAGTGTATGCAAGAAAACTGTTAAACACTACAGAGATCATAATGCTAAAATCTGTGATGAGCTAAGAGAATGGAACATAAAAAATAAACACTATGTTGCTTCAATTGAAGATTTGGAAAAGAGAATTAAAACATATCAACAAAATGAGACACAATTTTTTATGATGTTGAATATGCCAAATATGAAAGGAATGTATTAAAAGAAAAGGAACAGTCTACATCAAAGGATAAAGGCAAGGGAATATAAGTAGAGCCAGAGAAGCCTTTGAAAAGAAAAGAGCTTGATGCCTTGAGCAGAGCGAAAGCTAAAAGACTTCATGAAGAGATTAACAAAGATGTGCTTGATGAAGTAGAAGCAAAGAAGTTGGACGATGAGATCAATGCAAATGTATATGTTGATCAATATGAAAAGATAAATGTTGAGTACGCTCTAGGGATTGTATTACCTATGACTAGAGAAGAGCAAGTGAAGTTTGATCAATGGTATGCTCAAGAAAGTGTGCCAAAAGAATGGGCTGAGCTCTCCAATGAACAAAGACAAATTTATATGGAGACTATTCTAAGAAACAAGAGAGCTCATGAGGTAGCAGAAAGGCAAGCCAAGCTCAAAAATAAGCCAAAGACAAAAACTCAAATGAGAGAGATTTATGCTAGAGGCTTAAGAGGATCAACTGGTCTATCTCTCACTGCTCTAAAGAAATGGGATTTTGAATCCTTGAAAAGGAGATATGAATCTGAGCGAAAGTTTTATCCCATTGGTCTAAACCTGAAGCATCTGCAAGAATAAAGAAAAATGATAAAAAGATAGAAGACAAAAAGGATGATGAGTACTCTATACAATTTGTTAGAAAAAGGAAAAGGTTAATCTCTGGTGCCTTTGATGAATTGAAAAAGCATCAGAAGGAAGGAGAAGGTGAAAAAGAAAAGGATGTGCATAATGATGTACATTCTACTGCTCAGTCAGAGAAAAGGAATGAGAAGAACTCTGAGAAAGAAAAGGAAGTGCATACTGAGATGTCTTCTACTACCGATGAGGACATAGATGAGCCAGATATGGACAGGTTGAGAAGCTTGGTGGTGATTGATGATGTAGGAGCAGAACCTTTGGATATCCACTATCCTATTATTGACTGGTTCAGTTTTACTAATCAGAATATGGTCAATGCTTTCAAAATAATAAGAAGTGGAGTTGATCAAGAAGAAAAGTGAAACACCCAAAAAACGTGACCATTTTTTTAACACTTTTGACAATGTCTCACATCTACTCCATTTATATACTTGATCTATTATAAAGTTTCATAGCTAAAATGGGCTTTTAAAAACTAAAATATTCATTTTCTACATTGATACGCGATCCTGGAAAAATTTTGGATCGCGTAAGCACTTGAAAAACTTTCTGTTTCAAAAATACACCGTCATATGCGATCCAGGGAAAATTCTGGGATCGCGTAGCTAAGAACAAAATTTTCTGATCACAATTTGCACTAACTCACGCGATCCAAAAAATTTTCTAGGATCGCGTGGCTATGCCCAAATTTGGAAGTCAGCAAAAGTCAACTTTTTAGCCAACTTCAAACGCGCATAACTTTTTACTCGTTATAAATTAAGACATAAAATTTTGCAGGCACCTTTACTATATCAATATGTAACTTCCCTCATTTTCACTTTTTCAAATTTCACTTTTTATCGAGATTTGACCCGTAGACGAGTTTTAGGCCATTTTTGACCAAAATATTGACATACTAACTTTTAAACCACTCACATTCTGATTCTAAGCTTTTGGCCACACTTTCAATACATTATTTACAACTTATTGGTGCCATAGCATTTGACTATATTTTAGTATAACTCAATTTTGACTCGTAACCTCATTGGTTGCCTATTTGAACACCAAAATGACCTGATTGGGTCTTTGACCATATTGACCCACTTTATTGGTCAATTCTTACCCAATTGACTTATTTAAGTCAAACTAACTTGCTAACATCATCAATTAACCTCAACATCAAAATATGACACTTTTGACTTTCATAACTCAAAATTTCTTATTTAACATTACTTTCATACTTTTCATACATTCAAGCTTTTAACATATAAGTCTCACCATAACTTTGACTTTGACCATAACTTTAACTTTCAATAAACATCATGTACCATTTCAAGTGAGACTTAACATTCTTTACAAAACTTGGTTAGTGTCATAAACTTTACAAACGAGGGTGTAACTATCATATCTAGAGCATGATTCAAATAGGGATAAGACTTGTTACCAAAACCGAGTAACAAGCTCCACCACTAGCATCAAACGTGTCCCTTGCCCAAGTCACCCCTATTCACACTTGCCTCACCTGAAACATGTTAAACATAACACATAAGCAATTGCTTAGTAAGTAATGGAAACTTTAACTTTAACATAAACATCGTCACATTAAGGATCCTTAAACATCATCATCATGTTAACTACTACTAGTTAACATTAATACCGAGCTAATGTTCATGACTCATTACTCGGAACATGTCAAGCTAATGACTCGCTCATTACTTGACTCATCATTCATTCATATCCATCTACTTACCTTGATCTTGATTAAGCAATTTACTTGAATAACTTGATTTAACTTCTTTTTCTTGATCACCTATACACATAACATATAACATAATCAATTAATATAACAATTACTTCTTTGTTAAACCTTAATCACATGAATTAGGTGTTACTTAACCACACCTAACTTTCTAATACATGTCTTATAACTCTAACTCATAATCATACATAAGTGGGTAATTACTTATCCTTTCTAGTCATAATCATTTAACATCTCACTTTACCATATCATATCCATATTCACAATTTCTCAATTACCCACTAACATATGATTCTAATTTTCTAAATCAAACTAGCAAGAATTAATCATGCTACATCAATCTAAAACATTCATAGAACATTAATTCATTGAATTAACTAATATACATGAACTTTCATAAATCTAGGGTCTAAGAAATATAAACCCTAACTTAAATTGAACTAGTATAATGATCATACATACCTTAAAGATACTTAAATTGGAGATTACTAGCTTCAATTCACTCAATTCCTCACTCAACTTTCGATTTCTTCTTCTTCTTCTTGGTTTCAGTCCACGACACACACACACTCACATATACTTATCTGATTTTTCAGTTTGGAAGAAATTAGAAAGCTGTAGGATGTTTTATTAATTCAATTTACATACTCTTCCCCTCTACTTTGCTCAGTTACAACTTTGATCCATCTAACTTACTTTCTTTTATTTGGTTAGTCCTACTAACCCATATTTAACAACTTAGTTACTTTACACATTTACATATTAAATACATATAAAACTAAAACATAAACGTATTTTAATAATTTAAACTTACGTATTTTAGGGGCGTTACAAAAAGACTTACATAAACTTCTATAGAATGATCTGTTCTCTATCAAGAAATGACTTGGATGATATGTGGGCTATTGCAATGAGGAAATATGTCAATGCAGATAGGCATAGTCATGAAAGGATCATATATGACTATCTGGTTATTCTGTATGAACAAGATCCTAAACTGAGATACTTCACTGATGCAAGATCTGAAGTGTCTGCTTGGTATTGTTTTGCCCACAATGGAGTTCACATGATAATTCACAAAGATGGAGCTACAATATATTTTTTTGTTGGAACTGAGTATCCTTGGTCAATTAAAACTTGGATTGTTAAGATTGAATTTCACTGCAAAGATCTTAATATTGCAGCCATGCTTGCTCATGAAATTGAAGGCTATCTGAAAAGGAGACAAAAAGAGCACGTTGAAAGGGATAAAGAGGCTAAGAGAGAATCTGAGGATAGAATAAGGAAGAAGATCTTGAAGGGTCTTCAGAAAGAAAAGAAATAATCTATCTTCTAATTTTTGTGAATGAAACTTAAGGTTGTTGGGAGAAGCTTAAGTTTAGGGGAAGATTGTTGGGTCAGAATGACCACTTTTGAAGAATTGGAAATTAGTCTAAGTGTTTTTAGTACTGCTGGAGTTATCTGTTAATACTACTAGTATTAGTTTGCACCGTTGATCAGAGTTTACACCGCTACAAAGATTATCACTGCTAGACTACTAGTTGTTTCCACCGGCAAGCAGTCTGAAGTTAATACCGCTAGTGATGATTATGAAGTTTCCACTGCCAGTACGGCTAGCGGTTATAACAACGGTTGGTGGATATGTCAGATATGCACGTGCAGTGAACAGTGATTACAGACCATGCTTAGCGGATTTACAGATACAGAGTTAGATTAGTTTCCAAACTTTAATGAAGGTAACTTGTAAAAGAAAACTCTAATAATATAATAGAGTTTTCTTATTTTCTTAAGGCATGACATGCCATACTAGTTGCTGTACTTTTATTTGACTATATGTATAGATAGTGATAGTATGTAGAAAGTAGAGAAGTGAGTTTCAAGGTTTTCTTTGATAAACCCTGATACAAAGTCAAGTGTATCCGTATTATTATCATTAATAATATTGAAGCTTTGGTTGTTAAATTATATCTTGTTGGTTATAAAATATTCCTAGTTAACAAGTGTTATTCCGTAAACTTCTTGTTAATTAGTTCAAAGCTTATAGCTGTTTAATCTTGACATTTGTCAAGCTGGGATTCACATTATTTATCCTTAATGGTTTAAATATCTTAATGATTTTATGAGTCCCAATTGAATTCCTTATGAATGAATAAAAAAACCTGATTTATATGTATTCCGAATGAACATTTTGGACAACGCAAACAGCGATATAAAATATTTTTCGTTAATTATTTGTGTAGATACACATGTTATTAGTGTACCGAGTTTCTTGGAGATCGTACGTTAACCTCCCTCGCCAAAGTTCTAAAGGTATTAAAAGGTTCAACCTATTCATTAATATTTTTTAAGTTTGCATTTGAAATATGGGAGAAGGTGTATAGATGGTGGGGATATAGTAGTATAAATGATTTAAGTGTTTTAGAGCGTTTGCAGGGGAGTGGGTGTAAAGGAAAAACAAAACACGGTCAGATGATATGGCAAGCGGTAATTCGGGTGTCCGGATATTTGATTTGGAAAAATAGAAACTAAAGGGTTTTTTGCAATAAGTGGTGGATCGTGTCAGTCTTATTCAACGAGATACAGGTTAAAAGTTTCGAGTGGATATCTAAAAGATTGAAGAAAGGGGGTATTATGTGGCATCAATGGCTTTTAGACCCAGGAATATGTTGTTCAAGAGCTGCTAGCAGGGATGCGTTGGCCGTTAATGGATAATAGATGTGGAAGTAAAATTTTTGGCTTGCTAATTTAGAGATTTTTGTTTCTATTTGGGTGCATTTGGAGAGGTATAGAAGTGGTGAAAGTGGAGGTTTAAAAGTGTTGCAAGTGGCCTGGAAATGATTCTGTGATGTATAACAGGATGTGTTTTGATCTGTAAATATGGTCTTATGTGGTTTGAGTTGTATAGATGCATTTCATATAGTCCGCTACTAATTTGTGGCGATTGTATGTATGATGTACTGTGAGATTTTTTATGTAATACAACCTATCATTTCTATAAAAAAAAGGTTCAACCTATTTCCATTTCGGTAGGGTGTTAAAAAATCCACCACTATTTTTTGTAAATCCATCATCAATGTGCATTATTTGTTTCATCACCTAACAAGGTGCCCATGTGTTTTAGGGGGTAGGTACCTATCAGGGCAGGATTTGAACCCATGACCTCTAGAAAACCAAGAGTTCACCTTACCACTGGGCCATTTAAACAAGTGGTTGTACTACGTATTTTTGATGGATCTATTAAAAATAGAGGTGGAAATATCATAACCAATTTCAGTAACATTATTTATTAAGATTAGATAATATCGAGACCTAGGAAGATAAAGTCATGAATTTATGAAATCATATAATGTTTCGATTATGATTGATCATGATCTCAAAGTTATGAGATGTACGTCAATGGAATAGCTATAAGATTATGACATAATATGAGTTATATTTAATTCGTAAGGTTGATTAAAAGCGTTTTACAAAATGATACACTCGTAATTGTATAACATAAAGCTCACACTTAATTAGAAGTGTGAATTAGATTTGTCACACTCCCGTTTTTTCACATAAGGGGAAACATGAACAAATTGGATGTGACATATTCATCTACCATACTTGAATGTATGATCAAATTTTTATTTGTACATTCTCATAAGTATCAACGTTTTTACCTTACAATTTTCTATACGAAAAAATTGTTCTGATGGATGTTTCACGCTTATAAATGCGAGTAATTTAAAAAAAAATCACACTTTTTTAAAAAAAGTGAATAAATGCATATTTGAGTCTACATGAAACTATCAAAGCTTACTAATCATCATCATTTGAATAATTTGAAAGTAGGTATCGAAGTTGTTAGTATTGGCCAACGATTGATATATATAAAAAAGTTTTCGATATTGATATTTATACTCTTTTTTATTTTAATTTTTTTAAATATGTATGCTTATCTAGTCATCCATCCACCCATATAAATAGGGTGATAATAAATACAACATTATTTTTTATAGATCCACCATCATACTGTATTATCTATTTGTACAGTAGAACTCTGTATAGCACATTATTGGTTGATCTATCAAAATTATTGATGGAAATATCATCACCCATATAATAAGATTGTAGTTACGATTATCGTAAATCGTGAAAGAGACCCTTTTAAGAAAAATATTTGCATGTGTTCGTAATGATCATTTGAATTACCTTTTTATTTTTGTATAAGAGGTTCAATACACTGTTGTAGAGGAACCTCGTTGATGTAATTTACATTTGTGGAAACATGAATGGGATTCAGATATATCTGATAGAAAATGCGAATATTTTCAATTATTTATCATTTATTTCTATTAAAGGTATACAATTTTAAAAAAAATTAATTTAAGGTATCGAGCGTTTTCAGATTGTAATCAAGTTAGAGATGCGAATTTCACAAATGACGAGTTATCACGAATTTCTTTTTTATAAATAACATATTTATTTAATCGATTAATATTCCTCGATCAATTTTAAAAAAATTTGAGTGAGAAGAAAGAAATTAACAAAAACTCATTACCACTTTCAACTTTAATATCTCCCGTTATACTCAATACTTTTTAAAATTAATTGAGGAATATTAATTAATTAAATAAATGTTACTTACAAAAAAGAAATTCGGTAACAACTCGTCATTTGTGAAATTTGTATTCCTAACTTGATTGCAAATGAAAGTTCAATACCTTAAATTAAAAAAGTTAAAGTTGTGTAACTTAAATAGGAATATGTGATAAGTATAATACCTTTTATTGTAATTTTCTCTATTTTCAACTAAAAAAGTTTTAAAAGAGGGAAACAATCGTAGATTTAGCATTAGTCATAAGGTTCAAAATTAGGGGTGTTTAATATTTAGTTTGAAACCGTTTAATCAGAATATCGAACCGAATTTAAATTTGGTTTTCAGTTTGTTTTTTTAACTCGGTTAAATTGTAAACTGAACTCAAAACAAAATTCGATTTATTAAATAAATATATTATATATATAAATATGCATATGTAATTTTTGGAATTAACTCGGTTAAACCGAAAACTGAATTCAAACCCGAATTCAAGTTATTAAATAAATATAAACTATATATAGATATTTATATGTGATTTTTCGAATTTTACTAAAGAGTTGAATAGTTTAACATTTTGTAAACTTAATTTTTTAGCTACCATATGTATGCGAAAAATAAATGTTTTAACTGGACATTAAAATACATGTACATTGATAGTTTTATGTTATCTAAACTCGAATTTGACTAATATGTAACACTTAATAATAGTTAAATTTATTTAATATACATCGTATAATTATGCATATTTTGTGGCTTTTTGTGTTCAAAAAGTACAATATCAACTAAGTTTTATGTTTGACTTTGTTGTTCACCCATAAGTCAAAAAGGATGAATAACAATTTCTACATAACATAATCTAGCGCTTTGAATTAACGACATAGCATTGTTATAAGGGAACGGTTCGTAAGGGAAGGAGAAGGAAAGACACAAACTATTTTTAAAAGTTGCCCGAAATATTACCTAAAAAAATGCTTAAAAGTAGTCCCATAATTTGTTCAATCTAAAAACTTATTAATATGTAAGATTCAGTCAAAAAATGTTAAAGGACGTGAGATGTAGTAACAAATATGCATGATACAGTAATAAATATATACATGATGCAGTAAACAAAATAATAGTACTTCTTTAAATTCAAGAATAAAATCAAGATTTACAAACATATAAAAATTCTAAAAAAAAATATAGGATGCGGTAACAATACACAAGATGCAGCAAATAAATACTAGTAGTTTTTCTTTTTATTTCAACCGTAAAATGCTTAAACGTAAAATGCAATAATAATATACAAGATGCATTAAACATGTTTTAGTAATTCTTCTATTTCAAAAATAATATCAAGCTGTAGAAACTCATAGAAAATCCTAAAGAGTATAAAATGCAGTAACAAGTACAAGATACAGTAAACAAGTACTAGCACAAATATACATTAATTGAAAATTTAAGATGTAGTAATGTAAGATGTAGTAAAAAAAATGTAGGTTGTAGTTGATTATTTTTTTCATATCTAAAAAGTAGATTTAGATCTAACACGTAGATATACTTTTCAGATCTACTTGATCTATAAAATGGTGTAGTAGCTAGTAAGATGATGAAGTAAGCGGCGGTGACGGAGGAGCGACGGTGGATACGGTGGAAACGATCACGGTTGATTACATCCGGTAGAAGCCGGTTCATCAACGGTGGTGATTCGCATGTCAACTCTCTGACTACAAATCCACCGTCATTTCTCCGCCTATTTTCTCATGTCATGAAGACGGTAGTGGTGGTGGTGGAGCAGTGGTGGTGGTAGTGGTGGTAGACGGTGACGGAGGTGGTGGTGTGCTAGTGTGTGAGTGTTTGTTTGTGTTTTGTGAAGAAAGAGAGAATGAAGAAGTTAGAAAGTTTGCGTATGTTTTGTAATGTGAGAATGAGAGAAAGATATTGATCAAAAATGTGCCCCTTCA
Source organism: Pseudognaphalium luteoalbum (assembly GCA_963422505.1). Taxonomy (NCBI): domain Eukaryota; kingdom Viridiplantae; phylum Streptophyta; class Magnoliopsida; order Asterales; family Asteraceae; genus Pseudognaphalium; species Pseudognaphalium luteoalbum. The sequence continues at coordinate 24,876,882 of OY730193.1, forward strand.
TCATATTTAGCATAATTGCACTTAGATCGTCCAAAATACATATGCCCCTCCCTACCCTCCCAAACATACCTTCCCCTCTAATTCGAAATCTTGTTTAATAAACTAAGTGAAACTTTCCAAAAGTATTTGCAAGAAACTGACTCTCAGTAAACTTGCTCCGCATAGTATCTTTGCTTTTTTTATTTCTTATTTTTTTTGAAAAAGAAAATAGAAAAATAGCACCTATTAGGCTTATTATATGATTCTGTTTTAGTTTAGTAAAAATATTGGGCTATAATAAATTAGACTTTTTTACCAAATAATAATAGGTCTAACTAAGTTTAGATAGAATAAGGTAGTATGGGGAAATATATTGTGCTCTTACTGTTGAACAACATATTTTATTTTTGATGTTAGTATTATTGAAGGGACCATTTATGTATATATATAAAAGTTGAAGGATCAAAAATTTCCGTTGATGCATCTTAGTGTGTCTGTCAGTTGATCTCAGTTTGTAATATGTTTGTTATGTAATTACGTTAGTTACAACGTTTGTGTTTATATAAGTAATTACATTTTTGTTTAGGCGACACAAGACTTGTGTCGCAATAGTGGTTTTGACGGCACAGTTTGTGTCGCACTAGTCAATCAAGCGACACAATTTGTGTCGCAATAGACAGGTTAGGTTTTCGGTGTAGATAGTCGACTTCGGCTCATTTATCTAGGTTGTCGAATTTGTGAGTTGTGAGAGTACTTTTTGAGTATTTCTGTGTAATCAAGATGATTGATTATTAGTATCAATATAATATACTTTGTTCTTGATTCGTGATATTCGTTAAACATATTTACTATCAATCATTGGATTCCGCACGTTGATTGATTATTAAGATTTGATTAGGTCCGACTACAGGGATCTACAATTGGTATCAGAGCCAATAAATCGTTAGATTTGGCGTTATTGGATCCGTTTGATACGTTTTTGGGTTGAAATCGATAAGTTTTGGTGTTAGATCTTCGTAGAAACGTGTTACTAGATTAATTTTTGGGTTTTCTTGAAGATTTGTGGGTTAAAATTCGTCCTCCATTCGTGAATTTTCGTTAGGGTTACGGAAAATTTCTTTTTAAGGTTTCTTAGCCGCTGCTCCATCCGTTTTTATGACATAAGCTGCGACACATATACTAGTGTAAAGAAGTGAATGTCACTATGTTAATAACTGTAAATTTATCATGACAATGATACGTGTGACAACCCGTATTTAAGCGCATTAATTTGCCTTAAACTTTCTTGTAATTAGTGTGTAATAGAACTAAGTTACTTGTAATATAACGTATATGGAATATACACCCGTACGTAATAAATTGATATTACGCGATTTACTCGGATGGAATCCGAAATACCCGGCCGTTGGTGAACCTTTTCATATGACTTGTAAATCTATTTTTATGATAAAATTGTTATTATTTACTTCGTATTATTATTTTATAATAATATACGTGAAAAACTTCCACGTTTGGTGTAAAACGTAACGAATACAAGAAAATGCGCGAATCAAGCCCGACACCCAAACGAAACACAAACTTTATTTTGGTAACTCAAAATAAATCTTTTAGAAATATTTAGCCAATCTAAATATCCTTTACATATCGAAAATGTACGCGAAAACTACACACTTAAAAACCTCATTTAAAACTCGCATTTAACGTTTAACCGACTAACGAAGTTAACTCGGACTCGAGGAGTTAAGCCCCAAGCCCAAACCCAAGTGGGATGAACCTTAATCGGCCCAGACCAGGCCAGAAATGGCCCAAGGGCCCAAGCCCATTCATTTGATCACTTAAGAACCCTAAACCCCTACCTTATCTCATTTTAACTTGAACTTAAAAATTTTATCTACACATTTCTCTCTTCCTCCCTTCTTTCCCACGAGTTCCAGGAGGTAAACACCACCAAAACCTCCTTAAAAACGTGCTCCAAGAGGATCTAGCAACCAAAAACATCATCTAACACCACCTCGAAACACTAAAGTGCAAGGAGAACACGAAGAACTCAGGCAGCAGCATACCTCTCTTGTTTCAGCTCTTAAACCACGATTTTGTTGTAAGTTTCCTCTAGATTTCATTCATGACTCCTTGAAACATGTTTATCTTCATGCTAGAACTTCATTTCTACTCGTTTGTGTCCAAGATCCACTTTAAAAATAAAAAAACAAAGCTATTAACCACCGGGTAATAACATTACCCACTGGACAAAAATTTAAATCGAATTAGATCGGCCATATCTAACTCATATTTTATTGAAATCCAACGTTTCTTGAGCCTAAAATCAAGTACATTGAGTCTAGTTAAATAATCTGTAAACCACTTGAATTTTGAAGGACATTTGCTATTTTAATTTAAAAAGATAAAAGTACATGTACAGTCTGAGTTTCTGAGCAGAAATTTTAGTCAAATGTAACAGAGCATATCTAGAAAAATACGAACCCAATTGACTAGAAACCAGTGGAAAAAGTTGTATTTTCGTTTATCTTTAAATCACCTACTCGCACACTTCGTGAAGTTTTGTAAAACTCGAGATATGACCAAATCATTGAACACATGTCACAAAAGGTAGCTGTTGGACACACCTTTGCTTGCTATTTTATTTAAACGAGTTTCACCAACCTAAAAGTTACACAAAAATATGTTTTAGAAAGCTAATACATAGGGGAATAACATATATTTTTCTCGGATTCTATCTCAACCATTTACCTAGTTAAAACGAGTGGACACCAATGCACAAAAACTGATGGAATAACCTCTCTGTCGCAGCTCGCTTAGCGACACTACATTTCTGTCACAAATCACCTTAGCGACACAACATTTCTGTCGCAAATCACCTTAGCGACACAACCCTTTTGTGTCGTAGTCCACCTTAGCGGCACAATCCTTCTGTCGCTACCCCCTTTTGCGACACAATCCTTCTGTCGCTAAACACAGTTTATTTAAATATTGGCAGATTTTTGCATCTACTTCTTGAGGCTATATCTCAAGCTACACACATCAAAAATACATGATATTTTCTCCTAAACTTCAATAATTTTGTTAGCTTTCTAAGTAGTATAATTACACCTCCTAAAAATATGCAGATATTTTTCTATGATTTATTTTGTACCACTTTGTCCGGATTCGTCATTTTTGAACGTCATGGGAATTGCCAATATATTTGACCAAGTAGACCTTGCTTTAAAATCATAGAAAATTTTGGTAAAATAGTTAAGACATAGTAGAACGATTGTGATTCTTCTAGGAATTTATCTCGGACATTTACTTAGCAAAGACGAGCCTCAAAACGACTTAAAAACCTTTCAACACAACCACAAGGATTTTTTTTATATATAGCTTTGTTAAAAATGACACATCCGGGCTACCATAAAATGCGATGATGATATTAGAAGCTTAATATCATGATTGTTAATAAGTGTCGAACTAACGTAGTAACAACTAAACTATATACTACGTTGCCCATACACACAACACATATGCTTTTATAAGTATACAAAGAAACGAAATATAATATTAATATCTTTGAGAATTATTATTTCAAAACGTCACCAACGGGCCACGAACGTCTTTAATTAAACAACGAACGATACTTGGACATAACTAGTTGAAGTGGACAACTAGCATGAATGGTCTTTTGAGACATTCACTTATACATACAACCTTATATGCTTAGGGCATTAGAAGGTTGCGGGTTCGGATAACCCACTAGCTGATTTACCTTGGATACTCATTTGATTGCAAACGTAGCTTGCTTACTTGAATCGGGTGAGTCTTACAGCCCCACTTTTACTGTTTTACTTACGGGGTGAGATACATTGCTTACGTTTTCTTGAACACAAGTGCTAAATTACTTACTTTTTCATGTACGGTCTTGCATGGGTTACTTACTAATCCACTAAAGTTCCTCCATCATATTTTTGTTAGTTATGGACTTAAGCGCGAATATTAGTTAATGGATCCATTAGGGACAGACCCTCCCCGCCCGGGGTAGTAGCGCTACCACCAACTGTTATGTATAAACGGGCGACTTATATTTGTTTCGTACGAGTGTTTGGATTAGGCACTCGCAGGGGCACTATAGGGTACTTGGTTGTACCACTGATTTGCGGGTTAAGCTTCGACTATGAGCTCATGGAAATGGTATATACATATTTACTTACTATTTTCTTGGTTGCAAACACTTGATTTCGCTTGCGGGCAACGACGTTAAAATCTTGTGTTCAAACTGGTTACTTATTTACAAACATATGAGATTCACCAACCTTTTTGGTTGACCCTTTTTAGCATGTATTCTCAGGTACACATATGGAGTAGTTTCACTCCAGGATATTAGCTAGAGTCGCATGATTTCTACACTGCATTTACGAAGATTCTTTAGCATTATCTTTTGTATATTACGGTTATGTAATAGAATCTCCCGCTACATACGCGGACTCTAGGCTATGATACTTTTGTAACGAAAACAGTATGTTTTCAGACGATTTAATTATGGAATGTAACTATTTTACAAACGTCTCATTTAGAGGTCGTTTGCTGTATATATTTGTGCTTTTAATTACTTGATTAGTCGCGCCCCGACCCGAACCGCTTTCGCAATAAGTAATTTGGGGGTGCGACAATACATTTAATTAGTTCCATTGGAGAACTTCAGCCTCGTCCATAATTGCAAGTTGTAGATGCAGACCAAACATAATTATTTAGAATATTTATCATTATAATTAAAATTTTCATTTCTTTTCAAAATCTTCTTTTGAGGCTCAGCCTTAGCTTTGCTTTTTAAGTTCAAAGTTTTATTATAACCTTCATTTGTGAAGATATGATTTTCATTTTTAAACGCTTTTTTCCCAAAAGAAACATATTCCTCATCAGTTATGCCCTCAATAGCACCCATTCTTTAGGAATAACATATCCTGGTTTCAGAATACAACACTCAGTCTTTGTAAAAGTAGTAGTGTAACCTTTGTCGCACACTTGAGAAATAAATCCAAATCAATTTACAGTAGTATACTTCAAAACCTTGGTGAAATTTGTCATGGATTTCATTGATTTTTCGGGAGTGGGTCCATTGAAGATTCCAGAACGAACAAGACGTTCATATCTTTCTTCTAAATAAATTTGCATTTCAGGATCATTGAAAGCAACGAAAGCTTCAAATCTGCCACGCAAGTCTAAATAGCTCATCCCCATAGTATATACAGGAGGTTTATTTCCCGATCCAATTTCACTATTTTCTTTAACATGGCCCCCACTTGCTGAATAGATGCAGATGAAGATGTAGAACCTTGAGTAGCCATTTCGAATTACCTGCCAAAGAGCAAACACACAAAGAAACAAACTGTTATGCGACACTGGGGTAGTGTCGCAGATCAATCAGGCGACACAAAGTTAAATCACAAAAAAGCTAGCGACACAAAATTTATGTCGCAGAAATAAATCTGATTTCGCAGAATTATGTCGCAACGATGAGTCGCAATTGTCAAGCTTGTATCGCATGATTATATCGTAACACGAGTTCGTGTCGTAGCTGTATGTCGCTGCAAAGTAATACATGACACAAAAATGAGTCGCAGAAACCCTATACGCGACACAAAGGTTGTGTCGCAGCTTATGTCGCAAAAACGGCTGGAGCAGCGGCCAAGAAACCCTAAAAACAAAAATTTTTGTAACCCTAACGAAAATTCACGAATGAAGGACGAATTTTAACCCACAAATCTTCAAGAAAACCCATAAATTAATCTAGTAACATGTTTCTACGAAGATCTAACACCAAAACTTATCGATTTCAACCCAAAAATGTATCAAACGGATCCAATAACGCCATATTTTGCTTTCTGGTTAACATACCAAATCTAACAACTGCCTCGCTCTCTATGATTTAAACCGCTATCACCGCCAATACCACAGTATACAAGGACCAAGTTGGTTCTTTCTGGGTCAACGCACAGATCAATTCTGATCTCGACTTCATGCGCATTATCTCGAAGGTTGCTAATCACGAGATTATTCTATCTAAACAGATCATACGAGAGTTTTTCAGTTCGGTGATGATGCATATATGCCCGTGCTTTTTCCAAGTGAATTTATCAGTGGAGGTATGCTTCGTCTGGGTTATCCGGGGGTACCTTGTGATCAGTGCCGCAAAGCACATCTTCCTAAGGTCTAGAGGTACTTGATGCATGTGGTCATTGCTTTCATGTCAGGGAGAAAGGGTGGCTTAGATGGTATGAGCTACTCAACAGCATCTGCTATACTTGCGTTGATATACAACAAGCCCTACAACTTCTCCGGTTATATCTTTAGGGCCATGGTGGACAATGTTAACACCGGGGATAAACGTTGGAATCTTTATCCACATTTTATTCAACTTTTCATCGATCATCTCATTCCGGGACTTCCAGCACATCAAATCCATCGCTTTAGGATGACACCGATGAATGTCCGAATCTGGACGGTCTGTGCCCAGGGTGGTCGTGCGGATGCTGACTTTCCAATTTTTGGGCACATCATCAATGAGAGCTACGTCCCTCCACCCAACCATGGATTTATGGATGTTTTGGCTGCACCTAAGCAACAACCTCATAAGGATCTTCATCTTCATGAGGCAACTATACAGGTTGATGACTTGTTGCAGCAAATAGATGATTATTCTGCTGGTGGACAGGCTGACCAGCCTAATCTTGACGAACCAGCAGGTAATGATTCAGACGGTGGTTCCACTCCACCTAATTCTACGAGGATTGTACCTTCGGAGTCCATGTTTCTAAATATTCAACGTTTTGATCCACGACGCTTCAAGCACATTCAGCGACGTATGCGTGCGGGGATGGTCTATCTTAGACCAGATTTGGGAAAACGGGTTCGAGAGGATGGCCCGACCGATGAAACTTGGGAACCTGCGCTCAATCGTCGTCGTCCATCTGCTACTACTTCTTCTTCACAGCCACGATGTAACACCCTCAAATTTACTGTTGCGCGGAAGCAAGCTTTGGGTGTTACTAATCAATAATCAAGCACCAAAGTAAAGCAAACGACATCTATATGCAACGTCGTACAATAGTACAAAAGTATTACATTGTTGAATCATAATAACAAGCTTCGAGTTCGAAAATGATTTCCTAGAGATTCTACTACATAACCGATATACAAAAAGTAATGCAAAAGAATCTCCACAAGTTTGTATGCATGCGACTCGAGCTATCAGTCCTGAGTGTGTTGCAGTCCTACTGCTGTAATGTACCTGTGATAAATGCTAAAAAGTGTCAACCAAAAAGGTTGGTGAATCTCACAGGTTTAGTATAGTAATCCTTTATGAACCACAAGTAAAGTACCAGTAATGCCCTCGAGATAATAAGTAAATCAGTAACTCAGTAAATCAGTAGGTCAACACAATTACCATGAGCTCACAAGCTGAAGCTTAACAGCATAGTGTGAATGGTACAGTCAAGTACAACATCACGTACCCCCGTGAGTGCTATTCGGACACTCATATGTAACAAGTACTAATATGCCTGTTTCTATGGTGTAATCCGTGGTAGCGCTACTACCCCAGGCAGGGATTGTCAGTCCCAAATGGATCCATTTACTAGTAATCGCGCTTAAGTCCATAACTAACAACTTATGATCGGAGGCTTTCAGTGGATAAAAAGTAACTCATGTAATGTATGTAAAAGTAGTGTGTAGCAGTTCAGTACTTGTGTTCATACGTAAAACAGTAGCAAATATCTCACCGCAAGTGAAAAATAGTAAAAACGAGGCTGTAAGACTCACCTGAGTCAAGCAAGTATGATACTTTCGTGTAAGCGAATAAGTATCCCGGATGTAAGTCCGTAGTGTCGGATGTAATTCCGTAGTGTGGTTCTCCGAACCCTGCAACCTTCTGGCGTCCGAAACGCACAAGGTTGTAAGTAAGTATGTAAATAAGTTGGTGTCTCGAAAGACCACCAATGCTAGTTGTCCACTCAACTAGGTAATGTCCAAGTATTTGTTTGTACGTTTATAACCATTTTGTAATTAAGTGTGGCCCGTTGGTGACGGAGGTGTAATAATAATTCAAATATTATTATTATGTAATTCATTGTGCTTGACGTTTATAACCATTTTCAATGAATCGCCGATAGTATCCGGCAAGACCCAAGAATTGACGTACTTCGGTTGGAGATGTTGGTGCTTGCCAGCACTTGATGGCCTCGATTTTCGATGGATCGACATGGATTCCTTGACTATTCACAACATGTCCAAGGAATTGAATGGATTGTATCCAGAACTCACACTTAGAGAATTTGGCGTAAAGCTCTTCGTATTTAAGTAGCTCTAGGATGGTTTTGAGGTGTTGCGCGTGTTCTTGTTCGTTTCGCGAGTATAGGAGAATGTCAAACTTGTCGAGGTATGGCTTGCACACCCGATTCATAAGATCCGTGAATACTGCCGGTGCGTTGGTTAGGCCGAATGGCATTACTTGAAATTCATAATGCTCGTAACGAGTTCGGAAAGCAGTTTTCGGGATATCGATGTCGCGAACTCGAAGTTGATGATAACCTGATCGAAGATCGATCTTTGAATAAATACTTGACCCTTGTAGTTGGTCAAACACGTCATCGATGCGAGGGAGTGGATATCGGTTCTTGACGATCAATTTGTTCAACTCTCGGTAGTCGATACACATTCTGAACGAACCATCCTTCTTTTTCACAAATAAGACCGGAGCTCCCCAAGGTGAAGAACTCGGCCTAATGAATCCTCTTTCCAGGAGTTCCTGTAATTGGGTGGACAACTTCTGAAGTTCGGATGGAGCCAAGCGGTATGGTGCTCGGGCCACAGGTGTGGCACCCGGCACAAGATCGATTGAGAACTCAACCTGTCTTGATGGTGGTAGACCAGGTAGTTCTTCGGGAAAGACTTCTGGAAAGTCTCGAACGATGGGCACATCCTCAAGTCGCTTCTCCTCCGACTTTTTCTCCATGGTGTGTACGAGGATTGCTGGATAACCTTTTCTCAGAAACTTCCGAGTTTTCAAGCAAGATATGATGTTGAGTCTCGTCCCACCGGTCTCCCCCTGTATGACCAAGGTTCTACCGACGGCGAGAGGAATACGAACGAGTTTATCGTAACAAATGATTTCAGCGCGGTGTTTGGACAACCAGTCCATACCAATGATGACGTTGAAACTTCCAATTTCAACAAGCATGAGATCGATTGAAAAGATTTCGTTGGCTAGGTTTAAAGTGCAATTAGGTATCACACTATCAGTTTCTATGAGTTTACCATTTGCAAGTTGTACGGTGTACTTAACATCTAAGGCAATTGGGGTGATGTCAAGTAGTGGGCAAAACTCATCGGAAATAAAGCTTCTATCGGCACCAGTATCAAATAGAACAAAAGCAGTTAAGATGTTGAGGAGGAACATACCCGTGACCACATTCGGGTCCTGACGGGAATCCCTGGAGTTGAGTACGAACGCTCTTCCCCTTGCGTTGTTGTTGTTTCCCTTGTTCTTGTTTTTAGGACATTCGTTTCTGAAGTGTCCCGTTTCTCCACACCCGAAGCAGGATTTGGGTTGGTTGGAATTGTTGTGAGAGGTGTTGTTATTGGATTTGGGGGCTCGGCAATCTCGGGTCAAATGCCCGTACCTCCTGAAGTTGTTGCAGGGAGTACTGCATGGACCATCGTGGTGGTAGTTGCACTTGGAACAGTATGGCCTGTCCCCAGTGTAGTTACGTTTGGGATCAGAATTGGTGTTGTAAACTTGGATGGTGTTTGATTTCTTGTTCTGGTTGCTGTGGTGTTCAGACGGTTTGCGTTTGTTGTTGTTGGAGGAGGATGTATTGGATTTCTCACGGCTGACAACCATTGCCATGAGTTCATGTGCTAGCCGGATAGCACTTTCAGTAGTGGTTGGCTTAGATGAAGCGACGTTCCCCTGGATATTTTCCGGGAGGCCGCGGATGTATCTTTTGATGCTCTTCTCCTCCGGATCAACCAAACCCGGGCATAACAGTGCAAATTGCTGGAATTTGGTGTTATATCCAGCAATGTCAGTTCCCTGCACAGTCAGGTGCCAGAACTCTTCCTCCAACCGATGCAGTTCTTCTTCAGGGCAGTATTTTTCCCTTAGCTTCTTCTTCAATTCAGCCCAGGGGAGTTGGTTTGCTATTTCGATGCCTACAGAGTTGGCGTGGATGTTCCACCACGTAAGTGCACCTTCCTGAAAGGTGTAAGCAGAGAATTTGACCTTGTTTTCCTCAGCACAGTTGCATGGGTTGAATACGGATTCCATACGTTCAATTCACCTAATCAGACCAATGGCACCTTCCGTGCCCTTGAAGTAGAGTGGTTTGCAGCTAAGAAAATCCTTGTAAGAGCAAGGTTTGATAACAGCGGTGTTGACTGGGGTTTCGTCATTGCTTCACAAGTTTCGGGGTGAATCCCGAGCAGCCAAAGCATCGGCCACTGCTCGAGATACGACAGCAGCAAGTTCGGCATCACTGTAACTTTTCTTCTTTGGCGGCATGATTCTTCAAGAAAGAAACAAGAGGTACATGAGAAGTTGTACCGGAATGATAATTCAATAGATGTATATATAATAAAGCGGTAATATACAACATCACACAATGAAAAGTAACAATGTAAGATAGTCGAGGGAAATTGTTGATTGATATTACGATGTTAAATGATTACAGACAATTCCGAGTCACGAGTTTCAAAAGTTACTGACTTAGAAGTTTTGCAAAAGTTCCGGGAATTGTTACATCCGGTCGAATTACATAGGTCCTATGAAAACATAATAGAGTACAGATTCAGCCTAAGCTAATTATGACGTGAATTGAGTTGTGGTAGCAGTGCGGTGAGACGGTCCACAGATTCTGCGAGTCTGTTGGCCATTCGAAGGGCATCCTCGGTTTCCCTTAGACGTGTCTCGCACTGATGCAGCCTTGATTGTAAGACAGAGATTTCATTTCGGTTGCCAATCACTTGGTTGTAGACAACCTCCATGGTGTCGATGGTTTCTCCCATTTGATTTTGAAGAGTACCCATGGTGTTGATAGTGTTTTCGTGGTCTTCGGAGACTTGATTGATTCGTTCGAGTGAAGTGAGTCTCCAGTTTTCGTTGGTTTCTTGAAGTTCGATATCCATAGCGTTAAGTCGTTGCTCGTGGTGGTGTACCCTAACGGCTAAATCCGGTAGAGTAAGGTGAGCAGGATATGGGCTAGCCCGAGGCGACCTGGGGTCCCTCCTAGCCACTCTTGGGTTTCGTGATCCATACGGATGAGAGCGTGATGAATTGGGTGGTGGGTTTGCCATTCTGAGACAAGGCGTTAGAAAGAATGAGGCCTATATTCATATAATACATATATAATATAGTCTAAGATATTGAGCGTGAGAGAGGCCTAAAGTGTCTAACACAGACATGTTTGAGTCCCGGTTCTCTCGAGGTCAGAGTCAACTAGTGTATCCTGTTCAGTCATGACACCTTTCAGATCTCACATCGTATTCCTTTAATTGTACATAGTTGATCAGGCTATGTTAAATTAAACCAATACCATGTAGTCACTGAACCTAATCATACTTAATAAGGAATACTGCCTAACGGTCATAGTCTAGGCCCACTAAATGCAACCTAGTTCACTATAACCTTAGGCTCTGATACCAATCTGTCGCACCCCAAAATTCGGGTTGCGGAAGCGAATCGGGTCGGGGCGCGACTAATCAATATACACAGCACATAAGATATAATGAACAACCACTATATGCGTCGTTTTACATTGATATTGATAAACCAAAGTTTACATCAAAATGTTGTTTACATTAGCCCGGTTTGAAATTGAGAGATTTAAGTACATAATTAACTTATACAAAATATAATAATGCAGCTAAATCTCTGATTGTGTTGCATGCTGACTCGAGCTAATAGTTCTTGATTGAGCAGTCCAACCTACTGCTGGTCACCTGTGATACATGCTAAAATTGGTCAGCGAAAACGCTGGTGAGCTCACAGGTTAATATGTCAACACATATTTGTATGAACCGCAAGATTTAGTTTAATTTAAAATGCAATTAAGCAAAATAAAAGTTTATACAGCCATGAGCACATAGTCTGAGCTTAACTTGAGCGTCAGGTCCAATTAAGGAAACCTAACTGAGTTGCCTCCTACGAGTGCCTAATCTATACTCGTCTTCCCAAATGCTAATACGTCTGTTTGACCTGTTAGTGCGTGCTAACCCGGACGAGGATTGTCAATCCTATATGATATCATATATTAACATTCACGCTACAGATGTATTACCAGAATATGCTATCGAGGGCTTTAGTGATTAGTTGAAAACAACTAATGTAGTATTTGATTGATTGGTACTTGCGTCCAACTTGTAAAATAAAACGAGCAATAATATCACACCCCTGATTGAAAAGCAGTAAAATAGGGGCCATGAGACTCACCTGAGCCTTGAGTGTTTAAATTAATAAACTTGAATTGATTAGCGGTGGATTGATGTCCGAAGACTGGTAACCTGATGGTGTCCAAGACACACAATGGTTATAACATGAGTAGGCATCTCAAAAGACTGCCCTTGTAGTTGTTCGTCCAACTTAGAATGTCCAAATTACTACGATTTGGTTGATTGAATTACCCAAATTACTACGATTTGGTTGTTTGACTTGTGTTTTGAAAACGTGTACGGCCGTCGGTGAATTGGTTGTATAACTAATCTCATTATTACTTTCATGATTTTGAAGTGTTATACTTAAAAGTAAGTTCCAATGTGTTTTAGAAGTCATGTCGCATTCGTGTTTGATGTTATACAAATTTAGCACTTTGTGTGAAAGTTTAGATGTAACACTGTTACTCGTGACCCTAGGGTAAGGGCGAAGCCTGTTAATGACGGGGGTCCGGGGGCAGCTCCCCTGGTAGCGGGGTACAAGGGGCGGCAGCCCCTGGCAGGGTCCAAGGGGCAGAGCCCCTGGCTGGGGTCGAGCTGGGTGAAATCGAGTGATAAAATTTTAGGTCTCGACACTTACTGAAATTTGTGTTTTCTTGGTTCCGTTTCATGCGACGTAGCGTGCGACATATGGCTTTGTGTCACTAAGTGCGACGTAGTCTGTTGTGTCGCAGATCATATCTGCGACATAAGGGCTTGTGTCGCTAAGGGCGACATCCGCAATTTATGCGACATAAAATGTTGTATCGCTATATGCGACGGAATTTGGTTTTGCGACATAGTCACTTGTGTCGCTATATGCGACATAAGTGAGGGTTTAGCGACATAAGGGCTTGTGTCGCAGGTGGCCTAGAGCCTCTGCGACACAACGAGCTGTTGGCCGAAAAATGAGCCGAAAAGGTGTTCTCCGACCTCCGTTCGACCTGAGACTTTTACCCAACCCTTTTTTGGACATTTTAAGCTTAAACAAACTATAAACATGTAAAAATAAGTGAAAACGATGAATTTCGAGAGTTCGCCGGAAACTTACAAGTTATCGCGCGAAGAATCCGGAAAGGTAGAGTTGTAGATCGTGATGAAAGGAACGTTTTCTTCTAAACGAGTGTGACGATCCGGGGTCGTTTGATGTTAGTTTTTAAGAAATTTAAGAAAGTGGAGGTGGTGGAGTTTAGAGAGAAAGTGAGCGGAAGAAAGAGATAGAGAAAAGGAAAGTAAGGAAGAAAAAGAGGTGAGGGGGGTGATGTCCCCCTCCCTTGGGCCGGTTTGGGGTGGGGGCCCACCGACGTGTGGGTCTCCACTTTTTAACTTCGTGCATTCGCGTTCCGTGCGGTGTTCGTTTCCCGATTGTTTAAACGTTTAATTCGATTATTTTATACGTTTAAATGCACATTTTAAAAGACGAATCTTTTATAAATATTTTGGATGAAGTGTTTTACCAAATACTTAGTAAGTGAATTATAAAGCATAATTTAATTTCATTTTGGATTGTTTGCGCGTTTAATATTTAATCGTGTAGACGTTTGTTTGTACGATACTAACTAATTACAAAGTATTGTTATCAAAATAACATTTTGGGAAAGATAGTGTTATTAAATAATGTTATATTATTTAATAAAATTGTTCACCAACGTCCGTATTTAATTGAACCGAATTACATTCGATTTGAAACTTGTACGATTTAATCAAATCGTATAATTGTATATATTCCTCAATATATATATTTCGATACATTAATTAGCCTAATACAAAACTAATTACATGTATTAACAATTGATTAGGCACTAATCACTAGTCCTAATTTGGCGGGTGTCACAGTTCATACGACAATAGTATTCACGGAATACTATTCATGCGACAATGATAATGGTATTGTCGTACGTTTGAAGTTTTTCCGATTTCGTTTAAGTATTCGTTTTCGTTTACTAGGTCGAACGGGTTTGGTTTGATTTCGAGTGTTATCAAGTCCGAAATTATGCATCCGAGTCTCATCCTAAAGTCCGAGAGTCAACCCTCAGTCCGACAGTCAACGAAAGTCAATTTTTACTGTTTATCCGTCAATAAAGTCACGAATTTACTGTTCATCCGACAATGTGATTCACGGAGTACTGTTCATCTGACAATGTGATTCATGGATTCCTTGTGATTTTTATCTAAAATAGTAAACTTTATCCAGTCATTCTGAAATTTTTACACGATGTTCCCACATATGTTTTGTACCTCCTATAATTTTTTCATTACTTTTGGAGGTCTTTAGATATTTTATAAAAATTCACTAAGTGTCAGGGTTCAGTTTAATCCGAGATTAGACCATTTCTCACAAATCTAACTTTCTGGAGAAATGGGTGTATTTCTGGAATGAGCCAAAGAAGAACTTTTTGTATATAACAAAATTATCAAGATTTTCCAAGTGGTCTCACACGTTTTTGAGGTCTAGAACTCGAGATATGGTCTCTAGAAGTAGGAGAATTTTACTGCTCTCCGGAACAGTAAACCTATGTTACCGGAGAAAAATGTTTTTGAGTAGCAAACGGAGTCAAAAAGTCACGAGACTAATTTTGTTGAAAATATGACTTCTTGTACTACATTTTAGGCTTAAGAAACGTCTATTTCGGTGTCGTAATGATTTTTATAAAATTCGTGTAAGTGGGTACAAAATCTGGACAGGAAGGTTAACTTCCTATTTTCAAGTTTTAATTTGTGTTTCGACTTATCTTTTGGACATTAACTAGTTGAATAAGCTACATAACATGTTAATACATATGTTATAAGTAAAATATAAGAGTTTTGAAGTCTCACGATGGTGTATGAAGAAACGGAGATGGTAGGAGTGATGAACACGCGTAGGCGGTCGTTTTGGTGTCTTCGGCTTCGTCTTTCCTTCAAGAATGAGGTGGTGGTCGATGGTGGCTGGTGGTGGTTTGTGGTGGTGATAGAAATTTCGTGGAAGAGAGGAGAGGGAGAGAGAAATGGAGAGAGTTGAGTGAAAGTGATGGAAGTGAGGGGTGAAAGGGTGAGGGAGGGTGTGTTTGGTGCTATTCACAAGCAAAGGAATGGGGCATGGCTCCCATTTCTCTGCAGATTTCATGGGTCCCACCCACTAGGTGGGTGTTTAAATCATTCCCCCAAGTTGGCATCCCGTGCGGTGTTCGTTTACTCGTTCGTTTCGACGTTTATTTAGGCGTTAAACGTTTGTTACGCGTATTTAACTAACGATTTAAAACCCGATATTTTAACTTGAAGTATTGTATCAAAATACTTAGTTTTGAGTTATAGAAATATAACCTGAGATTATTTTGCGTGTCGGGCGCGTTTCACGCATTTTCGTTGCGTAAAGTTACGTTTTAATAAAACGTATAATCGTGTAATATATTAAAGAAAATATATTAAAGTAAATAATGTTTGTTTGGATAAATCCACATTATTTTTAACAGTTTATCACCAATATTCATAGTAAATAGTGTCGGACCTCGTCCGGTTCAAGTGTGTATGATTTAAACAAATCATATAACGTGTATGTAATTACACAGAAAGTTACATATATTTAGATTAATATAATACTAAATACATGTAATTACAAGTAGTTAGGCACTAATTAAAGTCCTAAATTAGCGGGTGTTACACACGGGTTGACACTCCCTGATGTGTGCTAAGTATAGTCAATTAAAATAATAACAAGTTTTAAATAAAGGAAATACTAAATAATACTATCACACAATACATGAAAGAATAACCCGTTCATATAATATAGCTTTATAAGTAAGTCTAGGTATCGAACACAGGGAAAGTGGAATCTTTAATTAATCCCTAAACTAATGATTACAATATTTACAATTAATATTACAGATAAAAGGGGTACGTTTTAGTTCCGTTCGAACTTATATTTATTTTGATACATAATTAAGATAACTAAAGTAATTGAAGTAATTAAGAGACAACTAAGGTAAATTAGGTAGATTGGAGATATATTTTATCTAAACAAGCCATGTTATATTCAAATCCTCTTATATGTTTACTTTTGTCAGCTAATTGATTCTATGTTGAAATATAAAAGTGGATATCCTCTGTGGTCGGGTTTAAGTATCCTGGATAGCCTCCTATGGTCGGGTTTTAGTATCCCTTATGAAGCTCTTCAACGTATATTAAGGTTAACTAACTTTGGGGTCTCGAATGTTATTATCTAATCCATTATAGTTTAATCCAGTAATAATTATAACCTATCACGCAGTCAGGGTTTTTAAGTTATAATCAAAACATAAACCTTAATTATTAATCAACTCATACAAGTACTCACTTCCATATGAATTTCATAATCATATAATCAATAGAGATATAACCTTAACAACATTCATAAAATCAAATTATCATTTAAACTTATTCATTTAAACAAATATATTAAAGAACAATCAATAAGAAATAAGAAATCAAGATCTATACATAAACATAAGTAAAAGATCTAGAATCGAACCAAGAAAACTGAATTATTCTTCATTAGGGTTGCAAGTCCTCGATCCCTAGCCTCCAAATTCGAGCTAGAGTCGTTTCTTAACCCTTACAATCGACTTTTGCTCTTCAAATTCGTATATGGTATCGTTTGCTTGAACCCTCTATTTATAGTTTTTCTCAATCGTCAGTCCAACCGCCGGTTGGAGTCTTCAATCGCCGGTTGGAGTACTTGCTCTCCAAGTCAAACTCTGCGATTTTCACCGACTTTAATATAAATATTCAACCGCCGGTTAATAACCTCAACCGCCGGTTGAGTCCTCTTTCCAGAATTTCCAAAGTCGAACCCAGCTTCACTTTTGGCCTATTAATCTTCTTAATCCAGTTTTCTTCATTCTTAAGGCCCAATTAACTTTATCTTTGCGTTTAATCTTCAATTAAGGTCCAAATATCTTCAATCTTCAGTCTTCTCTTCATTGTCATCTTTTAAAGCTCTTTTCACGTTTTTTTCTTCATTTAATTACTTTTATACCTATATTGCAAATATAAACAAATTATGTATCTAAATCAACATAAATGCAATAAAAGACATATGAAATATAAGGATTATTAGTATATAAATATAGCATTATTTGATGTTATCAAATATCTCCACACTTAAGTTCTGCTTGTCCTCAAGTAGAATACATTCAGAAACTAAAATTGATAAGCATCAAACTAATATTTAACGATCAAAATACTTAAATTAAAAATCTGTTTCATAAATTAAAACTTTAAACAATTTAACTAACATGGATAACTATAATGTATAAATAAATATTATTATTATTCTTTGCAAAATATAGTTCATAAATGATTACCAATATATTTATCCACTTTAAACAATCTACACTTATTTTTCTGAATATATCTTTATTATTTGTATATATATTGCTTTTGATTTTCACATATAACATACTCTTAAACTTAATCATGCAATTTTCTTTTATATTCAAAATAAATATATAAAATCCATTTTTAAGAATCAAGACATTGGTGAAAGGTCTGCATTTCCATTCAACAGAGCGACATAACTTGATTCAGGTAAAACAATTTTTTTAAATCAAACCAGCGGTGACACGTCTATACCTTCGTATAACAAAACGACATAGTTTGATAAATTTTGATTTTATTAGAAAGATTTTTCTTTCTTTTTGCTTTAATTTTAAGAATACTAATTAGAAACCAGGTTTATACTTACGTACAATAGAGAAAACAATTCGTAAACCCCCAAATGCTTTTATATAAGTATAAAAATATAAAATTATCGAATGGTAAATCTAAGAATTAAGACTTTTTATGTCATACATCATAATATGTATCATAAATAATATATAAATTATTTATAATTTTCTTTAAATTCAGAAATTTTTATATAAATTGCCTATTTGTACATCATATAATGTAACTATAAATTACTTCATTATTAAGTTGCTTACATTATATGTACAAAACAGCTAATCCACATTAAAGTCTAAACTTTTAAATACAAAACAAGTTTTTTAATAAAAATATTCTAACTAATAAATACTTATTTATTAACTTCAAAAATTATAAATTTTATGAAAATTATGAAAAACAAGTAAAACTTAAATTAAAGAATTTCCTTTTCTTTCGACCTCATCCCCACACTTAAATTATACAATGTCCTCATTGTATATAAACAATAAAAATAAAAAGTGAGTAAAAGAAGAAAAGAAATTAGAACGAAAAATTCCCCTGACTGAATTTGTAGAATTCATCATTGGCTAAGTCAATTGTGTAATTTGGTCGTCATCTTCGATCCTTAAATAATATACAACATTCACACTTTCGTAGTTAATCACGATTGCATTTAGCATATGCAATAAGCCTTTAAACCCCTCGGTATCCCGAGTGGAGGAGTTATAGTCTCGTGAAGGTTTTCAGGGAACACACCCACAAAGTTCATAAAGTTTCCAAAAATAATTGTAACTGAACTTACTGCCAGCTTCATAAGTACTTATAATTTCTATCAAAAGAGACAAACACATTAAACATACCAAATAATATAAATAAAGAAAATCTACACTAATAAAAATAAAATGTTAAAAATAATAACTAAAGTAAAAATAAACATAAACTAAAAAAAAAAACTTAAAGATGTTAGAAAACACATAACCACATTCTACTAATTATCGTCATCTCTCCTGGGCTAGTTGTTTGATAAAAACTGATGAAACTAGTATCATTTTTCAGGTTATCCCCAAATAAAGCCAAATGTATTCAACCGCCGGTTGGGTACCTACAGCCGTTGGCTGACTAATTCAAATACTGCTTTCTTGCTGTTCTTGTTTCCCACATTCCGAACAAACAATTTTTCCAATTTTAAACACTTAACCACACAACAACTTAACTCGATAAATGTCATGAAAATCTTCCAAATAAATATATGTATAAATCTAAACCTTAACCGTAGCATTATTTCTTAAAGATACAAATCCTCAACAAAAACCGAATCTAACACTACTTAATCGTTATAGAGATTCACACAAAAATTATAACATAACTAGGATTACAAAAATCCCTAAAATGTGAAACCCTAATCATAACCTGTATTGAAAAAATTAGAAACATAAATTAATGAGTAAAAGAAGTGATTTACATACCCTTGTAGAAGAACAAACAAAATTGCATGAGAAAATCGTGAAATGGCCAGAAGTTTTAGTGTTTTTTTCACGTTTTGTGTGGAAGAAATGATGAAACGAGGGGGTTGTTCGGGAATTAATGGAAAAAGTATTCAACCGTTAGTTGGATTATAAGATCCAGTAGTTAACAATTAAGAAGCCCAACCGTAATTTCAAATGAAACAAATTCAATTTATTTAACTTATCGGTTAAACTCACTATGAAAGCCCAAATTATTAGCCCGAACATATCCTACTTGTTTGTACCTGAGTGTGACTAGTCTTATATTTTATGATTCCTTGTAACTATCATAAAAATAACTAAAAAATAGAACGCACTAAAACTAAAACTAAAACTAAATCTACCTAATAATTAGACAAGCACGGGTTACCTCTCGAGAAGCGCTTATTTTTGTTCGAGTCACTAGCTTGACTCTAGCCTTATTTACCTGAAAATCTGGTGACTTTCCCCACACTTAAAAGTAAGCATGGATGGTAATATCTATAAGTTATCCAAAAATGTAAATGTAATAAAATTAAAGAAAATAGATACTTATCATTTATGGCAGGTAAATGTCCTTTCTGAGATGCTCCATGACTTTCTAAAAATTGTGAAAAACTTTCCTTCTATTCGAATTGCCAAAAAGGATCTTCATACTGGTAAAATAATGAACTTGTGCTTTTAGACAATACAACCGTTGGTCGCGTCAACTCAACCACCGTTTGGATTTCAACCGTCGACTTTGTTGTAATCCAACTGCTGTTTGATGTCTGATTACCGCAAGTTCTGTTTTCGATTTCTTCTTCAATCCTTACTATTTCTTGATTATCTGTTTTCAGTTGGTTCACCTCCGAATATGATGACGAACTTTTATTAATAGTTGGATCAAGAGTGGCTATTAATTCTTTTTCAGTCATTACCCCATATTGGTTTTTCAATTCAAGGATTTCCTCGTCATCATAATTGATTAACGAGAGCAATTCCTCATCAGAATCTTGATAATCTTGTTTAGGCAATATCGAATATTCCACTTCCTTTTCTTCTACCTATGTATATTCACTTAAAATCTCGTTAGAAAATAAGGATTCATAGAATTGAGAAAACTTATCGATTTGATTATTCATCCCCTCAAGTTGTTTAATGGAAGCTCCTTGAATATGATCAATAGTTTCGGTGTCTTCCAAGTTTTCGATTGAAGTTTCCATAGATTGCGTAACTTTCACAATCGATGGATGAGATAAACTTGTGAAAATGTCATCATGAAATAAATTCATGTACTCCTCAATTGTCATGTTAGCATTATCTTCATTCATATGATAGTTTCTCGAGTTTTGAGAAATCACTGGAATATTAGTAATGGTTTGATACATACCTGTAAAACTAAAAGAAAAAGGGAAAGAGTAGAAAAGAAAAGAAAATGAAAACTAACTAAAAATTCCAATTAAAATTTGATGTACAAGTTTGACAAACTATTTATAATAAAAAAGTAAGTTAATAAGTTAGTAAAGGTAGACTATGATTAAGTTCAGTAACTCAAAACGGAATTCAATAATAAAACACATTCAAAATTGAATAATGAATTAAGATTACCCAAACCTCTAACAAATAGTTAGTTGGTTAATTAAGTTAAGTTAATTGAGTTAATTTAAAAATTACAACAAAAATTATTTTACAAATCTAGTCAAAATTCATCGGTAGCTCCAATGATCTTACACAGAAGGGGAGAAATAGGTCAGCGCGAAGCTTATTAAAAACCTACCCCTTTCGGGAAGTTGAGCGACCCTCCTTATACCTCTGCTTTTGTTGGTAATCCCAATGGGTGAGCCGATTTTTCGATTGACTTACAACGTACAAAAATTTATATTGTACACGGGAAAAATTAAAAATTTACCGCTTACCCAGCAGCGGCGTAATAAACTTAATGTGTGCTAAGTATAGTCAATCTATATTAATATATATAAGAAAAACCCTAAAAGAATCTTCACCCTTGATTTCAAGATAATCCTTTACTAATCAACCCTTTGACTGATCCATGACATCCTTTACTAATATGCCCTTAATTAGTTTAAATTTACTATCCTCAAAATATGTATTTGTCATAATAAACCCTTCAAACTTACATCTTTTATAAAATTCCAGTGGAAGCTTTATAACTTTCAAAATTACAAATGAATACAACGTAAGGTGACAAAAACATCGATCTTCAACTTCAGATGATGACTTTTACAAAAACGCAAAAAGAAAATAAATTCATTCGACTACTTTCAAGTATACTACTTATCTTATTTGGATAAAAAATTAATCTCTTGTGTCGGATTTAATAAGATGTTATTAAAATAATATTTCATGTAGCCAACGACTTATTTTAGTTGTGGATAAGTTTGATTATAGACTGATAATTGCAGAGATGTAAGGACTCATCCTTTAATTGTAAAACATATTCCCTTAGAGCAAATAGAAAAAAAAAAAGAAAAAAAGAGGTTGTTAACTTAGCGCAATAATATTTTCAAATTGAAAATCATACTCAAACTCATTTTCAATTGTATTCGTCATACTATTTCCATACCGTAACTATATCCACCTAATAATAAGTATTCATTTTAATTCATAATAAATAATAAAAAAACAATATATCGAAAAGAATCAATTATTTTTTTAAGTGAAGGTTGACCCGTATAATTTCATAGCAAACAATTTCATTAAAAACATATATATGCAACTGATGATTACTTACATTGAAAAAGAATTTAATCTTGACGTGTGCATACTATGCAATACATTTGAATGCACGATCCCGCGAATTTCGCGGGTCTTAACCTAGTTAAAATAATAACAAGTTTTAAATAAAGGAAATATCAAATAATACTATCACACAATAAATGCAAGAATAACCCGTTTGTATAATATAGCTTTATAAGTAAGTTTAGGTATCGAACACAAGGAAAGTGGAATCTTTAATTAATCCCTAAACTAATGTTAACAATATTCACAATTATTTACAATTAATATTATAGATAAAAGGGGGTACGTTTTAGTTCTGTTCGAACTTTTTTTTATTTTGATACAGAATTAAGATAACTAAAGTAATTGAAGTAATTAAGAGACAACTAAGGTAAATTAGGTAGATTTGAGATATATTTTATCTAAACTAGCCATGTTATATTCAAATCCTCTTATATGTTTACTTTTGTCAGCTAATTGATTCTATGTTGAAATATAAAAGTGGATATCCTCCTTGGTCGGGTTTAAGTATCCTGGATAGCCTCCTATGGTTGAGTTTAAGTATCCTCTATTAAGCTCTTCAACGTATGTTAAGGTTAACTAACTTCGGGGTCTCGAATGTTATTATCTAATTAATTATAGTTTAATCCAGTAATAATTATAACCTATCACGCAGTCATGGTATTTAAGTTATAATCAAAATATAAACCTAAATTATTAATCAACTCATACAAGTACTCACTTCGATATGAATCTCATAATCATATAATCAATAGAGATATAACCTTAACAACATTCATAAAATCAAATTATCATTTAAACATTATTCATTTAAACAAATATATTAAAGAACAATCAATAATCAATAAGAAATCAAGATCTATACATAAACATAAGTAAAAGATCTAGAATCGAACCAAGAAAACTGAATTATTCTTCACTAGGGTTGCAAGTCCTCGATCCCTAGCCTCCAAATTCGAGCTAGAGTCGTTTCTTAACCCTTACAATCGACTTTTGCTCTTCAAATTCGTATATGGTATCGTTTGCTTGAACCCTCTATTTATAGTTTTTCTGAATCGTCAGTCCAACCGCCGGTTGGAGTCTTCAATCGCCGGTTGGAGTACTTGCTATCCAAGTCAAACTCTGCAATTTTCACCGAATTTAATATAAATATTCAACCGTCGGTTGATAACCTCAATCGCCGGTTGAGTCCTCTTTCCAGAATATTCCAAAGTCTGGCCATACTTCACTTTTGGCCTATTAATCTTCTTAATCCTTTTTTCTTCACTCTCAAGGCCCAATTAACTTTATCTTTGGGTTTAATCTTCAATTCAGGTCCAAATATCTTCAATCTTCAGTCTTCTATTCATTTTCATCTTATAAAGCTCATTTCTTGTTCTTTTCTTCAATTAATTACTTTTATACCTATATTGCAAATATAAACAAGTTAAGTATCTAAATCAACATAAATGCAATAAAAGACATATGAAATGTAAGGATTATTAGTATATAAATATAGCATTATTTGATGTTATCACTCCCCGTGTTGAGGTTCCTGATCATCCTCTGCCATCTGTTGTAGAAGAACTTCTAAAGCGAATGGATGCTATGCAACAGACAATGAACAATAAAGCTCAATTGATTCAGTCTCAGGCATCAGTTCTGGAGATTCAAGCTGCGCAAATTAATGCTTTAGAAGAAACGACAGCTTTAGTTCCAGCTTTGAATACTAGGGTGTAAGAGTTAGAATCCCTAGTTGTTGTTCCGGGGGAGTCAGGCATGCGTGCCATAGAAACAACACCTAGGACTTCTGCTGGAATACAGACCGATGATGTAAATGAACCTGATAATGTAACTTCTGATAATATCAATGAAACTCTACTTTTTGATTATTTCTTTGTTGATGATATCCCTGACCATTCAAGACCGTTAGTTGTCGATTATTCGCACGATGATCCATCATATTTTCAAAGAATGATGAACGAAGCTGGTTCAGAATCTGAGAATGATTTTGAGGTTAATGATGACATGTCAGTTGAGGAAGAGGAGTTAAATTCAGTTGAATTATATGATGATGCCCCTACGATCAAATCTGATTCTTCAGAAGATGAAGTTGGGCCTCGTAAAGCTTCTCAAAGTGTTCCAGAGACAACATCTTTACCTGAAGCTGCCTCTACTTCTGAAACTGCTACATCCTCGGGAAAACCTGAGATTAGGTATTTTCCTGCTAAACCGGTACCTGTTACTAGGGGTGTTCAAAATATACCGAAACCGAAAAACCGAGCCGAAAACCGATAGATTCGAACCGAATTTCGGTTAACCGAACCGACTTTTTTTCGTTTTCCGGTTTCGGTTAACCGAACCGATTTTTTTTTTTGGTTTTTCGGTTTCGTTTTCAGTTCATGATTTTGGGATGAACGGTTAACTGAAAAAACCAAAAATGATATATATAGTTTTAAATATTTTTATATATATTGTACATTTTATATTTATATATAGATATTTACACTTGTATTTTGATAAAATCATTTATATTTCCTTTTCACTCATTCTAATGTAATATACTAGCTTATATTTGGCCTAATATGGTAATTATTACTACTAAGTTTCTAATTATATTCAGATGATTTATGTACGTATAACTTAAATACACAATTATAAAGAGTAAAATGGTTATCGTTTGATATTAATATCATCAAAATATTTTAAATATAATGAACACTAAAAAATAAATATATATTTGTGTGTTATTAATTACTTTTTAAATATGTATTAGTTAATAAATGGTGAATTTGGTTAACCGACTAACCGAACGGAAAAATGGTTAACCGATTTCCGGTTAACCGAATTTTTCAGTTTAGGTTTAGGTTTAAAAATATTTTGAACCGGGACTCCGGTTCACCGGTCTCCGGTTAACCGAGTCTCCGGTTAACCGTCCACGAACACCCCTACCTGTTACTTGTAAAACTTATAAGGTTAACGGGAATTTTACTGGTTTGATTAAGAGCTGGAAGATACACAAAGCTCTGATACCACATGTAGGTTCCCGATCTAACCCTAATCCAGCCCGATATCTCCTATAAGTTCACACCCGTGAACCCAGTCTACACAAAGTGTCTGGAAATAGTCCGAAAAGACCTAATTGTCACAACCGTGGCGTCCTCTCTCATTTCTTATGTCATCATGGGAACGTTCGCTAACTTAACGTTAGCTTTAGCTCCTAGAATGGGAGCCAGCGCATATTTCACGTACACCGTTGCAGGATTTCACGGCTCAGGTAAAATATCGTACCAAAACGCACTTGCGGATGTATTCAACGAAAGAATTGCGATGAACAAAGGGCTTGCATTTCAATATCAGCAAAGCATGAATATTTGCGTTACTCATGGAATACATGCTAGAGGCAAGTTTCCTGCAGGCTGGGTTTGAACTGAAGATTCTTTGAAGACCAAGTTGAAGACGCATGGGAGTTTGTTGATGCATCTTAGTGTGTCTGTCAATTGGTCTCAGTCTGTAATGTGTTTGTTATGTAATTACGTTAGTTACAATTTTTGTGTTTATATAAGTAATTACATTTTTGTTTAGGCGACACAGCCAGTGTCGCAGCAGTTGCGACATAAGGCTTGTGTCGCAATAGTGGTTTTGACGACACAGTTTGTGTCGCACTAGTCGGTCAGGCGACACATTTTGTGTCGCAATAGATAGATTAGGTTTTCGGTATAAATAGTCGACTTCAGCTCATTTATCAAGGTTGATGAATTTGTGAGTTGTGAGAGTACTTTCTGAGTATTTCTGTGTAATCAAGCTGATCGATTATTGGTATCAATATAATATACTTTGTTCTTGATTCGTGTTATTCGTTAAACGTATTTACTATCAATCATTGGATTCTTCAAGTTGATTGATTGTTAAGATTCGATTAGGTCCGACCACAGAGGATCTACAATTTCTGATGTATAATTTTTGGGAGAACATGATTGGCCAACATCAGTATTGAATTGTGTAGCCAATAACACAATTTATTTGCGCATGTAGTATACATTACAATATTATTCATGTGTTGCTCCCGTGTTATCTATATATATATATCTATATATATATATATATATATATATATATATATATAATATGTGTGTGTGTGTGTGGATCTAGGATTTGGAATTACCCATAACAAGGTTTTTTAACCTATGTAAACCCGTAGCACAAACAAGAAATGAAGCAAAAAATACAACTATTATAAGAAATTTAGAGTGCGTATTTCGAATGGATCCGTAGCGACTGCTACCACTACCTTCAACGTGGCTCCGCCCCTATATATATATATATATATATATATATATATATATATATATATAGGGGGAGATCAATACGGAAGCAAAAAAATAAGGGAAGTAGGGAAGTGAATCTAGGCCGTCTGATTCATCAGATTAAAAAAAAGGGCGGAGGGGCATTTTGGTTATTTCAAACTTACATATCTTAAATGCATTAAAAATACAAATGAATTCCACAAAACGTACGCACCTTAATTCGTTGACAAATCAGGGTTTGTAATTATAGCCTCTAACAGCAAAAAAACACCGAATTCACCATTTCAAAATTGAGATTACAATCACAGATTACCTTCTAGCAAGCAAGATGATCAAAGATTCGTCAGAAAGTATGAAAAAATCAAAAGAAATCGATTAACAAAAATTGAAGGTTAGTGATGAACGAAACGGTAATATAAACAATCATTTTATAACGATTTCATATTACTTCTGTTTTTCTTATAAGATTTGAGTGCTTTGATGGATTCGTTTGACCATATAATGAATTTGTTTGACCATACTATTATTAAGAATGAAATTCTTACAAACTATTAGGAAATGTTTTTCTTTATTGATTAACTTGTGTTTTCTATCAAACGACAAAATGGAAATGTCTTTCCACTACAACTATCAAACAAGTTCTGACGACATATAAATAACTTGGTTTATTACACTATATGCAAACCTGTGAATTCACTCAACAAAGTTTTGTTGACGTTTTCCTATGATTTTTAAGGAATTAGGAAGTAAGTAAGATCTGCATGCATTCAGGATGGACAACCCTTGAAGTATTAGGATGCCACCTCATTTTGGGACGAATGAGATTTCATTTGTATAACTACAACTTTTTGCAGTCATACTCATGAAATCCACTTTTGAATTATGTACTTCTATGACACTATTGTTTCAAACAGCACTACTACTATTACAACTTTTTTAAGTTGTAATATTTTGTAATAACTATTAAACTTGACATCTTTATATATTATGTTCTGCAATAACTATATATGCTCTGTAGATGTATATTTGTTGAAACTGCTCGCGCCATGCCATGTCACCCGCTTTCGCAATTACTTAGACTAATCGTAGATTACCGTTTGGCAGGGTGTGACAATATATATATATATATATATATATATATATATATATATATATATAGTGGCATGATCCAGAGGGAAGCGCATTTTTTGAGGGAAGGGAGGAAGCGTTAGTATGCATCAGGAAGCATATTACCTTCACCCATACAAATCTCGAAAAAAGCAAACTGAAATTTAGTAAATGTTAATCAGAATCGATGCTATGAATGTTAAGCTTCCTTGATAAATTATTTCTTCAAGTTATAGCATCGATTTATGAATATTACATCCAAATCCGTTAATATGCATCGCGGTGCATATTAGTTAATATGCATTGTGATGCATATTAACACTCAAAATATTTTTCAAATAATGTGAAGTTTTTAATATGCATCGCGATGCATATTAGTTAATATGCATCACACTGCATTTTAACAATTTATTAAATAAATATTCATCAATTAATGTTATGACTTAAAAATGAAATTCATTCGTTAAAATATTCTTTATAGCATCAGTTTTGATTACTATTTACCGATAAAAATATTTTTTGTTGACGTTTTGATTGATAATTGTAATATGTTTCTTGATGCATACTAACGCTTCCCCCCTTCCCCCCAAAAAGGCACTTCCCTCTCGATCACTACCCTATATATATATATATATATATATATATATATATATATAAAGTATAATATTATTTTCACCAAGTAAAAAAAAATTATTTGTACATGTACCTAGAGGTGCAAAAAAATCGGTTTTTTTCGGTTTTCGGTTTTTTAAAAACCGGTTTTTTATCGGTTTCGGTTTTTTTCGGTTTCGGTTTTTCGGAATCGGTTTTTTTCGGTTTTAAATGTTCGAAATCGGTTTTTTTCGGTTTTGACCCGGTTTTAACCGGTTATTTTTTTTCGGTTTTTTTTCCGGATTCGAATTCGGTATAAATATTTCCAACCGGTTCGGGTTGTAAACCCGGATCCAACCCGATTTTTTATATAATTGAGTTTTTTTCCGAGCGTTGAGCGTTTTCGGAAAAACCAACGTTTGGGCCAAATCTTTTTGATTGGAATGTTAGTACATTAGTAATGGAAACATAATTGATCAAGAACTACTCTAAAAGTCTTACCAATCTTCCTAAAAAAAATGTTTTGTCAGAAAAGTCTATAATAGAATTTACCGAAATAGCGTAAGGCGTTTTCATGAAAACCAACGTTTGGGCCAAATCTTTTTAATTTAAATGTTAGTACATTAGTAATGGAAACATAATTGATCAAGAACTACTCTAAAAGTCTTACCAATCTTCCTAAAAAAAATGTTTTGTCAGAAAAATCTATAATAGAATTTACCGAAATAGCGTAAGGCGTTTTCATGAAAATCAATGTTTGGGCCAAATCTTTTTGATTGAAATGTTAGTACATTAGTAATTGAAACATAATTGATCAAGAACTACTCCAAAAGTCTTACCAATCTTCCTAAAAAAAATGTTTTGTCAGAAAAGTCTATAATAGAATTTACCGAAATAGCGTAAGGCGTTTTCAAGAAAACCAACGTTTGGGCCAAATCTTTTTGATTGGAATGTTAGTACATTAGTAATGGAAACATAATTGATCAAGAACTACTCCAAAAGTCCTACCAATCTTTCTAAAAAAAATGTTTTGTCAGAAAAGTCTATAATAGAATTTACCGAAATAGCGTAAGGCGTTTTCATGAAAACCAACGTTTGGGCCAAATCTTTTTGATTGGAATGTTAGTACATTAGTAATGGAAACATAATTGATCAAGAACTACTCTAAAAGTCTTACCAATCTTCCTAAAAAAAATGTTTTGTCAGAAAATTCTATAATAGAATTTACCGAAATAGCGTAAGGCGTTTTCATGAAAACCAACGTTTGGGCCAAATCTTTTTGATTGGAATGTTAGTACATTAGTAATGGAAACGTAATTGATCAAGAACTACTCTAAAAGTCTTACCAATCTTTCTAAAAAAAATGTTTTGTCAGAAAAGTCTATAATAGAATTTACCGAAATAACGTAAGGCGTTTTCATGAAAACCAACGTTTGGGCCAAATCTTTTTGATTGGAATGTTAGTACATTAGTAATGGAAACGTAATTGATCAAGAACTACTCTAAAAGTCTTACAAATCTTTCTAAAAAAAATGTTTTGTCAGAAAAGTCTATAATAGAATTTACCGAAATAGCGTAAGGCGTTTTCATGAAAACCAACGTTTGGGCCAAATCTTTTTGATTGAAATGTTAGTACATTAGTAATGGAAACATAATTGATCAAGAACTACTCCAAAAGTCTTATATAAGTCTTCTTAAAAAACAATTGAATCGAAAAAGTCTTCATAATTTGGAAATGTAAATAATGCAATTACAACTAAAAATGGAAACATACAAACATAACTTTTATTTGAATGATACAATTACAACTAAAAATGGTAAAGTATATCGAGCTTCGGCATGGCCATCACCCGGATACACTTAACCACATATGTCATCCCAAACTTCATCTTCATCAACGGATTCAACTTCAAGTTCTTCAAATTCACCTTCATCTAATTCGGTCGTTGAAGGTGATATCCCTAATGCGACTTCTTCATCTTCGATAATCTCTTCAACGTTACCTAATAGTGGACCTTCTAACGTTGTTACATTTTGTATTCTATCTACCCCGTCCAAGTAATCCTTCAAACACACGCATACTTCAACGGATTCAGCGGTTAGTCTTGACCTTCTTTCCGATAAAATTCTACCACTATTAGAAAATGCCGATTCTGAAGCTACCGTCGAAGCTTGGACGGCTAATAAATCTCGAGCCATTGCGGATAAAATTGGAAATTGTACTTCTCTTTCTTTCCACCAACTCAAAATATCAAAATTACGGAAATCCTCAACACTTAAAGTGGTTAAAAAGTTTGTAGACTTATAGTGTCCCAACTCGCTTGTTGGAGCCGATGTACGTTGACGCTTTGTAGCGTCTTCAAGTAAAGCATTATAAAGGTTTATGCTTATGTCACTCGATGATGCTCGAGATGGTCCCGCCCGCATGGAGTCCACAAGTGAGTTTGGTTGGTAACCAATTTTTGTTGCATAAATCTCAAACAATTGTGTAAAACCATTTTCAAATCTAATAATTTCAGTTGTAATATAGTTGGGGTTGTCGGTTAAGTTTAAGTCCAAATTTTCCATTATTGTTGTGAGTATACGTTGTACGCCGCCAACATTTATAGTTGGATTTAGTGCGGCGGCACAACTAAAAACCAAAGGCATGTTACCAAAATATTTTATAAATTTCTTTTTTATAACTCTAACCATTTTTCTAAACATTGGAAATGACGAAAGTTCAAATTCTTTTAATTTTTCAGTCATTATAAAAATTTGGTTTAGAACTAAAGGGCTAGTTGGGTAATATACACCAGATAATATAGTAGTAGCATCTTTAAAAACTACTAAAAAAGACGTTAAATCATAAAGTTAATCCCATTCGTAATCGGTTATAGCTACCGACTTATTTCTATCAACTAACAACGTATTAAAAGCATTTAAAGTATCACGCTGTCTTAAAATATTTTCAAACATAATGTGAGTAGAATTCCACCTAGTATTATTATCATAGCATGGTCCTAGGGGAGTTTCACCACATTGTACACGAAAACGTCTATAATTAATTTGACGTTCGTTACTAGAACTATATATAGTTACTAATAAACCCTTAAATTTTTGACGTAAAGTATCACATATTTTTAATGCCGCTTGCACGGACAAATTTATAATATGAGCAACACAACGAGAATGAAAAAAAGCGCCATTTAAAATTGGTTTTACACGTAATTTTAGTAAATTCAGAGCTCTCGTATTATTTGACGCATTATCTAGTGAAATTGTAAAAACTTTATCGTGTAAATTATATTCAATTAAAGTGTCATTTAAAATTTTCCGCAAGTTACATCCCGTATGCGGATAACCAAACAATTTAAAAGCAATTGTACGTTTCATTAACAACCAAGACTCGGGATGAAACCAATGGGCCGTAACGGCTATATAAGAATTTGCCGTACCATGTGGTGCGGTCCAAACATCACAAGTAATAGAAACGCCATGTTTATAGTTTAGAAAACCATCAATTATATCTTTTTTAGCATTTTTCCACAATTTAAACGCATCGTTTCTAAGGGTAGTACGACTTACTTGTTGGTATCGCGGTTGTAGTCTCATTTTGATGATACTCGTAAGCCGTTGGTTGTCAAAGTGGTTGAATGGAAGCGTCTCTTGGATGACAAACTTGGTAAAATCTTCTCGAAGAGCTTCGACATCGTATATAAATACCCCACTATCCGAACCGAGTGTCGTTTGTGAGGCATCTTGACTAGCGGCTCTACAAGCCGAGGTCATGTGACTTCTTAATGTTGAGTTTGATGTGGGGTTATAGAACTTCCCACATCTTTTGCAACGAGCCTTACTAAACCCATCACTCATAACGCACAAATCGTAATTCACCCAAATTTCCGGGTTCCGGGTCGTTGATCTAACTTGCACGACATCAACATTTGTGTAAACTTTATTTCGTACAGTGCTACCAACGGAAACGAACCGGAAGCGGAAGCTTGAGAATGTATGTTTTCCATTTTCGCAAACAAAAAGTGTGTGTGTATATATATAGAGTTTTTGAGAGAATAATAGAATATAAAATAATATGTAAGAATATGAGAGAATATAAGAGAATATGAGAGATTTTGGTGTGTTTTAAAACCCAAACCATCCAAGTATATTTATAGGGGGTTTAGGGGGGCAAAGGCACCCAAATAGGGCCAAAAAAACGGACACAAGGGGCTGCTAACGGCATTCTAGCCGTTTGGCTACTTTTTTGAAAAAACCCGGTTTTAACCGGTTTTTCCAAAAAACCGGTTTTAACCGGGTAAAAAACCGGAAAAAAACCGGTTGACAGAAATAGCTTAAACCGGTCCTAACCGGTTCGGTTAGGAAAAAACCGGTCCGGTTAAAAAAAACCGGTTATTGTATTAACCGGTTTCCGGTTATTCGATCGGTTAGGAAAAAACCGGTTAAAAATTTGCACCTCTACATGTACCATGTGTCCATGTGATATCTTTAGCATTTAAGAACTTTAGAATAACCTTTACATGCAAAGATAAGAAAACTGTTCCATAAGCACATAATTTTTCACAACTCCCCTTTGATTCGTGTAATAAATTTATGTAATTCAATTAAATCAAATTGAAAATTTTATTTGTCTATACCTTGTTTTACGTAGAAAACTCTATCTGAAATTAAAATCAATAAACAGACATTTATGGTCGTCAAAAGAATATTAAAAGGACCCATAGTTCTTTTGATTAAAAAATATATAACAAATCTTTACAAAACACATTTTAATATTCTTGTATTACAGTAACATTTAGAATTTTTGATAACGTAGCACGCCTCAAATCGGGACCTTAGTTTAGTCCCCGAACAGAAGCTAGCATAATTAATCTACACGTAAAAAATATTTTAGCAATCAATCAAAACATCCTTCTATTATATATTATTTTTATTTTCATTATCTATAAACAGAAAGAATTACGCGGTAGCAAAAATAGAAAGAAAAAAAAACAACACGAAAAACATGCACTTTATGGGTTTCTTTCAGCAAATTACGACATCATTCATTTGCTGTTGACTGTTCAAAATGCAATCTTAATTCAACTTTAAGATGTATATTTATTATAACTTCTTTGACGTAAGAGATCACGTTATTAATTCATGAGGTTCTCAAAGTTAAACATGTTACACATGTGCTAACATATAAAATCTATCTTTGTATTCGTCTACACAAATATCTTCATCTTCATTATGCATAAAGCATTTCTACATATCAATTTTGATACTCAACACATAGAAAAGACAATATTACTCTTCACTTATTTATAACATTTCCATTAATACCCCTATCCCATTATCTATTATCATTACTACTTATTTTATACTAACTGCACTTTCATTAATACCCCTATCTCATTATCTATTATATTTATTTACTACTTATTTTCACAACTACACTTTTCATCTATACATCAAATATTAAATTTATCTACTAAAGTCTTTTTTGATTGATTAAATATCAAAGTGTACAGTTATAATGGGACGGGCAGAGTATAATATGTTTTTATTTTAAAACATTCACTCGTACCTCCATCAACCGTCATCACTTTCACCGCTGCATTGCGCAAGTATTGTGCTATAGTGCTAGTAAAATAAAATGCATTCAGCATTTGGGTTTGTAAAAAGAGTACAAAAAAAATACTCCATCCATCCCACTTTTATTGTCCAGTATTCCTTTTATTGATGTCTCAATTTTATTATCCACTTTTATAAATAGATAAGAATAATGTAAAATGTTCTTTTATGCTCCTAATTTATATATTTAAGATAAAAATGTAGGTAAAAAGTAAAGAGTAAAACTGTCATCTTACAAAAAAGTAGGAGAGATAATGATGTTTTCTTAAACTGCGTATTTCGTATTTAGGGATAATAAAATTGGAACGAAGGGAGTAAAAAAAGGTTCTTACCTATTCTGGTACGGATCTTTCACATCTAGTTTATAGTAGTAGTACCATATATGAGTTGGCACACATGATTTGTACGAACTTGAAATTATGGAATGTCATATGTAATGTGCGAGCATGTCCAATGAAGGCATATAATGGATTAAAGTACACCATTTTACTAAAAAGAATAGAATATATACTAAATCTTTACACTAAATTTTTTTAACTTAATGATATATTGCACTAAATCTTTTCATTCTTACCTCCAACCAATTAATTTGAATTTTCTTTCACTTTTATAATTTAATTTTTGAAGTTGGACAATATAGTAAATGAAATCATATATCTTTTCTATATTTGTGTTGTTCCTAATCGTTTGACTCACATAAATATAGTATTTACATAAAATAATAATCGCATCGCGTTAATGAAATATGTTACAGAAATTTGTTTATATAGACATACACCGAACCATCGTGACTGTTTAAACGAACCATCACGACCTTTACGAAAAGTCATGTCTGTTCCCTAACCGAAATAACTTCCTATAACTTCTTGTAACCGACTATTCGGTTATTATTTTTGATATTGACATACAAAGCCCTTTGGCTTATACACATATTACATAACACACTAAATAAGTAATAATATCCAAGTAATGAACGAGATTAGGTCCACATTCTCCCCTTAATCTCGATCTTTGCTTCGTCCTAGATCTTGAACCCCAAGCATCTGCCGCAAAGTGACAAACCTCAGCCTTGGCAAAGCTTTAGTTAATATACATGCCCTTTGTAGTTCGCCACTAACGTGTTCCACATTGATGTGTCTATTCTCTACAAATTCACGAGTGAAATGGTAACGAATGTCGATATGCTTACTTCTTCCATGAAAAACTGGGTTCTTGATGAGTGCTATTGTTGAAACGTTATTAACCTTCAGTGTTATTCTTTCCTCCTTCCAACCTGTTATTTCACTAAGTAGTTGCCTGACCTTCAGTGTTATTCCTACTTATTTCACTAAGTAGTCGTTTTAACCATAGAGCCTGACATGCTGCTCCGGTAGCTGCCATGAATTCTGATTCATATGATGAGAGTGCTACTGTTGGTTGCTTCTGAGTGCACTAGGTAATAGGTTATTCTCCAAATTAGAATACTATTCCATTAGTTCCTTTTCCTTGATCAGTATTGATTCCATAACTATTGTCGCTATAACCTGTTATCTTGCAGCCGCCATCTCTTTTATATATAATATCATGCTCCTTGGCTCCTTTGATATACCAGATTACTTGCTTTATCGCCTTTAAATGGTGATCCTTTAGTTCTTGCATGAATACGCTGAGTAATCCAACTGATTAACTTAGATCTGGTCTAGTATGTAGTAGATACCTGAGACATCCAATTAAACTTTTGTAATAAGTTGCATCCACTGGATTTTCGTCTTCTGTCTTGACCAAGTTTTTTCCCGGGTTCATATGTATCTTTGTGTCATTACTTTCCATCATACTCGCATCTTTCAAGATCTTGTTGATGTAACCTGTTTGCCTGATTGTAATCTCATCTCCTGTTTGAGTAACTTCTATCCCAAGGTAATAAGTCAACAATCCTAGAATGCTCATTTCAAATTTGTCTTCCTTTCGGGATTTGAACAAGTCTATTTCCTTCCTTGGAGTGCCCGTGACTATCAAGTCATCCACATAAACTTCAACTATTAGTGTGGAACTCTAACTTCTCTTCGTGCAAATTGCTTGTTTGAGATTACATTTCTTAAAGCCCAATGACCTTAAAGTCTAATCAAGCTTCTTATTCCAAGCTCGTGATGCCTGCCTTAAACCATATAAAGCCTTTGAGTGCTTGTAAACTTTCTCTGAACTTCCTGAATCATATAAAGCCTTTGAACTTTCCCTAAAGTGGATTCAATGCGTGCAACTGGTGCAAATACTTTGTCGAAGTCTTTTCCTAGCTTGTTTCTACACATATCCTTTTACTACTAGTCTTGCTTTGTATTTGATGATTTTTCACTTTGCATCCCTCTTGGTCTTAAAAACCCACTTGAGTCCTATTTCCTTATGATTTGTAGGCAAAGTGGTTAAAGTCCATGTGTTATTCGTGTTAATTGAATCCAGTTCAGCTTCCTTAACCTCGATCCATTTCTTATCTGTTGTTGCTTCCTTGTAGTTACGTGGTTCTTCTTCTGTTAGTAGCAGACTTTCAGTTTCAACTACATGTGCATTTTCATATATTGCATTCAAGTCTTTGAACCCTCATAGTGGTGTATCATCAAATCTTTTTTCTGAGTTCCTCAATGAACTAATAGTAGCTTGTTCTTCATCTGAGTGTGGGTTATAAGTATATGTCTGTAGGGTTACTGGAGTGTCTGAAGCAGTGGTTTGTTCCTGTTCCTGATAAGCATCTTCATTTTATAACACCCTTATTTTAACAACATATATTATATTAATAAATATTGGAAGCGATTCCCAAACATATATATCATATTTACATATACCAAAATGTTTAACTTTTCGAAACATCACACTTATATATATAATTACAAAACCATGTACTAACGACTAGGTGTTATATAATTTTTCCAAAACATAATTTCAAGGTTCACAAAATATCAGAGTAGCTGCAGTAATAGTCAAATATCCCTTCCAGCCGTCTTTAACCCGATAAACTATTCATATTCTGCAAAATGTTAAACATGGTGGGATTAGCTCACAGCTAAGTGAATGGAACTGTATCTGACAGTTCAATCTAGAAATAATAAATCTTACAACAAATAAACACATAAGCACATAACGTCAAAGAGGACCAACGGTTCTTGTGTAGCCACACCAAGAACACCTTAAATAACTGGTATGCCATCATAGTGATTTACCGATAGTTTGAAGCTATCTTCACTGACTAGGGTTCATCCATCAACGATGTGTATCGGAAACCTCTCCAGCCAAACTATAGCAACAAACCCAACCAATGTTGACCTCTGAATAATCCACATAGTCACATAATGCATAATAGTCATGCCATCATGGAATAACAACCAATCAACCCAAATTATTAATAAAAGTAACCCAAAAGATTAAACAATTAATAACAATAACCATATATATATGTTCACTCATTGACCAAACTTGTTACAACTGGGTTGAACCGAAGGTTACAGTTACCACTCACCGATATTCCCAATCTCTGAACTCAGTAGTCTTATATCACTGAGTTTCCTTCTGCTTATCTAAGAACACAAATAATAACTAATCAGTAACTTATCCCATAATCATCATTTTAACATATTTATTAAATCAGGTAATCCCTAAAGTCTAGGCAAACAACAGTTCAATCAGATAAGAAATCAGAAAGTCCCTAACTAATGTTTTAAAACAGAAAAATGTCATTTTCGACCCCTAGATGACCCCGAAACACCAAAAATTACCTAGGCTCTTAGAACAGAGCATGGATCATTAGGCTCTTTCCGAGTGACCATGCGAATTTCAACTCGATCCAAGTTAATAAATTTGCAAAATAAGATTTTAAAATTTCAGTTCGTAAGGTCTCAGTTCGCAAAGTCAACTCGATTCGCAGAATCTCGGTTCGCAACTCAACTCGCAGTGCTCAACTCGGCTCGTAGAGCTCATTCTGCTCGCAGAGCTCAACTCGCCTTGCAAATCTCAACTCGCTTCGCAAAGCTCAACTCAGCTCGCAAAGCTCATCTCGCTTCGCAAGACGAACTGGGTTTTTGCGAGTTTTGCTGCTGTTACCGATTTTACGCACCAAATCACACCAAAACTTCAAAAACTCGGTTTCTAATGTTACTAATACTTCAACTACATCAAATAACACCTAATAACAACATATCAAGCTTCGATTTCATTAAAATCACTCAATATCCCTCAAACCAATTTTTATAAAACTTCAAGAATTAAACTCACCTCTTAAATGAAGATGAAGGTGTTAATGATAAAGGTAATCTGATGTATATAAGCTTGAATCCCAAAAACACAAGTTGTTTACTTGATCCCTTTTTGATTTCTTTGAAATGGTATTTGAGAATTTGAGAGTGTTTAGAACAAGAAGTAAGGTTTTGAGAAAATAGGTTAGTGGAATCGGTTTATAGACCAACCGACTTCAGTATTATACAGTGTTATTTTTATCCCCTTCACAACCTATTGTCTTGAACCTAAAAATATTCGCGAGACAAAATATTTTATTTTACCGTCAACTCTATTTATTTAAAACAAGTACTATTTTATTAGTCACAATAAATCCTGTAATTCTTTTACCTATTTATTCTCAAGTTAACCAAATAAAATTTATTTCCCGTTTTCTTTAAATAACCATTTATTTCTAGACCCAGAAATAGGATGTTACACATTGCTTTCCGAGTTGATTGATGTAGTACTTCCATCATCGATTCCTCTATCCACAATACTTGTCCATTCCGAGCCTTGGGTTCTTGTTTCCTCTTCGTTGTTATCCCAATTCTATGGTTTGGTTTCCATAAACTTAACATCCTTGCTTACATGTTTCCTATCCTTTTCTGGATCATATAATCCGTATGCTTTTGATCCTTCCTCTACTCCTAAGTAAATCATGGGAATACTATTATAATCAAGCTTCTGCAAATGAGGTATTGTTACTATGGCATAAGTTGTGCACCCAAATATCCTTAGCTTTTTGGATTTGGTTTTCTGTTGTAGAGTGCCTCATTTGGAGTCTAATGAATTAGGACTCTTGTAGGTACCCTATTTAGTATGTATATTGCGTGTCTGACTGCTTCCGCCTAAAAGTTCTATGGCAACTTCATTGCTTTCATCATACTTCTAGTAGTGAATAACACTGTTCTATTTCTTCTTTCCACGACTCCGTTTTGTTGTGGTTAGTAAGGTGATGTTAACTGCTGTGCTATTCCATTTTCCTTGCATTACCTTGTGAATTCATTTTATGTGAACTCACTTCCACTGTCTATTCTCGGCATCCTTAATTTTGTCCTCATTTCCGTTTCAATCTTCTGTCTGAATTCCTTGAAAGTGTCAAATGCTTGATCTTTCGATGTTAGAAAGTGGACCCAAATGAAACGTGTACAGTCGTCCACTAACAAGAAAATGTATTTCTTCTCGGAGTGTGTGGTTGGGCTTATAGGGCCACATAGATCTCCAAATACTAGATCCAGATGTTTCATCGATCTGAATTTAGCTTGACTTGGGAATGGAGTTCTAATGTGTTTTCCTAATAAGCAAGCATCACAAATATGTCCTGCATTCCACTAGATTCTTTCTTGTCACATTCTCTACATCCTCAAAGTTTAGATGACCTAATCTAGCATGCCATAACCATGCTTGGCTATCTACATTTTCTAAGAGACATATGGGTGTTCCAATTTTAAGTATGATGTTGTAAATTCTGTTCTTTGATCTTTTAATCTTCATCAGCAGCCTCTTATTCTTATCATGTAAAGTTAGTTAATTTCCTTCCATGACGACTTTAAACCCAATCCATGTGAGTTGTCCTAAACTCAGTATGTTGCTCTTGAGGTTTGGGATGTAGTATACTTCCGATATAACCTTCTGCTCATGATTCCTACATCTTAATAAAAAAGAACCTCTTCCTTTGATATCTACATACGAGCCATCTCCAAAACGAACACGTCCTGTTATGTTTTCATCAATATCGTTGAAGTGACTCTTTGTCCCCGTCATATGGTTGCTTGCACCATTATCTAAATACTAGATGCTTTCGTTTGTTGTAGCATACTTTCCGGGTGGAAATAGTCCTTCATTTAACAATACCTTTTCGTGTTCAATTTTTTGTATTGCCATCAACAATGATGGCTCTTCGTCTTCTTGGATAAGGTTTGATTGTTCCTACGTTGTTGGCAGTTGTTTGCAATCTTTTCTGTAATGTCCAAATTTTCTACATTTGTGACATTGTACTTTGCTCATGTCCCTCGCTTGCTTGTTCCACTTTGTGTTTGTTCTTGCTTTGTGAGTTGAGTCTTCCTCTTTATAGTCATGTTTATTTATGTTGTTTTGTCAGTTTCCTCATGACGAGTTGGATCTACCACGTTCGCGATTGCCAATCATCTTCCTCTTCGAGAGTGTTCGCCATGTGCGAATAATAAGTTTTCCTGGCTTTCTCCATGTCCGCCTTTCCTGAGTTTTATTCTTTCCTCATAGGTTTTCAATTTCTTAATGATCTAATCAATAAATTGAGGGCTTTCCGAACCTTCCCCAACACTCACTCCCCCTTTTTCAATAAGAAGCCCCGCTCCCCTCTCTGTTAAGGAAGAAAATGAAAGAATCTCAATTTTATGACACATACGGTCCGATGGCTGTTCTCCACTAACCACAAGGATATAAGGACTCTATATTTCATCTTTGTTTCCGTTGCTGGAGTGATGGGCACATGCTTCTAAGTACTGATTCGTATGGAATTAGCACGACCCGATGATCAAGCTATTGGTGGGAATCATCAACTTTATAATGTTTTAATAATGGCTCACACTTTTTTAATTATATTCTTTATGGTTATGTCGGCGATGATAGGTGGATCTGGTAATTGGTCTGTTCCGATTCTAATAGGTGCGCCTGACATGGCATCTAAGGTAACCTCGTCTAGATCAGAGTTTTGTTCTATAGATGCCACAATTTTGATGAACCGATCTGGCATTGAATCTAAAAAATTTCGTACTAGCAATGGTTGGTCCAATGTTTTTCCTAATTCACTTACCTTGGTGGTATAGACTTCTATTTTAGCGGTAAAGGCATCCAACGTATCATCCTCCTTCGTTTGGAGTGTCTGAAATCCAATCATCAAAGATTGTAAACGTTCTTTATGTACTTTATCGGCTCCGACATGTCTTTTCTTCAACGCCTCCCGGACTTCCTTTGCAGTCTTACATCCCACAACTTGTAGTATTACGTCTTCGTTCAATGCCTGATATAGATAGGCAATCGCTACCTTATCCTTTTTCTCATCTGGTTTCACACCGTCCTTTGGTTCTATCATCTCCCATAACCCATTTACGTCAAGTATAATTTTAATTTGGATTGTCCAAACGGTGTAATTTGTTGGTTTTAAAACGGGGTATTGATAATGAGAGATTGGTGTAACGGTTTTTTGTGTCACTAGGACGTTGTTTAGGTCTTCAGCATGCATGGTTTCTATTCGTATGATTTTCACTTTCTAAAATTTGGGACTTTCCTAATAGTATAGACAAAAATTTATGCTACTAGTATACTAGAAATCTAAAAATAAATTTAGATTTCAAACCTAAATGGTGTGGGTACCGAACTTTTGTAAAATCGTATTTCCTTTGAAAAACTATTTCCAAGTAGAAGCGTCATCCTCTTATCAGCCTAAAAGTGTTGTAAGCGCCCAAATTTGTAGTGCGTGTTTTCCTTTTTAAGAAAAACTGGTTCCAAATAGAAGCCTAATTAAATCGTGTTGTTTCTGATAAATGCAAAAAAAAAAAAAATTGACTTTTCATTTTGTGTCAGTCTTTCACGTACGCTGCTTCCCGCAAAAGTCTCTACAGAAGGTCCAATGAGTGTTGTTAGCCCAATAAAAGAGATGCTTTTTCCTTTATTAATCCCAATATAATGTTTCCTTGTCGGCCCAAATTAAATCTGTTTGTGATTTAAAAAAAAACCCAAACGTTTCCGTTTTATTTTGGCCCAGACTATTCTTTTTTTCTTCTGCGTCGCGTCGCTTCTGAGGTGTTCTTCCCCGAATCAAAATAGTACTAACCTTAATTTCTACACTGATTTTGATTGAGTGTAATGAATTACTTCAATCGGTTTATTTCCTCTTTTCCTTCAAGAGTTTGATTGAAGTTAAACACAATGTTTCGTGTTTGTTTCCGTTTGCACTTCCGCCGGTTGTTTCTTGATTCCGGTTGCAAACCACCGTCGTTGGCGTTCTTCCGATCCCGTTTCACGTAAGTTCTTTTCTTCATGTTACCGTATTCCACTGATGCACACCCAGCGGTCAGTCGGGGTTTAATCCGGTCATTGTTCCAGCCAACCGGGGTGCACCAAGGTGGAGTTTTAATATTTATAAGAGATGATGCTTAAACTATAAGTACTACCTACCTTGGGAGCAAGCAGTATGTATAACTCGAGGTCGTTCTTTTATCAGAGTGAAATGAAATGAAGTGGATTGCCTAAAATGAGGTTCACTAATAGGATGGGAAAGGTAGATTGATTTTTGGTAGGTTTTGTTTTCTAATTTATCTTAATTACAGAAAAGTACATAATGGAAATTATCATAGAGAGTAAGCAGACAAGTAGAGTTGCGATTGCAGATACTTCGATAATTAGGGTTTTCGGATGATGTTCATTATAGATTTAATTGGAGAATCACCAGATAAATAACAAACACACTTTCGATGTAAACACTAGGATCCCACGTTTCAGGTTTAAACCCTAAAATCATATGTCACTTGAACCCTAGGCTATCATGATTCGGATAAGATCGGACTGTTTTCAAACCACCCACACTTGTCTTGATAAAAACATAGTGACCCTATAAATTGATATATGTATCCGGGGTGCCGGTTGTTTCCTGATTCCGGTTGCAAACCACCATCGCTGGCGTTCTTCCGATCCTATTTCACGTAAGTTCTTTTCTTCCTGTTACCGTATTCCACTGGAGCACACCCATTGGTCGGTCAGGTTTTAATCCGGTCATTGTTCCAGCCAACCGGGGTGCACCAGGGTGAAGTTTTAATATTTATAAGAGTAGAGGCGTAAACTATAAGTACTTCCTACCTTGGGAGCAAGTAGTATGTATAACTCGAGGTCGTTCTTTTATCGGAGTGAATTGAAATGAAGCGGATTGCTAAAGATGAGGTTCACTAATAGGCTGGGAAAGGTAGATTGATTTTTGGTAGGTTTTGTTTTCTAATTTATCTTAATTATAGAAAAGTACATAATGGAAATTATGTATCCGATGGACTAGTGGTGTACTGGACAATTAAGCATTTTCACAGCTTTCCAAATCTTAGGTATACTAACGGTGTACTGTGCAACAAGAATTTTCATAGCTTTGATTCCTAGACCACAGTTTTAGAAGGATCACTTCTAGATAATCCACGATGAAACAATCCTATGACATTTTCTTAGCTTCCACGTATTTGTACTCCACACGAGGTGTTTCCAATGCTATACGAAGTACTGTGCCGTTATAAGAAAAGTTCATAGCTTCATACTATAACTGGAGATAACTGCATCTACGTAGTATTAAGGTTGATCAGATCCTATCCTAGGGCAACAGTCATGTGAAAGTCTGGAAAGAGTGACGAGAAACTAGATCAATATTCAGGATAAGCTTAACAAGATACATAGCATGACAATTTCCAATTAAATAAATGAAATATTAATTTAACATCATCCATGTTCCTAATATCTACATTTCAACAATCACAATATTAAACTACTCTATAATCATGGTAAAAATCAGAATACGACTGAAATAACATATAGTGCAAACATTATAACAGTAAGTAAA
Organism: Pseudognaphalium luteoalbum; assembly: GCA_963422505.1. Classification (NCBI taxonomy): domain Eukaryota; kingdom Viridiplantae; phylum Streptophyta; class Magnoliopsida; order Asterales; family Asteraceae; genus Pseudognaphalium; species Pseudognaphalium luteoalbum. Next base: position 24,920,612 of record OY730193.1, read on the forward strand.
GAAATAGATATCACCTGGAATACAACAACGTAATACTGAGGATTACAAATAGCTAGTATGACTTGAAAACTCGTTACAACAAGATTACCAAGCTAAACCCTCCTCTAGACTTGAACTGTAAGCTTAACTCTCTATATTTCCTTCAAGATCTATAGAGAGAGACAAAATGAAAGAGAGAAAAATGAAAAAACTTGAAAGTGAGAAATTAAGTGAAAAATGGTATGAAATGGTTGAGGGAGGTGACTCCTATTTATAGTTGAAGTCTCAAATCACACGTACAAACGAAAAGGCGCAGCGTACAAGCTAACAAAGTAGCAATTGGGGCAGCAGGGGCTATATACGGGCTTAGGGGGCCGTATACGGTGTATACAAGGCCTTATACGGTCTGTATAGGCCGTATAGGATTCCCTAGGCCGTATACGAGGTTCGTCGGTTTTCGTTTGTTGCTTAAAACTCCCGTATCTCCTTCGTTACATGTCCAATTGTCCTGATTCTTTTGCCCTCGATTTTGTAATTCTGTTATGCTTCTAATGGTGCCAATTTCATAGAAATTGGGGGTGTGTAGCTCAGGCGTTGCCAGAATGTCTTTTAGGTTTCCGTAACCGTCGTGTCTTCTCCGCTCTCTATCCTTTTTGTATGATTCTTGATTCCTCGGACTCGTTTTTACCTATATTATCATATGAAGAATTTAGAATGTGTATCTCGTAAGGTAAATGAGGTCGGAAAAATTGGTGCAGGTATATTTGCCTTGATTTGCTCGTTATTTAGACGTGTTTAGTGATTTTTGCAACAACGTCTGTATTTGGACTACTTTAGTGAAATTTAGTAAAATAAACATCGTTTTAAAATGTTATTACTTAATATGTGCCCAAAAAGTGTGGAATATTGTATCTAAAAACATAACTTTTTGCGTACATCATCTACCACCGTAGTATTCCCGATCGGTGTTTTCGATTTCCAGTCACGGTTTCTTAAATCAAAGAGCCGTGGCTCTGATACCGATTGTTGTGCCTAAATGTTTGATTCACAAAGATATTGAATTTAAAGAAATAATAATCATATATTGGGTTAATGAAATCTATTACAAAAACTTTTTATATATATAGACATACACCAAACCATCGTGACTCTATAAACGAACCATCATGACTCTTTACGAAAAGTCATGTCTATGCCCTAATCAAAATAAGTTCCTATAACCGACTATTCGGTTATTATCTTTAATATTGACACACAAGCCCTTTGGCTTATACATATATTACATAACACACTAAATACCTAATAATATCCAAGCAATGAACGGGGTTAAGTCCACAATTTTGGAAGTTGACTTTCAATTTGGGACAACCCAAAATGAAATAGTGAAGTAATAAATCGGGACCGAGGGAGTAAGATTCTTTGAAAAATCTAGAAAAGTCTGTCAAAAGTCATGATCAAATTTCATACACTAAATCCACTAGCAAGTTTCTCCAACACTTTCCTTGTGGCAGGGAAAGTGTTAAAGAATCTGGGATGCAATTATGCCTTGTAATCCAAGATTTTGGTTAGGTACAAATTAAGACTATTGCATTTATTTATCCCTTGAAGATTTACAAGCCACAAAAACCATTTGTATACATTATTAATTAATATTAGCAAATACATATGGGAATGCTCTCTAGAGCTTGTATAAAAGGTTACAATGATAAAACAAACATGATTAATTAATTCAAAGTCTTGACATTGCATGAACTTTTTCTTGGTCTTCATGGTTGTACCGAGTTTGATCCAAATGAATTCCTTTTTCGGATCTCTTGTTGTTCTTTGAGGGCGTGGTTTCAGAGATTTTAAGGGTTTTTGCTATTTTCCTTAGTTCCACTTTCTGAACTTTACCTGTTCCTGTTTTTGGTAACTCTTTCACAAACTCTATCTTCTTTGGTACCATGAATTTTGACATCTTTTTTCGGCAATACGCCAAAAGTTCGGTTTCAGTTGTTCTTTTTGCGGTTTCTTTTAAGATAACAAACGCACAAGGACTTTCTCCCCACCTTGGGTGAGGCATTGCCACCACTGCTGCTTCAAGTATGGCGGGGTGTTTGAACAAAATGGACTCTAGTTCCACGCTGCTGATGTTTTCTCCACCCGATATGATAACGTCTTTCGACCTATCTTTGATCTCAACATATCCATCAGGATGAATAACCCCAACATCCCCGGTTAGAAACCATCCATTCTGAAAGGCCTTTGCAGTCTCTTTCTCATCTTTTAAATACCCTTTCATGATGCTACTTCCTCTTAATACTATCTCCCCCATTGTTATCCCATCACGCGGAACACTTTCCATAGTATCCTTGTTTTTGACATCGACATCCGCAAGTGTGAGTATACCGACTCCTTGGCGAGCCTTCAATCCCGCCTGCTGATCTTTAGGAAGTTGGTTCCACTTGGTTTGCCACTCACACACAAGCGCAGGCCCTGTAGCCTCAGTAAGGCCATATGCATGCATTATATGGAATCCAAGATCTTCCATCTTCTCCAGGAGGGCCGCGGGGGGAGGTGCCCCTCCTGTAAGTATGTTGACCTTTGAGGTTATTTCACAACGCTCGTGTGGTTTAGCCTCTAATAGGATGTTAAAGACAATAGGAGCACAACACATGTGAGTGACCTTGTGTTGAGCGATACTTCTGTACATTTCTTCGGCGGTTGTGTTGCGTATACACACATTTGTTCCACCTCTAGCCGCTACACCCCAAGTGAACGTCCAACCGTTACAATGGAACATTGGCAGTGACCATAGGTACACCGCTTCAGTACCCATCTCCCATCCTTGAATCAAGCTCATTGTGCTCAGAAACGCACCCCGGTGACTATATACCACCCCTTTGGGGTCAGAAGTGGTTCCAGATGTGTAATTCAGCGCGATTGCATCCCACTCGTCTTCAAGATCTTCACCAGGATACTGTGGATTGCCATGTTTGATGAGTTGCTCATACTCCAAATCACCAAGACGGACGCCAGTTGGCTTGTAAATGTCATCAATCACGATGACCAAAGGCATGGCGTATTCAACGGAAGAAGTATCTTTAAAACCATCAACCATCAGCCGTAACGCCTCAGATGCTAACGGAACATATTGATAGTCGATGAAAAAGATCTTGGCTTCAGAATGACGGAGAATGGTAGCTATGTTTTTAGCATCTAGCCTTGTGTTTATTGCATTCAGCACAGCTCCCGCCATTGGCACAGCGAAATGCATCTCATATAATGCCGGTATGTTTGGTGCTAGTACAGATACCTGTTAAATCAGATATCACCAAAATTAGATGCATGAAACTTGCAACACTTCTGTTTTAAAAAATCAACCAAACGTCCACCGAGTGTATACTAATTATAAAGTTAATTAAAGTTAAGCAAGAAACTTACAACATCATTCTTGACAACATTAAGCGAGCGGAGGGAGTAAGCGAGACGACAACATCGCTCGTAAGTTTGACGCCACGTGAAACGGGCTCCATCGTATATGACTGAAGTCCGATTGGAATAATTCATAGAGGCTCTTTTGATGAAAGTGAGAGGAGTAAGAGGGACATAGTTTGCCGGACACTTTGCAAGTCGATCCATTTACGGTCTAAGAGATTAAAAACTAATTAAGGTAATATATTCGAAACCGAATGGGTTGTATTATGTTCGAAACCGAGTTGATGGAGTGGCTGGGATATTGAGAGGCAGAGATAGATGAAGATTGTATGTATATTTTAGTGCAATATGATGGAAGAAGAAGAGTAGATATATAGAGGTATTTTGGTGTGGAGGGTGGGGTAAAGTATGGTGTGAATGGGGCCATGCATGTCTAGAGTAAATAGTTTGGAATATGCACTGATATTACACACCATTATTCCACCTGTAGTTAAGTTTGTGTGTGTTTGAACACAGCCTTTTGACTTTGAAAGGTTAAGTTGAACCTTTTTGCATAATATGATATAATAAGAGAGCATCCGCACCTTTATAAACTTATAATCTATAACAATCTATGAATAATTAAGTTATACTAACTAATATGCTTCTTTGTTTACATATAACTATAACTAACTAATTAAGATACTAGCTTGTGTTATATGATCAACAGTTATTATGGTTACTATATATACATTCGTTTCAAATTAAATTTCCCTATCACTGTTTATATATGTTTCGAAATAATTGTCCATTTGCAAAAAATAAGTATTAAAAATTATTAAACTCTCCATTTACCTTTATCAATTACTATAAATCATTTATTTTCTAAATTAGTGCAGTTAATATTGTCTTTTATTATAATCCCAGCAAAAAATTTTGAGTGAGGCGAAGAGAGCATATGTTTTAGAGTATATATATGGGTTAATTGTTTGGTTATGTATCTAAATTTGCCTTTTTACTATTGTATATAACAAACTTTTAAAACATCTATTGTATGTAATAAACTTGTAAAAAATGCTATTGTATGTAATAAACTTTCAAAATATCTATTGTATGCAGTAAACTTGTAAAAAATCGCTATCGTATGGTGCGGTAGTCAATGATCTGCTAGAGTTTGCTCATGTCACCACAAACCAATATTGTTAAAGAGCCATTTTCAGTTTGGCATGTACGCATTGTAACTCGCAACATACAATAGAGATTTTTTACAAATTCATTACATACAATAAATGTTTTTAAATGTTGTGATATACAATAGGGATTTTTACAAGTTTATTGCATACAATATATGTTTTAAAAATTTGTTACATACAATAGTAAAACGAGCAAAGTTAGATACATATCTAAAAAATTAACCCTATATATATCTTAATTCCACATAATATGTTCACACAAGTGTTCATATCAATATTCAATGAAGCATTTGCATAGAAATTTCATTTTTTATAGATATTTTTCCTATTATTAGTTATTATATATGTTTTGATTTTGTTGAAATTTATATTATAAAAAAACTTCTATAAAGTAAAATAAAATATATGTGACACAATAGATGTATTTATAAAAAAAGTTAATAGGCTGCTCTACTTGGTACCTTTTTTCTTCTCACTTGACACTTGTGGTTATAATTGATTACTGGATATCTTGTGATGCATCCGTAATATATATATAATAATACTATAACATATAGACTTTGCTAGCTTTAGTTTATATATATCTGGAGAAGCACAAACATAGTAAATTCAAAGAAGATTTTATTTAAGATTAAAAAAACTAGAGCACTAACTTGAAATATTTACCTAAATGCCCCCCTCGTTCATACATACTAACATATACATATACACAAACATTACACAAGCTTGTTAACATTACAGATCATTTTCCCATAAAATTTAATTAAATAATTCTGTGATGGGTGGTGATGTATACATCACCAATTTTTACTCATACATCAATACATTAATATGTTATACAGTACAACAGTTTAAAGCATAAAAAGTGGTGTATGACTAAAAGTTTGTGGTGTACAAATCACCACTCTTCTACAATACAAAGATACAGGGTATGTGAAAGTCTGGAAAGAGTGACGAGAAACTAGATCAATATTCAGGATAAGCTTAACAAGATACATAGCATGACAATTTCCAATTAAATAAATGAAATATTAATTTAACATCATCCATGTTCCTAATATCTACATTTCAACAATCACAATATTAAACTACTCTATAATCATGGTAAAAATCAGAATACGACTGAAATAACATATAGTGCAAACATTATAACAGTAAGTAAAGAAATAGATATCACCTGGAATACAACAACGTAATACTGAGGATTACAAATAGCTAGTATGACTTGAAAACTCGTTACAACAAGATTACCAAGCTAAACCCTCCTCTAGACTTGAACTGTAAGCTTAACTCTCTATATTTCCTTCAAGATCTATAGAGAGAGACAAAATGAAAGAGAGAAAAATGAAAAAACTTGAAAGTGAGAAATTAAGTGAAAAATGGTATGAAATGGTTGAGGGAGGTGACTCCTATTTATAGTTGAAGTCTCAAATCACACGTACAAACGAAAAGGCGCAGCGTACAAGCTAACAAAGTAGCAATTGGGGCAGCAGGGGCTATATACGGGCTTAGGGGGCCGTATACGGTGTATACAAGGCCTTATACGGTCTGTATAGGCCGTATAGGATTCCCTAGGCCGTATACGAGGTTCGTCGGTTTTCGTTTGTTGCTTAAAACTCCCGTATCTCCTTCGTTACATGTCCAATTGTCCTGATTCTTTTGCCCTCGATTTTGTAATTCTGTTATGCTTCTAATGGTGCCAATTTCATAGAAATTGGGGGTGTGTAGCTCAGGCGTTGCCAGAATGTCTTTTAGGTTTCCGTAACCGTCGTGTCTTCTCCGCTCTCTATCCTTTTTGTATGATTCTTGATTCCTCGGACTCGTTTTTACCTATATTATCATATGAAGAATTTAGAATGTGTATCTCGTAAGGTAAATGAGGTCGGAAAAATTGGTGCAGGTATATTTGCCTTGATTTGCTCGTTATTTAGACGTGTTTAGTGATTTTTGCAACAACGTCTGTATTTGGACTACTTTAGTGAAATTTAGTAAAATAAACATCGTTTTAAAATGTTATTACTTAATATGTGCCCAAAAAGTGTGGAATATTGTATCTAAAAACATAACTTTTTGCGTACATCATCTACCACCGTAGTATTCCCGATCGGTGTTTTCGATTTCCAGTCACGGTTTCTTAAATCAAAGAGCCGTGGCTCTGATACCGATTGTTGTGCCTAAATGTTTGATTCACAAAGATATTGAATTTAAAGAAATAATAATCATATATTGGGTTAATGAAATCTATTACAAAAACTTTTTATATATATAGACATACACCAAACCATCGTGACTCTATAAACGAACCATCATGACTCTTTACGAAAAGTCATGTCTATGCCCTAATCAAAATAAGTTCCTATAACCGACTATTCGGTTATTATCTTTAATATTGACACACAAGCCCTTTGGCTTATACATATATTACATAACACACTAAATACCTAATAATATCCAAGCAATGAACGGGGTTAAGTCCACAATTTTGGAAGTTGACTTTCAATTTGGGACAACCCAAAATGAAATAGTGAAGTAATAAATCGGGACCGAGGAAGTAAGATTCTTTGAAAAATCTAGAAAAGTCTGTCAAAAGTCATGATCAAATTTCATACACTAAATCCACTAGCAAGTTTCTCCAACACTTTCCTTGTGGCAGGGAAAGTGTTAAAGAATCTGGGATGCAATTATGCCTTGTAATCCAAGATTTTGGTTAGGTACAAATTAAGACTATTGCATTTATTTATCCCTTGAAGATTTACAAGCCACAAAAACCATTTGTATACATTATTAATTAATATTAGCAAATACATATGGGAATGCTCTCTAGAGCTTGTATAAAAGGTTACAATGATAAAACAAACATGATTAATTAATTCAAAGTCTTGACATTGCATGAACTTTTTCTTGGTCTTCATGGTTGTACCGAGTTTGATCCAAATGAATTCCTTTTTCGGATCTCTTGTTGTTCTTTGAGGGCGTGGTTTCAGAGATTTTAAGGGTTTTTGCTATTTTCCTTAGTTCCACTTTCTGAACTTTACCTGTTCCTGTTTTTGGTAACTCTTTCACAAACTCTATCTTCTTTGGTACCATGAATTTTGACATCTTTTTTCGGCAATACGCCAAAAGTTCGGTTTCAGTTGTTCTTTTTGCGGTTTCTTTTAAGATAACAAACGCACAAGGACTTTCTCCCCACCTTGGGTGAGGCATTGCCACCACTGCTGCTTCAAGTATGGCGGGGTGTTTGAACAAAATGGACTCTAGTTCCACGCTGCTGATGTTTTCTCCACCCGATATGATAACGTCTTTCGACCTATCTTTGATCTCAACATATCCATCAGGATGAATAACCCCAACATCCCCGGTTAGAAACCATCCATTCTGAAAGGCCTTTGCAGTCTCTTTCTCATCTTTTAAATACCCTTTCATGATGCTACTTCCTCTTAATACTATCTCCCCCATTGTTATCCCATCACGCGGAACACTTTCCATAGTATCCTTGTTTTTGACATCGACATCCGCAAGTGTGAGTATACCGACTCCTTGGCGAGCCTTCAATCCCGCCTGCTGATCTTTAGGAAGTTGGTTCCACTTGGTTTGCCACTCACACACAAGCGCAGGCCCTGTAGCCTCAGTAAGGCCATATGCATGCATTATATGGAATCCAAGATCTTCCATCTTCTCCAGGAGGGCCGCGGGGGGAGGTGCCCCTCCTGTAAGTATGTTGACCTTTGAGGTTATTTCACAACGCTCGTGTGGTTTAGCCTCTAATAGGATGTTAAAGACAATAGGAGCACAACACATGTGAGTGACCTTGTGTTGAGCGATACTTCTGTACATTTCTTCGGCGGTTGTGTTGCGTATACACACATTTGTTCCACCTCTAGCCGCTACACCCCAAGTGAACGTCCAACCGTTACAATGGAACATTGGCAGTGACCATAGGTACACCGCTTCAGTACCCATCTCCCATCCTTGAATCAAGCTCATTGTGCTCAGAAACGCACCCCGGTGACTATATACCACCCCTTTGGGGTCAGAAGTGGTTCCAGATGTGTAATTCAGCGCGATTGCATCCCACTCGTCTTCAAGATCTTCACCAGGATACTGTGGATTGCCATGTTTGATGAGTTGCTCATACTCCAAATCACCAAGACGGACGCCAGTTGGCTTGTAAATGTCATCAATCACGATGACCAAAGGCATGGCGTATTCAACGGAAGAAGTATCTTTAAAACCATCAACCATCAGCCGTAACGCCTCAGATGCTAACGGAACATATTGATAGTCGATGAAAAAGATCTTGGCTTCAGAATGACGGAGAATGGTAGCTATGTTTTTAGCATCTAGCCTTGTGTTTATTGCATTCAGCACAGCTCCCGCCATTGGCACAGCGAAATGCATCTCATATAATGCCGGTATGTTTGGTGCTAGTACAGATACCTGTTAAATCAGATATCACCAAAATTAGATGCATGAAACTTGCAACACTTCTGTTTTAAAAAATCAACCAAACGTCCACCGAGTGTATACTAATTATAAAGTTAATTAAAGTTAAGCAAGAAACTTACAACATCATTCTTGACAACATTAAGCGAGCGGAGGGAGTAAGCGAGACGACAACATCGCTCGTAAGTTTGACGCCACGTGAAACGGGCTCCATCGTATATGACTGAAGTCCGATTGGAATAATTCATAGAGGCTCTTTTGATGAAAGTGAGAGGAGTAAGAGGGACATAGTTTGCCGGACACTTTGCAAGTCGATCCATTTACGGTCTAAGAGATTAAAAACTAATTAAGGTAATATATTCGAAACCGAATGGGTTGTATTATGTTCGAAACCGAGTTGATGGAGTGGCTGGGATATTGAGAGGCAGAGATAGATGAAGATTGTATGTATATTTTAGTGCAATATGATGGAAGAAGAAGAGTAGATATATAGAGGTATTTTGGTGTGGAGGGTGGGGTAAAGTATGGTGTGAATGGGGCCATGCATGTCTAGAGTAAATAGTTTGGAATATGCACTGATATTACACACCATTATTCCACCTGTAGTTAAGTTTGTGTGTGTTTGAACACAGCCTTTTGACTTTGAAAGGTTAAGTTGAACCTTTTTGCATAATATGATATAATAAGAGAGCATCCGCACCTTTATAAACTTATAATCTATAACAATCTATGAATAATTAAGTTATACTAACTAATATGCTTCTTTGTTTACATATAACTATAACTAACTAATTAAGATACTAGCTTGTGTTATATGATCAACAGTTATTATGGTTACTATATATACATTCGTTTCAAATTAAATTTCCCTATCACTGTTTATATATGTTTCGAAATAATTGTCCATTTGCAAAAAATAAGTATTAAAAATTATTAAACTCTCCATTTACCTTTATCAATTACTATAAATCATTTATTTTCTAAATTAGTGCAGTTAATATTGTCTTTTATTATAATCCCAGCAAAAAATTTTGAGTGAGGCGAAGAGAGCATATGTTTTAGAGTATATATATGGGTTAATTGTTTGGTTATGTATCTAAATTTGCCTTTTTACTATTGTATATAACAAACTTTTAAAACATCTATTGTATGTAATAAACTTGTAAAAAATGCTATTGTATGTAATAAACTTTCAAAATATCTATTGTATGCAGTAAACTTGTAAAAAATCGCTATCGTATGGTGCGGTAGTCAATGATCTGCTAGAGTTTGCTCATGTCACCACAAACCAATATTGTTAAAGAGCCATTTTCAGTTTGGCATGTACGCATTGTAACTCGCAACATACAATAGAGATTTTTTACAAATTCATTACATACAATAAATGTTTTTAAATGTTGTGATATACAATAGGGATTTTTACAAGTTTATTGCATACAATATATGTTTTAAAAATTTGTTACATACAATAGTAAAACGAGCAAAGTTAGATACATATCTAAAAAATTAACCCTATATATATCTTAATTCCACATAATATGTTCACACAAGTGTTCATATCAATATTCAATGAAGCATTTGCATAGAAATTTCATTTTTTATAGATATTTTTCCTATTATTAGTTATTATATATGTTTTGATTTTGTTGAAATTTATATTATAAAAAAACTTCTATAAAGTAAAATAAAATATATGTGACACAATAGATGTATTTATAAAAAAAGTTAATAGGCTGCTCTACTTGGTACCTTTTTTCTTCTCACTTGACACTTGTGGTTATAATTGATTACTGGATATCTTGTGATGCATCCGTAATATATATATAATAATACTATAACATATAGACTTTGCTAGCTTTAGTTTATATATATCTGGAGAAGCACAAACATAGTAAATTCAAAGAAGATTTTATTTAAGATTAAAAAAACTAGAGCACTAACTTGAAATATTTACCTAAATGCCCCCCTCGTTCATACATACTAACATATACATATACACAAACATTACACAAGCTTGTTAACATTACAGATCATTTTCCCATAAAATTTAATTAAATAATTCTGTGATGGGTGGTGATGTATACATCACCAATTTTTACTCATACATCAATACATTAATATGTTATACAGTACAACAGTTTAAAGCATAAAAAGTGGTGTATGACTAAAAGTTTGTGGTGTACAAATCACCACTCTTCTACAATACAAAGATACAGGGTATGTACTATATTATAATCTATCTAAAAAATAAAATAAAATAGAATAAATAGGTTCAAGTCTCCTTGCATAGTGTTGGTCAAAGTCATTCAATCGGCAGGTTAAGTTGTTATGGTCGTTCCACACTTGAAAATGTGGACTTGCAGTTGAGTTGTTAGGAAAATATATGGAAATTCATTACTATTTGACAAGTATATATTATCCCTTGGACTTTTAGTCATTTTGTACTCTTTCAATTGTTAAATTTAACTATAATAATCATTCAAGTGTTATTTTTCTATGATAGGTTTTTGTAATGAGCGAATCTTTAGAAGTTCTTGAAATACACTAATTAATGTATTTTTACATGATATCCGTTTGCCTAATCGCTAGCATTACAACACACGGAAAGCTAGATAGCATAATTTCTTTGTTTCGCTTTAGAATCCTTTGTCGTGATACATAGTGATTCTACACGTACAATTCAAAGAAGTTTCACACATCTATCATCCATCACACCTTCGCTTCCATTTCTTACAATAATTTCAGGTGAAGTTAATGAATAGAAACGGTTAAAATATCAAGTTTGCTTACAAAATCCTTAGGCATGAAATTGTGGTGAAACACAAGTTCCAAATCAAGAGGCGTACACAAGTTAAATATTTTTCTTAGAAATGAAAACTCAAACACACTCATATACCACAAATATATACAATGTTTTTCACAAATATATACTATATGTTCATAACCGGATTTGAACCTACAACCTCAAGGTTAAAGGGTCCCCACAATATCGCTAGGCCAATGAACCTTTGGTTACACACATTAGATTTTATGGATGGGCAGATCGACCAACCAAACCTTAGAGGATTAGTCTCGCTCGTCTGTACAAGAGTTTGTTATACGGGTTAAAAACGGGGGTTATATATAAGTAGGTTCGGGTAGTGTGCAACCAACCTCCGAGAATGTAACATGCATTGATTAGAAAATTGAAAGGTAAGACGACATATAGCTAGGCCAAATAAACGAATTGAAGAAGGCTACAAAGTTGACAAAAGGGAACTATCAACTGCGTGGTAATAAATATCTGGACTGTGGGTAGCTACTCACGATCTCGTTAGATCACTTACCAATTTGGATCCGATTGTAACTAGAGTTTTTCCGTATTTAATTAAGCTTAAAGCAACATTGTAAATGTTTTATAAGTGTTTATGATTATAATAATTACGATACTTGGGGGCAAACTCAAATTAATGAATATGTTGCACATCGACTTAGAAAAGTACAAATTTACCAATTAACTAAATGAATTTCAAACAACAATCTTTAATCAGGTGATGAAAATAACGGTTATTTGTGTGGTGCTTCATCATGATGATGAAAATAAGGTTGGATAAGAATTGCAAAAAGAATAATGAAGGTGACATCTTTGTTTGTTATCTGAACCATGCGTTACACACCAATAGTGGGAACAACTATATAAAGTGAAATAATTATTAAATGTAGGACCATTATTTGTTTCCCTTCAATTTCTGATGTTGATCGATCTTTTCATTCAATGCCATTGTTTTTTAAAAACATATACAGATCTAGTTTTGTTGGCGTCGTATATACAAAATTAAAACAGAATAGTTCATTTCTATTTTGTGCAATTTACCGTTTTTCATTTGATCAAATTTTTGTACCTTACAATAAACTATCCAGTTGTGTTGGTCATATTATTTTTCATTTACTATTTCGTGTTTTAATTCAAAGCATTAGAAGGACGGTCCTTAGGAAAATATATATTACAAATAAGAAAGGGTCATTGGTTGATCGATATTAAGATGACCCTTTAACAATGAGCTTGTAGGTTCAAGTTCAAAGATGAGTATATGTTAATATTTGTGAAAATTTTATATATTCATGAAAGGTGTGTGTGATTACATTGTCTTTATTATTGTTAAAAAAAATTGGAAAAAAAAAACCTTATTTATTTCATCCATTTATCGAGGAAAATAATTGGTTCTAAAAGAAATGGGTTACCTAACATTATTTCTATATATAGATTACCTAAAGTCCCCTTGTCAAAACGATTTGAACAACTATGCGTCATGACAACTCGACAGACATAATTTATCAAATAGTTTGAGTATACATAAACTTATGATGTATATAAGTAAATTGGCTAAGATATAACAATTCCTACACGTATGGACATTTTTATTTTAATTATAGTTTAAAAGGCTATCGTAAAAGAAAGAAAGAAAAAACTTATGGTTGTGGATTTAGAAATACCCAATCAGTGTTTGGCTTGTCCCCTCACAAATGCTCAATGTACTTCAACTAATACATAGCTACCATAAACAGATCCTATCTTATAAGCTCGCGTGATGCCCCAAGAATAGTATTTGAACCGAACAAGGTTTGATCTGGCCCTCACAATGTGAGAGGATTTTTAAATTTTGTGCGTCATTTATAATACTAATTAATAAATATATAAAATTTTGCAATAATAATTTTAGAAAAAAAGTTAAATAGTCTTGACTAAAAATTTCCCAACTAAATTCTCTATCAAATATTTTAGTTTATACATCACAATTTATTACTAAATTTTCTTCTAAAGGCACGAATAGATCTTATGGGTAGAAAATTTTTACAACTTAATTGATATTAAAGAGAAGAAGTAAATAAAAAGAAAAAAGAAAAGAAAAAAATATATAACTTAACAATAGAGGAGAGTGGAGACCATGATAATCTCATGAGAATTTTTTTTCTTGTTTCAATGATAAAAATGGTGATACATTCTAGTTCAAAATATGATGATAAATGTCCCTCGTCTACTACTCAGTTGGTTGAGTACTTGGATTTTATCCAAGAGGTCATGGGTTCAAACCCAGGATGGGACATCTTAAATTCCATTGAGGGCTTGGTCCAATGGTCAGAGAGTTTTCTATATGGTTTCTTCCTGAAGGTGATGAATTCGAGCCTTGTTGTGAGAGGGACACCTACGACTTTATACACATCCAAGACGTGGAAGAGCAACCCCTTTAAGAAAAATTATATAACTTAACAATAGTGGAGACCATGATAATCTCATGAGATTTTTTTTTCTTGTTTCAATGATAAAAATGGTGATACATTCTAGTTCAAAATATGATGATAAAAAAAAAAGTTTCAGTTTGTCAATTGATATAAGGGTTAATAATGGTTTAGTTCTTAAAGTTTCACGTTTTTTTGTTTTAACCACTCAAGTATTTTTTAATGATTTAACCCTTGAAGTTTCAAAATTTTGGTAATTTAAGCCTAAAGTTTGATTATACTCCAACATTTTGATGGTTTAATCCTGAAAGTTTGTCTTATATAATGATTTAACGCTTTTAAATTTTTCTAGTTTAATCATCAAACTTTCAAAATTTTAATGGTTTAACCCTTGGAAAGGTTAACCAATAAGTTAATGCAAACTTGAAGGATTAAATCATTATCAAAAAAATTGAGTGATTAAAACGTAAAAAAAGTGAAATTTTGAGGATTAAATCATTATTAACCCTTCTTGATATAAGGGATAATATGTTTAGATATTGGTAAATGACCAAGGGTCTATTTACTTAGGGCTTAATGGACTTCATTGAGTGGAATGATTATTCGGACATAAATTTTAGGTGTTTACATAGGAACTTATTGATTGAGATGCACCGACTAATTTCATAGTTGAAACTTAAAAGTAACAATATGTTAGATATCGGGTTTTGAATGACTTGGGCTGAAAAGTATAACACCCCATCTTCTACAACATTATTTAAATGTATTTAACATCGGAAGCGTAAATCCAAACAAAAACATTAACAATTCAGTTATAGAATATTAAGAAATTAAACCATAATATTTCAAAAACTATAGTATATCGCAAATGGGTGTTATTTAATTCCAAATACAATTTGGATTTATTCCAAATCTAATATCAGAGTAAGCCGTCTGGTCAAACATTCCATCCCGAACAAGCTTCTTGCCAATCCCGTTATATCAAAACCATAACCTGCAAGAAGTGTGGTGGTGGGGTTAGCATAACGCTAAGTGAGTGAATACATAACCAACAGCCCAACTTAGCATAACAACTTTGTTTACAATAAATAATCGTAAACAAAAAACATCAAATAGATCGATGGTTCTTGGGGAAACCTTCAGCCAAGAACACACAACATAATATAACATCAAATACAACTGGCGTCAAAGAGGACCGGTGGTTCTTGAGGTATCACTTTCTCATAGAACACTTTAAAACCAACTGCAGGCCAATACAGTGATTAAACCGAATACTTGGTGCTATTAACACAAATAACACAGGCTACGACAATAATACTTGTACTAAGACCCTGTGTTATCCTACCAATAGCGACCCAAGCCCAGCTCCAGGCTGGCCTCTGAATATCGTCAAAGCCCAAAGGCTGAATATCACGTGATCACATATTTATCATATCAGACTAACAGTCTATCAACAGTATTATTACTAATAACCAAAATCATCATGGTCAATCCAAAGCAGTAATAATACGTTTACCCGTTGTAACCAAACTTGTTACAACTAAATTACACTGAGGATTAAGATCCACTCACCGACTACCTCAGTTGTCCACTCAGTAGTCTAATGTCACTGAGTCTTCTCGTAATCTGAGAATTCAAATCAAATATAAGTTAGTAACCAAGACCATTAACTTTTAACTCATATCAATTCACAATACTAGGAACTTAATACAATTGATATCACAATTACAAGTTCCTAATCACGTATTATAAATCACAACACAGCTATTATTATCTATCAATGTTATATCATATAACAATACAATTAACTTTAACATTAACAAGTAGGAACGGACTGGCCAAAGAAGCCACCGGCTGGGGTCTAGGACCCGCCGGCTTAAGGTCTCAAGCCGCCGGCTTGGGTCTTTGACCCACCGGTTTGCCAACACAACATAGAACCCGCCGGCTTGGCTCATCAAGCCGCCGGCTTGGCTCATCAAGCCGCCGGCTTGTTCTTCCTTTCCTGCGATCTGCAGGTTTAAAACCCTGCTGTCCAACTCAAACCAATCCCCCAAAACACACAACTCAAGCTAAAAATCAATGTTATACATAGTTTTACATCAAACAATATCCACAATCATCATATATCATCTATTCCAATTCATTTATCATATTTACACTACTAATTCATCATACCTTTATCATATATCACAAGCACCTTAATCAATTTCTCAAACTCTAGCTTAATTAGTGTTACTCATCATCATGAATAAGCTCAAGTAACATCAATTCAACAATTTTAACCATTAAATTCGGGTTTTAACCCATTAATTAGCTATAACCTCAAAACCCCAAATTCTAGGTTTATAGAAATTAAGAATTGATGACTTACAATGAATTAGATGATGAAAGGATGATTAAATCTCGTTATTGCAGCTTGAATTCAGGTTCTAGGGTTTCGATTTGGTGTTTCATCATGAATTGGGTAAGAATTTAGGTTTCATAGATTGTGAGTATGTGTGTATGTATGTTCTGTACATATGTATGTAAATGGTTGAAAAAGAAACCGACTCAACCTGTGAGGGTATCCTATAAAAGTTTAAATTTCATTCCCCGTACTTGTCATTGTCTGGAACTTAAAACCCATTTGCGAGAAAAAACTATTTTATTTTACCGTCAACTAAATTAAATTAAAACAATTAATAATTTATTAACCACAATAAATTATTCGACTCTTTTACCCATTTATTTTTAAATAACAAATGAACCTATTTTCTGATATATTAAATAATGGTTCACAGTGAGAAAAGATTAAAATACTACTAGACCTGAGGACTGGATGTTAAAAAAGATTCTTGAAATAATCAATTCAAAGAAACTGGATTAGAATTACTCTATGCAAGTAGAAAGTAAGATAAAACCTATGTCCATCATTTTGGATATACAGAATATAAGAACAGTTCTTTTGTATTTCAAGAAATGATTGAATGGATTATTTCTTACAATTAATAATTCGTACAAAAATTTTGGTCTTTTTTTATATAAGTAAATGTAAATTAATTTAAACAAAAGAAATTGTAACTTCTTCCCATTGATAAAAGTGTATAGCACTTTACATTTGAAAAGTAAAGGATTTTCAGACCTTAAGATTTAATGAAAATGATCGATTTAAATGATTATGTACTCCATGAAACTGACATCCTTCCATTAGTCATTCGAATCCTGAAAGTTTTCAAAATTATTTCTGAAAATTATAAGAAAGTTTCGTTTACAGTCAAAAGTTGCTCATAAAACTAATACAAAATGTGTCATTGGACAAAAATTAATAGCAAGTTGTTCTTTCTTTTTATATATCGTGCTTTCTAGCAAATTGCATGAGAGAAATTCGTGCTTGTATGTTTGTCAAGAAACATACAAATTAAAAAATTAGAGAATTTTTTTAAGATTATGTAAATGTTCATGTTCTCTCGATTGATAATTTTTTATCTCATATTCTCTTTTTGAACTATTAGCCCAAATATATAATAAAAAGAAGATAATTGTATCGGGACATATGTACTAATCAATAATCAATAATCAAAGCACACATATGTATAGCAAACGATTCTATATGCGTCGTTTTAACAAAACAAAATATATTAATATTAAATGTTTACAATTGTTGAAAATGTACATAGCTCGTGTTCGATTAAATGAGAGATTTCAATACATAAATACTTGTACAAAAATAAACTAATGCAAGGAAATCTCTATCGTCTGCATACTGACTCGAGCTATAGTAATCCTGAGGATATTCTGAATCTACTGCTGAGTACCTATGATACATGCTAAAATGGGTCAGCTATCCCTGGTGAGCTCACAGGTTTGTATATCAAATAATATCGTGTGAACCGCAAGACTTAAGTACTGATTTGCATCCAGCAAATAAAGATAATGATAATGTATACAGCCATGAGCACATAGTCTGAGCTTAACTCGAGGGGTCAGGATCACAATCAGTGCCTGAGCGAGGTGCCTCCACGAGTGCCTAATCAACACTCGTCTGAACAAATATTAGTACATCCGTTTACCCAGTTAGTGCTTGCTAACCCGGACGAGGAGGGTCAATCCTATATGGTACCATATACTAATATTCACGTTACAACGTATTACCAAACTATGCTGACGGAGGACTTTGAAATGATTAATTGTGTGAAACTCATGTAGTATATGAAAATGTTTGTACTTGCGTTCACATGTTAAAAACGAGCAATGAATCACACCCCTGAGTAAAAACAGTAAAAGAGGGGTCATGAGACTCACCTGAGTCTTGAGGCGTTTAATCAATAAATGTGAGTTGATTATCCGATTAGTGATTGTCCGAAGACTCGTAACTTGAGGGTGTCCACGACACGCGATGGTTATAAACATGATTGGGTATCTCAAAAGATCACCCCTTGTAGTTGTTCGTCCAACTAGAATGTCCAAATTACTACGATTGGTTGATTTGTTTAAGTATTTGAAAATGCGTACGGCCCGTTGGTGATTGTTTGTAATAATAATCTTATCATTATCATTATGATTTCAAAGTGTTATGCTTGAAAACATGTTCCAATGTGTTATAGAAGTCGTATCGTATAAGGGTTTGAGGTTATATAAGTTCGACACTTAGTATGAAAAAGAGTTGTAAACAGTCTGTTTTTAGCGTCACTTGATGCGACACTTAGGGGTTTAGGAGACACTTAGGAAGTGTCACATAAAATTGTGAAATCTGAGTTTAGGGCGTCACTTAGGGAAGTGACGCATGGTGAGGCGTCACTAAAGCAGTGTCGGTTATCAGTGTCGGGTAAGGGCTCTATGCGTCACTAGGGTCGAGTGTCGGATGGAATTAGAGTTCAATTGTATGCGACACTTAGACAAGTGTCGTTGGAAGTGTCGGTAAGTAGCATTAGGCGTCACTGGGCAAGTGACGGTTGTAAGTGTCGGGAAAAAGAGGTTTTATGCGGCACTTAGGCAAGTGATGCAAATTTAGGGTTTTATGCGTCACTTAATGCGGCACTTAAGTGACGCTATACTAGTCCGGCCTATGCGACACTTATGTCTGTTCAACGAATTTTGAGCCAAAAATGTGTTTTCTAGTTTCCGTTTGGTCCGATTCTTTTACCCAACACTTAGATGGACATTTCAAAGCTAAATAAACAACTTTCAAGTAAAAATATACAAAATCAAAGAGTTTTGATATTTGTCGGGAATCTTACAAGTTAACGCCGGAAAAATCCGAAAAGGTAGAAATGAAGATCGTGACAAGGTGAACGTTTTTCTTCAAAGAAGCGAGACGATCCGAGTACGTTTGGTGGTGTTATTTTAATGATTAAAGAGATTGTGGTGGTGGTGATTTTCTTGAAAGAAAAAAGAGAAAAAGAGTGAGGAGAGAGAGAAGGCTTGGTGGAAATGAGGAGGGAAAGAGGGAGGTGGGGGTTTTGGTGAAAGTCTCCCCTCTTCAATCTCCGTCTTTGTGCTCAGTGTGATGTTCGTTTTCCGATCGTTTAAATGTTTAATTACTTAGTTTACACTTTTAAATATACATTTTAAAATACAAATATTTATCTAATATTTTTCTCGAAGTATTTCATCGAATATTTAATAATCGGGTTTAAATTATAATCCTTGATTTGTTTGTGCGTTTAATATTTTGGTCGCGTAGAAGTTATATGCACGATACGAAATAGGTTTGTAATATTATTAAAATAACATCTTGAATATGATATCGTTATTAAATAATGTCACGTTATTTAATAAATTTGGTCACCAACGTCCGTATTTATTTGATTCGAATTACATTCGATTGGAATTGCGTATGATTTAATCAAATCGCATAATTGTATATATTCATCATTATATATTTCGATACAGTAATTAGCCTAAAACCGAACTAATTACATGTATTAACAAAGGATTAGGCACTAATCACTAGTCCTAATTTGACGGGTGTTACACATGTTCCCCTATGTGACCTTATATTTTCGCGAATCATCTTGAACAACTATCAATGTGTATCGTTAATAGATGGGTTTGGAAAGGATTAGACAAGGGGATCATCTTTACTTTTCTTTAATTCTCTTGTGATTGTATCTTAAAAATTTACCATATTTTTCAAATCAAGTTCAATTCCATTCTACAAAATAAACAGAGCTACATTAAGAGAAACGCAACCGGAAAACGATAGTTGAGAAGAAACTAAAGTATGAAGATAACCCATTTGTAGTGTTGTACATGTGTGTGTACCATATCTTCTCATCAAAAGGTGCTTTTTTTAATCACATGGATCGGATGAATAATGTTGCTTCAAATTTGCATTTTGACTTGTAGTGATGATGGGAGAAAAGTACTTTATATATAGTCATATAATTATTTATTATTAACAGATAGAAAATTTGGATTTTGCTTAAATAAGATATTATTTATTGTGTTATTAAAACCATAATGCGTATGATTCTTTTTAGATATATATATGTTTTAAAGGTTATATCTTGATCTTGATCTTGATCTTGAATCGTGAAGTTATTTATAAACAACACTTTCATGAAATGCAATCTGTCTATCTATCGATCTATCTAATAAATAAGTGATAAAATAGTTAGCTACATAAATAATCTTTTGTACGTTATTGGCCAACATCCAAATTTTCTCACCTATATAATCTTTTGTACGCTATTGTGAAATATTGAATTTCCGGCCACTTACGTAAATTTCTATTAGGAGCCCACACGTTAATTAAGGTACAAGAATTATGGTGCATAAACCATATTTTATGTCATATAAGAAATTTGCATACTCACAAATATTGCATAGCTCACTTGATGAAAGAGAAGCACGTGAGAGAGAATGAAATTTGATTAATCCATCTAATTATTCATCTAATTATTCACGTCATTTAAATTTATTAGGAGATCTTTATGAGCCTATCTTTGTCTTTATTCAGGTTATTCTTTGAGAACAACTTTATTCTTTGAGCAATTACATTGAGATGGTGCGAAAATTGGTAACATATTGACTATTGTTAATTTTTATTGTTATTTTCTTTAAAATAAATAAATATTAATAGTCTAGTTAAATAGCTATAAACAAAATTAGTTGAGTTATTAGCTAGTTTGAGTCAATTGTTACTAACCCATACTTGAAACATGATCTCTAATATTACGTAGTGATTTTCAAAATTTCGATTAATTTGTATATTTGAACATAAAAAATGATTTTTAATGTCTAAATTTTGGGTATTATTGTTTTGTTCTGTATTAAACTTTGCACTTTTTATTATTATATGAGTCGAACTTTGAAAAAATCCATTGTATATATCGAACTTGTAAATATGATTTATTGTATGTAAAGTTTTCTTTTTGGTAAGACCCAAATAGGAAGGTTTCCTTTACCCAAAATGAAAATAATGCATACAATAGATCATATTTATAAGTTCACTACATACAATAGAACAAATGAAAGTATGTTGCATACAATAGTAAAAAGTTTAAAATTTAATACATAACGAAACAATAAACCCTTCAATTTTATATTGAATATTACATATTTTAATACGAGTAGATTTTAGTAATATAATCTATAATTTTTAAATAGTGATTTTATTATGTGAAGAAAAAAGCATTGTTTATATGCTTAAAAACAATTTTATTGATGTGTACTATGTTTTTTACTATTTTGATCAATCAATACCTGTTTGGATTTAATTAGTTATAAAAGTTTATATCCTTTGATTTAAAGATATATAATTTTTTTAATTTGGATTACTCGATATTCGTATTCGAAATTTAGGCCATCTAAAATATTATATACAAGTTTCGGGTAGTGAAATTTACTATCCAAATTTTTGGATATCCGAACTTCGAATATATGGAACACTCCTACCTGGGTTTATTTTTCCGTCATGTATTAAACTTTACACTTTTTACTATTGTAGTATTATGTGTGACATACTTTCATTTGCTTAATTATATGTAGTGAACTTGTATATATGATCTATTGTATGTAGGCATGTAAGCAAACTGAGCGTTCGGTTAACTATTCACGAACCGTTCGGCGGGAAGTTCGTTTATGTTCGTTCCTTTTGTTTTATGAACGAACATGAACAAATTTTTACGTTCGTTTAATTATATGAACGAACATGAACACATGTCTCGTTCGTTTATTTACGTTCATGAACGTTCGATAACATGTTCGTGAACGTTCGGTAAAATGTTCGTTTATTAACTAAAAGTTCAATTAAATTAATACATATTTGTATATCTTATTTTCATTTAAGCTAAATTCTAAATATAATATTATTAAATATTTAGATACTTTCATTTAATAATAATAACCATCTATACAGTTTTACCTCTCATATACCTCTCATATATACCTCAACTAGTTCCAAATCTATTGCTCTACGGTCGAACCAAGCAAAGAAGTTTATCTTCATATTGTGATTGTTTTGTAATGTTAAATATGCATGGGAAAGTTTCAAGTTATATAATATACATGTGTAGATGTATGCATAGATGTTCGTTTATGCATATTTGTTGATGTTCATTTAAGGTATTAACGAATAAATGCATTAAATTATGTGTTTGTTCGTGTACATTCGTTTGTGTTCGTGAACAAACACATTTTCTTAGTGAACGAACATGAACAACAAAATCCGTTCGCTTATCCGTTCGTGTTCGTTCGTTTGTTCGTCAAAACCTTAATGAACGAACACGAACAGACTCTGTTCGTATTCGTTCGGTTCGTTTCGTTTATAGGCCTAATTGTATGTATTATTTCCATTTTGGGTAAGGCCAAAAGAAAATTTTCCTTTTTTAGCCTTACCCAAAAAGAAAATAATAATAAACCATATGTACAATTTCAATACATACAATAGAAGCTTTCAAAGTTCGACTCATACAATAATAAAAGTATAAAGTTTAATACATAATCAAACAATAAACCCCTCCTACTTTTATATGAAAATGATGTTAAACTTTGGTGTGCATATTGGATATGCACTTAGGGTGTGTTTGGTAACAACGGGCTGGAGCTTGTGGCTGGAGCTGGGACTGGAGCTGGAGCAGGGGTTTGGGCTTCTTTTCACAAGTCATTTCAAAAAGCTTCTTGTTTAGGGGCTTCTGGGGACTTATTTTTTCTAGAAGCTCTACTTTTTTTATGTTGTCAAACAAGACTTATAGTTGGGACTAATCTGTTACCGATTACCATGACTAATTGTCTCATCTCTGTACGAGCACTTGAAATATCCTGGTTGTTAGTATGCAATTACTATGTGATGTGCATGGTAGAGAAAAGTATGTACCACAAAGAAAAATCAAATAAATAAACAAAAAGTTCTATCACGAAAAGGACTAATTAAATGATCCACGATTTTAGATTCAAAAATGATATCAAACATAAAACTATATAAACTATACATAATTTAACCTAAGAGTTTCAACGTTCTCAAAGTCATCATTGTCGTACGTGTACTTAAGGGGATCGACCGAGGAAAATTTATTAGATTAGTAAGTTGAATCCTACGAACAAAATTGAAAATTCTAGTGTGAAAGGTTCTCAATTTAGTGTTTATTGTTTCGTTATGTATTATAATTTACATTTTTATTATTGTATGAGTCAAACTTTGAAAACCTCTATTGTATGTATTAAACTTGTAAATATCGTTTATTGTATATACACTTTCCTTTTTTGGCATTGACAAAAATTGAAACTTTCCAATTCTAGCCTTACACAAAAAGGAAAGTACACATAAAATAGACGATATTTAAAAGTTCAATACATACAATAGAATTTTTCAAAGTTCGAGTCATACAATAGTAAAAAGTATAAAGTTTAATACATAATGAAATAATTAACCCCTTAATTAATGTTCAGGCCGGATCAATGGATTAAGAAAGGTTTGGAGGAATATAGGGATGAATATAACATTTTCTTGAACAACAACATATCTATCTATACTACTATATAATAACTTTAACATCCTCTCTCCTCAAAAAATCTTAAGACTAAGTAAAATGGATCTCACTTCCTACTTATTCTTCACTAACTACACATTTCATCAATCAAATATTAAATATATCCTCTAAAGTTTTTTTAATTGATTAATATGTAGTATCAAAGTGGAAACTTATTATGGGATATTCCAAAATAGTATTGTGAACATTTTAAATGAGATGGACGAAGTACAATATGTTTTTATTTTAAAACATTCATTCGCACATTCATCCATCGTCACAACTTTTATCGCTGCATTACACGTGTATAATGCTGATATACCTTAAAAGTAAATGGGGTCATGACTACAAAAACAAATTAAAAGGGTCATTCCTTGCTATGGCTAGCTTTTCTGATCGACTATGAGTAGAGCCACAAACCCAGAAACACAAACTAACACTAGCTCGTGAACTTGTGAAGAGCACTAACATCCCGTGGACCCATAAAACACAATAATTTCCACTCAGCGAAAGTTATCGGCATTCATATTGTGCACAAGTAATAATTTAACTTGGTACGTAACCGAATTAAGAAAAGTATTAGTGAACAAAAATCTAGAACTAAAATTTGTAAGAGCGCTTAGTTCTGTTTTTAACTCAGAATTGAGAGTTTAATGCGTAATACATTGTGAAAAGGACTCACGGTCAATGAGATCAAAGAAAATAACAAAGAAAACGAAAAGAGTAAGTGAAACCCTTTCCACCAGCATTGATAGTCCAACTTTGAGGCTTCAACACGAACTCCACCTTGCTAGGGGAGTGTTGTACGCAGTGGCGGATGTATATATAATCTAGGGTATGCACTTGCATACCTTTGAGTTCTTATGTGTAGTGTAAAAAATATTTTTTTTCATGTATATTTAGTAGAGTTCATAGAAAATGCATACCCTTATAAAAAGAGGTGAACACCTTATCATTTATAATTATATAGCAAGTGACAACTCAAGTAAACTAGTAGCTTGTTTATTACTTCCTCGGTCCCACTTATATTACCATTAACTTTTTTGTTAAATTTAAGATAGATGAGACATATGTTAGTTAATTATGCCTTTATATTCAATGCAAATTTAACTGAATTTTTTGAAAAAATAATTGAATGAGAGTAATAAAGGAGCATAGAATAGATAATTTAATGATTTTTTATATTTATTTTGTGCAATTGTACAATCTTTTTTAGACAAATAAAAATAGCAATATGTATAGTATAAATAGGACGGAGTGAGTATTAATCCATATCCAAGTGTTCATATGTTACTTTTTTGTTACTATTTTACGAGTATGAGCTAAAATTTAAAATTTTGTATTGTACATATTTAAGTTGTGTAACCATATTTTCATATGTTTTTTGTTGTGTTTTCTACACATCATTACAAATGATCGATATCCCCTATAACTTTTTCTTTTTAAAGTTTTATACATACAATAGTAATTATTATAATGCTTGCAATAAAGCTTTAGAAATTAGAAGTTAGAATATAACAATTATAATATGAACTTTGAAATATCGTTCATATAGTCATAGAATAGATAAGGTGTGAAACTTGATAGATTTTGTAACAATAATTTTCAATTTTAATACTAAATTTAAAAATGAAGACTAGAAAATTTAATTAGGATTATAACTTTGAAGTTGCAGCTTAAACAAAATCGAGTGTTTGGTTATTTAAAAGCGATTTAGTTCATTTTAAAAAAATTATAATCGAAAATTTAAATCGAAAAACCGAAACTTGACCCGATAAACACCTCTAACTTTCCCTCTAAAATGCTAAAATAATCCATCCATTTACCTAGTATTTTTGTGCATACCCAACTTCATATATCTAAATCCGCCACCGGTTGTATGTGTTGTTTTCAGTGTTAAGCTCCAACAAAGAAAATACCATCATACCACATGTCCTTAATGATCTAAGAGATTGAGTTGCGTTTAGTAAGGGAAAGCTCCCTCGGATTTTCCAAAAAGTTTTTCAAGATAACTGGAAAAAAACATGTTCTAAGTTTAAGCCTTCATATCTAATAAAAAGTATTATATATCGTATATCATTTATGATTTTCTATATTTACAATTCTGGAAAATGAAACTCCATCGCCTATATTTGAACTCGTGAGGGATATAAGACTTAAAAAAAAAAAAGAGAAAAAGATGGAGATAATTTCCGTGATTAAACGTGCCCTATTGACCAGAATTGACGGGAGTTGAATAGCCCTTTGTTAATAAAAATATGAAAACCAGCTAATAAATGATTGAAATATGTGTTTTTACTTTTTAGTTTGATGTTTGTAAAAAATACCAGACATGAAATTGAAAGGTCTTTTAATATTTAGTTGATGATGATGATGTTGACCATTCTCAAATCAAAAAATTCTAAATCTAGATAAAAACAACAAGAATATTTTCCATAAGAATCAAGTCAAATGGTATACGAGTAATAATAAACTATAATTTAGTTATTTATTAAAATATTAATTGGTTGGAAAATTAAAAACAAAATAGCGAGTGGTTGATGATCGAGCATCTTAATTTCTTAATTATAATTACTCGATCATAACTTGTTTTAAGTTTGTCGTTGATGATCGAGTATCTTTATTTCTTAATTGTTCCACACTTGTCTTAACGTTTAACGAACTTAGAAATTCAAATCAAGTGTATGAATGCTCACTATCTAACATTTTAGTTAAACCACTACTGAAGATTAAATCAAGCCACTTGCAGTTTATTAATCTATTAGGAACATGAATTCAAGATATATTCCATTGTAGTGGTTAACTGAAAAGCCATATTTTTAATGGATTAAGTTATCGTAAGATTTGATCAATGATAATGGGTGGGGTTCAAATCAGAATAAGAATTTGTGTGAAAATAAGGGAACCAATATCATACCATTTGTGGAAAGCAATTGTTTCACATGTACAAAACTCATTTACCCCCAACATAAATTATCTCACAAACGACAAATCGAAAAATCATGAAAATTGCACCATTAAATTCTGCGTTTTCTCCTCTTCGATTTGCCGTCCATCAAGACATACTTTCGACGAGATTTTTTTTTCCCATTTTTTTGGTGGGTTTCACATTTACTAACACATGTGTTAAAGTGTTGCGTTTATGGTTTTGGGTTTGGGGTTTAGGGGTTAGGGTTTAGGGTTTGAGGTTTGGGGTTTAAACGCTTTATAAAACTCTAAACCCTAAATCATACTAAACCCTAAACCTTAAACCCTACTAAACCATAAACCCTAAACCTTACTAAACCCTAACCCTAACCTTAACCCCAAATTAAATGTATAACCAATCACTAATACATGTGTTACTAATTTGTAAGACCCACCAAAAAATGGAAGGGAAAAAAAAGTTATCGAAAGTATGCCTTGAGAGACGGCAAATCGAAGAGGAGAAAACGCTGAATTTTATGGTGCAATTTTCATGATTTTTCGACTTACCGTTTGTGAGATATTTAATTTTTAAAAATGTGGAGGAGGGAGAATAAAGTGACACATGACAGAAATCTGTGGGTTCCCTCATTCTCACTCAAAGTTGGTGTACTCATTTGAACCTTACTCAGAGTAAGGTTCAAATGAGTCCATGATTTTTGAGTGAGACTAAGGGAACCAATAATATCATGCCACATGTACAAAGAGAATGTTTCATACTACAAAACCCATTTACCCCAAACATCAATTATCTCACAAACGACAAATCAAAAAATCACGAAACTTGCACCATATTTTTCAGCGTTTTATCCTCTTCGATTTGCCGTCCCTCAAGGCATACTTTCAATAAAAAAATTGGTTTTTTGGTGGGTTTTATAAATTAGTAACACATGTATTAGTGATTGATTGTACATTTTATTTACGGTTAGGGTTAGGGTTAGAGTTAGGGTTAGGATTTAGCCGGGTTCATGGTTTAGGGTTTAGATTTTATGTTTTAGCAGGGTTTAGGGTTTATAAGGGTTTAGTATGATTTAGGGTTTAGAGTTTTATAAAGCGTTTAGGGTTTGGGGTTTAGGGGTTAGGGTTTTGGGTTTAGGGTTTGGGTTTTGGGGTTTCGGGGAGAAACCCCAAACCCTAAACGCAACACTCTAACACATGTGTTAGTAACATATGAAACCCACCAAAAAAATGGAAGAAAAAAAAAATTCGTCGGAAGTATGCCTTGAGGGACGGCAAATCGAAGAGGATAAAACGATGAAAATTATGGTGCAAATTTCATGATTTTTCGATTTGTCGTTTGTGAGATAATTGATGTTTGGGGTAAATGGGTTTTATAGTATCGAACATTCTCTTTATACATGTGGCATAATATCAATGGTTCTCTTAGTCTCACATGTAGGATACTCTTAGCATTTTTTTGTTCACCAATTTCGATACGGTTGACAACAAATATGTTTTTGGCTATATGTTAAAAAAGCGCACGAGTCTTATATATAGTTGAC
This sequence comes from Pseudognaphalium luteoalbum, assembly GCA_963422505.1. NCBI lineage: Eukaryota > Viridiplantae > Streptophyta > Magnoliopsida > Asterales > Asteraceae > Pseudognaphalium > Pseudognaphalium luteoalbum. The sequence goes on from OY730193.1 coordinate 24,949,256, forward strand.
TTACAACACACGTTAAAGTGATAACAACCTAAGAAGACTACATATGAAACGCGTATGGTGAAGAAAACCTTGAACATGAAAGTACAAAGGTAGTTAAACATAACGAACTTTGTTTTCTACTATAAGAAACGGTAAGGAAACACGAGTAGTGTTTGGTATAACTAAAAGAAAGAAAATCAAAGAGATGACAAATACTTATTAGTTAGTCAATAAGTCATAAGTCATCATGAATTAAAAGGTAAGCTAAAATTGTTGTGTGAAAAATGTGGATTAAGGTGAAATTTTATTCTATTTTTATAAACTTTAAGAACAAAATTTAGCTAGTTGAATACATATTTTTAAATCAAGTTTTTTGGCCTTGTGTTGGTTGTTTTTAACGAGGTAGTACTGCCCCTCACTTTGTGAGGGGATTCATACATCACATGTAATTGTTAACATATAATTATTGTTCATAATTTACATACGTATGTACAGAAGCGGAGCTAAATATACATTTCAGGGGTTAAAAAAAACTAAGTATGTAGGAGTAAATTTTAACTGAGACAAATTAAAATTTTTATGCAAGTGTTAAAACACGTGAGCCTTTGGACATATCACGTGAGTGTTCAAAATTTTAACTAAGTATGCAAGTGTTAAAACACGTGAGCCTTTTATAGTTTGGTTACGTATCAAATTTTAATTTTTATGCATGAAATTAATTAAACGTTATACTGTATGAATGTCTTGAACTCGTATAAAGGATTATTGTATGCAATGTTTTACCTTAAATAAAGGTTGTCGGTAATTTGGACATATCACGTCACTCGTGCTTGTATTAAATGGCCACATAAGTATTTTCATTATCAATTTATAGTTTGGTTATGTATCAAAATTTAGACATATTAATACTGTACACATGAAACTATTAAACATTCTATTGTATGTAGGATCAATAGGGTGATGTATTCATTAGCCGGGTATGCACGTGCGTACCCTCCCTGTGAGGAATTATAGTAGTGTAATTTTTGATTTATCATGGTGTTTATAACTACGTATATCTTCTCATTAAGTGCATACCTTGAGAAAATTGGGTGGTGCATACCCACTCCAGAAAACAGACCAACCTAACATTTCATTTGTGAACATATATTTAAGAGAGTCTATTATAATTGCATAATTTTGCATTCACATCAGTGATAATGCTCGATCTATTTTTTCTTCTTCTTGAATTTGTTTTCTTTATGTCCCTCGCTTATAATATTATTAACCAAATTAATCATGCCTTCATTGCTCATTGACAATACAGCCCCGTGACAGCCTCACTTTGTCTCGTTGGTAGTCGCCCTCCCCTCTCCGTCGCCCTATATGGCTTGCTTTACGACTTTTTATGTAGCTTTCGTTACTTCCTCTCGCCTCTCGGTCTCTCTTTTCTCATCCTTAAAGAAGAAAAAGCATAAAACCACATCTACATATGTAATACTTTTATAGCGAATCACTTGCACTACATGTCTCTGTCTTTAGTGTGAGTTTATTATCAAAGGATACTATTCTTTGAACGTTTAACATATCTACTTTCTAAAATTCTTTATATATGTTAACTTAGGATTGGTTACTTAAAAGAGCCAATATGTCTCTTAACGACTCTCTGATCTAGTGATTTTGAGTTAGATAATAGGCATTTAAATAGATTCACGAAACGAGTTAAGAAACTGACCCGAAAAAATTTGTCCCGAGAAAAATAGTACAATTTTCTGCAGAGAAAAGTTTATATTATAATGTGCATACCCAATGACGAATTTCAAAATCCGCCACTGACGGGATACATGTAAGCAACAATCGATTTCAAGTATACCGATACATATGATAGCCCTTTCTACAGGTTTAATACAGTAGTAAAATTTCTAAATTAAGTTCGACACATAATTAAACTATAAACCTTTGGTTAATAGAGAGTGTCTATCGTCCCCCTTTTTAACAAGGTTGAATAATTACAAAATTGAAATCGACATTAACGTAAAAGAAGAGGCAAATAACACCAAACGAATATATATATATATATATATATATATATATATATATATATATATATATATATATATATATATATATATGACTGATAAAATTTCATATAAAGAATTCTTTACTTTTTGTTGGAAGTTGCACATAAAAACACTTTTGAAGCAATTCTTTTACTAACATATAAGACGATGATTAAATAATCATACCACTTGTATTTTTTATCCAAGTTGCAGGCTAGACAAAATCAGAAGTCTTTGTATAAGTATTATCTATATTAAAAGTATAAAGTCACATTTTCTTAAAAACAGAAAACATATTTTTAAATCAAGCTTTTTGGCCTTGTGTTGGTTGTTTTTAACGAGGTAGTACTGCCCCTCACTTTGTGAGGGGATTCATACATTACATGTAATTGTTAACATATAATTATTGTTCAAAATTTACATACGTAAGCTAGAAATATATTTCAGGGGTTGAAAAAAAACTATGTAAATTTTAACTAAGATAAATTAAAATTGTACGATTTCATTGAATAAGTAGACTTACATTAGAAAGTACAATATCAACTAAATCTACCTTCGTCGTTCACCCATAAGTTGAAAGTGACGAATAACATCTTCATCCATAACATTTTCCGCCTCTTCTGTTTTAATGGCACATACGAGAGCATTGTTCAAAAATTCATCTCCCTTTTGGTTATGCAAGTATAATTCGATCCTTGATTTGTTCCACTTCAATTGATTGTTAATTGCTCTGGTGTATTTTTCAATAAACTATGTACATCTCTCATTCGGTTACGCAAGTATAGTTCGATTCTTGATTAGTTCCACTTCACTAAATTGTTAATTGCTCTGGTGTATTTTTCAATTAACTAGGTGGAACTTGAAAAGAATTTTCAAAATAACAAATGTTAAACTATGTAAAGTTTCTTCGTAAGTTGGTATTGTAGTAAAACTATACATATTATTCCTACAAAGTGAGAGAGCTTTGGGCTTAATAAATTAAATTGACCTTTTTCCAACTAGCTCTAGTTAAATCGATAAAAGGTGACTAATTCTTCTTTTATATGTACCAATCTTTGATGTGTTAAATTAATAATAATAATAATAAATTATATTACATATATAGAAGTCATGTGTGGCACTTACTCCCCTTGCACTTGAGCAAGTCCGCCCCTGATTGGTATGTCGGTATATGTTTTTTTATTAATTCATGGTGTCTTTTTATATGTTCTGTTGCTCCATATGTAATTTATATGTATATGTAATTTGTTAGGTGATGAAAAATAATGTATCAAATATATTAGAATGTTAAGTATATTTATTCTATGTAATCAGAAAATGATATATAAGGAAAAGAAATGAGAACATTTATGTTCATTTTTTATCATATTTTTGTTTATGTGTTGAGAATAAAATTTTCATTAAAATCGGAGTTCTTGATTATTCAAAAAATTTCATAAACTCACATGACTTAATGTAAGCGTAGAGACATACAATATTTGAATCAATACAAAATATTCGAAATGAAATTATAGTTATTTATCCGGGTAAATAATACGGAGTAACTATTGTAATAGTCGTATTTATTGTTGCAACAAAATAATAATCGTAAGAATGCTTATGTTTAGATAGTAAGTAACTAATATTAAGATTCTTTTAGTACTTGTAAAGATATCATCAAAATAATTATAGACTTTTTTATAAACATTGATATATAATAAGTATAACAATAGTTATCATTGTTATGGAGAAATAAGTTTTGTGAAACAAAATATAAAAGGTAAATATTGGGCACACATAACTATTGACAAAAATGCCTTTCAATATCTCATGAAATTTTGAGATTCTCTTTTCATTTAATCATATCATGATAATCTCAATAGTATACCATGATAAGTTACCAATCTACTTTGTGATTTGAATATAAGGTATAATTTGAATATGGCAAATCCCAAATTATAAGAGCGCTCATAGGTTGAAATAACAAAAAATTATTATTCCGCTCCGAAAAACTGAAAAAATAAAAATGTGCAATCATCCTTAACACTAACACCGGGACTGAATATATAATTTATGAAAGATGTGGGTTAAATATGTAAAATATTAAGTTTGGCCTTATTTTCCATTGGTTGAGAGCACAATGTTTTACCCACATAGAAAATACATAAACTAAATACGAGATAAGCAATGTTTTGGTAACCGGTTCGGCCGGACCAGTTGAACCGGGCTTTGAGGGAAAACCGAGCTAGCAAAAATCAGTTTTGTGAGAAGTCAACTCGGTAAAAATACCGGAGCCCTTTCCGTTTTGATTCGATTTTCGATTTTAAAAACATTGGAAATAAGAACTTTGAGCTATATAATCTAATGCATTGTTTTAAATCCCTCCTTAATTATTTTCGAGTTGCAATTGACACCATTGGGAACATTTAGTCTGCTTATTTTTGTTTTAACAACTTTAGTTACGTTGGATTCAAATTTACATGGTGCACCCACGTTAACCATCAAAACTAACAATAATTTTGTTACAACGATAATGCTAATACATACTGTATATAATTAGTGTTTGATCAATTAGCTGGTATAATAAATATAATTTGAAAGAATTTTAATGTAATTTACTTTTAGTAAAGAACATATAATTAAAAGTGGAAAGCTCGATATGTAGATGCACAATTTTAAAGAACATCACTTATCTTTGGTTGTACAGTTTCAATTTGAAGTCATGAAGTACTTTACAAATTCCGGAAGTGATTTACTATAACCAATCCATTGTTAAAGTACTAAGCCCAGGCCCGAATAAAAATTAATTAAGGGCCCATATGTCTGATAAACTACTAACCCAACAGTAATTGGGCCTTTAATTTTTGTTTTTTTTTCGCTAAATCAATTAGTATTAACTAATGGGCTAAGTAAATAGAAATCCAATTAACTAATGTCTTACATTTGATAATTGTGAATTTAACTATTTAAACGTATATTATATATAACAAATAACAAATGTATTATTTCTTTACATTTTAATTGTTTTGATAATGTATCAATTTGTAAGGATGCCACATAGTACAGATAATATTTAGAAATACTATAAATTACATACAATAACAACTAATAAAAAGTATTTACACCCGAGTAATTGGGTACGAAATTATAACTTAGTTAATTGCATTTTAGTTCAACTTAACCCTTAACTAATGTATTAGAGCACAGGGTGTGAGGGTTCGGCATCGCCGTTCAAGGTCGAGAACGTCGTCGGATGGTGTTCTACCGCCCTGGAACAGCGTTTTCCCTCGCCGTCCTTTTCTCGATGCTACTCCACGCACCGTTTTCCCTTTTTTGTTTTTGTTTCGAACGGTTAGAATAATAAAAAAATAATTTTTTTTAAAACAAATAATAAAATATTTCAAAACACTGTTAACACACCACAGACTTCTGACACACAATATTCTCCAGAACACTGTCCTGAACACTGTAAACACAGTGTCACACACTCAGTGCTCTTAGATCATTGTAATATAATACTCCCTCCGTCCCAAAATTATAGTCCATGTTTCCTTTTTCGGATGTCACAAATTAATTGTCCACTTCCAAAAAAGGATAGTGAAGTTTGATCGTGATTACTATATTAGCCTTGATCAGAATTACTATTACACATTTTAAAGAAAGCATTAGTTAATTGGCTAGGGGTAAAACTGTCATTCTGCAGAAACTAAGAAAGAGAAAACAATAATAATTATATTTTAATTAAACTGCGTGTTGTTTGTCGGGTGACAATAATTTTGGGACGGAGGGAGTAATACTTCTTATGTATCAAAATTGTCCACTATTCTGTTTTAAGTTTTCTAAAAGTAATTGTCCATTTGCAAAGTCAAAGTGGACATTTTGATTAATTAAGACGGGAGGAAGTATTACAGAACGTACTTAGACCACTCCAACAGTGACATAAACTGACATACACTGACGCACCATGTAACACCCCCAAATTTTACTGATGCGCGGAAGCAAGCTTTGGGTGTTACTAATCAATAATCACAGCACAAAGGAAAAGTAAACGACATCTATATGCAAACATTATACATTAATACTCAAAGTATTACATTAGTTGTAATTAAAGTACAAGCTCGGAGTTCAAAATATGTTTTCCTAGAGATTCTATTACATAACCCTTATAGCAAAATAATGCGACAGAATCTCCAAATTTGTATGCATGTGACTCGAGCTATAGTTTCCCCCTCAGGGTGAGCAGTCCTACTGCTGTGGTGTACCTGAGATATAAAGCTAAAACAGGTCAACCAAAATGGTTGGTGAATCTCATAGGTTTGTAAGTAATAACAGTTTTGAACACAAGGTTTTATCATCAGTAGTGCCCGAAGGCGTAAAATCGTGCCTTTGCCATCCTGCAAAGCAAGTAAGTTTACCATTGCCATGAGGCTCATAATCGAAGCTTAACCCGTAAGTAATGTGTTTGCCCCCGAGACATGCCCGAACGGAGCAAGCTGAGTAACGAATTAGTAGTCGCCCGGACCGCGGGCGGGGAGGGTCATTTCCCTAATGGATCCATTAGCTATTGTTCGCGCTTAAGTACCATAACTAACGATATATGATGGAGGGACTTCCCCAAATAAATGGTGAGAAAACTCATGCAATTCCGTTTGGTGAATATGTAATTCAGTACTTGTGTTCATAAAAGCAAGCAATATATCTCACCCCAATAGTAAAACAGTAAAAAGTGGGGCTGTAAGACTCACCTGAGTCGAGCCAGCAAGTGTTTAATTCAATAAACGTGGTGTAGTAGTCCGTAGGTTCCCTGAACCCGCAACCCTCTAATGCCCTAAGCATATAAGGTTGTGTAAGTAGATGTCTCGTAAGACCATCCATGCTAGTGTTCATTCCACTAGTTATGTCCAAACACTTTGATTTGTTGGCATGTTCTGTCTATAGTTTGGAAACGTGTACGGCCCGTTGGTGATACGTTTAGTTTTAGTTGTAAATTTTCCGTAAGGTTTTCTTATGGTCATACATATGTTTTGAAGAACAATGTGTGCAACAATACTTATATATATATATGTCCGTGATTATCTAATTGACGATACCATGCGACAATAAGGTTTACTTATGTTTATTCATCCGACAATGGCTAAATACTCCGTCAATTACATATACGACATTAATAAGATTATCCGAGAATTAAGTTATCCGACAATTAAGTTTTTATCCGAAAATAGTGTTTCACGGAGTACTATTCATGCGACAATAGGTGTGATTCACGGATGATTGTTCATACGATAATGATATTCACGCATTTCTTATCCGACAATGTGGTATTAACGGAATGCTTTATTCACGGACAGAATGTCAAGGTTTTTGGTCTGATTTGAAGTAATTATTCGATTAAGTAAAACTTAACAATAATTCATGGAATTTTTATATAATGTTCCCTTATGTCTTAGCTTTCCAAAACATATTTTTACGTTCAAAATGGTCAAACGACACTCGAAATATAATTTTTGAAAGGGTCGAGGGTCAAATTGTTACTTTCAGTGACATGTATTCAATTAAAAATTCATAACTTAAATTCTACCAAACTTCACAGAATGTGTGAGTAGGGGTTTTAAAGGTAACAAGATTATCTAACTTTTACATGTGGTTTCATCGATTTTTGATGGGTATAACTCGAGATATACCATTTTCAAGTTGACCAGAGTTTCTGGTCAGATAGTACAGACCTGCTATTGTACTTTATTTGACTTATTAAAAATAGAAAATGACTGATTTGGATCGTAAGGCTTACATATTTGTAAAGTAGACTCAAAATACTTCAATTTAGAGCTAAGAAACGTTAGATTTCATCAAGTTTTGGTTCGGTTATGACCGATCTAAGTCGATCTAAATTATTATCCAGTGGGTAAAACTTTTATCCAGGGGTTAATAGCATGTTCTTCACGATTTTAGTATGATTTTGGACATAATCAAGCTGAAACAAAGTACTAGAATGTAGTTTAACATCATCCAAGGAGTTGAGAGCAAAGTTTTTGAAATACTTACAACCGAAAGTCGATTTAGGACAGAAAATAGGAGAAGGAGTAGCAGCTGCTTCGGCTGTGTGTTCTTCTTGTTAAAAACGTGTAAGTTGGCACTAGATTTGTGAGATTAGAATTTGGGTGTTCTTGGATGATATTTTTAGAGAGAGGGTGACTGATTTCAGTTTACTTTTAGTGAGAAGTTGTAGAGAAAAGTGAGTGTAGTGAGAGAGTGTGTCATGTGAAATGAAAATCAAAAGGAAGAGTATGTGGTTTGAGTGTGGAGAAGTTTAGGGCTGCCCTCCTTGGGCTCTTTGGGCCGATTGGAGCTGTGACGGGCCGGGGCCTGAGCTCAGTCCATCAAGGGTTGGGCTCGGGTCTTGGCCCTCGAGTTCGGGTTACGTTTATTTGTCGGTTAGACGTTAAATCGCGCGGTTTAAAAGTTAATAATTAACGTTTGATTCTTCGTGTATATTCTTGATATGTAAATGGTATTTGGGATGATTAAGTATTTTTAGAATACTTTCCTTAAGTATCTAAGACATATTTTGGTTCTCATTCAGGTGTTGAACTCGATTTGCGTATTTTCTCGCGTACGTCATGTTTTATATTACACGTAGAATGTTTTCACGTATGTTATTATTAATAATACTAATACCAAGTAAATAATGACTATTTTATCTTTAAAATAGGTTTACAAGTCATACGAAAAAAGGGTCACCAACAGCCGGAGTTTCGGAAATCCATCCGAGAAAATCACGTAATATCAATTTATTACGTACAGGTGTATATCCAATATACGTTTTATTACAAGTAACTTAGTTCTATTACACACTAATTCGAGTAATTACACACAATATTAGGGTATATTAATACGCCTAAGTACGAGTTGTTACATTCTCCCCTTGTTAAAGAAATTTCATCCCGAAATTAAGTGGTAGTAGGGGTCGGAGTGGGGTTTGAGAAGAGGTGTGGGTATTTCTCGCGCATTTGATCTTCTCGTTCCCAAGTGAATTCAGGGCCTCGCCTAGAATTCCAACGGGTTTTGACAATAGGAATACGGCTCTGTTTCAAGTGTTTGACCTCGCGGTCCATGATCTCAACAGGTTCCTCGACAAAGTGTAATTTGTCATCAATGTGTATTTCATCGAGGGGTATAATCAGAGTTTCATCGGATAGATATTTCTTCAGATTAGAAATGTGGAATGTACTATGTACGTTGCTAAGCTCAGCGGGTAATTGTAAACGGTACACCACGGGACCAATCCTCTCAAGGATTTCGAATGGTCCGATATATCTAGGGTTCAATTTCCCGCGTTTTCCGAAACGAATGACACCCTTCCAAGGTGACACCTTAAGGAGTACTTTGTCTCCGACTTCAAATTCGAGGTGTTTGCGTCTCACGTCAGCATAACTTTTCTGACGATCACGCGCGACTTTCAGTCGGTTTTGGATGTTGACAATCTTTTCGGTGGTCTCGTGTAAGATTTCGGGACCGGTGAGTTGTGCATCTCCCACCTCGGTCCAACAGATAGGGGACCGGCACTTACGACCGTACAGTGCCTCGAAAGGTGCAGCTTTAATGCTGGTGTGGTAGCTGTTGTTGTAGGAAAACTCACACAATGGTAAGTGATCTTCCCAGTTTTTACCGAAATCAACTACGCAAGCTCGTAGCATATCTTCCAGTGTTTGTATGGTTCGTTCGCTCTGGCCGTCGGTTTGAGGGTGGTAAGCAGTACTCATGTCCAGACGAGTACCAAGAGATTTCTGTAATGTTTACCAGAAGCGAGAAGTAAATCGAGCATCTCGATCCGAGATGATTGAGATAGGAACGCCATGTCTTGACACGATTTCTTTGAGGTAGATCCGTGTCAAACGCTCCATTTTATCAGTTTCCTTAATAGCTAGGAAATGAGCAGATTTAGTGAGTCGGTCCACGATCACCCAGATGGTATCGCAACCGCTGGAGGTTTTCGGGAGTTTGGTAATGAAATCCATGGTGATTTGCTCACATTTCCATTCGGGAATTTCAGGTTGGTGTAATAGACCGGAAGGTTTCTGGTGTTCGGCTTTAACTTTAGCACAGGTCAGACACTTGCCAACGTAGGTAGCAATGTCGGCTTTCATGTTGGGCCACCAGTACAACTCCTTGATGCCATGGTACATTTTGTCGGCACCGGGGTGTATAGAGTATTTGGACTTATGTGTCTCCTCCATTATTAAGTCTCGCAGGTTTCCATAGCTTGGTAACCAGATTCGGTTTGAGAAGTACTTGGCCCCGTTTGGTTTGGTTTCGAACTGCTTATCCATGCCTCGCAAGGCCTCGTGTTTCACGTTTTCAGCTTTAAGTGCCTCGAGTTGGGCGATAAGGGTTTGGGTTATCAAGTCGTTGTGTACAATCATGATGAGTGCTCGGACTCGCAGGGGTTTCACTCGTTCCTTACGGCTTAGAGCATCGGCCACAACATTGGCCTTGCCCGGGTGGTAGCGTATCTCGCAATCGTAATCGGTAAGCAACTCGACCCATCGACGTTGCCGCATGTTTAGATCCTTTTGATCGAAGATGTGTTGGAGGCTTTTGTGATCAGTGAAAATTGTACACTTGGTACCGTATAAGTAATGTCTCCAGATTTTGAGAGCGAACACAACTGCTCCCAATTCTAAGTCATGGGTTGTGTAATTCTTTTCGTGGATTTTGAGTTGTCGGGAAGCATAAGCAATGACCTTGTCTCGCTGCATTAGTACGTAACCGAGACCTTGGTGTGATGCATCACAGTATACCACGAAGTCATCGTTGCCTTTGGGTAAGGATAATATGGGTGCACTGCAGAGTTTTTGCTTGAGTAGCTGGAAAGCTGACTCTTGCTTGTCAGTCCAATCGAACTTCTTTTCCTTTTGAGTTAGTGCAGTGAGAGGTTGAGCTATCTTCGAAAAGTTCTCAATGAATCGACGGTAATACCCAGCGAGACCTAAGAATTGTCTCACTTCGGTTGAGGTGGTTGGTGGCTCCCAGCCCTTGATTGCCTCAATCTTGGCGGGGTCAACATGGATTCCCTGGTTGTCGATGACGTGTCCAAGGAATTGAACGGATTGGATCCAGAATTCACATTTAGAGAATTTGGCATATAGCTTTTCGTGTTTGAGAAGTTCCAGAACGGTTTTCAGGTGTTGCGCGTGTTCATTTTCATTGCGCGAGTAAATCAGAATGTCATCAATGAAGACGATGACAAATCTGTCAAGATAAGGTTTACACACCCGATTCATAAGATCCATGAATACTGCCGGTGTGTTGGTTAAACCGAAAGGCATCACTTGGAATTCGTAATGCCCGTAGCGAGTTCTGAAGGCTGTTTTTGGAATATCATCGTCACGAACTCGGAGTTGGTGATAACCTGATCGCAGGTTGATTTTTGAGTAAACACTCAATCCCTGGAGTTGATCAAATAGGTCGTCAATTCTAGGAAGTGGATACCGATTCTTGATAGTTAGCTTATTCAGCTCTCGGTAATCGATACACATACGGAACGATCCATCTTTCTTTTTCACGAAAAGGACCGGAGCTCCCCAAGGTGAAGGACTCTGTCGAATGAATCCTCTATCCAGGAGTTCCTGTAATTGGTTAGACAACTCCTGCATTTCGGAAGGTGCTAGTCGATACGGAGCTCGTGCCACGGGTGCAGCCCCCGGCACAAGTTCAATTTGGAATTCGATTTGTCTGAGTGGCGGAAGTCCAGGCAAGTCCTCAGGAAAGACTTCCGGGAAATCCCGCACAATAGGCACATCCTCAAGTCGCTTCTCCTCCGACTTCTTTTCAGTGATGTGTGCGAGGATGGCTTGATACCCCTTTCGTAGTTATTTTCTAGTTTTCAAGCACGATATGATATTCAGGCTTCGTCTACCGGTCTCCCCTTGTAGGACTAAGGTTCCACCGGAGACAAGAGGTATACGAATGAGTTTGTCATAAGAGACTATTTCAGCTCGGTGCTTGGATAACCAATCCATACCGACGATAATATCAAAGCTTCCAATTTCTACGGGTATCAAGTCGATGGAAAAGAGTTCGTTCGAGAGATTTAGGGTACAATCACGTATAATGCTATCAGTCTCAATCAGATTTCCGTTAGCTAGCTCTACAATGTATTTAGCATCTAAGGCAGAAGGTGTGGTATCAAGTAATGGGCTAAATTTCTCAGAAATGAAGCTTCTATCAGCCCCGGTATCAAATAATACTGAAACGGTAAGGTTGTTGAGAAGGAAAGTACCTGTCACAACATTCGGGTCCTGTCTGGCTTCTCCAGCCTTGATGACAAATGCTCTGCCGCGAGCAGGGGTGTTGTTTTTCAGCGCAGGGCAATCTCTCTTAAAGTGCCCGGGATTTCCGCACTCAAAGCAGGTCTTTGATGCGTTGGTGTTGGGAGTAGGGATGTTGGCTCGGCAGTCCTTGGTTAGATGCCCGAACCGTTTGCACTTGGCACATGGGCAAGAACCGTCGTGATGGCGGTTGCATTTGGTGCAATAGGGTTTGTTACCAACGTACCCTTTTGGTTCAGCAGATCCAGAGGAATAAGCCTTAATAGGCTCAGGCTTTTTGGTGTTGGTTTTGTTGGTTTGGTTGGGATTTCCTTCCCATTTGCGTTTGTGATTTCCGTCAGCTGAAGAGGTGGTTCCACGGCGGACAGAGTTTGCCGTGAGTTCATGGGCCATACGGATGGCGCTTTGAATGGTTCCTGGTTTGGATGAAGTTACCAGGTCTTGGATCCTGTTGGGAAGTCCATCAACGTATTTCTCGATCCTCTTGTACTCAGGATCGACCATGGTTGGGCACAGAAGTGCCAGTTGGTGGAAGCGGTTGGTGTATCCGGTGATATCATCACCCTGCATCTTGTGATTCCAGAATTCTATTTATAGCTGCTTCAGTTCCTCTCTGGGACAGTACTCATTCCTCAGCATGTTTTTCATTTCTTCCCATGGAAGTTTGTAGGCAGTAGCAATGCCCACAGTTTGGGCATAGGTATTCCACCATGTTAGGGCGACGTCAGAAAAAGTGCAAGCTGAGAACTTGACCTTGTCTTCTTCAGCGCAGTTACAGATGAGGAATACAGATTCTATCTTCTCGATCCAGCGTACTAGACCGATTGCCCCTTCTGTACCCTTGAATTCGTGAGGTCCACAGCCTCTGAACTCCTTGTAGGTGCAAGGTTTGGTAGTAGGAGTGGGAGTGGTGCCTGTGTTTGTGGTGTCTTCGCTTCTTCGTGACAGTTCGGCAGCTAATGCTTCAGCTACCCTTTGCGATGAGATTCGGTTGAGGTCGGCCTCGGAGTACATTTGCTTACGTGGCGGCATGGTTTTCTGAATAAAAGGTATTTCTGTCATGACAATGTTGATCATTATCAATACAGACACGAAGTGGTGATGATATACTACATCACACTAGGGTTTCCGTCAAAGGAGAATGATGGAGTTAGGTAATTGAATTTGATACTGATTCGAAATGTTTCGGAGGGGTGCATGACGTATTGCGTGGCGTGTTTGCCATTCAGAGGCAAGGAGTTAGAAATAGTAAGGCTTACGTAACACAGCCTAAGATATCGAACAGAAGTAAGGCCTATCTATGTATATAAGTATATATCACATAATAGCCTAGGGTGTCTAATCACAGACATGTTTGAGTCCCGGTTTCTCTCGTGGTCAGAGTCAACTATTGTACCCGTTTCAGTCATGATTCTTTTCAGATCTCACATCATATTCCTTTAATTGTACATAGTTGATCAGGCTATGTTAAATTAAACCAATATCATGTAGTCACTGAACCTAATCATACTTAATAAGGAATACTGCCTAACGGTCATAGTCTAGGCCCACTAAATGCAACCTAGTTCACTATAACCTTAGGCTCTGATACCAATCTGTAACACCCCCAAGTTTTACTGATGCGCGGAAGCAAGCTTTGGGTGTTACTAATCAATAATCACAGCACAAAGGAAAAGTAAACGACATCTATATGCAAACATTATACATTAATACTCAAAGTATTACATTAGTTGTAATTAAAGTACAAGCTCGGAGTTCAAAATATGTTTTCCTAGAGATTCTATTACATAACCCTTATAGCAAAATAATGCGACAGAATCTCCAAATTTGTATGCATGTGACTCGAGCTATAGTTTCCCCCTCAGGGTGAGCAGTCCTACTGCTGTGGTGTACCTGAGATATAAAGCTAAAACAGGTCAACCAAAATGGTTGGTGAATCTCATAGGTTTGTAAGTAATAACAGTTTTGAACACAAGGTTTTATCATCAGTAGTGCCCGAAGGCGTAAAATCGTGCCTTTGCCATCCTGCAAAGCAAGTAAGTTTACCATTGCCATGAGGCTCATAATCGAAGCTTAACCCGTAAGTAATGTGTTTGCCCCCGAGACATGCCCGAACGGAGCAAGCTGAGTAACGAATTAGTAGTCGCCCGGACCGCGGGCGGGGAGGGTCATTTCCCTAATGGATCCATTAACTATTGTTCGCGCTTAAGTACCATAACTAACGATATATGATGGAGGGACTTCCCCAAATAAATGGTGAGAAAACTCATGCAATTCCGTTTGGTGAATATGTAATTCAGTACTTGTGTTCATAAAAGCAAGCAATATATCTCACCCCAATAGTAAAACAGTAAAAAGTGGGGCTGTAAGACTCACCTGAGTCGAGCCAGCAAGTGTTTAATTCAATAAACGTGGTGTAGTAGTCCGTAGGTTCCCTGAACCCGCAACCCTCTAATGCCCTAAGCATATAAGGTTGTGTAAGTAGATGTCTCGTAAGACCATCCATGCTAGTGTTCATTCCACTAGTTATGTCCAAACACTTTGATTTGTTGGCATGTTCTGTCTATAGTTTGGAAACGTGTACGGCCCGTTGGTGATACGTTTAGTTTTAGTTGTAAATTTTCCGTAAGGTTTTCTTATGGTCATACATATGTTTTGAAGAACAATGTGTGCAACAATACTTATATATATATATGTCCGTGATTATCTAATTGACGATACCATGCGACAATAAGGTTTACTTATGTTTATTCATCCGACAATGGCTAAATACTCCGTCAATTACATATACGACATTAATAAGATTATCCGAGAATTAAGTTATCCGACAATTAAGTTTTTATCCGAAAATAGTGTTTCACGGAGTACTATTCATGCGACAATAGGTGTGATTCACGGATGATTGTTCATACGATAATGATATTCACGCATTTCTTATCCGACAATGTGGTATTAACGGAATGCTTTATTCACGGACAGAATGTCAAGGTTTTTGGTCTGATTTGAAGTAATTATTCGATTAAGTAAAACTTAACAATAATTCATGGAATTTTTATATAATGTTCCCTTATGTCTTAGCTTTCCAAAACATATTTTTACGTTCAAAATGGTCAAACGACACTCGAAATATAATTTTTGAAAGGGTCGAGGGTCAAATTGTTACTTTCAGTGACATGTATTCAATTAAAAATTCATAACTTAAATTCTACCAAACTTCACAGAATGTGTGAGTAGGGGTTTTAAAGGTAACAAGATTATCTAACTTTTACATGTGGTTTCATCGATTTTTGATGGGTATAACTCGAGATATACCATTTTCAAGTTGACCAGAGTTTCTGGTCAGATAGTACAGACCTGCTATTGTACTTTATTTGACTTATTAAAAATAGAAAATGACTGATTTGGATCGTAAGGCTTACATATTTGTAAAGTAGACTCAAAATACTTCAATTTAGAGCTAAGAAACGTTAGATTTCATCAAGTTTTGGTTCGGTTATGACCGATCTAAGTCGATCTAAATTATTATCCAGTGGGTAAAACTTTTATCCAGGGGTTAATAGCATGTTCTTCACGATTTTAGTATGATTTTGGACATAATCAAGCTGAAACAAAGTACTAGCATGTAGTTTAACATCATCCAAGGAGTTGAGAGCAAAGTTTTTGAAATACTTACAACCGAAAGTCGATTTAGGACAGAAAATAGGAGAAGGAGTAGCAGCTGCTTCGGCTGTGTGTTCTTCTTGTTAAAAACGTGTAAGTTGGCACTAGATTTGTGAGATTAGAATTTGGGTGTTCTTGGATGATATTTTTAGAGAGAGGGTGACTGATTTCAGTTTACTTTTAGTGAGAAGTTGTAGAGAAAAGTGAGTGTAGTGAGAGAGTGTGTCATGTGAAATGAAAATCAAAAGGAAGAGTATGTGGTTTGAGTGTGGAGAAGTTTAGGGCTGCCCTCCTTGGGCTCTTTGGGCCGATTGGAGCTGTGACGGGCCGGGGCCTGAGCTCAGTCCATCAAGGGTTGGGCTCGGGTCTTGGCCCTCGAGTTCGGGTTACGTTTATTTGTCGGTTAGACGTTAAATCGCGCGGTTTAAAAGTTAATAATTAACGTTTGATTCTTCGTGTATATTCTTGATATGTAAATGGTATTTGGGATGATTAAGTATTTTTAGAATACTTTCCTTAAGTATCTAAGACATATTTTGGTTCTCATTCAGGTGTTGAACTCGATTTGCGTATTTTCTCGCGTACGTCATGTTTTATATTACACGTAGAATGTTTTCACGTATGTTATTATTAATAATACTAATACCAAGTAAATAATGACTATTTTATCTTTAAAATAGGTTTACAAGTCATACGAAAAAAGGGTCACCAACAGCCGGAGTTTCGGAAATCCATCCGAGAAAATCGCGTAATATCAATTTATTACGTACAGGTGTATATCCAATATACGTTTTATTACAAGTAACTTAGTTCTATTACACACTAATTACGAGTAATTACACACAATATTAGGGTATATTAATAGGCCTAAGTACGAGTTGTTACACACCACATCAGGGTCATGTCAGCTTTTTCACCAAATTGACAAAAACTGACAGATCCATGCCAACAGTGGTCCGTCACTTCATATTTTCAGTGACCCATAACTACTTGCGAACCCGTTGGAAATGCTTTTAATCTTCTTATTTATTTATATATATATATATATATATATAGTGGCATGATCAAGAGGGAACACTCAATTTTGGGGGGAAGTGGGGAAATGTTGATCTAACCATCTATCTCATTTAATCAAATTAAGGTGCACCATATTATTGTGGCATGCACTTCATGGGAATTTAGTGACAACATGGAAATACCAATGAGAATACGTCACGTGTACAAAGAAAACTCATATACCCCTAAAACAAATTATCTCACAAACGACAAGTAAAAAAATGATGAAAATTGCATCTTAAAATTCAGCGTTTTCTCCTTTCGATTTAAGATCACTCAAGGCATATTTTCGACAACTTTATTTTTTCCGTTTTTTGATAGATTTACAAATTAGTATGATCAAAATGAATAATATTAGTACTTGTGAACATAAATGTTATAGTACATCAATTTAAAAAAGTAGAATATAAACTTAAATTAAAATGCATCACATTGCATGTTAAAAAAATATATCCTCATGAGTGTTAACAAAACATCAATATACATCACTTTGATATAACATGCATCAATGTACATACTATTAATACTCATAAAGATGAATGTTAATTTGTATTGATATACACCGTTATGATGTAAACCTAGGTTAATACGTATCTAAGTGCATACTATTAGTAATCGTCATCATTAATATTACATTACACTGTTAAAATGTAAACATAACTTAATATGCATCCATTTGCATACTATTAGTACACATTAAAACCAATGTTAACATATATTAACATACGTAACTCCGATGTAAAACTAATTTAACATCGTAATGCATATTATTATTAATCAACAAAAAAATTAAAATACATAAATATACATCACTACATTTAATATGAATCACGTTGCATACTATTAGTACACATTAAAATGAACTATAACAAAATATGAATATAAACACTAAGATGTAAGAATAAATTTACGTGCATCATAATGCATACTATTAGTACACAACGACATGAATATGCATTGATATAAGAATAAATTTGCATGCATCACAATGCATACTATTATCCCACCAAAAAACGAAGAAAAAAAATCTCGTCGAAATTATGCATTGATGGATCTTAAATCGAAGAGGAGAAAATGCTGAGTTTAATGGTGCAATTTTCAGAATTTTTTGACTTGTCGTTTGTGAGATAATTTGTTTTAGGGGTAAATAGGTAAATGAGTTTTGATTATTATAGAGATAATCATATCTGTGCACCCTAGGCTTGAACAAAAAACCGGGTTTTAAACCCTACCCGGTTTCAAACCCGAAAACCCGACCCAGTCAAACCCGGTTCGGGTTTTTTGAATACCCGACGGGTACGTACCCGGGTAGGGTTTTTTGAATTCAAAATCGGGTTGAACCCGGTTTGAAATAGGGTCAGGTTGAAAACCCGGTCAAAAACCCGAAACCCGGTCAAATACCCGGTCAAAAACCCGGTTGAAAACCCGAAAAAACCCCGTTCGGGTTGGGTCCAACCTGGTTTTTTACTTTCTTGACCAAAATCCGGTTCGTGTTTCGGGTCGGGTCGGGTTGGGTGAAAACCCGATTTTGTTCATGCATAGTGCACCCCCACACTAATTATTATAGACTTTATGAGATTAGTGTTGATGATTTACTTCCCCATTCCCTCATTTTTTGCACTACCCTCTAGATCACTACCCTATATATATATATATATATATATATATATATATATATATATATATATATATATATATATATATGGTGAGAATCCAATAAGAACTAGCTAATAGTGAGAACTTTGAGAACTGAGACATTTAAGTACGCGCCTCTTTTCCAGATTACAACTTTCATACAAAACAAAACCCCACAATTATTAATTCAATTCAAATTACTTTTCTATGAAAAACATTTGAATCAAACAAATTTTCTATGAAGAACTGAGACATTTATTTGCAACAATAAACATATTCATCTAATTTTATATCTTGCATCTGGTGATGCATCTGTAGTTGCATCCGTTAAAAAAAAGAATGTAACAGATGCATCTGTAATTGCATCCGTTAAAAAAAGAATGTGAAGATGAATTATAAGCAAGTTAGTACAAATTGAGTAGTCTGATAATACTCAGTTCTTGTTATACTATGTTTAAACTCAGTTCTTAGTTGCAAGTTATTTTACTTAGTATAAACTGAGTACCCAGTTTAAGTTTATACTGAGTACTCAGTATGTTTATTTATTTGTAATAACTTTCCAAAAACTGAGTATAACAGTATACTCAGTTCGCCACGGGATGTACTTGTTCGGAAGCAACAAAGAGTCAAATCGGAAACTGAACTCATGAAACCTGTTAAAGTTTTTCTCCATTCCAGTTCAACAACTAAAATAAATAATATATATGAAGATTCCTTTACAAGATCACCGCCGTCTCCACAACTTAACCCTAACCTTTTCTGGCGAAAAACCTTCTGCATCCACCTCTGACCACCACCGCACCTTTCCCGGTCAAAACCCTTTTTCCCACTTCCGATGACGTTGGAATTCGCTGGCAATGATGGATTTGATGATGGAGAAGACATTCGAGCAGGCGAGCACGATCCTCCCGTTTCCATATAGATCTTAACTTTGCAGGTGACGAAAATGGCGATTTCCACGGCTAGAAGAACCGATGGTGTTTCGAATTCTTACAAATTCTTACGAAAATGACTTTCCAATTCTCACCAGCGATGATGTCGGGGTTTCTAACGGGATCAGAATTCGATTGATTTCTTGAACAGTCATCGCAATTGATATAATCGGCGTTCAGTGTTTTAAGTATATCATAGTTTGTTTTTCTGGGTGTTGTAAATGAAATCTGGTGGAAAGTGATGATGTTGAGGATGAGAAGATAAGGTTGAGGTTTTAATACGTACGTAGCTATTGGGCTTTAGTGTTTATTTTGGTCTCAGCCTGTTATCTCATTATATTAAATTATATATATATATATATATATATATATATATATATATATATAAATAGTTAGTGTAATTTGTATACGTTATTAGTAGGGTTTAATAATGGTTTAATACTCAAACATTCAACTTTTTTTCGTTTTAACACCTCAATTATTTTTTAACATTTTAACACTTCAACTTATAGTTTGACCAAAACTTAATACCCAAACTTTCAAAAAAAATTCGTTTTAACACCTCAACTTCTTTTTTAACGTTTTAACACTCCGACTTATAGTTTGACTATAATTTAATCCATTTAGTTTGTTTGTCCGTTTAAAATTACATTTCTGGATTTTTTTTGTTAACTCTTTAGTTTGAAATAATCAAGATTCGATTTGAATACACTAGAAATTCTTCTTATGTGTTGTCTATTTAATATGTATTCTATTAATCCTTCAAAGAATACTAAGATTAGCTAACCTCGTGATCTCGATTGTTATTAACCTCTTAATTATAGTTTATTATTGTTATAATTCTAACTTATTACCTGGTCAGATTTTAATCAGGGTATTTATAACTGGTAACCTGCTGAATAGGTAATGTTGAAATAATTGACTAGAAATACCCATTTATCTTTTAATAACCATTTATCAGTTTTTAGCAACATGCATTCATTATAAATAGCTTTTCATATAACTAAAAATATTATACACGAAAACATTATAAAAATATATCACTATCAAAATAAAACATTATAAAATTAATTGTGATGACACGTTACAATTAATTTATAAGCATTTAAATCATATATATATGTACGTATCAAAAAAATCCAGAAGTGTAATTTTAAACGGACAAACAAATTAAAAGGGATTAAATTGTGGTCAAACTATAAGTTGGAGTGTTAAAACGTTAAAAAAGAAGTTGGGGTGTTAAAACGGAAAAAAAGTTGAAAGTTTGGGTATTAAGTTTTGATCAAACTATAAATTGAAGTATTAAAACGTTAGAAAAAAATTAAGATATTAAAACGAAAAAAAGTTGAACGTTTGAGTCTTTAAACCATTATTAACCCTTATTAGTAGGAGTATACAACTATACATATATTTCATTCATTTCATTTCACATGTGATTAAATTTTAACATGAAATTCATTTCATCTTTAAATCAAAGCGGTAAGATTAATTACCTAATTATCTGATTTATTAACGATTTAAGATGAAATGGAGTTATTAGCGTTAACGAATGTTTCGGCCCACACGTCTCATCAGATCCTGCCTGATACGCAAAGACTTCTTTCTGGAGTGATTCATCATCATCCCCAATTTTCTATTAATAAGGTAAAATCTCCGATGAAATATTTATGATCACTGCTACTCGTTCTAAGTTTAAATCAATCGCCAGCTTCTTTTGTTATTAAATTGCAGCTTATGATGCAATTTGAGTAGTTACAAAAGAGAAAATATTTGATTTTAGGGTTCAGTGAACGAAACGCTGTAATTTGAGGACCAAAATTTCCAGCACTTAACATGTGTTCATCTGCTAATCTGATTATAAATATCTATACCATTTATATAGTAAGTAATTGTGTGTAGAATGTACTTTTGGTAAAGTTAATTTTGGGATGAGCAAAATGACACTATCTTGGTTAATCTAATAATTAAGGTTAGATTGATGCTTATTATTCATGTAACTGTTGGTCGGTTCAGTTGTTCATCCTTTAATTAGAGTCTAGAGATCCATTGATTGTTTGGATGAAAGGATTCTATTTATGCTTATGTTAAATAAGTTGTGTTACAATAATCAATTTGAGATCGTTAGTCATTTTAAAGTTTCAAATTTAATAAGCCAATTTCAAGCAATCCGAACGGCCCCAAAGTTTAAGAAATGAGAGGTGTCAATGAGGGTGATTGTTTGGCTTTTATGTAATATTGATGCTATCTAAATTTATAAAGGTTAGAAATTTGGGAGGACTCGGATTGTCTCTTTAGCTAAAATAAAATTCTAGTAGAGTGCTCTACCATTTTGAAGAAAAGTGCACTTCGCAATCATGCCAAATCATGTAGTACTGTTGTTTCAATCATCTGCAAATGGTAACGAGTCAGTTGTGATAGGAATTCTTTGTATGCTTCCCTATTCCCTAATCATTTCATAACAAAAAGTATCATGAGATTCTAATTTACGCATTAGAAAAACAAAAGAGGAATTACTGTAGACATATCCGCATTTTAGGTGTCATGCAGTCTCTGCCCATAGTCTCTAACGTCCACGACTCTAAAGCTTTAAAGTTGCACCAATGAGCATACAAACGAACCTGAAGACCATGTTCTGTTTAACATTTTACCTGGCATTGAATTCCTAATAATTCAAATTTATTAAGCCAAATGTTCCTATACTTATGGATTTTTATAAAACCTTTGAGTACTGTTCAAAGAAGATATTTGTTCAATATTGGAAAAGACACCTGTGGTTTGTGTTTGATTTTCTTTATTGTACCGATTTTGATTAGATAGCATCACTTCATTTCTATGGTTCCTTTGTAATGTACAGTTGTAGAATATGGAATTTTGAACCTGCTTAAGAGTTGAAGGAATGAAAAGTAAAACGTGGAGATGGGTTTTAGGGTTGATATATATACTTGCTGTGGCAACCATTTGGATCGCTGCAAGTTTTGTAGTTCAGTCAGTTGTTGATGGGGGTGTCTCGCCTTTTCTCATCACGTATATATGTAATTCATTGTTTGTAATATACATCCCGTTAGTAGAAATCGGGCGTTATATAGAGGATAAATATGGGAGTTTGCTGTTTTGGAGAAACAGAGATGATAGTTCATCACCAGGACCACAAGAATCAGAGGTGGTCAACCTTCTTGTAGAAAAAGATGCATGTGTTCAGACTAATGCACTGAACATTGGGATGGTTACTGAGGGTGCAGTTATTCTTGATGATGATCTTGCATCGGGAACTAATGATATATTGGATCAACATGTAATTGGAGATGCTAGTGGACAGTTGGACTCAAAAGGGCGTTGGACTCGTACACGACTCGCAAAAGTTAGCCTTTTGGTCTGCCCATTCTGGTTTCTTGCACAACTTTCATTTAATCTTTCTCTGAAGTATACTACTGTCACGGTAAGCTTCTATGGTCTTTTCTTTCTTAATTACCGTTGAAGTATTCACTTAGAAATTGATTGATTCAGGATATGTATTACCTCTAAAGAGTTGAGTGGGTAGACTTATAAAACTTCATGCATTATAAAATGGGTGGAACGGCTTGATAGTGATCTGAAATGTATTTTAAATTTTAAATGCTTACGAGTTTCGACTAATCACTCGTCTTATTTAAAAAGTTATATCTTTATTCTGATACTGTAATTTTTGTAATTGTATTTTATTCATTAATTAGATATAAAATTCACGTAAAAAGGGTCGAAAACTCGAAATGTTTCCAGGTCATCTCAACCCGACTGAACTACATGCTTAGACCCATATGAAAAACCACAAGCTTTGACCCCATTACGGCATTACCAATCAACCCATCTTACATGCTATCACCCGTATGAAAAACAACAAGCTCTGACCCCATTACCAACCAACCCATCTTGGTACGTATATATACTCTGCTAGATTATTATTTTTCTTTTATTGAAAAAAAAGCAATGCAACTTGTAAGATTTTTTCTATAATTAAGTAAATGTGGTTCCTTCCCTGATGTTTCTTATAACTCTATAAGGGTTGTTGACATGATATGTCCTCACGTGATATTGAATAGATTTGAATTTTGACCCATTTAGATCAGGTTATGCTTTTTCTCTAACGGGTCAAACTGGTCAAAGAGTTGCCTAAGGAGAACTACGCAAACAGATTGAAGCTAAACAGGTCAAACTGTCAAAGGGTTTGAAAGTCGGCCAAAGTGTATAAATAATGTATAAAATCTCTTAGATCGTTTTTATCTAACGAACCTGATTATTATCAGAAAAATAAACCTATAGTTTTTGTAATCCTAATTGGATACGTAAAAGTTTTTAACAGGTCAACCTGACCTGTATCAAAGTCCTCGTTATGACTAAGGCCTAGGCTGTTAGCCAATCTGCTTAACCTGCCCATTTTGTCACCTCAAGTTTCTCTATTGGTTTCAATGAACTAATGTTAGAAAATTCTATGCTTTATACAGTCTAATACCATCCTAAGCAGTGCATCAAGTCTCTTCACCTTTTTGGTTTCTCTCACATTTTTGGGGGAGAAGTTCACTTGGATAAAGCTGCTGAGTGTTCTCCTTTGCATGGGAGGTACCATAATTGTCAGTTTAGGTGACTCAAAAAATGGAACTAGTGCAACGGCTTCGAACCCTACTCTTGGAGATATTCTTGCTCTTGTTTCATCGGCCTTCTATGCCATTTACATTACTCTCATTCGTAAAAACTTACCAGATGAATCTGATGATGCAAAAACCGGGAAGGTCAGTATGGCCCAGTTCCTTGGGTTTTTGGGTCTATTCAACCTTTTGATTTTCTCACCTATTGCTCTCATACTTCATTTGGCTAATCTGGAGCCTTTTGATACACTTAGCCGGAAGCAGTTTGGTTTAGTTGTAGGAAAAGGTACGTCGCATGTTTTCAGTTTTAATTTCTGTTTCTCATATTACTGATACTTGCTCGTCACATCCTCTCTTTTCAATTAGGTAATTTGAATTATACTTTACCCAAACGTGTTCTCTTAGAATTTATCAAGCTATTCTCGTAGTTCCTACCTAAACAATTTAGTGACATGCATATTAGCTACGTTACTTAGATTACTTCTTCTACAAGAGATTTCATGCAATAAATAGCTCATTATGTTTCCATTCCACATCCTTTTAGATATGGAGATTTGGATTAGTGCTGCATTGGGAAGTAGGTGGAGACTGGAGGGATAATTGGCATTAAGTTATAACTTGGGAATGTTGAAGGAGAATGTTAGGGTAACTCCAAAGGCGTATATTTTCTGGATGTATATCCGTTTCCATCTTTATCATAATATATAGTTGGTTGAGATGAAAGTCATGAAACATTTACTCCCTGAATGTGGTACCTAGGTCATGTCATGATGCTTTAGACCATTAATTGGTTTTGTTTAAATATGAAATATTTATTTACTCTCTGAATGCAGTACCTAAGTCATAACAATGATAGGTTATTGATCAATTGTGTAAATGGTTCTTGTACAAACAAAAGAGACAAAAATTATAAGTTGCTAAGTTCAGGCAGTAGTTTTGTTAATTGAGTCTTGTAGGGGAAGCTTTTCCAATTGGGTTAAATGAGCAAAACAAGAGATCCTAGTTGTAAGGAAAGCTGCTAAAGTGTGCAGCAATGGCTTAAATCCTTTTTTTATAGCCAATATGATCTTACCAAAATAAGAGGTTTTAAAATTTTCTTGGACTGGAGGGACTATCATGTTGGTGCTCAGTAGGGTAAATCGATCTCAAGATGATAAATTTTTGCCAGCTTGTAGGATCAACAAGCAAAAGTTGACGGAAAGATTGAGATAGAATGGCGAGATAAAACAAATATAACAGGAAAAAACCATAAATTATTTTACTCATTTAGTACAAACGAGCACATTTTCCTTTGTAGCTTATTTTGATCAGAGCTTAATAAACTAGATACTAGTTTTACATGCTTATTTGTCTTTACAATATAACTTGCAGATACTACTGTAACTGCAATGGAATTTTATAATAGTTGAACCAATCAACACTCTGTGTGTATACACGTGTTTGAAATCTGGTATGATAATATATTAGTAAAACATGTCAAAGTTTCCACCTCTAAATGACCCCAAATTATTAATTTGGTAAACATTGATTTTGGTGTATCTTCTTTGTTATATCTTTCTATCCATGCCGAGTGGCAAATATACATGATATTATCCGATACTGCTACAGAAAAGCTACATATATTAATAATTTTCTCAAATGATTTAGGTTTACTGGATAACGTGCTTAGCGATTACTTGTGGGCAAAAGCTGTTTTACTCACCACTACAACAGTAGCAACAGCCGGGCTTACAATTCAAGTGCCGTTGGCTGCTATTGTGGATACTGTGACTGGAAATGCACCGGGTTTCATGGATTATATCGGAGCTGCTGCAGTCATGGTTGGGTTTGCAGGAATTAACGTTCCTTCAGATACATGTGCGGCCCCAAAAGAAGCCAGTCTTGAACTTGAAGAAAATCACACAACTGATCTGTGACACCAAAAATGACCTGTTTTTGTTCCCTTAGTGCCTATACAAAGTTCACAATTAATTACTGGTTCATAAAAATGTATTTTGAATCTAGTTTCCTACGTAATAGAATGTGTTCAACCATACGCGGTATATGTACTATCAAGATTTTATTTTATAAAAGATGAATATTTTATACGATATGATATAGTTTAATAGATCAAGATTTAAGGGTGTCACTTGATACAAGAATGTGAACCATTCATGCCTCACTTTTACCAGTAACCTGTTAATTTTCATTGCACTATATATTTCTTTCCCATATTCTTAAATTGAAATATTCAGTTTGTATCTAAACCCTACCGGTTATATACCTCATATAACATACTTGCTATAATCCAGTTACTCATAAGAGTTATAGATGATGTAGTATACTCATATACAAATGTTTTATACTCATATAGTCATATGGGCATGTTTGGTTCACAGAATTCGTGGGAATCTGATGAAATTGGAATCTAAATTCCATTCCATATCCTGTTTGGTTGGCAAAATGGAATTCAGATTCCAGTGCATTGCGTTTGTTTCACATAATTGAAAGGAATTGGAATCCTTCGAATTCCTGCAGACAAAGGAATTCAGATTCCTTAACATATTGGATGGAGTACTTTTATAAAATATATAACTATATTATAAAAATATTTTTATAAAGTTTTATATTATATAATTTTTTAATATTAATATTTGTTACTTTCATAATTGAATTTGCTTTGAATTATATACCTAAATAATTTAATAATTAATTTCATTTTACCATTAATATTAATCATTTATAAAATATGTAACTATATGTATATATAATTAAAAAAATTAATATTATTTTATTATAAATTTTAACTAATTGTTTATTAACATTATACATATTTTAATAATTTAATTTATTTATAATTTTATTATTATTAATGTGAATTCCATTCCAATTCTGTCTAACCAAACGTGACTGATTCCAGCACATTCAGATTCCAATTATATAAGATTCTAATTCTTTCATATTCTAATTCATTCGGATTCCAATTCCTTCAAAAACATTCTGCGAACCAAACGGGGCCATAGTATTTTTTTTGTTCTCCGGTTAGTGATGATGTAGTATGTTTTATTGCTTAATTGAATAATAAACAACGAAGACGAATCATATATGAGATATATTCGATAAGATATAACGATAGTTTCTTCCTAGTTTCTTGAGGGAATCATATCGCCCTCTATTTGTTACCCAAAATCATCCGTGCATGCCACGCCACGCCACGCCACCTTTTTATCGGTTGATCAAACGTCATTCTCTTTCATTCATGTGAGAACACACACGTAATACAAAATTAATAATTTTAAAACGGGCCGGGCTTAAAAGGTATCCGTGACCCGGTCATGTGTCGGATCCCCATCTACCTAAGTTCAACTTGAAGTTTTAAGCCAATCTTCTACGTAGTAGAGACAGAAAAAAGCATATAATAATTATAATTATAAACTTAAATTAAATTAAATGAAGATGTTTGGGAAGCAGATACATCCACGACAGATTATCCTTTTTTCCGCCGGGTACGTACATCAATAAACACTATCTACTCATTGTTGATTTAATGATTAATCCCTAAGTATTTACTACAGTTTTTTTACAATCAAAAAATAAAAAAATAAACAGGATGCTGGTGGTAGGAACAACAAGTTATGATGTTCATAGATCCATCAAGAACAATGAAACGCCACCGTCTAAACAACAAATTCAGGCCATGGAAGATTACCTTGCCTCCAAACGACGTCGTGATGCATAATTCCCATTTCTGCTGCTCAAATGTTGCCACGTTCAAGTCTTCACTACCCTGTATACTCGTTGTTGTTGGCCGGGTTGAGTAACGAGTTGCACTTTTATTTTGCTTTTTGTCGGATTATGACTTCTTTGTATTTACATGCAATGTACCAAACATTACATAAATGGGTTATTACCTAGAATTGCGAACTAATTTGTTATTGATATATATTTTGTGTATCCAACTTACGTATGCTATTTTTAATGCATCAAACTTTTAAAATATTGTTTTAATGTAATTTGGTAGCGTGTCACTCGTTGAAGGTGTCACGTGGCATCCAGAAAATTTCACAAATTATCAACATGTCACCAAATTACATTAAAACATCATTTTTGAAAGTTTGATTCGTTAAAAATAACATACGTAAGTTAGGTACAGACAATAAAAATCAGGTACAAGTTAGTTGCATTTCTAGATATTAAACCCATTGATAAATAAATATATAATCAATGGTTTCAATTTAGTTTGTTTTCGGTTTGTTTAATGTTTGAAAAAGATTATTGTGACGTACCACCATTACATATATATATACTCTGTAATGTAGTATTTTATATGTGCAAGTATATGTGTAATATACCTAGAGACCGTTCGCCTAGTGGTATCGTGGTTCTGATGCAAATGTGATGCAAATATAAATCAAGTTACCTGATTCACTTAATTGAATTCAGATTGAACCTGAATATAATTCCAGATAGCATTTAGAACTTCTTAAATAGCTTGAATTTAACTTATGAATTTGGTAATTATTAATTATTAATTAAATATAGCTAGAAGAAATGTGATCAGCTATCGCGATGTCTGAAGATTTGATAGAATTGAGGGAGAGAGAAAAGACGATTGCTCCCCCAAACACCACCGAAGATTACTTCATTTCAAGATTGTTGTCACTTTTTTTTATGAACGATGATTTGTAGACTACCGAATTCATTTAAATACAACGAACTTATGTTCTATGTTTTTTTTTGTCGCACCCCTAAATTCGGGTTACGGAAACGCATCGGGTCGGGGCGCGACTAATCAATAATCACAGCACAAAAATATAATGAACGACTCTATATGCGTCATTTTACAACTTGTATTGATACAATCAAAGTTTACATCAAAATATAGTTTACATTAGCTCAGTTTGAAATTGAGAGATTTACATACATAATTAATTTATACAAAATATAATAATGCAGCTAAATCTCTGAATGAATGCTGACACGAGCTAATGATTCCTGAATTGGGCAGTCCAACCTACTGCTGAGTACTTGTGATACATGCTAAAATGGGTCAGCGAAACGCTGGTGAGCTCACAGGTTTGTATGTCAACACATATTGTATGAACCGCAAGATTTAATTGAATTTAAATTGCAATTAAGCAAAATAAAAGTTTTACAGCCATGAACACATAGTCTGAGCTTAACTCGAGGTGTCAGGTCCACATTTAGGGTACCCTGATCGAGGTGCCTCCCACGAGTGTCTAATCTACACTCGTCTGAACAAATATTAGTATATCTGTTTACCCAGTTAGTGCATGCTAACCCAGACGAGGAGGGTCAATCCTATATGGTACAATATACTAATATTCACGCTACAACGTATTACCAAACTATGTTGAGGAGGGCTTTGAAAGATTAGTGAGATAACTCATGTAGTAATTGTTTGTTTTCATACTTGCGTTCATATAGTTAAAATAAAATGAGCAATGATATCACACCCCTGAGTAAAACAGTAAAATAGGGGCTATGAGACTCACCTGAGTCTTGAGAGTTTACCTTAATAAACTTGAGTTGATTAGCCGAAGTGAGTTGTCCTAAGACTGGTAACCTGAGGGTGTCCACGACACGCGATGATTATAAATGTGAGCAGGTATCTATAAAGACTACCTTTGTAGTTGTTCGTCCAACTAGAATGTCCAAATTACTACGATCTGGTTGATTTAATTATGTTTTAAAAACGTGTACGGCCCGTTGGTGATTGTTTGTAATAATAATCTTCAACATTATTATTTTGATTTCGATGTGTTATACTTAAAAAGTAATTACAAACTTTAGGTGACGGAGGTCCGGGGGCAGCGCCCCTGGTTAGCAGGGTCCCAAGGGTGGCAACCCCTGACGGGGTCCAAGGG
This sequence comes from Pseudognaphalium luteoalbum, assembly GCA_963422505.1. Classification (NCBI taxonomy): domain Eukaryota; kingdom Viridiplantae; phylum Streptophyta; class Magnoliopsida; order Asterales; family Asteraceae; genus Pseudognaphalium; species Pseudognaphalium luteoalbum. The sequence continues at coordinate 24,979,350 of OY730193.1, forward strand.
GCAGAGCCCATGGCTGGGGTTTATTCTACCATATTGTTATAGTGAAAAACGCATCTAAGATTTAAATTTGGGTAAAATCAAGTGATAAAATTTCAGGTCTCGACACTTGGTAAAATCTGAGTTTTCTAGGTTCTATTATCTGCTACATTAGGTGTAGTGTCGCAGGCCGTGACTGCGATACTGATCATGGCGTCGCTAAGTGTGACATCCGCAATTCAATGCGACATAGGGTGTTGTGTCGCTACATGCGACGTTATTCGTTCTTGCGACGTAGAGGTCGGTGTCGCTATATGCGACGTTAGCAATTTAATGCGACTTTGTGGCCGACGTCGCACCATGCGACATCGAGGGATGTGTTGCGACATAGATGCTGATGTCGCAATTGGCCTGGGCTAAAAGCGACATCAGCGTCTGATACGATTCTGGTGGCCGGAAACATGGCCGAACGACTTTGTTTTGGTCCAAAACTTTTACCCAACCCTTATTTGGACATTAAAACTTGTATAAACCACTTTTATGAAAAATAAATGAAATCTAAGAGTTTTCGAGAATTGTCGGAAACTTACGAATCCTCACGAGAGAAATCCGAAAAGATAGGGTTGTAGATCGTGACGTGGTGAATCTTTTTCTCCAAATGAGCAAAATGTTTCGAGGTCGTTTGGTGGTGGAAATCGGTGGTGGTGGTGGTTGTTTTAGAGAAAAAAGAAAGAGATGAGAGAGAGAGAGAGATAGTGGAAATGAGGGATGGGGAGGGGATCTCACTCCCTTTTTGGCAGATTTTTGTGGGGGCCCACCCCATGTGGGTGTGTCCCAAACTTCTCCTATGCATTTGTGCTCCGTGCAGTGTTCGTTTTCCCGATTGTTTTAAATGTTTAAATAATTATTTTAAATTATGAATATTTGTTCAATGTTTTTGTTGAAGTATTTCATCAAATACTTTTACTTGAGTTATAAAATATAACTTATTCTTGTTTCGATTGTTTGTGCGTTTATTATTTTAATCGCGATATCCTTGTTTGTACGATGCGAATTTGAGTTGATATATTATCTAAATAATATTTTGGATAAAATAGAGTTATTAAATAATGTCATATTATTTAATAAAATTGTTCACCAGCGTCAGTATTAATTGAATCGAATTGCACTCGATTTGAAACTTGTACGATTTAATCAAATCGCATACTTGTATATATTCATCAATATATATTTCGATACATTAATTAGCCTAATATAGAACTAATTACATGTATTAACAATTGATTAGGCACTAATTACTAGTACTAATTTGACGGGTATCACATTTTTCTCATCGGGTGGACAAATCAACACCCTTTTCATATCCATTCACAAATGACTTAATCAACACATGTTTAAGTATTGTATTGTTGATATTGGTAACCCTCATAACTTACCTCTCTCCTTATATTTTGTCCCAACCTCCAGACCTGTTTGAAATTTATAAACTTTGTAAATACTTTATGACAATTATATTTATTTATATATACTACGAGTCAAAACGGGCGAGGGTATAAACGGGCTAGGGTCTAATCAGGTACGGATCTAAACGGGCTCGGGTCATAATGGGCTATTTGAAAATTTCATTAAAAAAAGTTGTAATTCACTAAAATATATATATTTTCCAAAATAAGTTAACATTTTTAACTATATAATATAAAAAATAGAGATAAGTATCTGAGAATGCATCAAACTTATCTCAAATGTCTATTGTATGTATCATATTTACGGGAGGTGTATTTAATGCATCCAACTTTTAAAAACGATTTATTGTATGTATTTTGATGATGTTTCGTCCGTTTAAGATGTCACATGGTGTCCTTAGAAGATGACACGTCGTCAAAATACATACAATAAACCATTTTTTAAAGTTGGATGCATTAAATAAACCTCCCGTAAGTATGATACATACAATAGACATTTGAAACAAGTTGAATGCATTCCAAGGTACTTAACCCTAAAAAATATAACATGATGGTCACCCATTTAGACCCATTTATAATTGGAATTTTACCCAATTAAGCTCATTCTCAAAATTTCCCAAGTCCATAAGAATCCAAATTTTATGTCATTATACCCAGAATTGCCCAGATATGAAGCAAATGGGCAAAATTTGCAAGCATTAATTGGAACCATAACATTTGCAGTATTTATATTTACTTTGCTGGTTGAGGCTTCTCTTGTTGGTTATCAACTTCCACCACAATCATTTCAGCTTAGCCATCTCAACAGATATTAGCTTAAGGTATTTTATTCTGTTCTACAGGTACCAAATATTTCTATTCTATATCTGAATTATATCTGTTCTTCATTACAAGTTTACAACAGCTTGTGATTCACAGATATTGACCATTTCTCATTTTTCTACAACTATATATATCGCGAGTAAGTTACAAATTTACCCTGATCTGACTGTCTGATGTTCACTTGAACCCAACTTTCTTGATGATGGTGGCACAAGAGATTTTGCATAGGCAAGTGGCAAAGCAACTATCTTCTTCGGTTTGCTTACATACGCCCTTTTAGTGAAGTTATTGTAATCGTTCGCTTCAATCTCATCCAGTATTTGGCGATATAATAATAGTGATGCCCAAACCTAGCAAAAAGAAGGTCATGAGTTGGCGATTGGGGAAAACAGGCCACATGAGTCGAACATGTTGCAAGTTTTAATGCATAAAAGAATACAATTTCCTAAATCGCCTTATGAAAAAGTTGCTTTATACTAATACAGTTTTTGTATTCATGTATAACACACATATTATTAAAACGGAAACAAAAAAGGTTGGATTAAAGTGTTTCGGGTCACTCTGACTAGATTACTCGACCCATTTTCCAACCTACCAAACACATAAACGTGTAGAAATCTGTATGTTTGGCTGCTTTTTTTTAATCGAATTAAGGTTTAAGCTTACCGGCCATCTACTAGCAGAACTTAGTTGTGTAACACCTTCTTCTGCTTGATCAAAGAATGTTCTGGCTCGTTTTATTTGTTTTTTCATGAATACCCTCCATTTATCAGTTACTTTCATTGCAAATATGTCTTCATCCGATAATCCCGCTTGTGCCAATTCGTCTTGTGGCAGGTAAACTCTTCCTCTTCTTGCACTGGACCAGAAAAAACAAACAAACATATAAGATGTAAGCCTATTGTCAAACTTCGTACTTCTCAAATCTCAAGATTGACATGGAAACTGGGCTTATATAAGCTTCTATCTAGAAATTAAGTTCATTTCTACAGAAAAATCAGATTCGGAAAGGGGAGAAAAATGCTAAACTTACTCTTCTCCTACATCTCTAAGAATGTTTGTGAGTTGATTAGCAATCCCTAAAGCCAGAGCCGCATTGTAAACACTTTCTGTTGGTGCATTAGAATCCTGTGCTATTCCCATTATTGGAACACTCATCAATCCAACGGTTCCAGCTACATAATAACAATATAAATAAAGCTCATCAAAATTCTCATATCTTGACTTTTTGAGATCCATCCTCATTCCATCAATCATATCCTTAAAAGGCTGCAAACATAGAATAAAAGAATGTTAAGAATTTGATAAAACAAAGGACCTGTAATGCAATCAGAATAAGTGATTGATCCATCCATGATCTATTCACAAGTTACAACAAATTTTTGGAAAGTCAACCTGAATGTCAACAGGAAATCTTGAAACAGTATCTGATAAAGCAGCATCGAGCATATCAAAGGGGCGTCCATTGAAAAGATCTTCTAATCTTGACTCCCACCGATCTAGAGCTTTGGGAGTTATATGTGATGCATTAGGTCCATCAACGAGTTCATCAGTTCTCCTACACCATACTGTTTGATTGAAAGAAACCCAATAAGTCAAAAGTGGACGATTTAATGGTTTCCTGTATAAAAACTAATTTTAGTGCAATGCAATGGAGAAAATTGAAAACCATCAATTTTTTATGTGTTTTAAAAAATTTTGTTTGTATAATTTGAATTACGACTAATGTTGTTACAGAAATGCTAGCAAAGAGGAAGAAAAACTGGAAGTACAAAGAACAATTCATTAACAAAATTCAAATTTATAATGGTAAATGTCATGATGATAAATTTGAGATTTCTATAAATAGTTCTGAAAAGGACACTTCCTACATTAATATATGCATGGGAGGTAAATGCTACTACTTATAACAGCTAACTTTTTGACCACCAACTTATGATAATAAAAAAACTAACTCATATTGCAATATCACTACCTCTTTTACCAACTTTATCTAACACATGCACTATAGAATCATGCTAAATTCCTACATAACACTATCTACAAATACTTTGAGTAAATAATTAAGAGGAATAGCATTATTTTTAACTATTCTATATCATACCTAAACACTAATCTACTAGTTGAACATTCTAGCTTGTTAAATTCCATTCTTACAGAGTTAGAAAAACCACCAAAAGCGATTTTGCATAGCATTTACACCTTTACAACCCATCAAAAACCACACATTCTCACAAAAAGTTTGCATATTAGATAGATACTTGGTACATACACATACGATAAACCAAATATAATGATTGGAAACTATAATCCCAAATTAAGAAAAGCAAATATCCCAATAATTATGAATTCAAACAGATAAAAGCATAAAAACCTTACCATATATTGCCCATATAGCTTTTCGCCTCTCGGGTGTCATTAACAATGTCCCTAGCAATAGCAAAATAAAAAAGAAACAGTTCAGTACAAAAATACAAGAAAATAACTATCTGAACAGATAAAAAAATAAGAGACATGTTTATTACTCATGTTTGGATTGCTGTCACAAGCTAATTATCTGATTATTGCATTTCCAAATTGTAGATAATCTTTACCAGTGCTTTTATGAAAAAGCATATTGAGATTAGCTAATCCAAACTAAGTTATTCCAAAACACATTTGTATCATTTTAAATGGCAATTGCACATTCCCGGAGAGCCCAATAAAACAAAATCACAAGATTAAATAATGCAACCTCCTTAAGCACAGACAATAAACATAAACATTCTTAGATTAAAATATTAGGAGTAGTACTTTATAGTATAAAGGTAACCAACCTAAATAAAATGTCTTGGCATACTCAGCACAAACTTCACCACATCTATCATAAGCATCATTCAATAAACCAAGTGTTCCTGGAAGAACAATTTCTGGTTTCACTTCCATATCTTCTCTAGACCTAACTTGCTCTTTAACCAAAGCTGCTTGCTTTAAAACCACATCATAAACCAACTGTTCTGATGAAATAGCCAAACTCCCAGATGGGTTAGCCACTACCCTTGAAACCACATCTAGTTTTCTTGAACCCAAAAACCCCAATTCACCAAACATAGAATAACACTTGAGCTTCCTACTAACATTCTTGATTTTTTCACCCTTAAATAACCCTTTTTCTTTCCCTAACAATTTTGATGAATCCAACCCATTACACACCTCAGAATTAGGGGAAACAACCCAAATCATAGCAGCAGACATAGCGTCAAAATTGAAGGAAAAGGTAAGATCTTTACAGGTGTAATCACACACTCGAAAAAACCCACTTGAAAAAGATTTTTTTTTGGGGGTTTTAGACGAAGACCCACTTCACATTCAGTAGAAAGATTAAGAATTTGCTACAAACTTTTCAAATTTATTCAAAATCTGGACCAACTGAGCAATGGGTTGTTTTAAATATTGGAAATGGAGGGTTCTTGAAGGAATGGGGGTTTGAGTGGTGATTATATGTTGATGATGAATGAATGAAGAAGGGATTTGAATATAATATGGTGGAGAAAACTGGGTAGCATTCTAATTTGGGCAGATATGAGTGGTGCCTGTTTTGTGTCCACATGTATGTTGTAGTAAAATTCATACACTTCACCACAGTCCACACATTGGGTTTCAATTTCTTGATATGTTTAACCAAAAACAACACTTGAATTTTCTTAAAATAATTAAATAAAAATATTAAATGGGGGCTTGTTGTTTCGTTTTGTATAAAATTTTACATTTTTTTTAATCTTTTATGAGTCGAATTTTAAAAATTTCTATTGTTAATTTGTAAATATAATCTATTGCATGTAAAATTTTCTTTTTTAGTAAGGCCCAAATAGGAAGGTTTTCTTTTTTGGCATTACCCAAAAAAGAAAATAATACATAATATAGACTGTATTTATAAATTGACCACATATTATAAACTAAATAAAAGTATATCGCATACAATAGTAAAAAGTGTAAAGTTATATTATTAATATATATATATATATATATATATATATATATATATATATATATGAAACAGAATATCATTGAGCAATCTGAACCTTAGATTAGTTTCATCCATAAACATCCTACGGTTAAAATTAATTCCTACATTTTTTTTCAATTTTTAAAATATGTACTCACAACTATTAGAATTGGCAATTGCAGTACTTCCATATATTTTTTAGTCCTTATTATTTCTACATCTTTTTGAAATTTTTAAATATTTTATCACAACTATTAAAATTGGTACTTCCAGCACTTCCAAAATTTTTTAATCCTAATAGTTTAAATATCATGATATGTCATATTCAACTATTTTTTATCTTTGTAATATATGTATTTTACTTTTGTAATCACAGATAATAATACCTATATTTTATATATAATTAAAATAAAATACCATGGAACAATCTTGACCTTAGATTAGTTCCATCCATAAACATTATACGGTTAAAATTAATTCCTACATCTTTTTTCAATTTTAAAATATGTACCCACAACTATTGGAATTGGCAATTCCAGTACTTCCATATTTTTTTAGTCCTTATTATTTCTACATCTTTTCTTATTTTTTAAATATTTTACCACAATTATTGAAATTGGTACTTCCAGCACTTCCAAAAAAAATTTTAGACCTAATAGTTCAAATATCATGATATGTCATATTCAACTGTTTTTTTATCTTTGTAATATATATATTCCGCTTTTAGAATCCCAGATAATAATAGCATTATCTTCATCTTCATTATTCATTATGTTTTAATTTTTATTATTATTATATGCATTATTATTATCGGTATTCAAAATCTATTGTTATTGGTTATTCATATGTGTATATGATCACAACAATGTACGATTTGAATAGAAATTTAGGTCTGAATTACAAAATGCAGTTCTTTGACTTAGATTGAATTAATTATTAATTTGAGTGTTAAAAAACTGTTTTGTGGGTTATAATAATTCTATATTGCTTTCTTATTATATGTATATTATATACGTGAATGTTTGACTATCTGCCCCTTCATAATATGGGTAACTGTTATGATCAAAATGTTTACAAATTGTATAATAAATATTTTATCATCAACATGTCATATATAGTAATAAAAATATTTTTGAATTAAAAAAAATAGTTTTCATATATATTACTAATAACTAAATTAAAAAAAGCCAAAAAACCTTAACCGTACAAAATTGATGGAGTATATATTAGATGTTATTAGTTGGCGATTATATTATATAAAGATCGGTTCATGGTACAATTTCATTTGACCTAAAATTTTAATTACACAATTTATAAAATCAAATGTCAAAGCCCCGCGTTGTCACGGGACTTCACCTAGTGTGTGTGTGTGTGTGTATATATATATATATGAATGGATCATGTGAAAACAAAAAGATAAAAAAAACACAGTGAAAACACATCTCCCCCCTCCATCTAATCTAACTTTTATACATACATACATACATATATATATACACACACACACACACACACATATATATATATATAAACTTTTTCGGTCACAATTTTTTTATAGTGTGAACCTTTTTTTTAAGTAAACCATATAAAATTAAGGTTCACAAAAAAAAATTGTGTGAATTTTTTTTTATTTGAAAAAACATAAATAAAGTCAAATCCGAAAACCCAAAAAAAAAGTTTAAGGTTCACAATTGAAAGATTTAAAAACTTTTGGTGAACCAAAAACAAAAAAATAAGGTTCACAATTGAAAAAGTTAAAAACTTGTTGTAAACTTAAAAAAAATTAAGATTCACAGTTGGAAAAAAAATTCACAATTAAAAAAGTTAAAAAACTTTTCGTGAACAAAAAAAAAGATTCACAATTAAAAAAGTAAAAACTTTTTGTGAACTCAAAATTAAGGTTAACAGTTGTAAAAAAATGTTCACAACCGAATTTTTTTAAAACTTTCTGTGAACCCCAAAAAAACTAAGGTTCACAGTTTACAAAAAAAATCACAATTAAAAAAGTTAAAAACTTTTCGTGAACTAAAAACAATTAAGGCTCACAGTTGAAAAAGTTAAAAACTTTTCGTGAACAAAAAAATTTTAAAAGTTCAATATAAAAAAAAATTGTGAAAAAGTTTTAAAAAAAAAATTATGTGAAAAAAATAAGGTTCACAACTAAAAAAAATTAAAACTTTGTGTGAAGCAAAAAATAATAAAAAAATTCATGACAAAAAATTTATGTGAATAAATAAAATAAGGGTTAACAAAAAAATTAATATGTTAAGCAAAAAAAATGAAAGTTCACAACTTAAAAAAATTGTGAATCAAAAGTGTTTTCACCGTTTTTTTTATCCCCACCTCTTTATATATATAGATATATATATGTATATATATATATATATATATGTTAGATTAGATGGAGTGTGGGATGTGTTTTCACTATTTTTTTACCTCTTTATTTTCACCAGAACTCATATATATATATATATATATATATATATATATATATATATATAACGGAACAAGAAACATTAATAAATATTAATAATAAGATGACGTCTTGATCATGAGAGTATATAAATTGCAAATATTTTGGCTATTTGCATACGAGAGTATAGTATTATATACTTTATTAATCTAGAAATTTGATGTAACTTTTTAAAATATTATTATAGAAACTATATAACCAATATTTAGAATGAAATTTGAAGTCACAACCTTATGACCTTATGATGTATAAACTTCTCCACTGTATCGAAGATTCTTTTGGTATAAAAATGTTATGTTACTTTTAAACTAAAGAAAATCTAGTTGACATGAAAATTTATTTTAGGTATGGTACCCGCAAATCGTGGATATGAATATGTCAAACGCATCACCCATTCACATGAATTTTTTCCGTAAATTTTACTTTATTCATTTCACTATAGCGTATCTAACTCCAAATTATTGAATTATTCACAACCCTTTTTGAATACACAAACATACCTATCTACCTCCATATACGATGTCTTGCTTTCGAAATCATTAAATAGTTCGGTATTATAGTCTATCGATACCATACCACACATGAAGTTGCTTAAATACGAAAACCGCTTATGCCTAATTGTGTTTAATGTAACGATTTCATCACGTGAATAATATAATAGTACTAGAAATGGATCAACGTTGCAATCAGACTACACTCGTTATTCGTTATAATCATCACAACCTTACTGGAATTTGGAAAATAAGACTTTTCTAGATTACCTTAGATTTATTTCTTCAAATTTCCTTAAGATTTACTCCTTATAAACTTTTGGCATTTTGTGCATGTGTGCACTCCCAATTATCTAATATATTAATTTATTGTGTATGTGTTAGATATATATAACTGGCCTTCCCTTTTTTCATGGTCTACATTACTCTACAACCTTCTAAACAATATTGAATACTAAAATAAGCATTGACGAATACTATTGTTATATATGATGTGTGTTCCAATCTAACTAACTTAAATCAGTAAACATTGATTAACATAAAAATATACAGAGTATATATTATTTTGTGCCTTTTATATCAAGTAAATTATCACATCACTTGTCATATTACACATTCGTAAAACTTATAAAAGTTGTGGCTTTAGAGTTTTGACCTTTTTTTTTAATTTTATACTCCGTATTATTTATTATTTATTTATGCATGTAAATTTGCCAATTTGGTTATTGGTGATTTGGTGGTATCAAAAAGGTATACCCAAATGGCCAATGGAAGGAGGATAACCTTATCACGCTGAAATCCCACACATTGCTGAAGGAGGGAAGACGGTACACGTGGCAATAGGTAATTGGAGGTGTAAGGAAGACCAAAAGTGGATCGGGTCCACCAAGAACCCGGGTGGGTCAATGGGGAAAAAGCGTAAAATACGACATCCTCCAACTTGGGTAGGTCAAAATGGGTTGGACACGTCCATGTTCTCGGCTTTTCTCTTTATTTTCACTTTTTTATTTATTAGTGAGTAGGATTTTTTTATTTAGGCCCTTATAGTTATAGTAGACTATAGAAGAGCCCCCTGAAGTATGGAAATTGTATGGGGATATTAGAATTTGGGAGATTGATTTGTGACTTTTGAAATTAGAGAATAACATGATAAAAGGTGTTGGGTATTAAGAAGGAAGATGTGTACGTTTTGTAGAATCGTAAACTCTTTATATGGGAGTAAAGATATATGATATGGGTTTTCAATCCTTTTATACGTATTGTTGGTTTGATATTGTAGAATGGAATTGTCATTATGATCATTGTGCGCGAATAAAGGTGTTTGATAAAATTCAACAGGTATGTGACATCTCTTCATCTTTCATGATGCTACTGATTTTATCATAATTTTGCTTATCTGTTTTTCAAATGTAAATATGCACTAAGAGGTAGTAATATGTCAAATTGACTTAATAATCCCTATAAAAAAAATAGTGTACGTGTATGCTAATCCAACACTTAGATTGGTATGGAAAATAAACTTTAAGAAACCTATTCACGGAATGTTAATAATAATCTCACAAAGACTAAGCCTAAAAAACTAATATCAAAAAAGATGGTTTATTAATAGAGTAAGGATCAGGAGAGCAAGTGTCAAATGGAGAGTAAGGAGAGCAACCAATCACAACATGCCACATGTCCAACACAAATTTTATTTTAACCCCTCATCTATATTTGTATTATGTTTACATTCCCTCAACTTCTTCAATAACACTCCCTCACCCCCACTACCACCAACCACCCACTCCCACCCTTGTATCGAACCAGGTAGGCATCGAGGTATTGAATCGTAGCGCGAAGGCTAAATATAAGTGCCAAGGTATCGAACCAGGTAGGCACCGAGGTATTGAATCGTGATGATCTAAATGATCAAGTTATGATTGAGATGATTTTGTGAACTTAGTCAACACTAATCCAATGGTGATCGGTATTGTCAAAGTTGATATCGAGGTGCAAATAAGTCGTTGATTTTTCGGTTTAACTGTTGGAAGAACGTTCCAAAACGTTTGAGTGATGTGGTTGACCAATTTTGATTGGTGATCATCTTCCCGACGATGAGAGCGAGTGAAAATAATACGAGGGTAGTGAGCATGACACGCCCTGGTAATGATTTCTCCTATGGTGAGAAATTTGTTTGTTTTAAATTTTGTGAATGTTTAGCATGTGTGGGTTTTCGTCCCAATTGGTAATGTTTATGCCTCCTTCCCGAGGTTCAACGATAGGTATGATATTCTCCTATGCGTACAAATAGAGAGAGTGTTGAGTCGTGATGGTGAGGAAGATGGCGATGTGCCTCTTCGCGAGTATGTGATGGTACAGCGGATTTGTGTTATATATACTCAGTATATATATATATATATATATATATATATATATATATATATATATATATATATAGATACATAGAAGTAGCACACAAGCAAGGCCTATTAATATATACCTACAGTACATATAATAGCCTAGGGTGTCTAGCACGTAACAATCAGAGTCAACTAGTGCATTTCTAATCCAGTATAACCCCTTTCAGATATCACATCATCTTTATTTAATTGTACATAGTTAGCTACGCTATGTTAAATTAAACTCGTATGATGTAATCCCTGAACCAGTTATACCTAATGAGGAATACTGCCTAACGGTCATAGTCTAGGCCCACTAAATGCAACCTAGTTCACTATAATCTTAGGCTCTGATACCAATCTGTAACACCCTCAAATTTTGGGTTGCGAAAGCGGTCGGGTCAGGTGTTACCAAATCAAATATCACAAGCACAAAGGTAAATAATAAATGACTCTAAATGAGACGTTTGAAAATAATTGTACATTCCCAAAATAAAAGTGTATACAAATTGCGAGTTCGCAAAATATTTTCAATACATAATTTGTAATACAAAAGTTATGCAGAGACATCCAGTTGTTTGAAAACATGCAACTCGAGCTAGCAAAGCTTGTAGCAATCCTAATTCTGCTGGGCACCTGAGAACACATGCTAAAACAGGTCAGCTATAAAGCTGGTGAGTTCATAGGATTGTTAGTTGAAACATAAAGAATAAACCTTATATATTTTGAAAAGTAGTTCAAAATCTACGATTTTGATAGGTATTGTATTGAAGTTGTAACACCAATGTGTATACATCCTACAAGGTATCTCATACCTAAGTGACCGTGATGTGTACCTAAGTACATAAACATTGAGGCATTCCGTGCCTGGATACCTATCAGGTATTAAGTAAATCTATCAATTTGAGGCAATATATGCCTATGGACTATCGAGTAATTGTATGACCACGTCATATAATGTTGTGTAATAATTGGTGTGCCACTTGGCATAGCGTGCTGCATCCAGCAAAATAATTGTAGTCCAACGGACTATGATTGAGTATTTAGTCAAATACTGAGTTGACGGCCTCGCGCGAAAGTTCGCCGATCCGTTAATTGTACGGATCACGAGCATAAGCTCGCCCATCCGTATATGTGTGTGGATCACGAGCATAAGCTCGCCCATCCATCGAGTGTATCGCTTTACCGCGATATCGTACTTGTGCCCACTGCAATACCGTGACATCGTTTTGTGCCCATCTGGCATCGACCGAATTGCTCGCAAGCAAAGTATGTAATTGAGCCGACAGTACTACGACATGCCCGACTTGAGTAATTGAGCCGACAGTACAACGACATGTCCGACTTGAGTAATTGAGCCGACAGTACAACGACATGTCCGACTTGAGTAATTGAGAGCCGGCAGTACTACGACATGTCCGACTAGTGTAAATGAGAGCCGGCAGTACTACGACATGCCCGACTAATTTGATTGTGTTTGTATGCGTGTATGTATACCTATATACATAACTAAATTGTAGATGGCACCAAGTGCTTGAGATGAAGTACAAGCATGTATGTATATATATATATATACATATATATATATATATATATATATATATATATATATAAGTTGAACTAACAAATACCTCAGATAGGGTATCACGTAGCACATAAAATTGATTTATTGTAGCTAAGTATGTATATACAGTACTTAACTATTTATTGTGTCGCAATAAGCCTAGGTATGACTAATCATCACATAATTGTTTTGGTATTAGTATAAGAAATCCATACTAATGTATAATTCTAATGTATACTCCTAGCCTCAGCGTAGCAAGTATATATAGATCCTTGGTGGTTGTTTACTTGAGTTAAATTCCAATTTAAAAGTCCTGGAATATATATAAGCAGTTTTAGTTCCTAAGAGGAAGACTAATCCTGTAAAAGTCTAGTTGTTGCCTTGAGTAGGTAGGACTAAACAGTCCTAGTGTGTTTGATATCATTGTTCCGTGACAATATGGTCCGGGTATGATTGATAACTTAGTCAAGTTACGTAGTGATAATTGTCTTTCAACAATCTAACAATGTACGGTTATAACCTATCTAGGTTAAGTATTGATATTGTTCCAAGACAATATGATGGGTGTAATTCCTAAGTATTACACATTTCGTATTATATGGCAGTAATATAGATAAGTGTGAATTATAAAATTTTATTAAATTAATTCGAAAACAGTAGTTGAGCATGCGTCTCACCCCGAAAATAGTAAAACAGTTGAAAGAGTAGGGCTATGAAACTCACCTGTGAGTTGTCAGCGATCCGACGATATGTGTGTTGCCCGATGGTAACCTCCTAGTGTCCTAAACACGCGAGGTTATATGAGTACGAGACAAATCAGTTTGCCTAAGCGAGTTGTGTAAGTATTCATTTGACGTTCAGGTTTGGAAACCATGTACGGGGGTCCGGGGGCAGCGCCCCTTGTAGCGGGGTCCAAGGGGCAGAGTCCCTGGCTGGGGTCGAGCTTTAGTAAAAACGCATCCGAAATCCAAATTCGGAATAAAATCAAGTGGTAAAATTTGTTGTCGACACTTAGTGGAAAATATAGGTCTTTAAGGTTCTGTGGTCTGCAACATTACGTGCGACATTAGGTGTAGTGTCGCAGGTCAAAGGTTGCGACATCAGTATTGGTGTCGCTTTTGCGACATTCGCAATTTAATGCGACGTAAGGTGTTGTGTCGCTATATGCGACGTTAGCCATTTAGTGCGACTTTGTGGACGGCGTCGCACAATGCGACATCGTGGTATGTTTTGCGACATAGAGGCTGATGTCGCAATTGGCCTGGGCCAAAAAGCGACATCAAGGTCTGTTCGACGGATTTTCCCCCAAAATCAAGATCTAACTTATTTTCTAGCATAATCTCGTTGATATAATGTTAAGACATGGTATTTTGAAGTAATCTAAATAATTTCTAGAAAAAGAAACGATTTCTAGAGAGAGAGTGAGTAATTTCTTACTTTTTGATAAAAATGAAGATGAAGATGATGGTGAGGAAGATGATGATAGTGATGATGATGGCGATGTGTTGATGTTATGGTTGATGATGATTCCGAAAATGGTGATGATGATGTTGTTATTGTTGATTTTTGTTGTTGTTGTTGTTGGTGTTAGTTGTTAGAGAAATAGAAAAAAAAAGATGGATAAAAATGAAGAAGAAGAAGAAAATGAAATGAGAGAGGAGGTGGGGGTGTGTTTGGCCGGCTTTTGTGTTTGGTGGGGGACACTGTCTCCCAAATTGCAGTACAAAAACACGTGTTTTTGTACCCGATCGTAATATAAATTTAATATTTAAAATTTTAAATTTTGTTTATATAATTTCGTAGATATTTCAAATAAAAATATTTCGCTTGAGTTACAAAAATGTAACTTGATTTCTGAGTGCTTTCAGACTCTTTTAATTGTGATTATTAAATAATCATTGAGTATTATATATATAGTTATATATAAAATTTTCGAATACTTTGTTATAATCGCATATAAAAATATAATTATTTGAAATTTAAATTTGGCGTAAAAATTGACTTTTTGACCAGGTGTTACAGGTTGCCCTTCTTACTCTCCAAATGACCTCTGCCTTCATGATCATATACCTTTATTAATATTATTGAACCCTTCATAAGTTCATATGGAATGCTTAAATGCTCTTTTGTAACTCCGTGACAACATCTATTTTTTTCATTATAAACACAGTAAAATTGAGAAATGGAGCAAACATGTACCTCTTTGATAAATGAGGCATTATATAGCGATGGCTCATTATTTAAGGAATTGATAGCGTTTTCGCGAGTCTGAAAACTAATCACTTGTAAATGTTGAATCGTTACGTCGCTTCTATGAAGAAAAAAAAAGGCACGACTCATGAATCATGATAAATTCAAAGTGATTTATTGGGCCCAAGCCCAAAATGCTAAAAATATACTGTATTTTTTTTGGCTCTAAAGAAGTAACCGACTAGACTTATACCTTAAAATGAATTATTTAAGTAGTTTGGACTTTGGATGAATTGAATTTTTTCCCAAAGGTAAGTAATTAACTAAAAGTCTAGACCAATAATATTTTTGAGTTTGTTCATCTGTTAACAAGAGTTTTGAGAATTAGCGAAGGACCTATGGAAGTCTGCACTAGCTCATACAATGATATACTTCGATTTTATTGTTTTAAACGTAAGAGAAAAGTTATATTGTACAGTATATATTGAACTTCCAAAACAGATTATTATAGTTTGTTTTATGTGTATTGCATCTCTTATAACATTCAATGTTTTGTAGTGCATACCGACTAATTTACTGTATTTTGGGTTTAACTAAAATTACGGGGTTAATTTGATCGTGCCCCCTTGTGGGGTCCTTGGGGCAATGCCTTAACGGGTCCAAAGGACATGATCATATTTATTAAACTCATAAATGAAATCAAATCTAACGAATACATATATAATAGTTTTGGAAATAAACTGTTTTCTCACAAATATTATCTTGGTAGCTTGTTTGTTTGATTGCAAATTCCCAAACAAAATCGAGAACACAAGAAACGACACAGGAATCTGATTTTGTGCCCTAATAGATTTGAATTCTAGTCTTTAACACATATTAACTTTGTGTGTGTGCGCGCGCGTCACACACACACACACACACACACACACATATATATATATATATATATATATATATATATATAAATAAATGCTGACAAATTCTGCTCATTTGCTTCACATCTGGGCAATTCTGGGTATAATGATATAAAATTTAGGTTCTTATGGATTGAAATTATTTTGGGAATGGACTTAATTGGGTAAAACTCAAATCATGAATGGATCTAAATGCATCATGTTATATTTTTTATATTATATAGTTAAAAATGTTAACTTATTTTGGAAAATATATATATTTTAGTGAATTAGAACATTTTTTATGAAATTTTCAAATAGCCCATTATGACCCGAGCCCGTTTAGACCCGTACCCTATTAGATCCGAGCCCGTTTATATCCGCGCCCATTTTGACCCGTAATCCATACCCACCCAACCCACCCATTTTGCTCGCTCTAATATATGTATAGGGTTAAAATATCACTTTGTAAGAGTGATTCTTTACACGATTCTAGAATATGTGGTTGAAATGTTAACCTCTTCACACCAAACTCTCCAACAATGACACAAATAGATTTAAAAAAAAAACCTAATCCTTTTTAATATGTAAACTAGATATCAAATACTCCGTAGATGATAAAAACAATTAATACACACAATGAAATAATTCCATATATACAAATATACAATAGCATACGAAATTGAATACATTATGGTGTAACTTGCTCATCTATATCTAAACCAAGGAAACATATTTAGGATGATTATGCATTTTCAGAAACATTTTCTTTGCAGAATCTTAATACTAATTAGTAGTTCATCCGTCACAATTCAAGGACAATATATATATCTATTATCCTATAATCTTTTTAGTCTTGAAACATTAATGATTATCATAAATTTTTGAGTTTTTGTTAATATTTTTTAGTCTTAGAGCATTAATGATCATCATAAATTTTTTAGATTTATAACTATTATTTGACAAAAGTTCAAATGAGTATTGATTTTTTAGTGAGAATGAAGGAACCAATAAAAAATATGACATGTGTCACTAATCTCACTTTCCTCTGTATTTTTAAAAATTAAATATCTTTCAAATGGTAAGTTAAAAAATCACAAAAATTACACCATAATAATCAGTGTTTAATTCTCTTCGATTAGAGTTGTGGTAAGGTACTTTCGAAGAACTTTTTTTTTCCATTTTTCGGTGAGTTTTAAAAACGAGAATCACATGTGGTACAAGTGGGTGACACATGTTGTACCGGCTAGTACCACATGTGATACCGACGGATTCCACACGATTTTGTACAATTTGTAAAACCCAAAAATAAAAAAAATTTCGAAATTATACCTTGTCACATCTCTAATCGAAGAGAATTAAACGTTGATTATCATGGTGTAATTTTTATAATTTTTCGACTTACCATTTGTGAGATATTCGATTTTTAAAATTATGGGAGGAAAATGAGTAATATGACACATGACGCAATCCTATTAGTTCTCCTATTCTCACCAAAATTTACATTCTCAATTGAACTTCACTCACTATTATTATAACTTATCTTTTGAAAGATATATCCTAAGTAACATATTCCTTATTTATCTCTAAAAAGTTAATCACTTTATCTGTTTTTATATCCAGGCCGCCAGTTCGTCACTTTTCTTTTTGATACATAATTCTTTTAGCCCATCCACACCAATCTTTTATCATAATCTAAACTCGTACAATGAATAATTTTGCTTCACTTAGCATAAATTATTTGAAAGTACAGTTGCTTAAATATATACTATCCTAAATTCAAATTAAAAATTCTCGTATGCGGTGTGAATAAATTAAAGTACGGTATGCATCACGAAGGATAATCTAACTAAATTCAATTGCGAGTATATAATTGCTGTCAAATGTTATGCATCAAGCCAAGTGTTACTGCATTAGTAAGAGTTTTGAGCACTATTATCAACTATGTGCCATAGTATTGTTTAGGATACGATTCACACAAACGGTTAATCTTGTACATGATGAGTTCAGTTTTTCGAGACCAATTACATCTTTGATGAATTGATAAAAACGAAGAGGGAGACTGATTTTGTAATATACCATGATCTAACATAAACTGAAGAAATAAATTCCATTAGTAAAACTCGATCTCAAATATTCAACTTACGGGTTGACATCGAACAAGTGAATTGGCTGGATAGTAGACATGGAGGATCGTAATAGTGTTGCCAGGGTACTTTTGTTTTACAGTTTCAATAATTTAGCTTTAAGATATTTGTTAGGTTATTTTAATAATTAGATGCAGAAACAGATACATGCACACTAATCATGGATATATTTTTCAAAAGACATGAGTTTAATTGCTCCGAGCTACAGCTTGTAATTTCGGTTGTTGTCTGTTTTTTATTCTGGACGTTTGTATCTTTGTTTTTGGTTGGTATTTAATGGTCTATTTCTTCCCAAAAAAAAAATGAGTTTAGTAATTATGTTTTGTAGATACGCTAGTTGCAAGACCCGTGAAAACACGGGTTTGACAAAAAAAATTAAGTTATAAAATTATATATATAAGATTTTTTTTAACTACAATAATCGATAATATATATAAATTCTATGGTCAGAAGAAGTCTCAAATGTTCACTTTTTACTCGACCCATGGTTTTGTCCATGGTTTTTTATATTGTATCATATATACGTTTAGTTTACACAGTGTGGTATTTTCGTATTAAAGATTCGATTATAAAACCAATATGGTGTATATGGTGTATATTGTGCATATGAGTTGTATCGTTGACAACAATGTATGTATTACACAACTTGAATAGATGAGCATTCCACACCACCTATCGCTCCGTTGAGGTGGTAGAAACAATTTGAAAAAAATATGAAGATACAGATTTATAAATTTAATATACATTATCCTACAATCCATACCGCTACTTGTTAAAAGGCTTCACCAATTGAAAAGTAATTTATATCGCGCACGCTTTGCAACGGGATAGTAGCGAGTAACAATAAAATTGTGCACATTCTCTCTCAGTTGCTAAACGTACCTATTACACAGCACATGTTAAAAAATAATTCTAATAATTGGGCACTCTATGAATCCACAAAGGTGACCAGTTTATTGACCGTTGCACAAGCAATAAAATGTTAACAAAGTAAACCCATGGAGTCCATATAGCAGTTGTATATACAATGCGTAGGTACTTATGTTACGAACACAAAGTGATCGACAAATACCAATTTCATTCCCCATTGTCGCTTATTTCTAACTAAAAATCACAGTAACTGCTATTTAATCGATATCATGTTCTTTTTCTAAAATGCAGGGGCAATAATGTGAGAAAGTTGGGACCCATGCATCTCAAAGAAGTAGATAAAGTTTCCAAATTTATGTTCCAAGTCTAACTAAATACTATTATTATGACAAATGTGGATTTTGGATACTGTAAAATACTTTAATACACTTCTAAAGTTGAAGGAACTACTTGGCTGCATTGAGGGAAGAGTAATTATACATACATATATTCATGATGATAAAAGCTCAATATGTATCTGTGAATATAGGGCAAAGTTAATTAGTCATCAAAGCAAAGCTATATTACAAATACACAAACTAAATGGTCATTTATAATTACAATCTTTAATTATACTCCATAACACATAACATAACACATATTTTATAAAGCTAAACCTCTAAAGCCTATGCTGAAATGGGTCAAGTTTGAAAGTAGAGGGAAAAGAACATCAAATGAGAAAAACAGAAAAACATTATAAAAACCTGTTATCCATCTTCTTATCTTCTTCCATCTCCATATCTTCAGATTCATGGTTCAACCATCGCAAGCTACAATAAACACCACAAAATCATTACATTTATAAGAGACAAAGTAATCAAAAAGACTTGGACATTTAATCAAACACCTTGCCACATGTTTTTCATCAACACTTGATGTGCTGATACAAATATGTACATACAAAAAAACAATTATCCAAACTTCCATCATTGTTAGAATAGAGGAATCAATCTGAACAATATTCAAATCTAACATACATAGAATAAAAACAGTCACACAATGAAGTGGCCAAAGATATAAATAATTACCTCGAATAGTTGTTTCTCTTAAGCATTTCATCAAACACTATCAAGAACCCATTCCAATCCTCTATACATACAATCATATACAGTAGTATACAAATAAATCAAACAGTATTAGCGAAGAAAACGTACAGAAGATGAAATTAATAATTTAATGAATAAATTCGTAACGGATGTTTAAATGGATATAAAACAAATTAGTGAAGAAAAAAGTGTTTGTTTATGGTCACATGTGTCAACACTCCAAAAATCAAAAACAATTTTACATGAACAATCACAAAAATATGATTGCTGGCTTGCTGGTGCGTTAATCAACGATGATGCTTAATCTCAAATTAAAATTCTCAGAAATAGATAGATGAAGGGGAGTGTTAATATTTATAGCACACCAGATTGACAGTCTCGTTTTTAATCTCTTCGAGACTAAGAGCTTTATCGCCGCGCCGCCCATTTTTGCAGAGAGTGACACCGACGATGACGCCGGGGCATTGGAATTAGGAAAGGCGATATGGCGTGCAACAAATGACCAATAAAAATGTTGAGCCCATCAATCAATATTAAGAGCACCTACAATGCTCCTGCTCCTACATCGAGGGTTTAAAGTTTTACATGTCACCATTCAAAGTAGGAGTTTCCCATACTAGGTTTTAAACAAAGTCTAGTCCAAACAGTTTTGGATGAAGCTTTGGACGGAGTGGTGGGATCATGCACTTCTTTTCCCTATTAATTCTTACGGAATACATATGTATATGCTCATTTGTTTAATGTTTCACACCCCAATATATATTATATGTGCCGAGTCAATAAATTTTCTCATTGATATACACGTAAAATATAAACTAATACTGTAATTGTCAAGCTCCATTTATTAATCCTAGTAAACATATTATATCTGGACTTTATTGTTATCGTAACTTCTAAGTAATTTTTATTGTTTAAATACATATTTATTTTAAGTTTTATTAATTAATTCTATAGAATATATATGTACGCACTTTATTGACATAACTGATGATTTTATTGTATCATATAAAAATTTATATTAAATCTATTATTAAGGAAATACTAGGTTATTATATATGATAAATGATAGTGGCAAAACTTTATACTATAAAGAGTTTAATGGATTGTAATGTTTGTATAAAAAATGTTGAAAGGTGATGTGACAAAACTTTAAACTTTAAAGAGGACAATAGATTAAAGATGCTCTAAGGCCGGGCGGTGCAGAGGAAATAACAAAACCAATTCAAAAATTTTTCCTTTTCATAAAACTAGTTTATGGATATTTTCTTGAGAGATTATTTTGTCATGATGACATCAGCAGCAACTTCAGTCTTAGAGAGTGCCAAATCAGCGGTATGATGTCAGCAATATTGTAAAATTGTATATAAAATATATAAGATAGATAGATGGGCTTGGTCAAAAACTCGTATAATCTTTGAGTCATGAAGATTAATGATAAGTGATTGGTTCAAAGACGCAAGTCTCTTTTTGGACGGAAGTGAGGGAAGTAATATGGTATTGCCATGTGTTTTTCTCCATTTCTCCATCCCGTTCATTTATCCACCTTTTAATTTCTCTACCTTTTTAATTTCTTTAACCTTATCATTTCTCTTCCATTTTTTTTCCTTAAATTTTTTTAATGTTTTATTTTTTTACATTAACTTTGTTTTTTATTATTATTTTTTTATTTTTTTAAAAAAATAAAAAATCATTCCTTTTTTTTTGCATTTTTAAAAGTTCTTGTTATCAGTTTATTTTTTTTTATTTTTCTCAACTTTTTCATTTAACCTTTTTCACAGCTTTTTTATCATTGTTTTTATTTTTCTCATTTTTTGTTACCTGTTTTCTATTGTTATTTTACCTCACGTTGTTATATTTAAATACAATTTAATATACAGTATTATAAAAAAAATATTATGTGATGCACCATATTCATACCTTGAATAAAATAAATTTTTATATAACAAAGTTATAACTTCAATACATTGTAAAATTAAAATTATGATGCACCATATTTTATAACTATGATGCATCAAGATTTATACACTAATGATGTTTATCGTATCTATAAAAGTCAGAGCGTCATATTTATAACTATGATGCACCATATTTTATATCTATGATGCATCTTATTTTATAACTATGATGCACAATATTTTATAAATATGATGTACCACCTTTTAATTCAATAACGATATTTTATAGTATATTTTGAAAGTTGACGCATGCTATTTTAAACACTCGATGCACCATGTTTATAACTATAATGCACCACCTTTTAGATCAATAATGATATTTTTATAATATATTTTAAAATTCAATGCATGATATTTTAAATACTCGATGCACCATGTTTTATAACTATGATGAACCATGTTTTATAACTATGATGCACCATTTTTAATTTAATAACAATGTTTTATAGTTTTTTCGAAAGTCGATGCAAGATATTTTAAATACTCGATGCACCATATTCAGAGAAAATCATTGTATTATAGTTATAATGTTGGAGAACACAATAATAATTTAGTTTTATTGCATCTTGTTTTTAATATTCATGTGCATCATTATATATGATATATGGTGCATCACAAATTTCAAAATGATATAAAAAAAAAGAAAAAACTAAATAGGAAAAAAGGTTAAAAATTATTTTTTTTTGATTTTTAAAGTGATAATTTTTTCTAAAAAAATGTTAACAAATTTTATTTAATTATTTATTATATTTTTTAACAAAAGTGTTGTATAAGATTTTTAAAAAATAAAATTTTTAAGTTTAAATATTATTTTATAATAAGAAAATTTAACAAAAAAATAAATAAGAAAAATGAAATAGAAAAAAAGTAAAGAAATAAAGAAAGAGAGAGAATTGAAAAAAAAAAGATGGAGAAATAAGAAATGGTGGAGAAATGAGGAGACATTTATCACCTTCTCATTGACTTATCTCCCTTCCCTCACTTTCAACCCTTCTTCCAGTGAGAATGTATATGTATGTTGGTTCATGCTCTCTGTAACACCTGGCATTTTAGGCTATCATTACTGAGCTTAATCGCGAGATTATTATGTGTAATTAGACACGTCGGGCTAAACGTACATGGGACTTAGTGAAAATTCATACGCGCTTACACGATTCGTTTAAGTCATGCTAACAATGTACCGGGCTGAACCCGACACATCCATATTAGGGCGTTGGTGACAAAATTTATAAATAACGCGAAATTATCCAAACAAACATTGATTACTATAATATATTACGATAATATAGTACGCAATATCATATTGTTTAAAATATATCCTACTCGACGAAACCGCACCCCAACGAGATATTAGTAACAAAAATTAAGCTTTTATAATTTTACAACTTGAAATAAAGTATCTTGATAAAATACTTCGGTTAAATAAATATTGCGGGTATACTTGACATATTTACAAATCTTATGAAGACTTCGCAAATAAACCACGGAGCATAACACGACATTCGGAAACTAAAATACGTGAAACCGAGACCCAAGTGGGTCAGCCCAAACCCGCGAACCCAACCCACCAACCCAAGACCCAACCCTTTTAATCCCTTCCCCTCCCCACTACACCACACTTTACACACACTTACACCCAAATCTCTCTTTCTCCTCTCAAAACCGCAGCCCCCAAACCACCAAAAACATCCCCAAAACGCGCTCATCATCATCATTGGGAGCAAGCACGAGGATCACCATTACGAGCTCTACCTCTCCATCTTCTTCGTTTTTCATTTGGTGGTATGGAAACTTAAAACTCTTTTAAACTACTTGTAAAGCTTAGATTTTCATGCTAGAACCTTTACCCAACAAGATTATGTCCAAAAATCAAGTCGATATGCGTTTTAAAAACCAATTGGAAATTTTTGCAGCGTCTGCGAACTGAGATGCGTCTCAGCTCGCAGATCGAGCTGCGAACCGAGATTGAACTCGCGAACCCAAAGTTGCGAACCGAACTAACTTGCGAGTCGACTTGCGAGCCGACCTGCGAGTCGACGTTTGCGAACCGAACCTTATGCTGCGAATCGAACTCAGTTCGCAGCCTATTGCCTTGCGAGCCGAACTCAACTCGCATCGCTAACTCAGTTCGCAGTTCGCTGCCCTGCGAGCCAAACTCGGCTCGCATCGCGAACTCAGTTCGCAACCCAAATCTCAGTCCGCAGCCTGACTAGGTCAACTTTCCCCCGATATTTAAATTACAAATGCGATTTTTTTTAATAAAACGATGTAGTAAGTGACAGTGTGTCCTAGCCCACAATCGGTAATACCTTCACGTCGCAATACGAATGACCAACTTATAAATACACTTTACAAGGAAACAACTTAACGAGACACTAAACAATGATAATTCTTGAATTATTGTTACAAACCGTCACCAACGGGCCATAATAGATTTCAAACTCACACGATTACAAACATACAAACAACCACTTAGACATTTTTTATTTGAGTGGGCAACTAGCATGAGTGACCTTTCAGGACACCAACTTAATTACTTATTTACTTACAACCTTGTGCGTTTCGGACGCCAGAAGGTTGCAGGGCCCTGAGACCCGATACACGGACTTACAACCGATTTACTTACTTGATTTCGCCTACAGACTTGCTAGACTCAGGTGAGTCTCACAGCCCCATTTATGCTGTTTTTACTCTGGGGTGAGATGCATTACTTGTTTTACTTGGACATATGTACAGATTTACTGTTTTACAGACTTACCGATATATTGATTGCATGGGTTACGTTTAATCCAATGAAGTCCTCTGAATCATAGTTGTTAATTATGGGATAAGCGCGAGTTTTAGTATATGGATCCATATGGGACTGACAATCCCCGCCCGGGGTGGTAGCGCCACCACGAACCGTACCGTAGAAACGGGCATTTCTTACTCGTTACACCTGAGTGTTTTTGGATTAACACTCATAGGGGCACTTACCTGGTACTTAATTGTACCTCACCGACTGGTTAAGCTTCGACTATGATGCTCATGGCAATGTATATCAACCCGACTGCATTCGTGCAATCATTACTCACTACTTGGTTAAAACTGTACAAATACTTTCACTACTTACTATAAACCTGTGAGATTCACCAACCTTTTGGTTGACCTTTTTAGTGATGCATTCTCAGGTACACAGCGATTGTAGAGTCGCCCAGCAGGATTTGCTTACTAGCTAGAGTCGCATGATTTTCCACACTGCATCTAACGGAGATTCATAGCATTATCTTTTGTATGTTGTGATTATGTAATAGAATCTCCCGCTACACGCGTGGACTCTAGGGAACTACGTTATTATAACCGAAAACACTATGTTTTCTAACTTTGTATCCATGAATCGTAACTATTTTTCAAACGTTGCATATAGATGTCGTTGCTTTATCTTTGTGCTGTTGATATTTGATTACTAGCACCCCAAAGCTCGCTTCCGCTAACCACATAATTTGGGGGTGTTACAGATTGGTATCAGAGCCTAAGGTTATAGCGAACTAGGTTGCATTTAGTGGGCCTAGACTATGACCGTTAGGCAGTATTTCCTTATTAGGTATGACTGGTTCGGGAATTGCATCATACAACGTTAATTTAACATAGCCTGAACAACTATGTACAATTAAGGAAAGATGATGTGAAGCCTGAAAGGGGTTATATTGAACAGGAATACACTAATTAACTCTGACCACGAGAGAAACAGGACCAAATGCTACTTGCTACGCTGTTAGACTATTATACGTACTATGTATATAAATAAATAGGCCTCACACATGTCCTATCTCCTTGGCTGTAATAAGCATAATATGACCTACGACCATAGAAATGGGAAATCAACGTCCTGTTAAAACGACTCCCTATTTTGACAGCAAAATCTAACACTTACCGACAATAGTAGTGGCACCCACAGTATAAACACGCCCATGCGTTTATTGCAACGACGACCCAACCGATTCCACGAAATCTCTCCAATATCTTAGAATAAAACTTCGTCATTCACATGAACGGAACACCTAGTGCCAGCCAGGAACATAACCACTGAGACATTCTTTATCCTCTTAGCGCTTTATAGGATCTCTTCAGCAAGAGGTCAAGCACAGCTATGGAAGATTACCCGTCCAACTCTGACCAGATTCAGGATGAACAAGTACAATACACCTACCTCGACGGAGAGTACGCACCTGTAGAGGAATTCGAGGACGAGGAAAACGAGAATCAGAACTTCGGGATAATCGACGTAGAGGCTTATGAACGAGTCATGGAGCAGACAATCGAACTGAACAATCGTACGTGGGAGCTGAAATACAAGTGTCAGGACTATGAGAAGGAGCTGAGGATCATGAAAAGATCCGTCGCTCAAAAGGTTAAGGACAAATTACACCACTGGAAGAGGGTGGCCGCAAACTTCACTAGGAAAACGAAAAAGTGGGTCAAACGGATGGGAGGAAAGCCGGTGGAAGGGGATTCACTCTACCGTGCACCGCCGCATTACCAGGACCTGCTCACCGAACGCTATTACCCACGCGACATGTACGTGGAATGAAATTGCAAGTAATCGGAAGCCTACTTAGGACTAGCTAGATAATAACTACAACCATTTTGTCAAGTCTGTGTAAAGCAGGGTTGTAGGAACCACAAAACGTATTGAAAACTTATAACTAGATGATTGTACTATCACATTCTGTAAAATGTAATGGCATTCGTTCGGGTATAGTATTGCTCGACAAATTTTGTAAACGAACTATCGGATGTAATGACTACGAACCACCCTGATTATAAAATTTACTATCTGTACTAAAACATCCGCCATGTGCGATACTAAAACCACCCTGACCTCAATAGGTATACAGGATCCCCATCTCGTCCAGCGTAAGCTTTTGGAGATTGTTCGAATGTTAACGAACTCTCGACGCCCCCCCCCCCCCCCCTGAGAAGTCAAAATCTGAGGACTTTCGAACTCATGCCTTTAAGGGCCTTCGATTTTATCTTTCCGCAAAATGACCATCACTTAGTGCTGTCGCAGACTACCTCATTATATACACATACGTAATGCGCCGTAACCTCTTACAAACCATTCACTTATCTCGCTTATTAAATCATTCAAGCACGACGCCTCCACGACGACACGCTTACAACGATATCGCTGGATATACCACTAGGTTTCGACAATTCGCCTATCTCCGCCCTGCTATGGTAGACCTAGAACACAAACGTACCTAAGAATACATTCGTGGACTCCCCGAGAATATCCCGGAAAATGTCATCTCACCCAAACGTCCAGAGTGCTACCCGTATGTCACACGTACTCCTGGTTATGATCGTTCGCAGCGAGACACCAGCCCCATCTTGTTGTAACAATAAAAGGAAATCTGATGGAAGCCCTAACCGCCAGATCAAATTCAACAAAAGCCGCGACTACTAAGACCTATGCTCCAAAACCCTGACGACTCGAAAGTGTACAAGGGGAGCAGGCCATACTACTCTAAATGTAATCTTTTTCGTGATGGTTCATGTCCTTGCACTAAACGCAAACGATTTGGACATCTAGCTAAGGATTTCCAAAACAGTCGCTACTGGTACCAACGTTTGTGCACCCAAAACCTGCTACGAGTGCAACGGTACTGGGCAATTCCGGAAAGCCTGCCCAAAACCGAAGAACCAAAACAACAATGCACGGGGCAGAGCTTATACCCTCAACACTGGAAACAATCATCAATACCCAAACCTAGATGCGATTACGGTTCACTCCTAATCAACCTGATTACTCTACACTACTTGACTGATAAATCTTGCCGACCGCTTAATGATCCACTGTTATATATCTTAGGCATGACCTAGAATAAGCAAACCCCAGATAGGCTGACAGGTGTAATACTTCAGTACATTATAAACGTAACAAACAGACTCTTTCCCATGTATCTCACACTGGTTTAGGCCGGGACCCACGGAACTATTATCTTTATGTGTTAGACTGACGTGATAACCAACTACACCACGAAACCTTTTTATACTCGCAAACCTTTATGTGTTGTCTATCCGAACTCTGCTCCACGAATCGTCTGTTCGGAGAAAACCGTTGGTACTCATATTCGCTTTGCTAGAATTCGATTTTTATACTCGCAACCCCATAATTGCTATTATACGATGCTTAATGCCCATATCAAAACATTGTTTTGATGAAACACTCATTTCGTAGGAAATGACAGGCTACTCCACTGACAGCCACATGTCGAATGATGACCAACACGGTGAGGACCAGTCAATGTTTCCTTACCTACTTACTCTCGAAGGCGACACCGAGCTTGTGAGTAAATAACCGTTGGAAGAAACGGCACACCCAGGAGGACTCCGAGACTTTCCACCTCAATCAGTAGTTACAGAAGCTACCAAAATAACCCGAGCAAATTCCCTTTCAAATCCTGCTACTGATAATCATATCATGACCACTACTATCACCACTCCTCCTACTGTCACCGCTCCGATCATTGTCAATGTGAACACTGACAACTCTAAGCATACCGACGAAACAATGAAGGCATTACGCAATCAACTAGCTACTGTTCAAGAGGAAATCACCGATCTACGCCGACTCACCCGCGAGCAAGGATTGCGCTTGCAAACCTTAGAATTCTATTGGGAACAATTAATACACTTGTGCCCAACTCTGGGAGATGTGCTTCAGTTAGTTTCTAACTCGGTATCACAAAAAGCTCAAGCTAATATTTTTGTGGAAAAGGATACCGAAGCTCAACTGACAAACCTCAAAGGGAACCCGGAAGGGAGCTCCAACACAGACTTTACTCAGCCCCGAACAAAAAGGGCAAAAATAACTCCAACTCCCACTACTGGATCCAAGGGAAAAAAATATAAAGGGAATCTACCCTACTGCACCTTATGCAAACACCATCATAAGGGACAATGCATCCCTCCTTGCAGCAGATGCAACACATTTGGACACACGGTCCAGAATTGCAAATTCCCTCCAAAGGACACAAACTCGGAAGCATTGAGATTATGCTTCAAGTGCGGAAATGCTGGGCATAAAAAGATTAATTGTCCGCTACTAACTACTACAGACGGCATCCATGAGGGCAAGCATGACTCGAGCAATACTGCGGGTACGTTATACCTTTAGAAATAATTTACTCTCCGACGCTACAGACTGTCACCACTGTTACGAACGTAGTATAAGTTACAAGCCACTTTAGGCTACTAGTGTAACACCCCTCTTTTACTACAATAATATTATATTATTTTACTCGGAAGCGTATGAATTTAAAATGTATTTATATACTGTACATTAAAATAATGTACATACACAGTTACATATTAAAATATACCAACATAGAACTGTTTAAAAACTACATATGTCGGGGTATTACAGATTACAAAACCAGGTTTATAGAAAAACCATATCAGAGTTTTAATCTATCAGACATTCCCTGCGAAAGCATCCATTCCTGACACCCACATATATATCAAAAACCTGCAGGAAGTAGGATGAGGGATTAGCACAAAGCTAAGTGAATGAATTCATTACCCACAATTCAACTTAGCATAACCACCTGTTTACCTCAAACAACCGTAAACATATATTACAACTAGTCAACAATATAGTAATGAGGATCGGCGGCTCTGGGAATACCATAATACCCGGGTGGTTCCCAAGAACACTTATCCAACCATATCCGTTTGGCCATAACGGACGAGACCGATAACTAGTGGTTACTATACTCAGACACAGGTTCTATACACACAACAAATGAAGTAAGACCATGTGTCATTCACACAACAACCAACTAGCCCAACCAACCAGTTCAACCTGTTGACCTCATTAACAACTGATGCCCGAAGGCCATACATAGCACGTAGATTTATAATCAACTATGAATATTAGATATAACAAGATATCTACGTTTACTTGTTGCAACCAAATAGTTACAACTAAATCGAATGGTGAGTTCCAAATCCACTCACCGATACCTTTGTCTTCACAAACTCAGAATCCAGGGATCACTTATCTTTTGGAGGATCTGAGAATCAACAATCAAATATAAGTTAGTAATCCGAATCAACAATACTTAACTTATATCAATTCATAACATTAGGAACTTAACATAATTGACATCCAATTTACAACTTCTTAATTATGTATTAAGAATTTCAATGTAGTTATCATTATGTACTGATACTAGTTTATCAATGTTACACCATATAACCAAGCAATTGACATTAACAATCAACTATTAAAAGAGATGCTGGAATGGCTCATGACCCGCCGGCTGGGGTCAAGGACCCGCCGGTTTGACCATACAAGCCGCCGGCTTCGCCCTTAAGCCGCCGGGTGAATTAGATTTTGAGCAAACAGAAACAATTCGAGTATTCAAGGCTGTAGGAGCCGCCGGCTTGGCCGACAACCCGCCGGTTCTCCAACATAATCAAGAACCCGCCGGGTAGGGTACCAGACCCGCCGGCTTGTTCTTCGTTTTTGCAACAGCAGCAACAGAACAACAATTCTGCACGAACTAAACTTCAAAATCCTACCACTTTCAAGTGCCAAATCGACCAATTTAAGTTTCTAACCTTAAAGGAGTATCATACAACAACTAGTTATCATCAAACAACTTAAACAAACCTCAATCAATTCCATTTTAGGTCAAATTCATACCAATTTGATAATTCACACATTTGAGCTCAAATTTCCAATTCAAGAACAAAACATCAAAATTTACATATCATGTACACATACTCAGTTTCTAACATCAATTAGCATCATTGATATCAAAGATTATTACAAACAATCTAAGCAATCTTTCAATTTCATCAATTTTATCCTAACTAAAGCTTAAGCTCATAAATTTAAAACACTTACAATATGATGATGAAGATGATGATAGCAAGCTTATAAGGAATCACAATTTCAGTCTCAAGTAATCTTGTTTGAATCTCAATTTGTTGTTTGTACTTCTAGGCACACAATTTGAAGGTTAGGTTATTTTGGGAAAGTTGAGATGAAAGGAGGTAACCAAATAAGGAGGTCGACTCCTGCTTTTAATCAACTACACAATTTAATTATTTTGGGTATTTTATACCCGTCGTAAATCTATTGTCTGAAACCTAATTATTAATTGCGAGAAACTTATTTTATTGTACCGTCAACTATAGTAAATTAAAACAACTAACAATTTACTATTCACAATAAGTCCTGAGACCTATTTATCTAAGTTTCAAAATAAACAATTAATATCAAATAATTCCTAAATTAATTAAAAAATTAATTTAAATAGATTATTACCAGACCCGACGAGAGGATGTTACAACTAGCACAAATTGTAGCTATACCCCACTGATTTACCGACCGACCCTGTCCATTGGACGTAACGGCCAGCACACATTAGTAGCTCTCTATCCAATTCTAACATGGGGGAGGAAGGCAACCGGAGACATTTATGACAACACTTAGCATACTACAAGGCCTTCTTAGAAAACGTACATACTACTACCTCGAATAAATTTCGGGACGAAATTCTCCCAACAGGGGGAGAATGTAATGTTGGAATAGTGTCCAAGATCATAACTAAATTGGTAAGACTATCATTAAAAGTAGAGTCCTTTTTGGGTCGCCCTCAATGAACAGTAAGAGAAATAAACGAGAGATAACTGATTATTGGATTAATTAGTGGAACATTCTGGAAAGTGGATCTAACCGCCGGTTGGAAGGTTCAACCGGCGGCTGGAGTCTAATGGGTAAAGGCGGTGGAACGAACCAATAGAATATTCTGGAAACAGATCCAACCGCCGGTTGGAAGGTCCAACCGCCGGTTGGAATTCCTGGTGGTTTGTCCCACATCAGCCAAGGGATAAAACCCTAGGCCTCCTCCTTCACTATAAATAGGGACCTCCCCTATGATTTCAGATCCATCCCAGAATTGAATAGAGTTCAATTCTTTCTCTCTTTCTCATTCCTACTCCTTGTAAGAGTTTACACGACTTAGAGTCGGGACCCTAGGAGTTTGGGAATTTCTCTTGGTTCGTGGGTGTGAAGCATTAGAGGTGTTCTGGTTTGGGCACTCGCCTCCAAAGCAAGAAGGTTCTACAAGGTGGTCTACGCGTGAGAAATCGTTTTCTCAAAGGTTAGTAATTTCTTATTTATCTTGTTTATTTTATTGCGTTTATTTATTCAAGTTAAGATCCCTTAGGGTTTAGTTTCCTAATTGCATTAGATTAATTTTGTTATATTCCGCTGCGTATATTAATCTAGTTAGGGAATAGAAAACACAACAGTGCTAAGTGGATCTTCAAGAAGAAGACGGTGGGTTGTAAGTGGATCTTCAAGAACACTTGTTGACACTTGTTGACACTACAGTAAACACTTGTTGACACTACAGTAAACCTACAGTAAACACTTGTTGACACTACACCCGGTCTTAAGACGGTGGGTTGTAAGTGGATCTTCAAGAAGAAGACCGACATGGATGGGAAAGTACACACTTATAAAGCTAGGTTGGTAGTGAAGGGCTATACTCAAACTCACGGGATTGATTATGAGGAAACCTTCTCGCTAGTAGCTAAGATAAAGTCAATTAGGATTATGCTAGCCATAGCTGCATTTCATGATTATGAAATTTGGCAGATGGATGTCAAAACCACCTTCCTTAACGGGAAACTGACAGAGGATGTGTTCATGGCACAACCGGAGGGTTATGAAAATGCAAAGTATCCTAATAGAGTGTGTAAGCTTCAAAAGGCTATTTATGGACTTAAACAAGCCTCTCGTAGCTGGAATCTCTGCTTCCATGAAAAAGTCACAGAGTTTGGATTTTCTAGAAGCGAAGATGAGTCCTGTATATATGTCAAGTTCAGTGGGAGTGTCGTAGTCTTCCTAGTATTATATGTGGATGATATACTACTCATAGGAAACGATGTCC
Source organism: Pseudognaphalium luteoalbum (assembly GCA_963422505.1). NCBI lineage: Eukaryota > Viridiplantae > Streptophyta > Magnoliopsida > Asterales > Asteraceae > Pseudognaphalium > Pseudognaphalium luteoalbum. Next base: position 25,012,597 of record OY730193.1, read on the forward strand.
CAACATTACAAAGTATAAAGGATTGGTTGGGAAAATGTTTCGCTATGAAAGACTTGGGAGATGCATCATATATTCTTGGTATAAAGATTTATAGAGATAGGTCGAGACGTCTCATAGGACTTAGCCAGGACACATACTTAGATAAAATTTTGAAAAGATTCAAAATGGAGAACTCTAAGAAAGGGAATCTACCCTTACATCATGGCATTAAGATCAGTAAGGATCTTTGTCCAAAATCTAAGGAAGAATCGGATAGAATGAGTCGAGTCCCATATGCTTCAGCTATAGGATCGATCATGTATGCCATGACGTGTACGAGACCTGATGTCTCATTTGCTTTGAGCTTAGTGAGTCGACATCAGCAGAATCCTGGTGAAGGTCATTGGACAGCTGTAAAGAATATTCTTAAGTATCTGAGAAATACTAAGGACAGGTTCTTGGTTTATGGTGGAGAAGAAGAACTCAGAGTAACAGGTTATAGTGATGCAAGTTTCCAAACAGATAGAGATGATAGTCGTTCACAGTCTGGTTGGGTATACTTACTGAATGGGGGAGCGGTGACATGGAAAAGTTCCAAGCAAGATATGGTGGCAGACTTAACGTGCGAGTCTGAGTACATAGCGACTTGCGAGGCTTCAAAGGAAGCCATTTGGATTAAGAATGTTATTGGAGATCTTGGAGTTGTTCCAACGTTTCAAGACCCCATTGAAATATTCTGTGATAACGAAAGTGCGGTCGCCTTGAGTAGAGAACCCAAGGATCACGGAAAGTCAAAGCACATTGAGAGAAAATACCATTTTGTTCGAAGGAAAGTAGAAGAAGGTTACGTGATTGTTAAGAGTATAAGATCAGAAGATAATCCGGCTGATCCGTTCACAAAGCCACTTGGAAAGTCCAAACATGATGAGCATGCTAGGAGCACAAGCTTAAGAGATAATGTAAAGTTTTAGTTGATAGTTTGATTTTGAAACATTGTAAACAATGATGGAAATTGATATAGACTTGGTGATTAAATAATGGAGATTTATTTATTGGAAGGAGTTCTGCCATTTACTATTGTTTGTCATTATATTTCAGTTTTGCATGTTTAGACACCACTTCCCGAGTAAAACAGTTTTTTATTCAAACCTCCTCAGTCGTTCACACTCCTGGAAGTAAGTGGTGAATCAAGACTGTCATGGAGTGTTAGTAGATTGTCTATGGAGATTAGACATGGCATAGAGAATGCTGCAACGCTCATGGGTACTTGATGGGGATTTAAGTATAGGAGAGACCTGCACTCATGGAAGTTACTTCATGGATTGAAATCACGAGTAACTCTGAGATGATAATATCCTCTATTCTTAAAATGGAGATACATTGAGTTTCTAGTTTTTCAAGTATGTTATACTTTAGTCTATTCAAACGCTGTGCGTAACTGCCAGTCATAAAGGGTATGCTAGGTATGACATGATGAGTTGACTAGTACTATGTAGTCAAAATTTATTTGTTCCTTTTTGCTTAAATGGGAAAAGCGATATCTTGGGCCCTCTGATGATTAAAGATTGACTCCAAAGTGCTAGGCATGGCCAAGACTAAGTTGATGGTTCAATAGTCTCATAAAGTCAATGTAATCGGAAATCAGAAAAACTAATCATGAATCTTGAGATTGATTAAAATCCATGTCTCGATTCATACGATATCAGTAGAACAATGGAATAGTTGATCACTTATCTAAAGGGCTAACTCTAAGATAAGAATCAGAGTTCGGCAGTTGCGTTGGATGGCACTCTCTAATTAGTTAATGGAATAGGCTTAGACCAATGGTAGTTGATGACTTGTTCAAGTGGGAGACTGTTGGAATAGTGTCCAAGATCATAACTAAATTGGTAAGACTATCATTAAAAGTAGAGTCCTTTTTGGGTCGCCCTCAATGAACAGTAAGAGAAATAAACGAGAGATAACTGATTATTGGATTAATTAGTGGAACATTCTGGAAAGTGGATCCAACCGCCGGTTGGAAGGTTCAACCGGCGGCGGGAGTCTAAAGGGTAAAGGCGGTGGAACGAACCAATAGAATATTCTGGAAACAGATCCAACCGCCGGTTGGAATTCCTGGTGGTTTTTCCCACATCGGCCAAGGGATAAAACCCTAGGCCTCCTCCTTCACTATAAATAGGGATCTCCCCTATGCTTTCAGATCCATCCCAGAATTGAATAGAGTTCAATTCTTTCTCTCTTTCTCATTCCTACTCCTTGTAAGAGTTTACACGACTTAGAGTCGGGACCCTAGGAGTTTGGGAATTTCTCTTGGTTCGTGGGTGTGAAGCATTAGAGGTGTTCTGGTTTGGGCACTCGCCTCCAAAGCAAGAAGGTTCTGCAAGGTGGTCTACGCGTGAGAAATCGTTTTCTCAAATGTTAGTAATTTCTTATTTATCTTGTTTATTTTATTGCTTTTATTTATTCAAGTTAAGATCACTTAGGGTTTAGTTTCCTAATTGCATTAGATTAATTTTGTTATATTCTGCTGCGTATATTAATCTAGTTAGGGAATAGAAAACACAACATGTAACACCTGGCATTTTAGGCTATCATTACTGAGCCTAATCGCGAGATTATTATGCGTAATTAGACACGTCGGGATAAACGTACATGGGACTTAGTGAAAATTCATACGCGCGTACACGATTCGTTTAAGTCGTGCTAACAATGTACCGGGCTGAACCCGACACATCCATATAGGGCGTTGGTGACAAAATTTATAAATAACGCGAAATTATCCAAAAAACATCGATTACTATAATATATTACGATAATATAGTACGCAATATCATATTGTTTAAAATATATCCTACTCGACGAAACGCACCCCAACGAGATATTAGTAACAAAAATTAAGCTTTTATAATTTTACAACTCGAAATAAAGTATGTTGATAAAATACTTCGGTTAAATAAATATTGCGGGTACACTTGACATATTTACAAATCTTATGAAGACTTCGCAAATAAACCACGGAGCATAACACGATATTCGGAAACTAAAATACGTGAAACCGAGACCCAAGTGGGTCGGCCCAAACCCGCGAACCCAACCCACCAACCCAAGACCCAACCCTTTTAATCCCTTCCCCTCCCCACTACACCACACTTTACACACACTTACACCCAAATCTCTCTTTCTCCTCTCAAAACCGCAGCCCCCAAACCACCAAAAACATCCCCAAAACGCGCTCATCATCATCATCGGGAGCAAGCACGAGGATCACCATCACGAGCTCTACCTCTCCATCTTCTTCGTTTTTCATTTGGTGGTATGGAAACTTAAAACTCTTTTAAACTACTTGTAAAGCTTAGATTTTCATGCTAGAACCTTTACCCAACAAGTTTATGTCCAAAAATCAAGTCGATATGCGTTTTAAAAACCAATTGGAAATTTCAGCAGCGTCTGCGAACTGAGATGCGTCTATGCTCGCAGATCGAGCTGCGAACCGAGATTGAACTCGTGAACCCAAAGTTGCGAACCGAACTAACTTGCGAGTCGACTTGCGAGCCGACCTGCGAGTCGACGTTTGCGAACCGAACCTTATGCTGCGAATCGAACTCAGTTCGCAGCCTATTGCCTTGTGAGCCGAACTCAACTCGCATCGCTAACTCAGTTTGCAGTTCGCTGCCCTGCGAGCCGAACTCAGCTCGCATCGCGAACTCAATTCGCAACCCAAATCTCAGTCCGCAACCAGACTAGGTCAACTTTCCCCCGATATTTAAATTACAAATGCGATTTTTTTTAATAAAACGATGTAGTAAGTGACAGTGTCTCCTAGCCCACAATCGGTAATACCTTCACGTCGCAATACGAATGACCAACTTATAAATACACTTTACAAGGAAACAACTTAACGAGACACTAAACAATGATAATTCTTGAATTATTGTTACAAACCGTCACCAACGGACCATAATAGATTTCAAACTCACACGATTACAAACATACAAACAACCACTTGGACATTTTCTATTTGAGTGTGCAACTAGCATGGGTGACCTTTCAGGACACCAACTTAATTACGTATTTACTTACAACCTTGTGCGTTTCGGACGCCAGAAGGTTGCAGGGCCCTGAGACCCGATACACGGACTTACAACCGATTTACTTACTTGATTTCGCCTACAGACTTGCTAGACTCAGGTGAGTCTCACAGCCTCATTTTTGTTGTTTTTACTCTAGGGTGAGATGCATTACTTGTTTTACTTGGACATATATACATATTTACTGTTTTACAGACTTACCGATATATTGATTGCATGAGTTACGTTTAATCCAATGAAGTCCTCTGAATCAAAGTTGTTAATTATGGGATAAGCGTGAGTTTTAGTATATGGATCCATATGGGACTGACAATCCCCGCCCGGGGTGGTAGCGCCATCACGAATCGTACCGTAGAAACGGGCGTTTCTTACTCGTTACACCTGAGTGTTTTTGGATTAACACTCATCGGGGCACGTACCTGGTACTTAATTGTACCTCACCGACTGGTTAAGCTTCGACTATGATGCTCATGGCAATGTATATCAACCCGATTGCATTCGTGCAATCATTACTCACTACTTGGTTAAAACTGTACAAATACTTTCACTACTTGATGTGTCCGAACTTATTACTTACTATAAACCTGTGAGATTCACCAACCTTTTGGTTGACCTTTTTAGTGATGCATTCTCAGATACACAGCGATTGTAGAGTCGCCCAGCAGAATTTGCTTACTAGCTAGAGTTGCATGATTTTCCACACTGCATCTAACGGAGATTCATAGCATTATCTTTTGTATGTTGTGATTATGTAATAGAATCTCCCGCTACACGCGTGGACTCTAGGGAACTACGTTATTATAACCGAAAACACTATGTTTTCTAACTTTGTATCCATGAATCGTAACTATTTTTCAAACGTTGCATATAGATGTCGTTGCTTTATCTTTGTGCTGTTGATATTTGATTAGTAGCACCTCAAAGCTCGCTTCCGCTAACCACATAATTTGGGGTGTTACACCCTCACCCTAAAAAAGTTTATGCCCTCAATGACTTGGTCCATAAATTATCTTTTACTCAAGTATGAAATACCTTGCATGTATTCAGTGAATAAGCATTGAAGTAACCATAAATTTGAAAAGCTTGTATCGGAATTTTAATGGAAAATGTTAAAATTTGGGGTTTGCGGGGAAGAAAACACAAGAGTGGGGTATCTTTCACAAAGTTCAGTATTTTTGTCAAAATGCTCCTTCTAATATTAGCCGATAACCCGTGCAATGCGACGGTAATATATTTGAAATTCGTTAAAGAAGGTGGTGAAAGAGCAATTGAAAAATTGATATAAAATATACGGGTTTAAATCAAACAAATAATAATAATACGAGGTAATATGATGAACAACACTATAACAAATTTAAAAAACATTGCATGTCTAATATATGTGCATTATAAATGTCATATTCATATGATTACGTGAAAAATTACATAATAGATAGTTGAAAATAAATTTAAACTTCAAATAGCAAAATCCAAATGCACATGAATAGATTGGTATTTTTTTCATGAGTACAAGTGTGTTTATATAGTGTTAATTTTGCTATGTTTTTTTTGTGTAGTGATTTTATAATTGATTGAGTAGTGAATATTTTGATGTAATTGATTTTGTAGAGATTATTGTATGGTTGACTTGCCAAAATAGGTTGACATGTTAGGTGATTAAATAGAAGGGCATTATGGGAATTTTCCATATGATATAAGGTCAAAATATGAGAATGCTTAATTAAGAGTTAGAGATGTATAAAGATGACAATTTAGACCCTCATATTTGACAACTTTTTATCTGCAATTTATCTTTCTTTTGACAACATTCAACGATTACAACTCTTACAATAATTATATTGTTTGTGTTGTTTATATATAAAACATTAAAGGTAATTGTTAACATATATTATTTATAATTTCTTATTAATTATGAAAATTCATAAGGAAGTTAATTAAGTTTATAAAAAGAAAAAACCAAGTAAAAGTTGTTTTAATCTTAAAAACAATAATGTGTTGAAATTAATACACGATGAGTAATACTATGAGTAATACACAAACTATTTTTCCCCCGCATCACAAACTCTTATATAATCAAATATGAAATTTAACCATAAAACCATACTTATGTCATTTATCCTACAAGTTTGATGTTAACTATCTATTTCGATTGATGTACTTTTTCGTACTTTTACATTTAAGAGTTAGTTTTGCATTTACTTTGTTGTACCGCAACTACAATATGATTTGTTCAACGTTGATGCTTCTTGTGAATGAAGCTAACGCATACAAATGAAATATTATACAAGGTAAGGAGTTCCCTCCAAAATTACCCCTTTACAATATTGTTGTTCTTGATTTCAACTATAATCGTTTACCCAACGAAATTTTTATATGGTTTAACAAAAATTTTGTGCCTCCACAAACATAAATTTCTGGATCTGTCTTCATGAAACACACGGTATGAAACAAAGATTTCTATAACTCTTAGCTTTATATTTAAAGAATTAGTTTAACAACTACTATTGAATAAATAGTAAATGACCAATCACATCTTTATTATATATATATATATATATATATAAATAGTAAAATAGCCAAATAGGGAATACGAACGAGTTGTAGGTGGGTGATATAGAATCCAATTACTAGGGGTGTTCAAAATATTCCAAAACTGAAAAACCATACCGTAAACCGGTTGAATTGAACCGAATTTAGGTTAATCGAACCGATTTTTTTCCATTTTCCCGTTTCGGTTAACCAAACTGATATTTTTTCGGTTTTGGTTCATGATATTGGGATAGATATTAGAAACTGTTAACCGGAAAAACTGAAAAGTTTATACATAGTTTGAAATATATGTATATATATTGTATATATTATTATTTATATATAGATATTTACACTTGTACCTTAATATAATCATTTATATATCTTTTGGTTTCATTTTAAGGTAGTTTACTAGTTTAAATTTGCCCTAATACGTTAACTACTAATACTTTATTTTATTTATATCTGAACGATTAACATACGTATAATATAAATACACAATTATAAAGAGTAAAATGTTTATCATTTGATGTTTTTATTATCAAAATATCTTAAATATAATGAACACTTATTAATGAATGTGTATTTGTGTGTTATTAATTACTTTTTATAATTGTTGTTAATTAATAAACGCTTACACGGTTAACTGATTAACCGAACCAAAAAGTCGGTTAACCGAAATTTTCGGTTTCGGTGCAAAAAATGGACGAACCTAATTTTCGGTTAACCGGTTCTCGGTTAACCCTCCATGAACACCCCTACCAATTACGTTGTTATCATCCAATAAGGGTGTGTTTGACAAAACTAGCTGGAGATGGAGCTGAAGTGTAAGATGGAGATGGAGCTGGAGCTGGAAGTTATAAGCTGGAGATGGAGCTTTTACTTGGGGTTGGAGCTGGAACTTTTATTTTTTAATAAGTGTTTGACAAACTAGCTGGGATTGGAGCTTATGAATGTAAAATGACACAAAAGGACATGACATTATATTACACTAGGGTTTTATTAATTAAAATAAGGGTAATATAGTAAGTTTACAAGTAGGAGATGGAGATTCTAAAAATAAGCTAGTTTTAAGAGATTCTCTTTCAAGGGATTATTTTTTAAAGAATCCTTACTTTTTATTTGATGCCAAACAAAGATTTTTATTTCAAGGAATTAAAATTCTTAAAATTAAAAGTTCAATCTCTTAGAATCCTTCGTAATCCTCTAGAATGGGTCGCCAAACACATTGTAAGTTGAGGTTCATACTTGATAGTGTGTTTTTTCCACTTTCCCTTGCATTAAATAAAAAACTCAGGAAAAGGGTTTTAAAGTCGCAAAATGCAAACCAAAGGAACACGTGTCAGAATCGTGTAATTCTTGGTTCACCTCCTAATTTCATTGCCCTTTATAAATCTGTCTTTTGGTGCCAACAAATTCATCAGTAATTCACCCCCAAATTTCATCAACAAAAACCGCAGCAAACACATTATCTGATGGAGGTTGCCACCCCCAACATTGCAAATGCAAATGGAACCTCATCTAAATCCAAACACCACCGGAATTCAAAGAAACCTGAATGTACGTACCCTTCATAATTCTCAACTCCACTTCAATCTTGTTATACGCATTCTTTCTAATCACTACTGCATTTCTGTAATTCTTTACTGCTGCTGTTTATAATTTGTTTATGCAACTACCTTTTGTTGTTGTTAGTGTTTTTGTTTCTCGTGATCCCTTCTTATTTTGTGACTGATTTTGATCATCTTCCGTAGTTCAACTACTTACTGTGTTAATTATCATCTGTTAGGTCTTTCTTGTCTATTATTTTATTTAATCTTGATGTATGTAAACTTAGGGCTGTTTTAGGTTTGGTGTAATTGAGGAGTTACAGAGGTGATCAACAAGTATAAAGTCGGTACCTTTTTTAATTTTAAGTGCATTTCAGAATTCATATGATAAAATGAAGTAGACCGTTATTAAGAGAGGGAATTGGAATAATGCATTAAACTTACCTTTTAGTGTTAAGTCGCCTAGGCACGAGTAAGCGGAATCATGGACAGGTTGATTATATACATATATGAGGAAGGATGATATTGGTTTCTAGATTATGTGTCAACACATGACAACTAAATTTTGATACTAAACTGTTTTCAATCATTTACAGTTTCTTTTCAAAGTGCTTTGTTTTTGTAGTATCACTGATTTAGTTATTCACAATTGGTTGAAAATTATTCGCTCCGTCTATGCTTAAGATGTGCTCTTTACCCTAATTATTTTGAGATTTGAAGTTGCAATAATATGTATTCACTATTCAGTGTTTGGGTAAACTGATGATTATTTGATTATTTTATGTCAAGATGATCAAATTTGGATGATTAGCTTTTTACTTGCTGTAGAAAAACTAATTATACGACTAAGTATGCACTGGTATATACTGAAAGCTATCGATTTGTGAATTGCTATTGACTAATTTATCATTTGAGCGCCCCAGATTCTAGGTTTACACAGCAAGAGCTTCCGGCTTGGAAACCAATCTTAACCCCGGGATGGGTAAGCTCTGCTTGTATTGCTATTCAGCTACTAATTTAGAATACAATAAAAATTAAATTATACCATCTCTGACTCTTTTACTCAGGTCATCACATCATTTCTAGCCATTGCTTTTCTTTTCATCCCTATTGGGCTCGTCTCTCTGTTTGCATCAGAGCGTGTAAGAATCAAGCCTTTTCATATCAACTTGACCTAGCCAATGTGGTAAAATGAAATATCAACTTATGACAATTATTATACTTATTGGTATGCAGGTGGTGGAAATTGTTTATCGCTATGATCAGGAATGTATCCCTGAAATGTATCGAGGCAATGTCACTGGTTATATTCAGAGTTCCCACACTAACAAAACCTGCATCAAGAATGTGACTGTTAGTTTACGGGGTTTTTTTATATATTATTATTATATTATATATTTTTGTCTAGTTTCACTTTTAAGGCTCTAACATCACTTTCTCGGTTTCTGTGAATTAACATTCGTTTTTGCTGCTACAGGTACCAAAGAAAATGACTGCCCCCATCTTTGTATATTATCAGCTTGACAACTTCTATCAGAACCATCGTCGGTAAGTTGATATTTTACTGATCATCTGCAATGAGTGTTTCTACTGTGCCAAAGAAACTGACAGGGCCACAGGGGCATGATTTATGATCAAGAATATGATTCTATTTCTTTGGAGCAGTTTGTTGGATACAGTTTTTTGATATGGAACCAAGTGCCCATTGGTGGACGGTACCAATATCATTTTACAATTAGAGGTGGCAAATGGGGTGGTCGGCCATGTTGAGTAATGGGTCAAATGTGTAACTTTTTTTAGTACGAGTCGGATTGACCCAAACACTGTATTTCTGATTTTTTTCTTTTAAAAGTTTTATGAATAACGAGTGTGTCATATGTGGTTACAGAAGCTGTATTACCTCAATAATAGTCTAGATTTTTTTAATAAAATGTTATATGAGTTTTATATCTTAAAATAAAACACTTGAGACACTATTCAGCCCGTTTGATCTGTTTCCTATCTAGATTATATAATGTATTACCTTCATTCGTAAGTAAATGGGTCAAAGTTACAGACATGGGTATGTGAGTCCATCTCTCGTTTCAAAGAAAAAAAGTTCCTGATATGTAGTTCTATAATCAAACATACAAGTACCTTCAGTACTCTTCGGAAGCATAGAAAGTTGGAATTGCGACATGATAGACTTTATATTTTCATTATAAAGTTTGTAAAGAAAAGGGAAGAAGACATATAAAGCTAGTATATACTCGTACTTTTTTTTGTAGAGAAATGGTCAATGTTTCACGTATACTACAGTTTTAGTAGCTTGTTACCACTTGCTAGTAGTATCTGATGTAATCTTCTACTCAAAGAATATGGAATAATTTAATTATTTAACCACTATTTTCCTGCCTGTTGCTGCATAGCCGCAAAATCAAGTGCCTGGCATGATGATAGTATCTTGCTCATCATTTGAGTTGGCAAAATTGATCTTGGTTGAAACATGTGTTTGGTACGGGTTGGGTTGGGTTGACCTGCAAACATTCTTGATCTTTGTTTTTAAAATGAATATTTGATGCATTATAAATGATCACATTACTATGTTGTTACGATAATGATCAAAATTCTAGGAGGCCAGAGGCACTAAAATTAATACGTCGTGGATTTGTGGTTGACTTTCAATCCGTTTGACCTTTTTCCGCTTTAACAATTTTATATGACACATTAAAGATGAATCATACCTCAAAGCGACCTTATAAGTTATTAGGGTGAAATTACCATTTTGTGTCATCATTATTTGCTTTCAGATATGTCAAAAGTAGAAGTGACAAGCAACTGCGGAGCACTATGGGTGAATTTTCAACGAAAGGATGTGAACCTGAAGCCAAATTGGGGGGACCAATTGTTCCTTGTGGGCTGATTGCATGGAGTTTATTCAACGATACATACAGTTTATCGATGCAAGAAAAAGTTATAGACATCAATAAGAAGCGCATTGCTTGGAAAAGTGACACGAAAGTCAAATTTGGATCAAATGTATATCCCAAAAATTTTCAAGCTGGAGATTTAATCGGGGGCGGGAAGCTGAATGACAGCATACCGGTAAGTGTAGCAACAACTTAATTAACATTATTGCTAAAACTAGAGGTTGCAATTTTGAAATATCAAGAATTGGTTGATTTGGGGTATGCTTAAATTTCTGATATCTGATGGTTGAAGAAATTGCCTAAAAGGAAATGGTTGAAGACTCCAAAAGTCTACTGAAATGTAATTATGATGCTTAAAACCTCCCCAATTAATTCTTATAAACAATTAAACTATTGTTTGATACTTTGATTGGTAGATTTTTGTAATCATTTAACAAAAGAATAAAAATCAAAGTAATTGTCTTGGACAAGAAGTTTTTCAGATTTATAATAGTTTTGTAATCATGTAACGCTCCATTCTTTGATCTATAATATTTGCTGGGGTATATCCCCTTTACCCAAAACAAAAAGTAGTTTTTCTGATCAACTCAACCTGGCCCGCTTCAGTACCAAAAGTCATCAGTTTTGACCAATTGTTAGTCAACTCTTTGATTTTATGTTATAGCTGAGTGAACAAGAAGACCTCATTGTTTGGATGAGAACTGCTGCATTGCCGACTTTTAGAAAGCTTTATGGTAAAATAAATTCAGACCTCGAAGCTCAAGATATAATAACTGTTGTTTTGGAGAACAATTACAATACTTACAGTTTTGGAGGCCAAAAGAAGCTTGTTCTTTCAACTACAAGTTGGATTGGTGGAAAGAATGACTTCCTTGGAATAGCATACCTTACTGTTGGTGGGATCTGCTTGTTCATGGCACTCAACTTCATCCTTCTTTACGTTTTTAAGCCCAGGTTAGAAAGTTTTTATTATGTCTTTTTACATTTATATACGAAGTTACAAACCCATATCCATCTATTATAATGGCGATCTGTGTGCATCAAACGTACACTCATATCCCTTTACTGGTAATTAAACCAGCAGGGCTATAGTTGGTTATAACAATATAAGCAAATGCTTTTCTGTTGTGTTTGTAGTTTTGTTCTTATGGTGTTAATTCATGATGCAGGCCTCTAGGGGATCCCTCCTACTTGTCATGGAATAGAAATTCGAGTAGGCAGTGAACCTCGAACTTCCTCAATCTAACTAGACGTTCTGTGATGCATCGGTATTACAATGTTACCCATGGATTAGGTTGTTTTTCGACATTTTCATTAACAGTGTGAATTTTTATAGCTATTAACCTGATTTAAGTTGTGCTGATCGTTATGTCTCTATCTAACTTTAATCAAGCGACCAGAATACATCAAGTACTATGGTCACAGCATATTAGTTAAACGCAGGAAACACGACTATGAAAAATAAGTGCACACACAGAAAATCGGGAAAAAGTTGTCTTGTCCCATTTCACACGTCTGATTACATGCTGAGCCCGAACTGAGAACCTAACCTCAAATCAAACCGGGAAATGGGTGAACATGTAATGTTCAGTTTCATACATATCTGAATAGCACTGCTCATATCAAGCTAAGTACGTAATATAAATATATAAAACACGTACATAATAGCTTGATTTCCCATATACATCGAAACAATGTTTTATAGGAATTCGATGGTTAAGATTGCTAGTGAATTGAAGGAGTTTGTTCATCGGATATTTAATTAAATACTCATGTTTACACCCAAACTCTTTGAAATATTAATCTTAAATCTCAGCATTTCCAGTAACACTAGCCTCAGACATCCTGCCCTGGATAGTGGGTACAATATCATTTCCATATAATTAGATATATAACACGAGAAAAACGGATTACAAATACAACATTTTCTTTCAATGAATAATCCCTGGAGTTATTAAGTTACAGATCGATTAACAATACAGTTAGAGACCCAAATCTAGCTACGAGTTTTACATGTTTCCTAGTTAGAAGACGTACTTCTATAGTTCTATGTATGGTTAATTAGAAGTAAATTGAGTATAGAAAACCGTTTAAATTAAGAAAAATTTGGCAAATAGTTATGGTGCACCCAAATGGTAGAAAATGCTAAAGCTAAGGTCACACATGGCCATATCATCTTCTCCATTACCACATTTGATATGCTCCATTTTTCTTTCACATCTTCATCTTTTTTCATCCCCAATTTCTTGATATCAACATCATCATCATCGTAATCCGCCATTTCTTGATCCCCAAGATAGATGCAACATATTAGCAAAAGTGCAAAGAGCTTCACAACCGAGCTCGTGGTCATCAATTGGTTTGAACCCACGAGAGTTTTAGACTTGTCAAACATGATTCTTTTGGAAGGCAGCACTTTGTGCTTCGTCATCATTCCCGGGTTCAGTTGTACACTAACTGTTTGAGATGGCACGATTTGGTGAAAGAATGTGTTGGAGACTTGTCGTGTTGAGACTAATAACCCATGACTCACTTCGGTTTTTTGGTACATTTCGTCAAAGGTTGGAGTGGTGGAGAAGTCGTCCAAATCACCATCAACGTCAAGGAAGTTGTCGCTAAGGTTATTTGGATCTTCGTTGAGGAATCCTAGTGCAAAGTGGTCGTCTGTGTTGCTTTGAGTGTTTTCTCCTGAATTTGTTTTGTAACAGTTTGTTAGCATTTGACTCGCATTCTAAACTAAATGAGCAATATTTTGATCCTTAGAAGCTGTACCTTGAACCTCGTGTTCTTCCCTTTGAAAATTTGATATATTTTCTACTGGAACGCTCTTGGTGTCATCCAAAAATGCCTGCGGATATGAACAAGTAGTATGAGGACATGCTCTAAAAAAGAGTTATCAAAGTATATTTAGTTCATCGGGGACATGATCCATAGTGTTAACATTAGGTAAACTTTGCATAATGTTAGCGTAAGTGAGTGGTCATCAATGTTCATATAAGAGAGTCGGTGTCGAAATTATAAATAGTTCTCATTCTTTAGCCCTAACATTACGCTAGTCAGCGACTGTATTTGCTATACAGTAAGATGTACAGTTATTATGTACGTACCATATCAAGATCCTTGTTAGACATTCCAACCCATCTCAAGTTCTCCACCATTCGATCCGTTTTTATCTGTTCATCGAAATCTCCAATTTCAATACACCTTGTACTTTGATCATTATCTCCCACGAATCTAGAAGATGACGTGGCTTGCAAATTATGGTCATTATGTGGAAGAAATGAAAAATCGTAATCAGTTCCAGTGTAACTTCCACCCCAAGTATTTTGATTGATATGATCTTGAGAAAGTTGAGCTACTGAAAGGATTTCATGCAATATATCCTGCTGAGAACTCATTGTTGGTCCATTATTACTCGATTGTGGCATCTTAAAGTCAACGTAGTTGGTCGTCACACCGTCGTGTTGAAAATCTTGAACCTGCAATGGAGGTAGAGCTAATCTATGCTGCAACCTTGAACATTCCATAGCTATATCAACCTGATAAAAAGAATAAATGACGTTTTTCAGTTTCACCCCATGCATTTTTATTTTCCTTTTCACATAATAATATATATTTGTTAGGTAGATTTATCAAGTGTGCACCTTTGATGGTGGATAAGGAAGATTGCCACAGTTGGAGAAATTTGGATTTGTGAAGGTGAATGCATCTTCTGATAAATATTGAGTCCATTTAACGTTGTCGGTATCACTTGGATTAATGTGTGACCGATGCAGCATAGTTGACGATGAACATGAAGCCCTTTGTGGTGTTTGATAATTACAACTCTCCATATCTTCACCTCCTCTTCCTCCCTCAGAATAAACGTCGATATATGAAGAGGGATCACTCATAGCACTTGCATAATGATCTCCGTTTGCAGTTGTTGTCTTTGGAGGGTTTAAGCTCTTTTTAAACACACGACAAAGCGAATATGCATCCTGCAACTATAAGGCACAAAAAAGTATATATGTCAGTCATGTTAAAGATCAAAATATATTTAACCAAATCATAAAAATAATATAAGAGTGGAATTGAACCTGCAAGCCATATGCGGTTTCACATTCTCTTTCATCAAGACGATACTCGTGCATAACCCAATCTGTACGAGAACCGTGGGGTGCTCTTCCTCTATAGTAAACCAGGGTTTTCTTCATCCCCATTGCTCGTGATTGTGAGTTCACTTTTCGGTCCTTCCCTGTTGCCTTCCAATATCCGCCTTTTGTGGCACGATTTGTCCTCGATCCGTTGGGGTATTTACGATCTCTTGGACTAAAGAAGTACCATTCCAAGTCTTTGCTTGGTAATAAGGATTTCCCTAACAAAATTTGAATAAGAAAGGCTAAAAAAAACAACCAAAAATTCAAAATAATGAATACGTACGTGTCTTGTTAAGTTATTGAAATTTGTTTATCAATATGATTAATTAATTAATTACTCCGTACTTAACATAAGTATATATCATTAACAAAAGGAAATGAAATAAGGGATATATATTTGTAAATTTATTCAACTTTAGTAAAAAATCTATAGTATGTATCCATTTTATAACATTTATATAGTATAGTATGTATCCAACTTTTAAATATCTCTATTGTATATATTGAACGATATTTTTGAAGTTGTATTAAGTTATCAAGATGATACGTGACACAATTTATGAATGACACATCATAAAAAATATCGTTCAATATATAAAATAGAAATAGAGATTTTTAAAAGTTAGATACATATATATAATAGAAATATTATAAGTTATATACATACTATATATTTTTTACTAAAGTTAAATATATTTAAAAATACTTGTCGCATGAAATAATAAAGATAGAAATAGATGCTGATCGTCTCTATCTTTAAAAGAACAAACAAGATAATGTGTGGTCAAGTTTTTTTCTTTTGCCTTTTGACTTCAATCTTTTACCTAAATTGGCAATATTTGTGTTCTAATAGGAACCTAAAAGAGGTTGGACCACCCTTAATCCCCTTTCAACAATCTGCTTTTATATCATCAGCAAATAATATTTATATAAAAATCTTGTTTTTTTTTTTGTTTTTTTTTAATATCAAATATATGACGGACGTACTATCGATTAACAGAGATAATAACATAGATAAATGATGGACTCAAATCTGTAAACATAAACAAGTACGTGAATACGTGATTAATTTGAGAACGAATCGATATGGAAGACTTCATAAAGAACACTAATCGAATTAGAGCTTTACACTTCACCTCTCGCCGTTAGATATAAAGAGAAAAATCAAACTAATATAATGAAACGTCATTTGCGCGTACATATATAAATTCTCATCGTTACTATAGCATATCATATCCCTGAATTATATAGATGGTCGGGGTACGGAAGCATAATTTATACGTTCAAATAACTTTTTCTTTTCTTCGTTTTGGTACATGAAAAAATGCACGATCATTCTGAGGTTGATCAAATGTTTGATCTCTTTTTGAGATAAAAAAATATTAATCAGATGAATGATGAAGCTAGGACACGTAAATGCTTTAAGTAACGAAATATAATATTCAAGGATCATGAAAAAATCTTGTGATACTTGGATCATTTGGAAAGAAAAAGATATTTCTTTATATTTTAAGTTAATTATATTATAATAACTTTTATTTTATTATGTATATGTTATAAAAAAATTAATGGCTGGATGTCGTTTTACAAGCAAACAAATTAAGATGAAGTATAAACCAGCAAGTACACAAACCTACCAGGTAAATCCCATGGTTCACATTTGTAAAGATCGACTTCAGGGATAACTTCGAGCTCGATTTCATGGCCATTAATTTTCCTTTTGAGGTAGTACGCCACAAGTTCCTCGTCCGTGGGGTGAAAACGGAATCCAGGAGGCAATGAAACCGGTGCCATTGATCGTACGTTTTGATGTGTGTATATTTTTTATGTCCCAAAGTTATAATTTCACCTATAAACCGATCGAGTAATGGCACCCGAAACTCGGTAATATATTCCAGGATCGAAAAAAGACAAGCTTAGCTTTAGAAGAATTGAAGAAGATGGGAGGAGAAGATGGAGCAACAGAAAAATGAAAGAAGTTCAACAAATTAAAGGAGGGAATTGAAGAGGGAGTTTTGATGATAAGAGAACAAAAAGAGATTTATAAGAGAAAAAAGGTAACTAGGGTTGGGTGGGACCGGCTGGCACACTACTTTATCTTTAAAAAAATAAAATAAATATAAATTTGTTTTTTCCCATCAAGGTGATGCTTTTTTTTCCTTTTCTTTTATTGGTCTTTCTTCTCAAGCTCCTCTTTTGAATTTTTAATTTTTTTTTCTCTTCATGGTTTTAAATAGGGGTGTTCACTATTTGAACAAACCGAATTGTCTAATCGGACAATTTTAGATTGGACTATTTGGTTCGGATAATTTGGTTTTTTGGATCGGTTTGGTTCAAAACCGAATATTTATTTTGGTTTTTGGATTGGTTTTGGTTACAAATGTAGAAACCGAATAGTCCAAATTAACCGAATAGTAATACACTTTGGTAATACTTTCATAATATGTACAAATTAATTAGGTTAGTCACCCAATATTATGCATACTTATACCATTATTAACTTTATTCATTGTTTATCACAAATTTTTCAAGTATATCTTAGTTTCGTCTTACAAATTATTTAATTTTTATCACAAACTTAAGAAACATGCTAATTATTTTTGTTTGATAATCAATTTTTTGATTTTGTTCGAATGTCTTTATTATTTATATATGAACGCATTGACCGAATAGTAAAAACCGAATAATCGAATAGTAATTAGGTTCGGTTCGGTTTAGTTTTTTATTTGTTCGGTTAGGTTCGGTTTCAGTTTTTCAAAACTGATCGGTTTCATCTATTAGGTTCGGTTTAAACCGAATTAACCGAATGAACACCCTAGTTTTAAAATCTCATAGAAATGTATCAACCAAATATCTATTGAAATGGGGCATCATTTTAAGTTTTTAACTAATGAAGGGCATTGAGATACAAGTATTTTGTATGTTGCTATACTAGTATCTTTTTACCTTGTAAAAAAAGGAAACTAAATAACTTCATATCCCAAATGAAAGGAAAAATTAACATTAATAAAAACTTGTGAGTTTATATAAATTATTGTTATTTTGATATATCCTCCAAGAAAATGAATTAACATTAATAAAAAATGATACGCGAAAGATATTTGTCTGATGTGTGTGTATGTCTCTGTCTCCAAATATGCTATGCTTGGAAGTTGTCCTTTCTTGTAATTTGAGCCATATACATATACTTACTGACTCATTCTTCCCATGTTTTATTGTTGTTTTACAGATTCCAATATTCCATTCTTACTTTAACGATTAACGGTTTTTGTTGACGATGAGGGCCCTACTTCGTGATTTTGGCGGCGTTCTTAACGGCTTAAGAACCTTCGGAATTTTCTTAATATATGATTTAGTTCCAACATCTTTTATACGAGTATTGTTTTGTTAGATGGTGTATTTTATAACACTAGAAACCAGAAAAGTTAAGGTTGCTACAAATTAACGTTTTTAATGTTACGATACGATCTCAGTGCCTGGTAAAATGACCAATTTGGCTATATACAAAGTTTTAGATCGAAATTCTCTCTAATCAGGTTTCACCAATCAAATAATATAGCTACTTATTAAGATTTCTTTTAATTGATTATAAAATGAAAGTGTAAACTTATTTGAGACAATTCAAAATCGTAATATGTACCCTAGTAATGGACGGAAGGATTAATGTTATAAGATAAGGTATTGTTGGTTATTATTAAAAAAATGGTGATTTTAAAAATATATAAGTATTACATATGACACATACTAGTTTTAAGTGTTCTTGCGATGATAACTTAGTGATGGAGGCATGCAAATTAATAGAAATTGTCACGGTGTAACTTATTATCTTAATGTTGATCGTAAGATCAGGGGTGGAGACAGGGCAGGGGCAACGTAGACAATCATCTCCATAAGAATTTCTAAATTACATAACAAAAAAATTTAAGGTATTAATGACATTTTAAAATTTTCACCACTATTAAAACTGTAAAAGAAATATATAAATATTTTATTTCACCCCTTCTATTTAGATTTTCTGACTCCGCTCCGCGTGAGACCGATCGATAAGCAAGAGAGAGGGTGATTTACCCTTTCACTTTTTAGTTTAAATCGTTAAAAAAACAAGAATTAATGGGACTAGGATTCGAAGGAGACAGGGTGGGTCCAGCTTTTGCCACGTGAAGTAAAAAGGAGAATCTGACGTGCGAAAGCAAGCGGGGTCCATGTGGGTGGGTTTCTTTTCCTTTTCATCAATCCAATCTTTTTGTGCTTTTCCCCTTTTATGAGTTTTAAGCTTCCTTCTCCCATTCTTATTATTTGTATTCTCAAACATTCCTTACCCCTCCACCCTTGTGTACATACTCGTATATATAAACCTACATTTTTAAATTACCTTCAAATTTAAATTAAATTGTGTCACATTTGCGATAGTAAATAATTATAAATCAAAGATCGTACAAAGATCAAAACTTGCCTAAGGTTGCTCTAACTTTAATTTCCTCCCAAGCAAGATCGTTCATATGCAAAGTTGGTTAATGCTTTGAGAGTTTGAGTTATTTGAATACTTCTATTTATTTACATAATGTTTTATGACATGTTCTTGTTGCAAATTGGGTATAGTTCCATCTGGCTAGTTGCAACGTGGAGATATCGACGGTCGATTATAGAGCGATCTGATACATTAGATTGTTGAGAGGCTTTATTATAGTAAATGCTTAATTTGTTTTGAATACATTTCTATATTGATAAAAGAAACCAATTCCTGATACTAACCAAACTAATAATCGAAAAGTGAAACACTAAATGAACATGCATGGTTTATAGTATGCAACACATTATGCAAGTAGTTCTAGCAAAACCATTTCTAACTGATTGTTATGAAGAGGAAGCAATTAAGAACATTTAGAAATCAATCGAGATCATTTCTCATTAATTGGTATGACTAGCTAGCTACATATAAAATGAATGCAAGTTAACTATTGGGTATTCTGAAAATCATAGTTATCTTGGATATACATTTGAATCGTGTAAAGATATTACACTTTAAGATTGTAGTATTTCAACTTACTATATATTACCCCGGCTTACACGAAATCTACAATTGGATAAGATAAAATCACACTCAAGCGTTCATGCAATGCAATACTTGAGCAAAACAAAGAATTGGTTTTGAGTTCGTATATTAATTGTCAAAAGACCATATAATCATGTTCAAATATATATGGACAAAATGACTATTCATGAAAAGTCACAACTTTTGGTGAATGGTTAAAACCCTTTGTGAATAGTCACGATACCCTTTCAAACTCAGTGACGAATTTGGTGACAGATGTTTGTAACTGTCGCTGATTGCACCCTTTGAAGTTTGAATAAAGGTGTCCATTCATTAGCGCCGCTCCGCTCCGCTCTATTAGCAACGGTTATTTCAATCATTAAAGCCAATAGTCGCACCTTCTCAACAATTGTGACAGTTTAGTGACCACAGAATTTTGTCACTTATAACAATAATCAAGAAATACATTACTTGATCCACATTCACAATCTTTTCCATTCATCAAGCCTAAAATCAAATTAGTTTATCCAAGTGTGCATCATGCACCTCCTAACTCGTATTTTAATTTAAATTGAAATCTTCTTAGTCTTAGGTAAATCCAATTAGACTAAAATAATTGATTACACTAAACTTACAAACAAACTACTTACTGTGCATAATCGTGCATAATCGTCATTAACGATGATCAACTTGTAACTAACTGTTTACAGATTTTACACGTTGCACCCTTGAACTTTTAAATACGTTATATTTGATGCATAAACTTAAACTATATATTCCATAAATGTCCATAAGATAATAAGATATACATGTACGTTTATCGATATTCATTTAGGCATAATATGTGTTGTTTGTTGTTGAGTGTTGTCAACACAAACGTTAGTGCAGCGGGACCAACAAGCACTAACCAAATATCAACCACATTAACGAAGATCACCATATAGAAAAAAGCCCACCAAAAGAGCCCAGTTACTAATCAAGATTCAAGAACACTATCTATACCTTCTCTCTGAATAAGTGAATAACCATGATAAAATGAACAACCAGAAACTAGTGCCCATTATGGATGATAGCTTGGTCACCAATTCGCAACTGCAATATGATGTACAATGGCCAGATAAAGAAGTAGTACTATTCTTAATATTTCACAAATCACCCTGCTAGCTGTTACTATGGTCCGTATGTTACTTTTGATTTGAACCTAATACGAGTTTATGTAGCCATCCAGATTGTAGTTATCGTATACTTGTTGTTGGTTAGCTTCCCACCATTGTTCTGCTTCTTTTTCCCGAAACACTTTTTTACTGCAAAAACAACAATTTATGTTCAACAAGTTGTTTCTAACCAAGATTAATTCAATCTAGAATATTATTACATTAGTTACTGTTTTCTTTTTGTTTTCCTTCTATTTTTTTTCTTGGCCTAGCCATTTTTGGTGAATTGGGTAAATTTTTCTAAAAACAGTACTTCCTTTTTTAGCTGATCAAAAATAAAATATACCTGAATCGGACTCGCTTGATTCCTTTTTGACCCGAGGGTAAGATTATGAAAGTGATGTAAACGCCCTGTTGATACTGTTCCATCCATTCATCTTTTTGCTTTGCTTTGTTTTGTACAGAAACCATTGATTTAATGACACGTTCTGAAGGGCTCGTGCTGTGCTTAGTCAAGACAAGAGTGGAATCGCACAAGCTGTTGAGGTGTCTGGCCTCAATGTCACACAACTTGTGAGTTGTACTAGAAGTTAAGTGCTTAGCGCCCGTTGTAGGTGTGTCAACGTGAGACTTTGCTTGTTTTCGAATAAAAGCTCTGGGAGACATTAGACTTAGCTGCAAAACATAACAAAAAGGGAACAATTATGTTTACGAAATTATGTTGAATTAGAAAGTAACTTGCTTACTGAACCCAATTAGGATTCTATGATTAATGACTTATTTCAAAGAAGTTAGCTACAAAGGAATCAAACAAAATGGATAGAAATTAGTCCAAAGTGTGCATAGAACCTCCTAAATCATTTCATTACAAAAAAAATTAGATTATTATTGAAAATATATCTGACCCACTAAATATTTATACGAAGTGTGTAGGATCGACCCGAGCCCATTTCGGTATGTACCAAATACAACCCATTTTGACCTGTCACCCCCAATCTTACAACTTACATGACCTGTTTTGACCCATCACCCTCCCACCAAAATTGTCACCTCTTGTAATAATCATAACAGATACATGATAGTAGATTACCCTTGATGTCAACGCCTTAATAGCATCCTTTGCTGTTTTATTTTTTACCGTTGGTTCGACACCTCCTTGGCATGCTGCTTTTTGCCGGTTCTCATTCACACAAACAGAAATACCAGAATCAACGTTTAATTTGTTCAATGAGGACTCTTCTTTACAATTTTTACGAAAAGACGCGGGGGAAGAAACCTGACCCCATCTCAATGTTTGGTTCATCAACAAAGAACCTGAGCCCAAGCCCGTAACCATCTGGTTTCTATCACCACTTTCTTCCGAGAATGTTTTGATCAACAATGGTCTTGGAGTAAGATCTCCAATCTTCAGCATTTGACCCGAAAGACCTTTATAGCAAGAATCACAAACCCGGAAATATTTACTTTCATCCGGTGCTAAACACGCATTTTTAGCCTTGTTAGCGCTACATAAACCGCAAAACACGAGACCACAATTGTAACAATTATGTTTCTTCTTCATAAAACCAAACTCCATATGGCATCCACGACAAACCAAGTGATCAGAACCAAAAGTTATTGACGTGTGTAAACAAATTGCAGCCGTCGAGCTCGACCCACAACTTATACTCTGCACTTGTCGATGTCTAAGGGCCTCCACTAAAGTCGGTGAGCTTCTATCCTCCGTATCTCCGGAACCTAATTGCCCATTTGACCCTTTACCCCACGTGTAAACATTTCCGTTCGCTGTCAAAACAGTAACATGATACGATCCGGCTGCTATTTCTCGAACAAACTCGAACTTTAGTTTTCCTTGAACGAGGGTTACTGAATTCTCTCGTGCCAGCGGGTTCCCTAATTGGCCGTGGATGGAGCTTCCAATGGTGTAAACGACACCCGTGGTAGTTAACCCAACTGTCAACATTCGTCCACAAGATACTTGAACGAAGTCGTGGTCGATGAGTTGCATAACACACGTTGGATTGTTTTTTATCTCGGTATTACCATGACCGAGCCTGCCTTTATCACCATCACCCCATGTGAATAACTTCCCGGCTGAAGTACTTGATTTGGGCTGGCCAGACATAATCTCGACTACTGAGGCCGTGTGCCATGGCCCACAAGCGACTGATTTCACACGCATACCTTTAAGAGAGTCTACCTGTTTGGGTTCACTCAAACTTTGACAATTTCCATGACCAAGAACACCGAAAGTCCCATCACCGAAAGTAAATAGCTGCCCGGAAGTTGAAACGATAGCAGTGTGCCATTCTCCGCAAGCAACGTTTGATATGCTAATCCCATCTAAAAAACCAGAAACGCGACGGGGGAGCCAACTTTCACCCCATGTATAAAGTTCACCGGAAACTGTCAAAGCACAAGTTTGGTATTCACTACAGGAAACAGATTTCACATGAACCCCGTTAAGAGTTTCTACTGCTTTCGGGCAGCTTACGCTATGCCCAAACCAGTCTGACTTTCCTTCACCCCAACAGAAAACTTCACCCTGTTTAGTCACTAAAACACCATGTTTTCCAGACATGGATATCTTCTCAACATCTAACATACTGACTGATTCAAGAACTTTAGGCAACAATGCATCAATTTGTGTTTGGTTTCGGTAGCCATTACCCGTGTGCTCACAGTCAAGACCGGCTGCCAAAACTCCATTTTCAACACCTTCTCCCCATATCAAAACGTCACTCATTTTTGCTTGTTTTGGCTCGATGGCGAGTGCCCCAGATCGGCTGAACATTTTTGGGTTCTTTTTTAGTTCTTCAGGTTTGGTCCAAGGAGAATTCAGGCCTAACCCATCTGTCAAATTGTGTGTGCTTGATAAACTTGATCGTGAATAAAAACTATCAGACGAAAATGAGAGACCGTCCGAGAAACAACGATCAGATAATGATGGAATCGGGCTCCCACAAATGCTTCGCACCTTCAAAACCGAAAAGTCAACAATGTATTCATCATTTTGACTTTGACTACTATTGAGTATACTCTGGTTATAACTGAAAACATAGTATCAAGTTTAAAACCTGAGAAATCTTCGTGGTTTCTTTCAAGAGCCCTAGATTGTATTTTCTACGGACAAAAGTAGCGGGACTATTTACACAACTTTGAGTCCCTCTTTCCAGCTGCCTGTTATCTCGACATCTTGATATCAAAGCTTTTAATCCTAAAAACCATGAATCTGTTTGAGTTTTGTCCTTGCACACCTGCCAAAACAAGCGTTAACACAACACAATATGTATACAAAAATGAATGGTTGGAGAAATGTAGATTGGTAAGTCTTAAGTCAAATATACCAGATCAAGGGAACATTGAGCTTGGTTCTTCAAATATATTAGCGAAAATGAATGACATTCTCTTTCTGGTTGAAGTTTCCTCTAAAATTTAGGGAAAAGATAAAAAATAAAAAAAAAAGTAACTACCAAATTCATTAGGAGATATGGAAATTCGCTTTTATTTTTTATACACTTACAGTCCGATGGCCACGAATAATGCTTGTTACCGAGCTTAGTTGTACCTGTCGTTCCTCCTTCCCAGAAAACCACATTAACATTTGTTCATCCTGAAACCGCGAATAGGATACAAAAGTTTAATAGAATACAAATAGATGTTAACATGTGCAGGTAATCGTTATAAAAAGGCTTACCGTGGATAGCCTGAATGGACAGAGTTTAGGCTTCCCTCTTCGACCATACTTTAAAATATATGCCCCTTTCTTTAGAGCTACAATTGCCTGTACAAAATTAAAGACTTTTGTCTGTAAATAAAGTTTAAAGCAGCAGATATCCATTTGATCAATATACCTATACAGGTCAACATAACAAAGATATGAAATATGAATGAAGAGACAGGTAATCTGATTATTGATAATAGCATCTAGCATTAGATTTCATCCTCCAAGTTAGAATTAAGACTAAATACTACTCGTATTCCATGTATCTCATTAAACGCGTAGTCAAGGAGAGCATTTAGATGTATGTCTTCAAAGTGATTATTGTAACTTGACGAATAGCTTAGCATAATCATTATCAAGAAATTACTTACATAATTTCACATTTATCTCAATAGTCCTTGTGGTATTTATTGTAACTTCTTAATTATTTGAGTTAAATTATTAGAGCATAAACATTTTTGCAGAAAACTCTAAAAAGATCTGCCAAATCCAAACAACCTGAAATGGTGAAAGTTTTAGGAAAAAGGGAAAACTTTAGTGTGCATTATGCAATTTCATCCACAAATTTGAACTTTTTGAGTGTCAACATCACAAATATTTACTGTAAATGTATGACTGAAACTTAGCATTCCAGTATCCTCAGATAACAACTTCACAACCAAAAAGAAACTGGTCTTCATGGTGTTCTTGTGATGTCAATGAAAATGAGACAGAAGTAAAGACAGGCTATTGTTGCCTAACACCTTGCAAAAATCAGACACCCATTTGGGATAAAAGTTCCAAATAAAAATTCATAAAAATAAAAATACACCAAGTTTTTGAGAACCCATGTAAATTAATCAAAAAGAAAATATGAAAATGAAAAATTGGCACTCATTAGGATAAAAAATTAAAAATTGAAAATAGCTTTCTTTTTAAATTAAAATTAAAAAACCTTGTAGAATCATCACAAACAAACATGAAAATCTAACACCAATTGGGTAACTAATAAGTTTTGAAGGTTATCATACATAAAAAAAAGCTCTTTTTTTCAAAAAACTTCTACAGAGTACAGACCCATATAGTGTAGTATCACCTAAAAAGACAAGAACATGAAACATTATACCCAAAAAAAAAAAGCAAGTACTGAAAATTGAATCATTTTCTACAGTACTCAATCATAGAAAAACTGAAAAACATAGAAAGAAGATGAGAATACAACACTGTGTTCCCAACTTAAAGAACATTAAATGTAGTTGTAATGAGCATAATACACATGAGATGAAGATTTTGAAAACAAACAAACAAACAGAATGATTAACATAAACATCCACCAACATTAATTAAATCAACAGTTAATAATTATCTTAAATAAATAATCATAATAAATGAAATTACAAGTAACAAAAAGAGTAGAAAATGGAACCTGCTCAAGAGCTCTATCAGATGGAGTCATCATCATATTATTTAACAACAATCTTTCACCCATTTTCACACACAAACAAAAAGACAAATTAATGGAAGAATCAGAAGCTCTATCTGGAGTCTGTACACACTTGAAAGACAATAAATAATTAAATAAAATGCAGGTAGTAGAAAATGTATGTTAAGAAAGAGAGATTTTTGGGATGAATGAATTGTTGTTGGGTTATTGTGTTTGATGATGATGACAAAATTCTTACTTCGTATGTTGTGCAGAAAGACAGTAGTGTTTTTTTTTATAAACATAAAAGGTCCGCACGTGCCAACTGTTTTTACTTCCTAGCCCCCCCGATACATATGCTTCTATTTTAGGGAATTTAATTATTTTTAAATTACGTTTTCACAGCTTGGAGTGACAAAATTATATAATTCTTGATGCCTATCGCATTATAATGTTGGCTTAAAGTTGTGAAATTCTGGTATTAAGATACTCGTAAATAGATAATGTTTGTAACGGATAATCATCAAATCATCAATAATGAATTTGGATTATACTAGATAATGACTCTACGCATCTCTAACTATGAGTTTTAACTAAACCAATATTATTTCATCGCCTTACCTTAATATTCAGTCTTAAAATTGTACAGATTTAAAATACACTATTGTTGAGCTCGCGTAAAACAACGGGTTATTTATTGTTATTCTTAACGCATGATGTCCAATCAGGTTTTTTGGTTTCTTAATTTTTGATTAGGTTTTCATTAACAGAAAAGTATATATTACTTAAAAAAAAATTATGGTTGACTTAATAAAAGAAAAGTATATATTGCTTAATAAATTTGGTTCAGTTTCTTGATGTTTGGTTAGCTTTTTTAGAAAAATATATTGGTAAGGGCTAGTTTGATCATTTAGCATCTTTAAAATTTTAAGGTTTAAAAAAATGTTTAAATTCTTTCAAGGAAGTATATATATATAAGATATTACTATAATTATTACGTTTTTCTTCAACATAATCTTTTAAAATATAATACAACTTTTCTGTTGATTATAATATAGACGTTCACACTTATTTGAACCAATAAAAAACAACAATACATAACATCATATAAGTATGTACATGCATTACCATTTTTATTTGTCTATAGAGATATTTAGTTCTCTCTAATCTTGATTTGCAAAAGGTATAACGATAAACCAACATTGTACGTTTTTATACCCTATATAAATTTTAGATGTTACAACTTACATTATATTTTATACTGAGTATTATATTTTAAATGATTATAAATACTTATTGATATTGATATTTCATAACAGAGTGTGTGTATAGATGTATACACTAGCATTATACCCGCATAATGCAGCGATTAAAGTGGTGGTGACAGTGAGTGAATGTGCGAATGAATGTTTTAATATAAAAATATATTGTACTCCGTCCGTTCCATTCAAAATAACCACATTTATAACACCCCTTTTTCTAAAGATATTAATTTATCATTTTCAACTACGGAAGCGTATAAAACAAAACAATATTTTATAAACTTATGATATTAACATGCACCATAAGTCTTATATTTACAAAAACATCATTTACTTAATACAAACGGGGTATTATGTTGTACAAAAACATAGTTTCATGAAAACTATATCAGAGTTGCTAATATCAAACATTCTTCGTTCCCTTCTTGCAACCCACATAACAAAATAACACCTGCAAGAAGTAATTTAAGGGATTAGCACGAAACTAAGTGAATGAATTCATCACACACTAATCAACTTAGTATAATCCCTTGTTTACACCAAACAATGATATACATCTATATCAACAATCAATAATTCAACTATGAGGATCGGTGGTCCTTAAGAAACCCTACTGCCGCGGTGGCTCTCAAGAACACTTGTCCAACAATCCGTATGGTCAATACGAAATAGACCGATAGCTAGTGGTTATTGTATTCAAACACAAGTCTTACACACAACAAATGAAGTAAGACTATGAGTAATTCACACAATAACCAACTAGCCCAACCAACGTATTGACCTCAAAACAAGATATATTCACATGTCAACTAGCATATAAAGTTTCAATCAATAACACTAAGTAAATAGCTCTATCAACATGTCAAATATTACTTGTTGCAACAAAACAATTACAACTAAATCAAGAAGTGAGTTTTAAATCCACTCACAGATATCTCTGTCGTCTCCACACTCAGGATTTCTATATCACTAAGTCTTTAGTTGACCTGAGAATACAAAGTTAACAAGTTAATAACTCACTTCTTTTGTTTATTATAAACTCAATACTGAGTAATTAAGCAAATAAACAACTTTGTTCATGATCACATTAAGTTATTAACTATAATCAAAACATTTAAAATTTAACCCAATCTTCAAATTTACTCTTGCATACGCGATCCAGAAATTCCTAGCCGTATCGCGTGGCTCGGTTATAAAATTTCTGTTACCAATTTACACTTGCTTACGCGATCCAGGAACCATTTATAGGATCACGTATCCTAGTTCATTTTCCTCTGTAACCGATTTGCACTAACTTACGCGATCTATAAACATTTGTGGGATCGCGTATCCAAGGCAAACTTTTGACTTTTTGGCGATTTTTAACTAGCTTACGTGATCCAGGAATACAAACTGGGATCGCGTGAGCAAGAAGAAATGACCTGCAACTTTTCTGCACGAATTCAATCTCCTTTCATCCTCAAATTTCAATTTCTAACATATCTAACTCAGTTTTAGAAGTTACCCATACCTCAAACAACTTCATATACCATCATATACACAAATTAATCATCAATAATACCATTTGAATACAAAAATCCAAAGAAACCATTTAGTTCAATTATTTGATTTCAAATTCACCATTGAAGAACTTAAGCTCACTAAGTTAAACTACGCAATCAATTTAAAATCATTATATAGCATCAACAATCATTATTAACAACTCAAGAACTCCAACCATTTCTTAATTTCACACTTAACCTAGTTGGTATAATCATAGAGATAAAATATTTACACTTTGATGATGAACAAGACACTAGCAAGCTAGAAGATGATTATTTCTAAATAATCACAACTTGAAATCACTAATTTTGTGTTAAGATTGAAGTTCTTGAAATTATAGGTATGTGGAGGAGAGGTAAAATGAAATTGGGGAAGAATTGGTGGAGTTTAGGTCGGTCTCCCTTCAAAACCGACCCAAATCCCATTAATTATTTTCCCGTTCTAAATTTACAGTCTGGAACTTAAAAATCGATTGCGAAAATATTTATTTTATTGTACTGTCACCTATAACTATTTAAAACAAATAATATTACACTATTCACAATAAGTTACACATAAGCAAATAATATTAAATTTACTTATAACTTATTAAATAATAATTTAAAAGCAAAGAAATTACCAGATCGATTTTGAGGACGCAACATTACTATTTGGGATATCTCATTATAAGTGTCTACTTTGATATTTAACCAATAAAAAAAGATTTTAGTTGGTAGATTTAATATTTGATTAATGAAAAGTGTAGTTTGTGTAGTAGGATCCATTTTATTTAGTCTTAAAAAATTTTGAGAGGAGAAAGTATTAAATGTATTGTATAAATGTATACATATATTTTCATTTAAGTTCAGTAATTAAAATGTCACCTCAGTACTTTCTGAACTAATGCTCCTTATGTTACACGCTATATATATTAGTTCTTTATTAATTACATTTTCACAACCAAAAACATTAAAAAATATAAAAACGTCTCACTATAAAAAAAAGTTTCATATTTACATATTCAAAATCAACTATAAGTGTGTAATTAAAAATAACACATTTTATATCCGACCATATAAACGTGTAGCATCTAAAATGATAGACTTTTTTACTTGTGCAACCTCTAAATTAATTATAAAGATTGTGGGCTATGCTTGTGTAGCCTCTCTTTACCAACACGCTTTTTCCCAATGCCGAACCCTTCGAAACTCACTAGTAGTAAGAGTGATACTATTAACAGGTCAACGTACTTTATTTTTTTTAATGTCACTAGGTTGTCTAACTATACCCAATATATTTACTTAGTATAACGGTCAACCATTATTATTATATAATGATTATGTCTTTTTTTATTTTTTAATAATTTATTTATGATCAATCATTATAATCAAGTACATGGTAATTAATATATACTATCTTTTTATTTTTCTTTATTATATTTTACATTGTTACTCCCAAGAGTTATCTATAGTAATTATTACTACCTCTATTTTAAGATTATAGTCCATCTTTTTTTTATGTCTTAAAATAATTGTCCACTTCTCATTTTAATCAATAGAATGAGACTTTAGTGGGTGGATATTCTATTTGATTGGTTGAAGGTTTTTGTGGTCATACTTTTATTAAACTGTGTGTTTTTTAGTGGTGGACAAGAATTTTAAGACAGAAGGTGTATATTGTTAGTTCTTGTTTATCTATAGAAGTAAAAAGTAATCTTGTGAACTGAAAAAAAGCACAGTAACACAAATCATAAGATGGATGTAAATAATAATAATAATAATAATAATAATAATAATAATAATAATAAATTTAACGTTGGACAGTAAAGATACATTGAATTAAAAACATAAGTTGCCAAGAAATAAAAATTCAGATTCAAGATATTTTCGAAATTAAATAATTTTGTATGACACCAAAGGGTTGGATATTTGCACTAAAAATAAAGAGTAAAAGTTATAATGATTGTAGTGTAGATAAACCTTACTATTCTCATAATTACTCCATCGTAAATTTTTTCAATATTATTGTTTGAAAAATTGTTGTTATGTTAGAGAAAAAGAGCTCATTTTATATAAGAATTGAAATTTCTTTTATAAAAGTTTCAATATACAAATTATCTTTTTAAAAAATTTAGTTGGAAAGAGACTAAGAATTTGAGTGCACTTAATAGAGTCATCATTATTACTTCCTCGGTCAAATCAAAAAGCTGACCAAGTTAATTAAAATTTCAAAAAAAATAAAAAAAATGTTTTGGGTAAAATTATATTTGGGTAGATTTAGTAGGACCCGTCATTAATGAATCGATTTTATTATCATTGTCGATAATAAATTTTTACTTTTTATCTCAATGACACCAACAAACTTATTTTATTCCTAATGTCGTCAACGAACTTGTTAAAATTGATTCGAGGTAACCAAAATACTTTTTCTTAACGAGCTACGCTTTGAATTCGCTAATGTGGTATAGCAATGTCATTTCATTTATATAACCAGACTTCCACGTAAGCTAAACATGTACACGTCCGGTTAACTTCATCTTCTTCGTTCGACTAATAAGTAATTTTAGGTTATTTCTATAGTGACCGCCATTTTTTTCTGGCAAATCTAAACGCAGTTGCTAAAGTTTTTCGAAAATGTAACCGAAAAGTACATGTTAGTCAAACGGAGAAGATGAAGTTTACCGTACGTGTACATGTTTAGCTTACGTGGAAGCGTGTTCACATAAATGAAATGCATGACAACATCACATCGGCGAATTCAAAATGTAGATTGTTAAGAAAAAGTATTTTGGTGACCTCGAAACATTTTCAACAAGTTCGTTGTCGATATTAGTAATAATATAAGTTCGTTGGTGTCATTGAGACAAAAAGTAAAAGTTTGTTACCGACACTAGTAATAAAACCGGTTCATTGGTGGCACTGAGACAAAAAGTAAGGTAGGTTGGCGATTCATATTATTAAGCCCTATCGGTATTATACGGTGTATTGTTGCAATAACTTCTAAAAGCTTTTCTATATAGTGTAGTGCTTTGAGATTGCTACTCATAATGATAATCAACTAAATACATATATATTAAGCTACATCGATTTTGTATTTTGATATTAAGCGTTTTACAAATAAAATAAATGAAAAGGAAAACCTTGCAACTTTGATCATAAATTCTTGACCCGATTCCGGCCACTAGATTAGACATGTGACTCGCCGGTAGCTAACCAGAGGGACATTTTGTCGTAAACATTTTTTTTGTAAACTTATACGGAGTATAACACTTTGCAAAAAGATATTCTTGTCAATTTCCCTAAGATAAACGTTTTGTTGATGATGATCTGACAGCCCTAATTGACCGGTCTCACGGTCAAAATGATGGAAGTAAATCGTGTAACTTGCATTTAAGTGAACATAGGGAGGAAGTTGAACTTATGACGTTCACCTTTTTGTTGCATATCATACACCACTAAACCACCAGCACGGGAACCTGTTAACAATGACAATGTCATCAATAGTCAATAGTCAATACTCATGTTACAAAAAGGTTTGGGCCTTTAGCTGATCGACCCGGCCCCGTTAGTTTCTAGCTCTTTCCTCAAACAACAAATCCAATGGCAATGTGCCACGTAACACGACATAACTACCGGCTTCATAAGATGGGCAGCTTAAGTAGTACAGTATGATGATATAGAATTTAAAACCAAAAATAATTAAGAAGGCACAAATTTCAAACTTTCAGTGTACTGTACCGTGATTAAATCAAAAGTCCAACATGCTTATAACTTGTGAATTAATATTTCATATATATATATATATATATATGTACAAATAGCTTCTAGAGGATTGTGTCGGTTGTAACATATGTGAATCCCCTCCCCAACCGATTTTTTGAGTTTTCGA
The DNA here is from genome assembly GCA_963422505.1 of Pseudognaphalium luteoalbum. NCBI lineage: Eukaryota > Viridiplantae > Streptophyta > Magnoliopsida > Asterales > Asteraceae > Pseudognaphalium > Pseudognaphalium luteoalbum. Next base: position 25,045,774 of record OY730193.1, read on the forward strand.
GTTTATTTATGCCATGAAACAACACGCAACATGGGTATAGCTTATTAATACGTTACAGAAACCGTTACTCAAGTCCATTTCTTTTACCGCCACATTGACAAACACAACCTTTTCTATTAGCGTCGATATGTAAATATTGAATCATGGCTCAAAGTATGTTATGTGCATCAAACTTTAGTTTGGTTATGCGTATGTCAAACTTCAGATTGATGGACTTTTAGTTTATCTATTGTATGTTTATGAATTATCGCTGACGTGGCATCTTGTATTGATGATGTGATGATAATGTGACATATGACTTGATGACTTATAACGTAATCAAATATACCATATAAGACATTTGTTACATATATACAATATCAATAGCTCTTGATACACAATATATACACATAATAGACCTTAATAGTAATAAAATACGTACATTCTAGATAGGGGCGAACCAGAAAATTAAACGGAAGGGGGCGGAATCGAAAAATTATGAAAATTACACCATAATATTCAAAATATTATCCTCTTCGATTTGTCATCCCTTAAAATATACTTTTGACGAGTTTTTTTCCTGATATTTTGATGGGTTTCACAAATTACTAACACAATGCGTTAAAGTGCTGCATTTAGAGTTTAGGGTTTGGGGATTATGGTATAGGGTTTTGCAAAACCTTAAACCCTAATTCACAAACACTAAACCCCAAACTTTAAACCATAAACGCTTACAAAACTCTAAAACCTAAACATTAAACTCTTATAAACCCTAAACCTAAATTAAATGTACAACCAAACACTAACACATATGTTAGTAATTTGTGAAACCCATCAAAAACGGGGGGAAAAAACTCGCCGAAAGTATGCCTTAAGGGATGGAAAATCGAAGAGGATAAAATATTGAATTTTATGGTGTAATTTTTATAATTTCGATTTACAATTTGTGAGATAATTACTTAATAAGATTTTGGGGGTAAATGAGTTTTTGTACAAATGATACAATCTCATTGTAATTTTTATTGAATTTTGTATTATATTGAATTTTTCTTTGTAGAAGTTATACTTTTTTCTGTAATATAATACGTAGTACTAATTAGTCATATATTCACGATGATGATTATCATCATATATCATCAACTATCCAGTCACCGAATCTAGCTTTGTGATAATTTAAACGCTTCAAAAAATAATTATTTTGTTTATTTATATTCGGAATAAACCAAACATTAATACCAACTTGACCAAACTAATATTAGATGTTAAACTTGTTTCTTTTAAAGCTTCGTGTGCTAAATCTTTGTGATGTTTTAAACGCATCAAATCAATAAACCATCAATCAGTATCTATGAAAATTTCATTAATAATTGCGCTATATATACGATTATCATTTTATTAAAGGTGAGGTGCACAAAGACCATATCCATTGGTTAAGTGGTTTGGAACCGACGCTCGTCAGTCCAACCGACACCAATGGTAAGGGTTAGTAGCTTTTGCTCGTCACTTTATTTCGTAGGATACCCGACGTTTGTCAGGTTTTTTTTTCTTTGTGTGTATAAAACTAAAGGTAAATTGCTAAATTTGAGATTTAAAAATTAAAGTGGTATGTCACCGATGATAGAGGTCCGCCAGTTTCAGTTAGTTTTTGAAAAAACTGATGTGACTCAGTCAGCTTTAATCACCATTGAGTATGGTCTAAAATGTATCAAACTAAAGTCCAAGTTTTTTAATGTATATATATTCATCAATAAAAATTCTTATCGTGTGTATCAATGTTTCAAAATTCAAATATTGCTATTTGTATGCAGTTTTTGACATGTTGATTTGTACTGATACCAAATGGTGGTAATTATACATATGACCAAATTACATACAAGTAGTAAAAATCGAAAGTTAAATACACAACACAAGCTTATTACATTTTAGTTAGATTCATAAAAAGATAAGAAAATGCGGTTCTCTCCACATCATATCGTTGGTATGTATATAATACATGACAGAAAATTGTAAGACAATAATAAAATGGAATTAAAGAGGACGAAGATTTTAACAAGAAAAAACAAATAGGTTGATAAGGGTATGGGCATGATGACAATTTTATGTAGGCTTCATGGGTTAGTCCCCCCTCTTAAAAGCATAAGAAGGCTACAAAACCCCACCCTGTTCACTGGATCTCATGGCCCATATTCACCCACTTTTTATGTTTTTAGTATTTGTTTTTAAACTTTTATTTTTTCTTAGATCTTCTATCTTCTATATTATTATTAGAAACAAAGATAATGACAATTCAGGGAAGAAGGGTTTATATTAGTTTGTATTTAAATCATAATGAACTTAATATTCTCCGAATTTACTTGATCGCCTAAATATTAGTAAGTACGATCATTTCATGCATGCTCAAAATTATTAATGATAACCCTTACAAGATCGAGTTCACTAAGAAAAATGCAAATGAATTCACCAACACAATATGATGAAAACGGCGTTGATATTTAATTTCTTTTATCAAATTTTAATGATGGTGTTTGACAAACTTAGGTAAATATTCACTTCATGTCTACAATGAGATTTGACCCACAATGTTTCACCAAATATCTTTTAATGTCTATTAATATTTATTTATATTGATATTTGTGATTTGTAAAATACAATTTATGCCTTTAGACTCTAGTAACTTTTTTTATTTATATGTATATATAATATAATATATTAATGAAAATAAATAATATACTCCATCCATCTCAAAATAAATGTAGTGTTTCAGTTTTGAAAGTTATTCTTTTTCAACTTTAACATTAAACATCTTTGTTTATGTTATATAATACATTATGAAAATTATACCAATGGAAATACACTACAAACCCAATTCATTTATATATTCTTCATCAAGTATTATATAATATAAACAAAAAAAATATTTAAAGTCGAAGATAAAAAAAAAAAGATTCAAAAAGACAAAACATGATACTTATTATAGAACGGAGGAAGTATATAATATAAACAATTCACCTCTACTCCACCCATCAACTATCGTACAATATTTCCTCCTCTAGTCCCCTACCCGATTATTTCGACCATTTTATATCTCACTTTCATGATTTCATCTTAAATTCAATCATTTACACAGCGACCACTATTACATAAGGTCGACATTGGCCCCTGCTTTTATAATTTTAAATTTAAATTTAATTTTAATTAGAATGTGTTTCGGAGAAAAAGAAAAGTTAGTTATAAGGATATATAAATTCAATGAAAAGATGTATCATACTTAAGTCAAGAGCATTAATAATATATTTTTCATCCGCCAGAATATCGGCAATGACGATGGCAGCCGGAAACCGACGCTAACAAGTGGGGGCGGTGGCTGGTGCTCAACTAACATCGTAGCTATAAATTAGGTGCATCATAGGTATAAGTTAGATACATTATAATTACTTCCATTATCTTCCTATTCTCCTAATTAAAACATCTTTTGCATTATATCCTGTTCTTTTGATTAATTCTATTGTATGTAACAAACTTGTAAATATCGTCTATTGTATGTAAAATTTCATTTTTGGGTAATACCAAATTACAAAAAATTTCTTATTTGACCTTATCGTAAAACATACAATAGAATAAATTAAAGGTATGTCTCATACAAAAGTAAAAAATGTATAATTTAATACATAGTGAAACAAATAAACCCTTTAATTAATTAAGGTACGTTATTAAAATTTTGTAGATTGTAATATTGTATGATGGTCTCTGTCTCTCTGATAGTGTATACATATTTGGGCTTCCAATATAATGAGGCCCATGAACTTTTATGTTGGGCTGCCGCTTTCCTATATAATGAGGGAAACTATAGCTTATCTCAAGAACGACTAGTAAAAACAAAACACACTTGATAATATGAAAAGGAACCTCCATCCCTTCAAACCCATCTTTTTAGACGATAACCTTCAAACCCATCTTTTTAGACGATAAATAAAGCGGTTCTTACCAGCCAATATCTCATTCAACATAGATGTACTTAAGTGATATCATAGTGTAACAAACCGATCACACCCTACATGTACTTAAGTGTAGATATATGTTTGACCGGTCTTTAGGTAGGACCTATGTTGAGAGGACTAGTGGCACGTGTCACCGTTCCATTGAGTTGAAATAGTGATCAAATTCTAGCATATTTGCATGTGACATCATCAGATTTCTCTTGTGCTATCACTCGATTGAGCAAAGAAGAAGAAGATAATTTACATTTATTTGTGTAACTTTTTTAAGAAAATTTGAGCAAACCATATGAAAAGAAAACTAGATAAAAAGGTAAACCATGTCTAATGAAGGAGTTTTAAGAGCATCTCCAATGCTCCTACATGGAGGGTTTAAAGTTTTCTATGTCATCACTTAAAGCACCAAATTCCCACTGCAACTGTTGTGCGCACAAAGTGTAGTCCAAATAGTTTTGGACGATGCTTTGGACGGACTGGTAGGGCCCTCATTTCATTTGGCTTTTAATTCTTATATTTCTTGTCTAAATTGCTTGTTGAATACCCACATTGGTATATTTGAGATGACACTCTGTGAGTCAATACCATGCCACATTAATGATGATATACACGTAGTATCTAAACTAATAATTATTATGTTTCACTAAATAATTTTACTAAATCTATTATATATGGATTTACTATTGATTTTTATTGTTTAAATATATAATATGTTTGTATACATATTTAATACTGTACTTCATAAGTTTTATCATTTAAAGAAATGTTATTGTATTAGGATAATGATGTGGTAAAACTTTAAATTTTATACAGTTTAATGGGTTGTAGATGTTTGTATAGAAAAGTTTAAAGTTGATGTGACAAAACTTTGAATGCAATGGATTGGAGATGCTCTAAGTGAGGTTCGATGAAAGAGATAACATATGTTTTTCAAAAGTCCCTGAACTATTTAATATTTTGTTAAAAACTCACCAATCTTAAAACCTAAACTACAACCCTACAAAATTTAATGTCCTATCAAAATATACCCTTTTTTTATCATTTGAGTTACTACGTGAATTCTTGGTTTTTACTTAAAAAAAAATCAATGAATCCTAAATTAATAAAGTTTAAACGATTTTGATACGACAAGTTTTAAATTGAATTTTTTCACCTACTATCTAACGTGCTCATATTTCTTTGTGTATGGGTAAATATTAGTGTCATCGTTTTTAAAATTTTATGTTTTCGCCACTCTCAATCTCCATAGTATATTTTCTAGTTATAGTTTGAATAATCAAATTAGAGCAAAAATTAAAGCAAAGACAATACAATATCAATAGTTTTAAAAGAAGTTTTATTAAAACTAGTGGGCCTTATGTGTTTTTATAAAATAGTGTTTATATATATATACATGGGAAGTAAGGTTCAAATGAGTACATCAACTTTAAGTGAGAATGAAGAAACCAACATATTTCTATCATGTGTCACTTTATTCTCTCTCCTTCACATTTTTAAAAATTAAATATCTCACAAACGAGTAAGTCGAAAAATCATGAAAATTGCACCATAAAATTCAACGTTTTCTCCTCTTCGATTTGCCGTCCCTCAAGGTATACTTTCGACAACTTTTTTTTCCTTCTATTTTTTGGTGGGTGTTACAAATTGGTAACACATGTGTTAGTGATTGGTTGTACATTTAATTTGTGGTTAAGGTTAGGGTTTAGGGTTAGGGTCAGGATTTAGTAGGGTTTAGGGTTTAGTATGGTTCAAGGTTTAAGGTTTAGAATGATTTAGGGCTTAGGGTTTTGTAAAGCGTTTAGGGTTTAGGGGTTAGGGTTTGAGGTTTGGTGTTTCGGGGAGAAACCCCAAACCTCAAACCCTAAACACTAACCCCCAAACCCTAAACCTAAACGCAACACTTTAACACATGTGTTAGCAAATGTGAAACCCACCAAAAAATATGAAGAAAAAAAAATTCGTCGAAAGTATGTCTTGAGGGACGGCAAATCGAAGAGGAGAAAATGACGAATTTAATGGTGCAATTTTCATAATTTTTCGATTTGTCGTTTGTGAGATAATTGATGTTGGGGGTAAATGGGTTTTGTACATGTGGAACATTTTCTTTGTACACATGGCTTGATATCATTGGTTCCCTCATTCTCACACTTATTCCTATTCTCATTTGAACCCCACTCTTTATATAGAGAAGATCAAGAAGGAGGAAAAATTGGGGGAAGGATGGAAATTATTCTCAGTCACACATTCTGGTCAATTTAAAAGTCAATACGGTGGTATTTTTGTAAATAACTTGAAATCTCCTCCCAGCACGTTAACATGCATTTCAAAAGCATGTTAATCAAATTACAATTTAATATACATAAACATTCATTTATCATGAATATTAACTTATATATGGTATTTATATTAATAAATATAGTACTGTATAATAATATATATTAGTTAAGATTCATCTTTAAAAATTTTACTCCATCCGCCCAATTTTATTGTCCATCTTTCCCTTTTGGGACGTCTCAAAATAATTGTTCACTTTCAATTTGAACCATACAAAAAGCATTTAAGTGGAGAAAAATAAAATCTTATTAGTCAACACACTAATCAATGTACTTTTCTTAAACTGTGTGCATATTGAAAGTGGACAATTAAATTGGAACGGAGAAAGTAATATCTTACTTTTTTTTAGTTTGCAAGATTTTCACTGGTGATGAATGTTAGCTTAAACTCCCTCCGTCTCAATTTTATTGTCCCCAGACAAAAAATACGTAGTTTAAGAAAAATATCACTATCTCTCTTACTTTTTGGTAACAATACAATTTTACTTTTACTTTTTACCTATCCTTTTATCTTACATATATAAATTATGGGCAAAAATGAACTTTATCTCATTATTCCTTTATATCTATGGAAGTGGACAATTAAATTGGGACATCCCAAAAAGGAATACTGGACAATAGATACGGGACGGAGGAAGTATGTGTTATTGACAATGATAAACACTTTAACATTCATTTACAATGCATATTAAATGATACATGCATGGTATTATACACAATGATAATAATAATAATAACATTCATTTACGATAAATGTAACCGATATACATTATTATATACTAATAATATTATGTTATCACATTCAATTGTGTGTAATAGCATATATACATTTATATTCATCATAAATGAATGTTTAGAACTATGAAGTTGTAATTTTGATAACATGCATTTCAGATGAATGTTAACTTTCTGGGAATATTTTGAGTTTGTGAAATTCGATTGTAATGATGACCATAATTCGATTAATTACTCATTTATATGTTTTTTTACAAAGAAATTCGTTTAATTATATTGTTTTCATCACCAAATCAAAATTTTCTCAAAAAACCCAAAAGCTACACCAAATTCATAATTTTGGATGAATCCGAATTATGACGAATTGAAGATGTGTATGAATTGTTTGATGGATTCGAATATTTATAATGTTTTTGATTGAAGAATCATTGAACTACATGCTTTAATTTTGGATTTCAGGCAAAAATTGAGAAAATGAGTATTGTAGAAGATGTGAGAAAATAAGTGGTTGTGGTTTACTTCCCTCCTTTCAAAATTAGGGAGTTGATAAATACAACAAAAAAAATTATACTTACACCACAAGGTACAGCAGTTTCTCCATATAGTACAAGTATACCATTGCATTATTTTGATGTTTGAATCATTATTTTTGTTGCATTTATCAGCTCTCCAAAATTAAACCACAATAATTTATTTTCTCACATCATCTACAATACCCATTTTCTTAATTTTTGCCTAAAATCCAAAATTAAAATATGTACTTCAATGATTCTTCAATAAAAAACATTGTAAATCTTCGAATCCATCAAATACATTCATACACATCTTCAATTTTTCATAATTCGAATTCATCCAAAATTATGCATTTGGTGTAACTATTGGGTTTTTTGAGAAAATTTTGATTTGGTGATGAAAACAATAGAATTAAACGAATTTCTTTGTAAAAAACATATACATGAGTAAGTAATCGAAATATAGTGATCATTACAATCGAATTTTACAAACTCAAAAAATTCACAGAATGTTAACATCCATCTGAAAATCATGTTATCAAAATTACAACCTTATAGTTCTAAACATTCATTTCTGATAAATATGAACGTATATATGCTATTACACACAATTGAATGTGATAACATAACATTCATTAGTGTATAATAATGTATATTAGTTATATTTACGACAATGAATGTTATTATTATCATTTTGCATAATTCAATGCATGTATTATATAAATATGCATTGTAAATGAATGTTAAAGTGTCTATCATTGTCAATAACACATATAAGCTAACATTCATCACCAGTGAATCTTAAAAACTAAAAAAAAGTAAGATATTAAATTAGAATCTTTACTAATATATATTATTATACAGTACTGAATGTTAAATTATAATATTCGTTAATATAAATAACATATATAAGTTAATATTCATGATAAATGAATGTTTATGTATATTAAATTGTAATTTGATTAACATGTTTTTGAAATGCATGTTAATGTGTTGGGAGGTAATTTCAAGTTATTTAAAAAAATACCACCACGTTGACTTTTGAGTTAACCAGAATATGTGGCTGAGAATAACTTCTCTCCTTCCCCCATTTTGTTATTTCCCTCTTGATCTCCCCCTATATATATATTTATATATATACACATATAGGGTAGTGATCAAGAGAACACTTCAAAAATAACTTCTCTCCTTCCCCCATTTTGTTATTTCCCTCTTGATCTCCCCTATATATATATTTATATATATACACATATAGGGTAGTGATCAAGAGAACACTTCAAAAATAAGTACGGTAAGAACACTTCATAAATGCATAATTAGCCAACAAAATCATTAGATTCACACTCATACATCTCAAATATGTGTAGAAAAATTGATTAGAATAGATACGAACTTTCGAAAATACACAAAAATCGAAAAAATGATTGATGCACAACTATAGAGATAATCGTGCATCAATCATTTTTTTCCGATTTTTGTGCATTTTTAGAGGTGTGCATTTGTTTTTCTTTTCATATTTGAGATGTATGACTGTGAATCTAATGATTTTTGTTGGCTAGTTGTGCAATTATGAGGTGTTCTCACCGTTCTTATTTTTAAGTGTTCTCATTTGATCCAAACTCTCTCTCTCTTTCTATATATATATATATATATATATATATATATATATATATAGTCCTAGGTTCAAATGAGAAGGCTACTTTTCGTGAGAAGGTGAGAAGCACTTTAAAATCAATTTTTAACTATGTAAAACATGTTATTTTACAAATTTTTCTTCATAGCTTCTTTTTTAAATAACTTTTAGAAGTTATTTTTCAAATAATTTTTTTTTGACATTTTATTTTTTTTTAATTATTTTTAATTAATTTTTTTATTCATAATAATCACATTTTATAACTTGATAATCACATGAATAATATGTGATTATCATGCCATATTTTGTGATTATCTCGAACACATGATAATCACATTATATTAGAGAATAATCACATGTGATTATCATGTTATATTTTGTGATATCTTCAATAATCACAACAGTAACGACTGTAAAATTAGTTCGAAAAAAAAGTTAATATTTTTTATTTATATTTATATCATAGCTTCTAAAAGTTATTTTAATAGTAATCATTGAAAAAGTTTTACAGGAAAAAGTGTTTCGAATAGTTAAAAAGTAGTTTTGAAATGCTTCTCACATTCTCACGAAAATTAGCCTTCTCAATTTAACCTACATCTCTCTCTCTCTCCCTCTCTCTCTCTCTCTCTCTCTCTCTCTCTCTCTCTCTATATATATATATATATATATATATATATATATATATATATATATATATATATATATATATATATATATATATATATATATATATATATATATACAGGTAATCTCAAATCTATAACTCTAGTAACTTCACAATAAAATATAAAGTGTAACATTTTACTATTATTACATTTTACAATACAAAAACAATAAACTTATATATACATATATATGATATGATATGATGATTGTCATGGATGTATAATATACCACATGCAAAGTGGTATGGGCAAGCATTACGTACGAAATTAGAGTTGAAAGAAAGCCATATCGGAGTGTATATATATTTAATTTAATTAACATGTCACATGCCCTTCCAAGATGTTACAAAACATAAGGTTCCTCATAGGTGACATGCCCTAAACTTGCTTCTCAACCACCCTACATGTCTTTTATTTATTATAAATAACAATATAAATTAATTATTAGTTATTACTATTATAATTCGTACTATTTTAAATCTGAAAACAATATTTGAAAAAAGAGTTGTTAAAAATCTTGCTTAAGCCATGAATATGACGCAGGTAAAAACGAATTAATTATGTATCTGTGTTGATTCTGAGTTTTTGCTTTTCTACGAGGATATGATCATGTGATGCACGCAGGTACGAAATACGCATAAAATGTATCATGTATGTATTGTTGTAAACTTGTAATAAAACATAAAATCACATTATTATTAAGAGTAATAATTAATAAATGGTCAACTTTTGGTTAAAGCCTCTTCTAAGGTTTCCTTATGTTGGTTTGTTGAGGCTTGAGTATGTGCAAGAATTTAATTAGGCCATAAAAAAGGTTTTTTTTTATAGAAGAAAAATCTTTAACAACCTTTCGTAAAATTAAAAACAAATAAGGCCCACTAATTTCAATAAAACCCCAATGGGCTGATTTAGCAGTGGGCTTTAAGGTGGTCCATATAAGTTATAGAAAACACCAACAGTTGGAACCCAATCGGAGGATTTAACACACTTTGACAGGTAACCCGGAAGTTGGAATATGGAACCGATTTTAATTTGGGACTAGTATCTCCACATGTACTTAACTTTGACCCAATCTTTCTTAATTGTATGTACCAACTATTTTTTTTTCTATTGTGTGTACTTATCTTTCGAAAAGTGATTATGAATGCATTTTTTGACCTTTTATACCCTTAGCCGGTAAATTCAAACTCGTTGTATACATGGCATAAACACGTCAGATCAATAAGCTTATGTGGTTAATGAAATAACTCAAAGAAAGTCATATCCAAACAATGTTCGATTAACTTCAACTTTGTACTCAAAATTCCATTAATTTTATCTACAAATTAAATGAAATACAATCCTAAAACTAATAATCGATAAACAAACCAAGCTTGAACCTAATGTGGTTCAGTTAATAAAACAAGAACCGTCAATTATAAAAGCCGCTGTCATTCGAGATCTCCGACGTGTTGCAAGTCGTTGATGATGGGGTGTTGTGTCGGAGCGAATTGTAGGTCAAACGGCTGTTAAGCAACACATTAACAGTGAGCGCGGCGCCAGAAACCCGCAACTCCAGTGTTCATGATCCATTCTTAACTGGCCGGAATCATGGATTTGAACTTGTGACGATTCTTCGTCGGATCTGATCGGAAGATAGAGTAATGTCTAGTTGGTGGCTGTGTTTAAATTTGGTTTAATAAGATGCTAATAGAATCGTGTGTTTTTATTTAGATTTGTTGGTTAGGAATTTTAGATTCCGCATACATGCTAAAGGGAATGATTTCACAGAAAATAAAAAATGTTAAAAGGAATGATTTGCTGGTTAGGAATTTTATTTAGTTGTCGGTTTCTTCGATTAGAGATGAAGAAAGAAGAAAAGGAAAAAAAATGATAAAAAAGGAAATGTTTTTTTTCCCTTCTGGATATGACGTGGTCTTACATGTGGCTGGTGACTAGGCATACAAAATGCTAACCGGATACACGTAGGATGAGAGGAGGTAAAGTGCATCAAGTATGAGTTTTAACAAGTTATATTCATACAATAGAAAAAAATTTAGTTAGGTATACACAATTAAAGATCGGGTCAAAGTTAGGTGCATTTTCAGATATTAAACCCTTTAAATTTTGTAGTTGATATATGTTTATGTAAATACATACTAATTATATACTCACTCACGCTAAGTGACGGGATTTGAAGTTCATTACAAATGATATCAGTGTTTCGATGATCGTATTACGCTCATTTAATGGTTTTGTGATGGTAAAAAGATTTGATAATAGTTAATGCGTGATTATAAAGTGGAATCAATCTATTTTAGATTCATATAATTTGGATAATTCTAATATGGAATATATTTCAATTTGTTGATTATATAATTAATGGGTTTAGTATCTATAAATGTATCAAATTTGGACGCGATCTTAATTGTGTATACCTAACTATTTTTTTTCTATTGTGTGTACTCAACTTTCAAAAAATGTATTTTTCATGTATTTTGATGATGTGTCATTTGTTTACGGTGCCACTTGTCAACTTTACAGATCGACACATCATCAAAAGTGATACAAAATACATGAAAAATATACTTTTTGAAAATTGAGTACACACAATAAGGGAAAAAAGTTAGGTACACATAATTAAGATCGTGTACAAGTTTGATGCATTTTCAAATACTAAACCCTATAATTAATGGTTAAACTGTAAGGGTATAATAGAAATATTGCATCTTTGAATTATAAGTTTTGTTATACAAAATAGAAAACTCTCTAATGTTAGATAAATATACAAAAATATTTTGATTTTTAATAATTCAATGAAAATAGAATTAATCACTAATCAAGATATCCAATTCTATCCGGTACAGTTAACAGAAAATCATCATATATTGAACTCATTTCCCCCTCAAATACAACATTACAACGCTAGTATTATTCTCCCTCCTTTTTAGTATTATTCTCTACCATCTCTTGCCATTTTAGAAACCTTAACATCCATGATTCAGCTAGAAAACAAATAATAACCACAAATTTACTCAAGACCGTACATCTTCCTAATCATTATAACAAAGTTCAATATCTTTTCGGGGTCGGTCAAAGATTCGGAAACAGTTTCTCGAGCCCATGATCGAGTGATCCACGCTGCCAATTTCGGATAGTGATCCTCCACTTTAAAGCCACCGTACTTCTCATAAGCAGGGAACCATGAGGTTAAACCTATGAGCAATATGTCCACGAAACCAAAAGTGTCACCGTTGAAGTAATCTTTTTCGCCCAAAGTTCCATTCAAGTACATTAAGATGTCGAGGAACTCTTTATTAGCAGCCTCTACCTCATCTTCCCGTGAGCTCCAAATCGCTCGACCTGCTGGATAGACCTATCGTATACATATCGAGAAATATAAGCTTCTTCAGTTTTTTTTGAGTTTACATATAACCACAATTAGCTATATTTGACTAAACTTCCATTTACAAGGGATTAGTCTTTGAAAAAGTAATGAACTGACGGTATATTGTGTGTATTCAAATTCATTTTTGTCAGTTGAGCGGATCGAACTTTACAATTATTGTTATTTTATGCATCCGACCCAATATGACTTGCGATTACTAACATGGCACATGCTTTTAAGAGCGGGCGATGACGTGGCAACGTGTACTACATCATCAAAAATACCAGGTATTGAATGAATAAGTCATTAGATACATATAGTACCATCAATTGAAATGTTTGATACACACGATAGACTAAACTGAAGTTGAATACATAATTGACAGGTTATATATCTTAAATAAAGAAAAAAATTATTAAGTTGTGTATTCTTCTTAAATTACCGTATCAACAACCAACCTAATAGGGATTAATATAAAATATGATGAAGATAAATATGCAGTTAATTGCATATAGGATACGTGCAACAAAGATAATTGTTAAGGAGAATTAGTTTTGATCCCTTTAACATCATAAACAAACATGAGATATCCTTCTTGGATATGATGTTATACTCTTAACTGCACTTAACGTTTTCTCAAATTCTAGTTAGTTTTTATGAATTATAAGGTTATGTGGTGAAATTGAAGTTGTTTGTAAACAACTGAGTCAGTTGAACTGACCCAACCTATATTAACCTTACACTCGTTTCAAACCATTACCCGTACTTTTTGTCACCTCTAATTACTAAAGGTGAACGTGCCCTGTTTTGTCACCTTTAGTTACTAGAGGTGCCCGTTTTCCTTGTATTAGTGAGTGTATTCCCACATCTAGCAAACGACTTACCTTGCGATCAATGTAGTCAGCCCAGAACCTCGCTCGGGATTTCTCATATTCACAAGCGGGAAAAAAGGGTTTTGCAGGCCAAACTTGATCAATGTAAGTGATAATGTTAGTGGACTCGGCGATGGGCTTATCGTCGTGCAACAGCACAGGGACTTGTTTGTGGACAGGGTTGGATTTGAGCAATAACTCACTCTTTCCATTCATCAAATCATCTTCTAAGATCTCTTCATAAGCAATATCTTTCTCAGCCAATGCAACTTTTACTCTCATACAAAAGGGACTAGCCCACATACTCACAAGCTTCACATTTTCTTTGCCCATTTTTTAGGTATCGAATTTTCTTTGTATTTTTTTTATTTTATTTCAATGATGGTGAAATTATGCATGATGTTTTATGTTTAAATAGGAGATGTCACATTGGAGCTCATTGTATTTATCGCTGCAAAGCTTTGGTTTTGCCACATGCAAGGTTTGTTTCTTCGCAAACGGTAAGTGAAGAAAGCTGACTTTATTACAGCACATCATTAGTAACCTTAGACAGAATCGCCTCTTAATTTTTTATTTTTTTTAGATAAGTGTGTATATAAATCTTTAATTATATGTTTGTTTGTTTTTTTATTAAAGTAGAATCCTACGATATTTTACGATCTCAATCTTGCAAAGATAAAAATGATCTTGGGTGAGATCCCGATCTTGACAACCTTATTAATTAGATTTTTATATGACAAGTTGACAACCAAGCATTTAGTCATTGGACTTTAAGTGGGCAAGTAATAAAGAACACGCTAGGAGTTTTACCTTTTAGTGTCAGAATTAGATATTTGCTGATGTTTCTCTATCGGTACGTTTACTTGCCGAAAAATGTAAACGTTTCAGTACGAATAAGAACAAACAGAAGTTTAACGATCTTTTCACGATATTTTCCATATTCATTTAATTCGGTTAAAAATATTCCTAGTATTTCAACAATTGGTAGAACATAATAGTAGTTGTGGTTTGACTAGCTGACTCGTTGTTCGATTCTTTAATGTTATACCCAAAAAAAGATAATTTGTGATTTGAGTAACAAAAAAAAAGACGTTGAACTTGTTTCCATCAAAGTAAACATTTTATAAAATGTTCTCACGTTATTTATTATAACCGGTCCGGTTCCCGGTTCAACCGGTGAAAACCGGAAAACTGGCCGGTTCATTGACCAGTCAAACTATGCCCAAAACCAATTTTGTACCGGCTAGAAATCACTAAAATCCCAATCAGACCGGATCGGTGTACCCGGTTTTCAAAACATTGATTATTCTAACTTCTTTTTATTCTCTTTCCATTAAGAGATGTAAACAACCATGACCCACAACATATTACTATATTTAAACCAAAAGGATTTGCAAACTACTATAATCTTGATTTATTCAAGACCATACAGCTTCCTAATCCTTATACAGAAGTTCATGATCTTTTGGGGGTTGGCCAAAGATTCGGAAACAGTTTTTCTAGCCCATGAACGTGTGATCCATGCTGCCAAATTTGGGTAGTGATCCTCTAACTTGAACCCACCGTACTTCTCATAAGCAGGGAACCACGAGGTTAAAGCTATGAGCAATATGTCCACGAAACCAAAAGTGTCACCATTGAAATAATTTTTGTCACCCAAAGTTGCATCCAAGTACATCAAGATGTCGAGGAACACTTTCGTAGCAGCCTCCACTTCATCTTCTTTTGACCTCCAAATGGCAAGACCTGCTGGATAGACCTTTCATATACATATAGAGAAGTATAATGAGTTTGTTTAGTTGTTTAAGTTTACACATAAGTTAATAAATAAGCTATATATTTTACTACACTCTTATTTGTAATGTAGTTCTACTTAATGTGAGAAAACGAAAATGGAATTGTGAATCTAACACAATATTGTTGTCAAATAGTGACTATTTAATAAGTGTATGCCCACATCTAGAGAACAAGTTACCTTGCGGTCAATGTAGTCACCCCAGAACCTTGCTCGGGATTTCTCATATTCACAAGTGGGAAATAAGGATATGGCAGGCCAAACCTCATCAATGTAGGTGATGATGTTAGTGGACTCGGCAATGGGTTTGTCGTCATGCAACAGAACAGGGACTTGTTTGTGGACAGGGTTGGATTTGAGCAATAACTCGCTTTTTCCATTCATCAATTCATCTTCTAAAATCTCTTCATAAGCAATGTCTTTCTCAGCCAATGCAACTTTTACTCTCCAGCAATAGGGGCAAGACCACAGACTCAAAAGCTTTACATTTTCCTTTGCCATCGCAGGTCACTTTTCTGTGTGTTTTAAGCAATAAGCCTTTTTTACGTTGATATAGGAAAATGTCACAGTAGATCTCATAACAATGTACTTATACACCACTACAAGAGAAGCTTTGTTTATGCCACATACAAGTTTGTTCAATTGCTAAAAGTTAAGAGAAGAAAACTGACTTGGTTACAATGTTAGCGTGAGCCGATCGAATCTATTTCACATTGTGTTGTAGATTCCCTTATATATATATATATATATATCTTATACTCAAAATTCGATTTTTGCGTGTTTCTTTTAGATTAAGAATAAACAGAAGTTTAACAAATAGAAAGAAAAAAAAGGACATTGAACTTGTTTTCCCTAATAGTAAAAGTTTAATCCTCTCAAACATCATTAAAAAACCCTTTATTAGTCTAACTCCTTTTTATACACTTTCCATTAAGAGATGTAAATGACCATGACCCACAAGATTTTATCATATAGAACCAAAGGATTTGCAAACTACTAATCTTGATATATTCTAGACCATACATCCTCCTAATCCTTTTAGCAAAGTGCCAAAGTTCATGATTCATTAAGGGTTGGCTAAAGATTCGTAAATAGTTTCTCTATCCCATGATCATATGATCTATGCTGCCGACTTCGGGTAGTGATCCTCCAACCCACCGTACTTTTTGTAAACAGGAAACCATGAGTTAGGCTTATGAACAATATGTTCACAAACCCAAAAGTGTCACCACTGAAATAATCTTTTCACCCAAAGTTGCATCCAAATACATCAAGGAACTCTTTTTTAGCAGCCTCTACTTGATCCTCTTTTGTACTCCAAATAACACAACCTGCTGAATAGACTGTTTTTTATCCTCTCGGATCAAACGAAACAAGTTAAATAAAGAAAGATTAAAAATGTAGATTGGTCATATGGTTTAAAAGGGTTGAATTGTTGAGGACCTACTTCATTGATTATTTTCGATTAATTGTTGTAACAACATAGATCTGTAGCCTAATTTAGCATACTTATTATGTAGGAACTTCAAAGAAATGGGTAAAGGGTGTTTTTTAAACAACTGACCCGCTTGAAATGGACCATATATATGCTCGTTTGGACCAATTACCCATATATTTTGTCACCTCTAATCACTAACGAAGCCCTTTTTTGTTACCTTAACAAGATGCCCGTTTCCTTGTAGTGGTTAGTTGGTGGCCACATCTAGATAATGACTCACCTTGCGTCCAATGTAGTCAGTCCAGAACCTGGCTCGGGATTTCTCATATTAACAACCGGCAATAAATGGATTTAGCTGGCCATACCTCATCGATGTAGGTGATGATGTTAGTAGACTTGGCAATGGGATTTTAGTTAAGCAATACCACAGGCACTTGTTCGTGGACAGGGTTGGATTTGAGCAATAACTCACTCATTTTTATCATCAATTCATCTCTAAAATCTCTTCATAAGCAATATCTTTCTCAGCCAATGCAACTTGTACTCTCATACACAAGGGACTAGCCCACATACTCTGAAAATATTACAGTAAGTTTTGAGTATGTGAATGTGAATCTCATTTTCAGAATTGGATATTTTTTTGCTGATGGTTTTTTTTCTCTATTTCCGGTGGGTTCCTAAGAGTGTGTGTTTAGTTGCAGAAAGTGAATATGTTTCTTAACTATCACAAACTAAAAGGAAAAAAAGTTCATCATTACCGATTTTCTCAGATCAGTAAAAGCTCGAGTTCTGGTTATAATTCACTGATGTACATAGTTTTTGTTTATTGTCAATCGCGCCAATTGGTAAGAAGTTAGAACATGGCGTTGGTGATCATACGTGGTTTGACTATTTGACTCGTCATTTAACTCTTCAATGTTTTACAAACAAAAAAAACATAAGTCACTCAACCAGATATCTGAACTTGATCAACTATCTTAAATAAAACAAACAAACATTGAAGTATTGAACTCATTTCTCCCTCAAACTAAACATAAATGCTCTCAAACATAATTGAAAACCCTTATTCCTCTAATTCCTTTTTATTCTGTATCATCTCTTCCCATTCAAGAGATATATTCAACCATGACCCACAAGATTTTATCATATAAAACCTGCATTCACACACAAAGAATCTTGATTTATTCAAGACCAAACATCTTCCTCATCATTCCAACAAAGTTTGTAATCTTTTCAGGATTGGTTAAAGATACAGAAACAGTTTCCCTAGCCCATGATCGTGTGATCCATGCTGCCAGTTTTGGGTAGTGATCCTCCACCTTGAAGTCACCGTACTTCTCGTAGGCAGGAAACCACGAGGTTAAACCTATGAGCAAGATATCCACGAAGCCAAAGGTGTCACCATTGAAGAAATCTTTGTCACCCAAAGTTCCATCCAAGTACATTAAGATGTCAAGAAACTCCTTCGTAGCAGCTTCTACTTGATCAGGTGGTGAGCTCCAAATGGCACGACCTGCTGGATGGACCTACAATATACATTCAGAGATTAGAGAGAGATGGCATTATTTAGTTGTTTGAGTCTACACATAAACTGTTTTTGCAATATATTGTAGTTGATTTGACAACTTCTTAATGAACTATGTACTTGAAGTCTACAGGTATGTGTAAAAAGTTTGTGACATACACCTGTAGTTACTACTTGTAGGGGTGAGTGTATGCCCACATCTAGAGAATGACTTACCTTACGGTTAATGTAGTCAGCCCAGAACCTCGCTCGGGATTTCTCATATTCACAAGTGGGAAAAAAGGATTTGGCGGGCCAAACTTCATCAATGTAGGTGATGATGTTAGTAGACTCGGCAATTGGCTTGTCGTTGTGCAAAAGCACAGGCACTTGTTTGTGGACAGGGTTGGATTTGAGCAATAGCTCACTCTTTACATTCATTAAATCCTCCTCCAAGATCTCTTCATAGGCAATATCTTTCTCAGCCAATGCAACCTTTACTCGCATACAAAAGGGACTAGCCCACATACTTATAAGCTTCACATTTTCCTTTGCCATCTCAGATCTGTTCAATTTTCTGCGTGTATTGTGTGTGTGTGTGTGTGTATTTTATGATTGTGAAAGCACAAAGCTTTCTGTTTAAATAGGAGAAATGTTATTGGAGCTCATCGTATTTAACGCCGTAACAGAAGCTTTGGTTTTGCCACATACATATTGTCTAGATGCAAAAAGTTAGAGAAGAAAACTGGCCGAGGGATATCATCGTATGACAAATTTGTACCAAAAACAAAATAAACAATTTGCAGATACAGTATTCAAATTTACAAAGTACTACACAAGAGTTAACGATTGTATATTGACTTCCAAGGTCAAATTAAATATTGAATAATGTAAAAACATCAGTTACATTAGGGTTGTAAAAAACCTCATAACCGAATCACCCCTTTGTAGAACTGTACAAGCGTGGGAGTAGTTGTACCTTGTACCTCATACCCAAATCACCCTTTGTAGAATGGTAGAAGTGTGGGACTTTGTCGGTATACAGGTTGTAATGCATGAGGTACAAGGTACAACTTGAAACGGCCACAACCTGGAGAAAAACATATAGATTGCGGGAAATTACAATCCTTGATGCACACGGTACAGGCTACACAGCATGAGTAATTCAGTATGTTGTCCAAAAAAGTCAACATTGCAAGAGCAACACATGGAGTAACAAATCAACTTTTCAAATTGTCATGGTCTTACTTCCATGTATTGAGCTTTCACCAGAATTTCAAGTCAAAACAACACGGCATAAGAATTTAGCAAGATTTCAGCCATTTCATTTGAATCATATCTTATCTACTAAATCTGATAAGAAAAACACAAACTTTTTACTAGTGAGTTAAGAGAAAAAATTACTCCAACGAATGTTTGACTATGCTGTACAATTTGATGCACGCTACTGAATTGGTGAGACGTATTAAAACAGAAGAACATAGGGCACTATACATAATATTGACATGTGTCATGTACCAACTAGTTTAGGAGCCTTGATGTACAGACTTATATGAAGGAAGTAATCCGGGTTCATTAAGTTGTTGACCACCCAAGAAAAAGGAATTTCCATTTTGGGTTCAATGCCTTGTATACGAAGAAGTTTGATCACGGGTTGATCTGATAGACATTGGGTTTCTACGATTTTCACTCCGGGGTCACTTTCATGTTCATTCTTGATATCTGATTTGATCGTGCTTACGGAATCAGGATAGAATTCTGGTAATATTGATTTTACTGCATCAAGCAAAGTAAGATACTTTCCTGCATAAAGTTTTAAGACGGTGAATAATGCTGTCAATTTCAACCCATCAATAAAGAAGATAAATTAAGGTTTGCATAGATATGAGATAACAGAAAAAACTATTCAAAAACAATAGCTATAACGGTAATAGGTTGAATGTGATGGAAGTCGTTTACACAGTATTCATATGCCTACATACTCTTAGAAAATCATATTATCATCTCAGAAGGCCATAAGAATATTAAGAACACTTTAACATTTATAAAGCTACATAAGATGGACAAAAAAGTGTAGTCAAGTCAACCCAAACTGACCCCTTGTAAACATCAAGTAGAAAGTGACCTGCTTTAATACAGACCTATATTGACATGTTACCAAGCTATCCACCCCACCCATTTTGAAACTTTCAAGGACGATGCAACTTACAGTAGCTACTTCATGCGTTGTAGTAGTAATGATACATGATACTGGTAATATATGGTGAATTTAAATAAGAATTAAAAAAATAAACACTCTTTGAACGAGTAAGGAGCAGCAAAGCACCAAAAACATTCATTTCAGCCTACCTTCTCCATTGAACTCAACAGGCCGGTTTATGTATGAGATTTGGTCCCAGCTATCAATATGTGGTGCTTCTTCTATGTCTTCAAAATCTTCATTGACAGTACAGAGATACAAGCGAACAGGGATTCTACCTAGCAAGAGCCCAAACAACAATTAAGGAGTGTCATTCTATAAGAAACCACACATTCTTTTGTGTCAAATTCAAACTATTAATAGGCATGCATCAGTATTTCTTTGACACCACAAAATAGTAAAATCGTAAATTATATATGAATATACTACTAAAAGATAAGATGTCCCAACAAAAAGAGATTATAAAACACTATGATAACAAATCTAAAAGCGGCATGGACACACGTACTTGCTTTTAGTGCTGTTGTTGCCTCTGTCTCATCAAGACTGTGCTGAGCTTTCATAGGAGATGGTTTTAATTTTTCAGAAAATTCATCTGAAACTATTCCAAGTTTGAGCTTGGATGAAATGCGGTTGTAGGTCTCCAGTTTACCTGCAAACAAGTCAGCACCTAGGTTGGAACACAACAAATGTTTCATAAAAAGAGAATTGAATATGACTGCCAACTATCATTTTAGACTTGTGAAACTAAAATAAAAAGCATGAACAAGGTTGTAATAATCGTTAGGCAGGGACTAATTGGCCGAGAACTTGTAGGGATTAATTGGACTGGACTTGTTTTACATTATATTATTATATAAAATTCAAAACTATATGTGTTATTATGGAATGGAACCATAAACATAAACATAAACATAAACATGACAAATAATTGTCTAGAAACATAAACATATGTAAACGTTAAAATACTTCAAGTTTGACCAAGTTTAATTCTGACCAATTTTGACCGATTAATTCCAACTTTGATCGAATAACCCCGACTTTGACCCGTTGACCGACTTTTAAGTCGGATTCAGGCTAGTCAAGTCGGAGTAGCCCCAAAATCCGATTAATCGGGGATTAATCCCGACTTTTACAACAGTGAGGAGAAGAGAATGCTACACATTTACATTATTAAATAGCATACCATTCATAACAGAGCGCCACAACTCAACCTGATCAGGGTGAGACATGTTCATAACATTCTTGCTGCTCCCACGAATAATATATGCAGCCTGACGAAATTAATAAATAAGTATAATTGTAAGATGTTGATCATTGGCATCATCAAATAAGTTAACACATCCATTTTGAATAATTGGTCATTTTCAAACCTCTTTTAATGAATTAATGTAGCTCCATTTCACACTCTCTTCTCCATCACAAGGAATTAAGACATTTCCAGGATATCCTCTAAAATGTACCTGCAGAGGATTAGAAAAAATATGATTCAAGTTATTTATACCATAAAAAAGTTTGGAATCTATAGAATATATAAATGAATGCTACACAAATTTTCTTTGGGAAAGAAAAGTAGAGCGTAGAATTCATATGGTTATAATGTGACCAAATGCTGTATGGTTGGTATTTAAATAAATCCAAACTAATTTGTAGTCAAAACCTTTTAGATCTCAAAAAGCAATTGTTATTATGTAAACTCAAACGTTATTTATGATTAAGGGAACTGTCAGTAAAGGCTATGGTAAATATGTAAGTTGTATATGTAATTTAGGTATGTTGTGTACTTAAATTTTCTCAGACTATATTTTCACCCTCCTAGCCGACCTTATACTCTATTGATTCCTGATATGATCAAATGTAAGTCATATTTTTTAGGCCCATTTTTAACAGGCAGCACTACCACATATCGAGATACAAACATTGTCACTCTATAGTCATCTTATCTACTCAGTTTGTTGCCAGACTGTTGTTGCCCTCCATCAGATAGTTACCAGTTTATCTTGTGCTCTTATCATCTTTGAGGTAATTTGTAGCTTTATCGTAAGTTATACATCTAATTAAAAAATATTTACCGGCGGTTATACATCTATAACTCGTTTATGTTTGCTGATGCATAGAACACAATTCCATCTGAAGAGGAGGAAGCATATGGAGTTCTAATAAAATATACCATTTCACACTAATGAAACAATACCACTGTCATTTTACATCAGAAGGTACCAAAGAAGATATATTAAGATACATACCGTCAAATTCCAAGGTCTTTCTGGTTCAGCACAGAGCAGATCAAAAAGAACTCCCGTTGGTATATACCTGAAAGTCGGGTATTATGGTAAGATCATAAGCTGAACCACTCAAATTTGAAGACATATCCAACAGCCATTTAAACACAGAGGCTAAGAAAATCTTGGCATGAGTAAGGTTATTATTAAGTTCTGTAAAACAGAAGATGTTTTCTCATATAGTATTCCATCAAATTCACTCTAATAAACCACACAGAGAACTTAGATGCAACTATTCAAGCATTTCTTAAGTGCACAACAATTGGCCAGATTTTAATCATATTAGTTCATCTTTGCAACAATAGTACAATACTTTTGTAATCGTATTAAGCCAATGGGTCGCGTATAACTTAAATGTTGACACTTCATCTACAAATATATATTTGCAATAAAAAAGTTCCATGGCCTAATGGTGCACTTAGTGGGTTATTGAGCATGATCAAGTCTTCAGGATTATGAAATCCTATATAGTATTCACCACATGGCATCATGGTGATTAAGGATGATTATACATAGTCTCACTGACAAAACACAATAAGGACTCCGTTTTTCATACCTAGGCTTGTTCATAAGATTAATCAGCACTTAAGTTATTTAATAACACGATTTTTACAAATGATTTTGATAGTTAAAACTTTATCTACAAGGGAGATGAGTGCAAAACAGCCTTTAAGACTGCATACAGTCGTTACAAGTTGTTAGCCATGCCTTATGGCCTATTCAGTTTACCCTGTACCATCCATAGATTCTATATATTTAGTGCTCAAAAGGTTTCATACCAGATATTATATAGGTTTATGTTTCAATATTATCTTTTTTAAGTTTATATACAATAGCTTCAAAACTAGATTAATAAAAAAATTATTCTGGTTTGCTCCTCCCACAATGATATAGGATGCTGCAATTTTGGAGATAGGAAGAACAAAAGCTCAAATCCATACTCGAAACATGATTCTAAATCAATTTTATAAAGAAAATAGTATACCATTTAAGCGGCAATCCTTTGTACTCAAACCAGATAGTGTCTACTCCAGGAGGAAGTGCACCACTGAAAAATGGCTTGAGTTGTGAAGATAACAGAGGTAGGTACCCTATCCGGGGAGCCAAGATCTACACTTACAAAAACAAAAGATATTGTTAGAGCTTCATCATAGAGTAGCTTTACATATACATTCAGTAATAGCATGATTTATGAAAACCCATATAATTGTTCAAACCAAAATGGCAGACTCAGCTACAACAATATATAGAGTACGCCAGGCATTGTCCCATGCAATATGTAAGAGCACAAAAGAACTGTACAACTGTAAGACATGGATATACACCCATCATGTAGCCCCCCTTAATCATCATTTCGAACCTATCCATCCTTTTGTGGCTACACATCCACATCACCATTTCATGCATACAAGAGAGAGCTAATTGTTCACACTGTTAGTGCCACACAAAAATAGCTATTATATATGGCAATTGTGTGACACCAGTACCACACATATGTTCATTGTTTCCCTTTCCATCAACTTCTCAGTGACAAGGTGTTCAGTAAAACATACAAGCGAATGCAGAAGTGACTCAAAATCCATCCAAGCATCATTATTGATTTAACTATCACCCAAATATCCAGTAGCACCGATAGAAGTCCAGCACATAACCTATGGTCAGTTATTTTTTAAATACATTATTGCACTTCCTGGCCAATATTTCTGATTTACAGATGGCACTTAAGAAAATGGTGTTTACTGATAAGAAAAAAGTCTCACAAGCATACTGAAGCAAATTATTTACATGATAATCACTAAATAGCTCAATTAGATTGCATATTGAATAAGATACAATTGAACCCTAATCATTTTGATAATGGTGTTTCACTTGTCCTATACAGTAAGCACGAGCCTCCACATAAGCCAATCTCCATCTATATCAGTTTCTAAAGTACGTGATAGGAATGCCATAATGATGTTCAGAGAGAGAGAAAAACGAAGAAAGATGAGAAGCAAACCAAGATTTCACATAAATATCATCCCGTTTACAAAAATTAGAAAATCACTTTACAGCCTTTTAGGCATAGTTCCTTCTTACCGGATAGTGTTTCCGGAACCAGATAGTACTACCATGGACAAGGACATCGCCTGTAAATCCATTGATAACATA
This sequence comes from Pseudognaphalium luteoalbum, assembly GCA_963422505.1. NCBI lineage: Eukaryota > Viridiplantae > Streptophyta > Magnoliopsida > Asterales > Asteraceae > Pseudognaphalium > Pseudognaphalium luteoalbum. Next base: position 25,071,232 of record OY730193.1, read on the forward strand.
TTCATAGAATTGTATGCCATGTTTGAATCTTTAGTAATTATGTAATAACTTTTTAACATAAAATAAAAGAGAAACACATAACATTCAAAAAAAAAAAAAAAACAGGAGAAGCCAACTTCCGGCTAATGAGAACTCAAATCTTTAGTTTCCAAAGTCCCATCTACTTATTGATTCTTTTCTCTTTCAATAACATAGAATTAAATTCCCCTATTAACACATAAACCAAATATGATCAAATTCTGGTTGCAGATCATATCTCAAATTCCCAACCGAATCGCCTTAAGCTTACTCTGATAGCTAAAAAAGGTACTACTCATTTCTAAACACCTAGTTTGCTAGAGATCAGCTCGTGTTCATTTATCAAGAGTTCACAACACCTTTTTGTACTCATTCCTTACTTAACCATAGTTTCAAGTTAATACTATCAACATTGAGCAACATATCTCAGAGGTAAGCTAGTTCATACCATCCACATCAACTGTATCTTAAATTACACACACTAATCCAACAATTTAAAAGTAGATCCATACCTAGGTTAAAAAATCACACCAAACAAATATTCAAATGCAAAATAAAACTATATACATATATAAGTATATAATGTTGCAACGTTGCATCTGCATTAAACAAAACTAGATTCGAACTTCGATTTCGAATTGTAGCTCGATAAATCCCCAATACACAAGTAGCGCTATCATTAAGTCTTAACAGAATCAATTAAGTTTTGTACACATATAACTAAGTAAGTATATATGCGTATATATAATATATATCACAATCAAACAATTGACTAAAAAGGAATTAAATGAATATTGTATGTATTGTAGAGAGAAAGGATACCAGAGCAGGTGATGGCGGTGGTAGTGTGGTGACTTCAGAATCGTGAAGATGAATTTGTAACGGAATTGCACCGTCCCAAACGTACTGCTGAGCTCCTTTTTCCATCGGAGTTATTTGTTTGCTTGTTTCGCCGGCGATCAACAAATCAATTCCGTCAGGTTTTGGTTTTATAATCATCACGGAAACGTGACATGTCCAGAATGATAATCAAACCCTCAGACTTTGTTCATATTACATTTCGTACCCTTAAATAATAAAAAGTTAAAAATCGTACCCCTTCATATATGGTGTAACGCTGGTGTTGTTTGTTTTTGTTAAAAACTTCTTACTCCGTATTACGGTAGACGAACTGATGAAGAGGCCATGAAGTTTAAATGGAAAAGTCAAAGTGGATGATTATTTGGGAAAGGGAAAAATGATTTTAGTTATTTTCATATACTACTGTATCATATTCGTGAATTAATTAAAGTGGTCAATACTACACATCCTTTTGTAGAATTAAGTTACTTCTAGTTTTTATTGATCTTAATTATACATTTGAATTCATTTTTTATATTTTGTCATGTCCATTGATCATTAGGATTTTGAAAAAACCTAAGGATTGAGATATGTTCAAATAACCTAATGCAATTTATAAATGTTTAAAATTAACGAACAATATTCAAATATTAAAAATGCAATCAAACAACTTTATATAATTCAGCTTTCAGATGTCAGGACCATCTCTTATTATAATCAATGCTTTGTAGACAAAAACCTCTTAAAATAACAAACAACACCTAAAGCCTAATTTGATTCAGAACGTGTGTTTTTATGCCATGATATGTGCGATAAATGAATTGAACCCATCTTTGAGGGGGTAAACGAAGTGGTTGACCATTTAGAGCCTCCGAATTTATAGGCCTAAAAAATATGTGTGTATGTGTAATTATAATACTATAATTACAAGCTTTTAATGCAATGTAACTTAGGGTTTATTTCTTTTGAGTTTATTGGACTTAATAGGCTAAAAAACTTATTCGGTCACCCAATAGGGACATTAGATCTTATTTTATTTTTTTTTAAATTTGCTATATTTAGCCCTTAAAGTTAAGAAAAAGTTTAACTTTTATTTTCTTATGTTCACAAATAATAAATAAAACTGTAAAAGAACTTCAACTCCATACTTTTCGAATTTATAAGTCAAAGTTACTTTGCTCCACCATTCACATACCAATGTATAATTATCTTTTTGCTCACTATATTTTATTAATATACTTAAACACCTCTCATAGAATTTCAGTTATTTATTCTAACTATAATAGCGTCTTTCAAAAGAATTTACAGGATACTCAAAAAGGAGTGTCCTCCCCGTTCAACAGAATGATCTTAAGGATTTTGAGATTCATTCCCATGATCTTGGCCTTCTTGAAGCAAACAATAGTATCATCTACGAAGGGCTTGTCTTATGTTAATTTGGAATGATGTCCATCTACAATTATAACCATAACCATCAACCTAACCCGATCCGATGACCTACCAACGACCAAAAGTCTAGACTTGATACATACATGATATGAAATCATATTGCTTGTGTCAGCCCGATGGAGTTTTGTTTGGATGTGGGAACACATTTTTGACCGGTTGTGTCATGTGTCAAACATTATAAAATGAGTTACGTACTTCGGTACACATCTTAGCAAAATTGGAGACGGGTCAAATGACTTAAAAAAGTTTTGCTTGGCACAAAATGTGTATACAATAATGCATTCAACCTCTCAAAACTTTAATATTTTTAATCTGATAAATAGACTATTGTGTCATGGTAGATCTTTAGGGGTCAAGAAGGGGTTTTGACCCTTACCGAGTTATATACGAGTAATGTAATATGCTTGATCTTTTGAGATAGAAAAGATATATCTAAAGGTTGAATTTTAATAGAGAATTTTGAGATAATGTACCAACAAAAAAGTTTAGAAAGATAAATGATGTCTCACTATTAACTTTTTTTCTCTTATTTAACACCCATATGTTTTATTAGATGCTACTTCTTACCCTTTTAATATTTACTCCATAAGACAAATAACTCAAAAAGCTTTTGATAGTCTTAGTTGGAATTTCTTGGAAGAAGTAATGAGTTGTATGGGTTTCGGGAGCAAGTGGCGTAAATGGATTGATTCATGTATGCATTCAGCTTCTATTTTGATACTTGTTAACGGTTCACCAACGAAAGAATTCAACATGGAGAGAGGTGTTCGACAAGGGGATCCACTATCACCTTTCCTATTTATTTTGGCAGCCGAGGGTTTAAATGCAATGGTTCATGAAGCTGTGGAGATTGGATTTTTTCATGGAGTTAGCGTTGGCAAGGATGGTATCCTTGTTTCTCGCTTACAGTACGCAGACGATACTATATTTTTTGGTGAGTGGAGCAAAAGTAATGTTTGCAACCTTCTAAAGATTCTAAAATGTTTTGAAGATACCTCAGGCTTGAAAGTAAACTTGAATTAAAGTTGTGTGTACGGCTTAGGGGTTCCAAGCGAAGCAATAGACAACATGGCTAGAAGGCTACAATGTAAAGCGGGTGAGGTTCTGATAAATGTCAAAATGTACTATATTGTAGTACTAAGTTACCCCGTGTTTGATAGATTTCTAATGCATTTTATGTGAATAAGATACTCATTTCGTTCATATTTGCAATTAGGAGTTTAATCGGAGCTTGGATTGAAAAGAAACAGAAAATGAGCTAATCGTGAAGAAAAGAAGCTAAGAGAGTGCAGATAGGCAAGATTGGATTGGAATATGTGTATATGAAGCTTGAATCGGAGAGAGAACGAAAGATGAGCTGAAAATGGAAGAAAAGTGTAAATGCTGAGTTTTCGGCTATGCGTTAGTATTTTGACCATAATTTTCTCATACGAACTCCAATTGGGTTGATTCAAGTGGGAGAATTTAGCTAACATACGGGGCTACAACTTTCGTTTGGGCCGCTTTTAGTGAAAATGCATACATACGCCGTATGGAAATTCCATACACCGTATGGATTGATTCTGCAGATTAGGTTAAAAACCTAATTTGCCTCATTTTAACCCTAACTTCTATATACCTAAACCTACAAACAACAGCCGACCGGAGGGGGTTTTCCCCCATTTTGGGAGCAAATCGATGGCGGTTTGGAGGCGAAAAAGGCTAGGATCATTCTATTAATTCTACTTCATTCGGTTCACGATTCGGTTTGCATATCATCTTCCGATTTCAATTCTAAACATGTCTACGTGTTTTGTTTTGAGATATGAATCTGATTTTGTATAATTGAATCATGAATTAGACTTTATGTATATTGTTTAGTTTAAGAACCTTGATTAAATTGTTTGAAGGTTATAATTGTGTTTTGAATCAATTGACTGATTGAAGATTGTTACGTTGTTTGTAGAACCTTGTTTATTGGTGATAATTAATTGCTACTTAACGTGGTCAATAGGATTATTGAGATTGAGTTCCTTTGATACTATTGATTATTGATAATTATGAATTTAGGTTTATGATCATTGCTAAATATATTGAGTTTGATAGGTTAAGAGCATAGTAATTAATTAATCTAAAATGAATGAGCTAATAAGAGATTATTAGTAGGTATTGTTGAGTCATACCGTAAAGATTAATCGTAACAAGTCGTGAATACTTAATGCACAATCTAGGAAAAAGTACGCAATAGAGTAACATTCTTGCGACGTTGGATCGACGTTTAATGTGGGACCCTAGGTTATAGAAATTAGTTAGACCCGAACCGTTGGCTAATTTACATTTAACTTGGACTCTTTGATTAGTATCTAAGTTGATATAAAAGGAATCACAATCAGATAATCAAAACACATGAACTGGATAATATGAATATGAGTGGAATACTCTAAGTAATTATATGTCTATCTCCGATTGTTTATCTGTTCCTTTTATCTTGTTTTATATTGTTGGTTTGGTTATTTAGTTTATCTTGAACGTTCGTACGGAACTAAAACGTAACCCTATTTTACTGCTTTATTAATAATTCTAATTTAATTGAATAACATCGTTCTTGTGTTCGACCTGGACTTACCATAGCTATACTATTCTGATCGGGTATTCTTGCTTGGTTGTGTGATAGTAGTGATTGGTATATCCTGTATTTTATAAATAATAAAACTAGACGCTTTCACACACATCAGGTTCCTTTTAGTTATCTTGGGTTGCCGATCGGTACAAGCATGAGTAGGGAATGTGACTGGAAGCCCGTGGTTGACAAGTTCAAAAAAAGGTTATCGGAATGGAAGGCGAGAATGATGTCTTTTGGTGGTCACTTGATGTTAGTGAAATCGGTACTTGGTAGCTTGGCATTGTACTTCTTCTCAATTTTTAGAGCCCCGTCTTGTGTGATTAAAAAACTGGAGCGTATGAGACGTGATTTCTTTTGAGGTGGGTCAGGTGAGAGCAAAAAGATGTCGTGGGTTAAATGGGATTCTGTATTATCTTCTTATGACATGGGTGGGTTAAATTTAGGTAGTCTATAGGCTAAAAATTGGGCATAGTTGGGTAAATTGTGGTGGAGATATAAAACTGAAAAAAACACTTTTTGAGCAAAAATTATTGCAAGTATTTATGGAGAGCATGGTGGGTTATCTTACATGGGCATGGACCATGGGAGGGCTAGAGGTAACATATGGTCAAATATTTCTAAAATTGGGAAAGAGATTGATAATGTGGGTCTGGGTTTTTCGTCATCATTCACATAAAAAATAGGTGACAGGTCTACAACACTCTTTTGGAAAGACACTTGGTTGGAGGATTTTAGATTATGCGATAAATATCCTAGGTTGTTTGTTCTTGAAGTGAATAAAGTTGTGATAGTCAAGGAAAGAGGAGATTGGGTTAATAACAATTGGTCTTGGTTTTGGGATTGGGTACGAGATCCTAGGGGAGTAAGGGTAGAGCCGATGGGGATCTTGAAAGGCTTAAATCTACATTGTTTGCTTTTGTTCTATTTCGTGATTGCAGAGATAGATGGTGTTGGAATGTCGACAACAGTGGAAAATTTACAGTAAAGACTTTATCATCAAAGATTGATATGCAAATCCTACAAAGCAGTATTACGAGAACAACAACAATTATTAACAGACTCATTCCTTTAAAGATTAACATTTTTGCATGGCGAGCGGCTCTAAAGAGAATTCCGACTAGAGAGGAGCTTGACAAGAGAGGGGTGGATCTCCACTCAATTCTTTGTCCATGTTGTAATGATGGTGTTGAGACAGTGGATCATTCTTTGGTGTTGTGCAAAGATGCATGGGCTATTTGGGAACGGGTTTTCAAATGGTGGAAAATTGCATCCGTTAACATTTTTTCTACTTCCGAACTGGTTAGTAAATGTGGCTTCTCTGATGGTTCAAAGCAAAAGGAGAAGATTTGGCAAGCAGTTAGATGGTCGGTGGGATATTTCATTTGGATAAATAGAAACAATCGGGTGTTCGGGTCAAAGTTCTTGTCCATTCCTGTTTTATTTCATGAAATACAGATTAGAACATATGACTTGATCAACAGGAGATCGGGAAAAAAAATTTATATCGTGGCAACAATGGTTAATTGATCCGGTTAGTTGTTTAGCTGTGAATGTAAATGAAGAAGAAATGTGATCAAAGTCTTCATGGGTTCTGAACTTCTGATTATGGGATTTTTATATTGAGAGGTAGATTCATTCAAGTGTTATGATTCAGGTGTAGGTTCTTGATTCAAATTGTATATATGGTAGGTTTGTAGTTTTTCTAGAACTGTTAGATCAGTTTGTCTGTATATGTTTCTATCTTTCTTGTACTAACGTTTAGAATTCTTTAATAAATCTTGCCCTTTAGAACTTCTGATTATGGGATTTATATTGAGAGGTAGATTCATTCAAGTGTTCTAGGTTCTTGATACAAATTGTATTTATGGTAGGTTTGCAGTTTTTCTAGAACTGTTAGATCAGTTTGTATATGTTTTTATCTTTCTTGTACTAGCGTTTAGAATTCTTTAATAAATTTTGCCCTTTTTCAAAAAAAAATTTACTCAAAAAGCTGTTTTTTCTCTCTCTTATCACCACAAAATAATACTTAAGCTTATTAATATACAATTAAAAATATATATTTATATATACACACACACACACATATATATATATATATATATATATATTCAAGATGAATTTATATTCATAAATAAAAAAAGTTTAGAATTAAAAAGTAATAAAAAACTAAAAAATCATTTTATTTTAGGTATGCAAGGAAAAAACTCCAATTCGTGTATTCTATGTTTGAACTTTAACGAATTAATCAAAAATCGAAGTTTGCATTTCACTGAATCTATTATGTTGAAGAAAAATGATTCTTAGGCCTAAAAATGGATGCAAAACTAGACTTAAAAATTTGATTAGTGGATATATAATATAATGACTAGTAAAGAAGAAATAAAAGAGAAAATAAGTGGGAACCATGTATATGTAGTGTATTGATTAAGCCTCGATATAAGTATATATTTTATACACATTCATCATTACTCATTTTTAAGATCAAAAGTGTTTGCGGGTCAACCAAACAATTTAACCATCACCAATTGTAGAAATGACCCGTTTCAGCCCATTATTCGATCCGACCCACTCACCCATGTTATGTTTTCAGCAAAATATGTATAGCGGTTTTGTATAACTTGAAGTGACCTGGTCAAACGATTTGTGTATTAGCTGTAATAAGGGCCTCTTGCATACATGTTGGTGGTCATTCCAAGATTCAGCATCAAAGATCAGATGATATCTATGCATACTGTGGACCCACTGGTAGATGTTTCATATGAGTCAAACTTAGCGAATGTAAAAGTCAAACAACATACTTATTATTTGATTCACTAATTGCAAGCAAAATATCAGTACATTTGTACTTTCCTGCAATGAAGCGTTGTTACCCTTTACTCCTGCTACTCTTACTACCATGTGTTTTCGAGTCGTTTACATCAGCATTAGATGATCCAGTCTACGAAACCTTTCTTCGATGTATGTCAAAGGGAAACTCATCTGATTCAGTCTCATCAATAATCTATAATCCAAACAATTCATCATACACATCAACTTTACAGGCATACATTAGAAACAAAAGATTTAATACATCAACTATCCCCAAACCCGTAATCATCGTGACCCCATTAGAAGAATCACATGTGCAATCCACAATTATTTGCTCCAAAAATATGGGAATCAACGTTAGAATCCGAAGCGGTGGTCATGATTTTGAAGGACTGTCTTATGTCTCCTATACGAACTTTGTTCTACTCGATATGTCCAACATTCGTTCAATTGACGTCAATATTGAGGAAGAAACGGCAACGGTTCAAGTAGGTGCGACAATTGGTGAACTTTATTATCGGATTTGGGAGAAAAGTAAAGTTCATGCTTTCCCAGCTGGAGTATGCCCGACTGTTGGAATAGGTGGGCATATAAGTGGTGGTGGATATGGTGTTTTGATTCGAAAATACGGGCTAACTGTAGATAATGTGATTGATGCAGTAATAGTTGATGTTAAGGGCCGGGTTTTGGATAGAAAGTTGATGGGAGAAGATCTTTTTTGGGCGATACAAGGAGGCGGAGGGGCGAGTTTTGGAGTTGTGCTTTCTTATAAACTACAACTTGTTCGAGTTCCTCAAGTTGTAACCGTTTTTCGAGTATCAAAGACCTTAGAAGACAACATAACCGATATTTTCAACCAGTGGCAAAATGTAGCGGACAAAATAGATAGAGATTTATTCATAAGGTTAACTCTAGGGGCTGGTAAAATGAATAAGACGATCAATGGAGAATTTACGGCGTTTTTTCTAGGAGATGCTGATCGCCTTGTTTCTGTGATGAACGAGAGGTTCCCCGGGCTGGGTATACAAAGAGACGACTGTAAAGAAATGAGTTGGATTGAGTCCGAGCTTTTTTGGTCAAGCAACGTCAATGCACCCGTTGATATTTTGCTGGACAGAATTGGTACTTCACTAAAATATGCAAAACGAAAGTCAGATTATCTACAAGCTCCGATCCCAGAAAAAGGGATCGAATCTTTATGGGAAAAAATGATGGAACTAGACGCGGTTGGGCTAGCATTCAACCCGTATGGTGGGAGAATGAGTGAAATCCCGGATTGGGAGACTCCATTCCCTCATCGAGCGGGGAATATTTTCAAAATTCATTACAGTGTTAATTGGAATAAAAATGGGACTGAAGCAGACGATTACTATATCAATCAAATACGACATCTTCACGATTTCATGACTCCTTTCGTGTCTAAGAACCCGAGAGGGGCGTATCTTAACTATAGAGACCTTGATGTTGGTACTAGTAGCGTCGGGAACAATAGCTACGCAGATGGTAAGGTTTACGGAGAAAAATATTTCAAGCGAAATTTCGATAGGTTGGTGAAAGTAAAAAGTATGGTCGATCAAGGTAATTTCTTTACAGATGAACAAAGTATACCACCTCTAACGGGAAGGATATGATATTTGCATACCTCCTATATATCTGTTCATCTTTTGGCCAAGTCCCCTTCTAATTAAGTTGAGGTTTCCTTAACAGAATGATGATTATAGTAATAAAATTGTCATGAGGTCCCTTTTTATTACCTGTTTATATTTTTTAGGTTAATTGTTTCATTATGTATTTAACTTTACCTCTTTTACTATTGTATGCAACCAACTTTCAAACGTTCTATTGTATGTATCAAACTTTCAAAAATGTCTATTGTATGTATCGGGTGACCTATTTGCTGACGTGGCGCTGATTTGTCATCCCACATGGCATTTGGTTGCAAACACAGAAAATCCGTCACCCAATACATACAATAGACATTTTTGAAAGTTCGATACATACAATAGAACGTTTGAAAGTTGGTTGCATACAATAGTAAAAGAGGTAAAGTTAAATACATAATGAAACAATTAACCCTATTTTTTATGTGCCAATAAAGTAGTTAGCTCAAATACTGAAGTTAGTATATATATATATATAGTGGCATGATCCAGAGGGAAGCGCATTTTTACCTTCACCCATACAAATCTCGAAAAAAACAAACTGAAATTTAGTAAATGTTAATCAGAATCGATGCTATGAATGTTAAGCTTCCTTGATAAATTATTTCTTCAAGTTATAGCATCGATTTATGAATATTACATCCAAATCCGTTAATATGCATCGCGGTGCATATTAGTTAATATGCATTGTGATGCATATTAACACTCAAAATATTTTTCAAATAATGTGAAGTTTTTAATATGCATCACGATGCATATTAGTTAATATGCATCACACTGCATTTTAACAATTTATTAAATAAATATTCATCAATTAATGTTATGACTTAAAAATGAAATTCATTCGTTAAAATATTCTTTATAGCATCAGTTTTGATTACTATTTACCGATAAAAATATTTTTTTGTTGACGTTTTGATTGATAATTGTAATATGCTTCTTGATGCATACTAACGCTTCCCCCCTTCCCCCCAAAAAGGCACTTCCCTCTCGATCACTACCCTATATATATATATATATATTAGATAAAAGATTTGTGGCAACGTTGATTATTTATTTCTTACATGACTTTTATTTTTATATAATTTGTTGTTTTTTGTTTGGTTTGTTTTATTGATTTATTTAATTAAGGTAAAATGTTGTGTACTCAAATTCAAGAATCAAATTTTTCCTTGGATCTTGTGATTAGGGGTGAGCACAGAAAATCAAAACCGATCAAAAGTCTAAAATAACCGAGAAATCGAAACAAAAAAAACCGAACTGTATTAAAAACCGACGGTTTGGTTTTTTTATTTACTCGAAACCGAAACCATCGGTTCGGTTTTTGATCATCACCTCAAAAACCTAACTGAAAAAACCGAACCGAACCAAAGTCTTTATATTATATATGTTACTTTCTATTTACATAAAAGTTATGTATTTAATATACATATAAATTTAAATATGTTCAACTCTATAAATAAAACATATGAATATACCAAGTAATATGAAGCGTTTTGTTGTTATATTTGAAATACTCACTTATTACTACATTTGTAAAACTATTGGCTACATATAGTATATTGTATACGTTTAACATTAATTCATTGTTAGTAGTTTCCTTAATATAAAGTTTAATTTTAAGTTCAAGTTCATTCTTAACGATATATGTATATACAATGCATATTTTTATCAAATTTATTCTATAAAAACGTCCGAATGAATGCAACGAAAAACCGAACCAAAAAAACCGAACCAAAATCGAAACCGAACAAAATCAAAACTGAAAAAAACAAACGGTTATGGTTTTTGATTTTTCAAAAACCGAACTTACAGTTCAGTTTTTGGTTTTAGCAAAAAGACCAAACTGAACCGACCCATTTGTGATCCTAAGAAACATCAAACTAAAAAAATAACAAATCTAAATAGTGGGTGTGCATTAGACATACAGAATTTTAATATGAGTGATTTGTCTAGTGAAATGTATAAAGTTTTCTATTGATTTAAAATAAACTAAAATTAAAATTCGTATGTATATTTATATATTGTGTTTTCACTTCTCATAACGTTAAAATGTGTAAGATGTGATTCAATGTAAAAATAGGTTTGTGATTTCTTTAAATGTAAGACAACTAAATTGAGGAGTGAATATAAGGGATAAAATTAAGTGATACTCCGTACATCATTTTATGATTCACGTAAATTGAAACACATCAAAAACATCCAAAGAGGCATACTATTTTAATCAAACAACACCTTAACAACTCCTAGTTTTTTAAGGTTGACAATTAAATCTATCAACAACTTATGCAACATTGCAAAGGATGTGATTTTCGAATTTTCATAAAAGCAACTCATGTTAGTCTTTATATAACATATTTCGTAGGTACAATCACATTATGCGAATCGATTGTGACCGACACATTCGAGTTCGTAAAAGTACACATTCTTGATCTTGATCACTAGCCCCAGCACAAATACAATCGTCCACCCACTACATATATGAAAATAAAATTGTAAGGTGTAATTCAGCTGCAAAAGAAAAAATATAACCAGGCCATATAGAATAGGGGAAACACAGTTAAGAAACTCTAAGAATTTATGGTTGGTTATAATTGAAGGTGACATAATCTCTGTTCATAATGGGAAAAATTTAACATGAGTTGACCCGAATCATTGTTAAGGTAAACAGATTAAAATAGTCACTCTATTTACCATCTACCATAACTAATGAAATAAAAAATTTAATTGATTAGATTATATCAGGTAACTCAGTTATGAATGCCAACTACTGAACATAGTCTGTTCCATGGAAGATAGGTTCCCTCAAAATAATCTCCATTAAATTGCATCTAACTATCGAAAAATAACGATGTATGCAGTATACTCTGAACAGTTGAGCAACACTTCACGGGTTGCATACCATCTGATTACAACATATGGGGTCATGAAATTTGTTTGAGATGTTCTCGCAAGCCAAAGAGATATTTAAGAATATAAATACTTCTAGACAATATATAAAAGAAAAACTATCAAGCTAAATAGCATATCAAGGTAATGACCAATATTAGCATCACATACTGAGTTATCACCTGTTAGAAATGAGACTTACCACCAACAAAATTTATCTAATTTCCACTATCTGTAATGCCAAGGAGACCACCACCAAAACAAAAAACAAAATTCTCCTTGATCACTATTGTTACACAGTTGGAAGAAGGGACAAGGCGGTCCGGAAGGATATCCGTAGCTCCTGCATGGCAACGGGATTATGTTATGGATAAAGTTTAAAAAAATAATTGATAAAAGGATAAGGATGTTTAAGTATAATAATGGTATAGTATTTTAGTTTGTTTTGGTTCGTTAGTTGATTGGCATTAAAATTGGATCGTTAGGCTTTATTTTAGGAGTTGATAAACTTGGAGAACCGGTATTTATTTGAGTTAATGCAAACCAGAAAATATATTCTGGACTTTATCAAATTCTCTATTCTTAATCTATTCCTGGAGTTTGTGTTCACTCGAAGAACACGGGAGGATACTAGTTGATTGTATCAATTGGTGCTTTCATTGCCAATGGACGAAACCGCCATCCGACTGTTGCTAAAGGAACAAGCCGATGCTTTCACCCATCAGATCGAGCTCTTGACCCAGGAATTGCAAAATACTCGCACCCTGGCATTAACAGGTAATCGCCATGGCAACGGTGGGGGTGACAGAGATGGGATTCCACGTTCGATGCGCCTCGATGTACCCAAGTTTCGGGGTTCTGACCCGGAAAGTTGGATCTTTGCTATTAACGAGTACTTCGGCCTTCATGGGATGGCCAACGAGCAGCGCCTCCGGATCGTCGGGTTTAATTTAGAGGGTGACGCATCCGAATGGTTTCGCTGGATGACCAGTAATAATCTCATCACAACATGGGAGGAATTCCTGGCAAGTGTACGAAACCGCTTCGGACCATCGAAGTACGAAGATCCCCAAGGAGCACTTTCCAAACTCCTACAAACCGACACGGTGGCCCACTATCAAGGAGAGTTCGAAAAACTCATGAATCGGGTCACGAACGTTTCTGAAAACCTACTCATCTCGTTTTACATCTCCGGACTGAAGCCGGCTATCCAACGAGAACTATTGATCTCCAGGCCGCCCACCTTAGGTGATGCCTTTGCCTTAGCCCGCATCACTGAGGCTCGTTTCAGCGACCAATGGACCACGACTACAACCGTTAAACCCAATTCTTCAACCAACACAACCTGGTCCAGACCACCTGCACCACCGGTTCGACCAACCCCACCCAAAGGTGAACCCCCCAGACAAGGACTGTTACCGACCCCCACTTCAAACCCAACTGGCAACACACCTACGCCACTGCCGATTAAATGGATTTCACCCGCTGAAAGACAGGAACGCATGAACTTGGGCTTATGTTTCAACTGTGATCACAAGTGGGTAAAAGGGCATAAATGCCCTGGTAAATTTATGTTAATGATAGCGACCGACGAAGAATTCGTGGATACAGGACAGGATGAGACGACAACCGCCCAAGAAGATGCGATTGAGACCGGCGACGTCTCCTGTTTAAATTCATTGGTTGGGCATGGCAACCCCCGTTCCCTGCAATTGTGGGGCACGATTTCGTCCACCGAGGTACATGTGCTTATTGATAATGGCAGTACTCATAACTTTGTGCAACCTTCTTTGATTGAACAATTGAAGTTACCAATCACACCTACCAAGGCGTTTAAGGTGTACATTGGAAGTGGCGCCACATTGCTTTGTGAACACGTATGTAACCAGGTGAATCTCACAATGCAAGGTCTCACTATTAAAGTTGACTTATTTGTACTACCTATGCAAGGCGCTGAAGTTGTACTGGGAATACAGTGGCTACAGAAGTTGGGCAAGGTAACACATGATTACGCCCACCAGTCTATGGCGTTTAATATTAACAGCAAAAAGCATACATTGAGAGGGGATGATGCGCTGCGGTTTAAGAAGATTGGGTTCCACCAGATGCAAGCCTTGTTGGACACGGATGAGATTTATGGTATGTACGAGGTCCACAATTTACAACCGGTCCAAGCAACAGCCGAGGTAGCTACTTCTAAAAATCATGTAGAGATCGAGGCACTCTTAGACCGGTATCAGGAACTCTTCGCGGAACCAAATGGCCTACCACCTCATCGATTCATTGATCATAGAATTCATTTACTGCCAAATACCAAGCCTGTTAATGTCCGTCCTTACCGTTACCCTCATTACCAAAAGGCCGAAATGGAGAAGTTAGTCAAGGAAATGTTGGACCAAGGTATTATCCGATTTAGTCACAGCCCCTTTTCGTCACCGGTATTGTTAGTTAAGAAGAAAGACGGCAATTACCGTTTTTGTGTTGACTATCGGGCGTTAAATGCCGTGACCGTTAAGGATAAGTTTCCCATACCGACAGCCGATGAAATGTTTGACGAATTGGGCGGGGCAAATGTCTTTACTAAACTGGATTTGCGAGCCGGATATCACCAAATCCGAGTTCATGATCGAGATATATATAAAACAGCCTTCCGCACACACGAGGGACACTACGAGTTTCTCGTGATGCCATTTGGGCTTACGAACGCACCCTCGACTTTCCAAGCCACCATGAATCGTATTTTTTCTCCGTATTTACGCAAGTTTGTTATAGTTTTCTTTGATGACATATTAATTTACAGCTCATCCCTCACGGCTCATGTCGAGCACTTGCAACGAGTGTTTCACTGTTTACAGGAGTATCAGTTTTATGTGAAGCGATCCAAATGCATCTTTGGGGCAGCCTCGCTTGAGTACCTCGGGCATATTATTTCGGGACAAGGGACGAAAATGGACCCCAAAAAGGTGGAAGCTGTCACAACATGGCCAACCCCCCAAAATCAAAAACAGGTGCGGAGTTTTCTAGGACTCGCCGGGTACTACAGGCGTTTTATTCAAGGGTACGCATCCATAGCTGCCCCGTTGTCCGATCTGCTCCAAAAGGATGGTTTCCGATGGGGAGAACGTGAGGACAAAGCTTTCGAAGACTTAAAACACCAGTTGTCCGTAGCGCTAGTCCTTCGCCTACCCGATTTTGAAGAAATTTTTGTTGTCGAGACTGATGCATCGGGTGAGGGTATAGGGGCTGTCCTATTACAGAAGGGCCAACCTATTTGTTTCTTCAGTCGAAAATTGGGTGCCAGAATGAAGATGGCCGTCACGTATCAGAAAGAGTTGCATGCCATTGTCGAGGCAGTATATAAGTGGAGACAATATTTGATAGGGCGACGGTTCCTAATACGAACTGACCATAAAAGTATTAAGGAATTAATGCGGCAGGTGATCCAAACTCCAGTCCAACAATAGTATGTCCGCAAGCTAATGGGGTTCAACTTCGAAATTGAGTATAAATCGGGAGTCACCAACATTGTAGCAGATGCTTTATCTCACATGCATGGCGAGGATGATATTGAGATAGCGGCATTCATGGGCCTTAGCCGACCTATCGGTGGGTTGATGGAAAAGCTTAAGGAAGAACACCGTACGCTGCCGGAGGTGTCAGTCTTGATCCGACGGTTACAAAACGGCGAGGCACTAGAAGGTTTTCGTATTCAAGATGGGTTGCTGATTTTTCAGAATCGCTACTACGTGGGACAACAATCAGCACTTAAGCTGCCCTTACTTAAGGAATTTCACGAGACAAAGAGTGCCGGGCACTGTGGCACCAAGAAGATGCTAGTAGGTTTGTCAGCAATTTTTTATTGGAAGGATATGAGGAAGATGGTGAATGATTTTGTGAGAAAATGTTTAGTCTGTCAACAAACAAAATATTCCACCCAAGCTCCTGGTGGATTACTTCAGCCATTACCGATTCCCGAGGCGGTATGGGAGGATGTATCAATGGATTTTATCACCGGATTACCAATGTCAAAAGGGGTCACGGTGATACTTGTGGTGGTTGATAGGCTTATTAAATACGCCCATTTCGGTGCCTTGCCCACTGCTTACAATGCCCATCGGGTGGCCGAGTTATTCATGGATATCGTTGTCAAACATCATGGATTCCCTAAGACGGTGGTGTCGGATAGGGATGCGATTTTTGTGAGTCAGTTTTGGAGTAATCTATTCAAACTTAGCGGTACTCAATTGAAATATAGTACTGCATATCACCCACAGACGGATGGACAAACGGAAGTGGTGAATCGCGGGTTGGAACAATATTTGAGGGCGATGGTGTTGGAGCAGCCTCAACAGTGGGCAAATTATTTGGGGTGGGCTGAATTTTGTTATAATTCAAGCTATCATAGTAGCATACGCATGTCGCCTTATCAAGCTTTATATGGGAAATTACCACCGTCTCTTATTCCATATCCACCCGGACAATCTAAGGTGGCAGCCATTGACGATATGTTGGTAAAACGATATAGGCTGCTGTGTCAACTCAAAGAAAATTTGATGATCTCTCGGAACCGGATGGAGACCAATGCTAATAAGAAAAGGCGCGAGTTGGAGTTTGCAGTGGGAGATAAGGTGCTGGTCAAGTTGCGTCCATACCGACAGATTTCGGTTGCTAAGCGGTTCTCTAATAAATTGTCGAAACGTTTTTATGGTCCCTTTGTGATTAGTGAACGCGTGGGAAAGGTGGCATATCGATTAATTTTGCCCGAAGCAAGTAAAATTCATCCCGTTTTTCATGTGTCGGTATTGAGAAGGTATCAAGGGGAGGTAGCAGCGGGAGGAGTTCAAGCGTTGCCTGATGACTTGGAGGAGGGCAGTCCTATCGAGCAGCCGTTGGCTATTTGTGGGGTTAGAAGTGTGTTAGTACAAGGGAAACCAACAACACAGGTTTTGGTACAATGGAACCATAGCTCGCCTGAAAATGCAACTTGGGAAGGTCTGCGTGAATTTCATTCAGCCTATCCGGACTTTCACCTTGAGGACAAGGTGCTATTTGAAGAAGAGGGGAATGTTACACAGTTGGAAGAAGGGACAAGGCGGTCCGGAAGGATATCCGTAGCTCCTGCATGGCAACGGGATTATGTTATGGATAAAGTTTAAAAAAATAATTGATAAAAGGATAAGGATGTTTAAGTATAATAATGGTATAGTATTTTAGTTTGTTTTGGTTCGTTAGTTGATTGGCATTAAAATTGGATTGTTAGGCTTTATTTTAGGAGTTGATAAACTTGAAGAACCGGTATTTATTTGAGTTAATGCAAACCAGAAAATATATTCTGGACTTTATCAAATTCTCTATTCTTAATCTATTCCTGGAGTTTGTGTTCACTCGAAGAACACGGGAGGATACTAGTTGATTGTATCAACTATCTTCTTGAGAGCTATAGCGGAAAATTCGCTATCTTCCGCTAAGGATCACAAACATGTTTTGTTATTGACATGTCTAGATTAATAGGAAGAGAGAAACAATAGTTAGTTCCAAAATCACAAGAAAATGATAGAAAATCACCATATGATTGATTCCAACATAGCTCTATAATTTTCAAAATGAAATGGTAAACGTGATAAGGTACTAACCATGTATCCTAACATCCTATTTTCATGATGGTTGCTTGCATAATTGTGCCATTATTCTATAATTATATTATCCTAATGCAATAAAAAAAGTTCGGTAAAATGTACCATGATATCATCATCATAAGAGCTGTAATTGTAATAGTAATTTAGATGGTTAATTGGATAGCCATGTTTTATTAAGTAATTAGCTTTAAAAATATACAACTAATATTCCTATGTTTTAATTCTATCTAATTTAATTTTTTATAAAATTCCCTTATACACCAAATATATAACATTTATAATAATAATAATAATAATAAAAACCTAATCAAACTTGTAAATTTCTTACCTTGATCACACACCCTTTACCAGTAACGGTATCAATGATATCAGCATCAAGCATCTTAGAAAACGCAGGTAATCCGAATGGGTTTAAATAAGGGACGAATGACGATCACAGAAGCTGCATAAAACATCACAGTTAACACTATGCAAAGACATTCAAAGCTTTGTCAGATAGGTTCGTTTTATGTTAGATACTTGGTATTAGCAATCTTAAAAAATAAAAAAAAGGTGACGATACCAAAAGAGACATGTCATGAAAACTAACCAAATAATTGCATCTAATGTCACTGAGGTAAAAGTTGTGGAAGACATGCATGCATGCACAAATTGTCATTGTTTTAATCCATAACAATTGATATATACACACACATTTGACCCATAAGGATTAGTAATTGGTTAATAAACTTAACATATTTTTGTTTTCTTTTCAGAAGGTAAACTTTCTAATTTTTTCATTTAAATTGTCTTCCTTAACCATGCGGGAAGTTAAAGTATTTTACGATATATGTAATGATGTTGAAGACAAATTCAGGAATGAAAAATAATTATAATTCATTCATGTAGTCATTAGTTTCAACTTACACGTATAAGATCAAGACTGGGTTTATCAGGATTTGGAACCATGGTTGCAAGGTTCAATAAGTAAAGATGCCCAATTAATTATATAAGAGCACATAATATAAAAATTGCACATTATAATGAGCTACCAGATAGCTAATCACCTTTGAAGTCCACTTGGGAAAACTTGACAAAATGTCAGGCAAAGAAGTCATTCTAGGCCACATATCTTCAATTGGAGTTAATGAAAGAAGAAAAAGAAATAAAAAACTGTATATGAATTAAAAGGAAGACACCATTACCTATCCCCAGATACATATATACATATATACATATATATATATATATATATACACACACTTACTTTTGACCCAAGGGTCATCTCCAATATTTAAATATATATAATTTATATACTTGCAACCTGAAATTGATATATATTTTGATGAAGAGCATGATTCGAGCACAAAACAGATAATTTCTCCAAAATGAATTCCCAATCACTGTAATTTAATCATTGGTACCATTTACCAACAGATCGAACTTAAAATATTAAATGTCTTTTCCCCTGTAGCTAGGTTACCCAATATGTAGTAGTTGTGGATTGGATTGAAGAAAAACTGTAAACTACACAATAGTTAAATTGCAATTTATGAATGAATACATCTCCTTACTACACCGACAATGGCTTATTTTTTTCTATATACACACAATCAAAAGTACATACAATAATCTTATCCCAACTTATCCTAATTTTTCAGGAAAAAAACATTCAAAATTTTGAAGTATCTTACATCTATTGAACGAACTGTGAAGATTTTACTAAAATAAAAAATAAAAAACTAAAAAAAAATACCTATACAGGTACTCACTCATAAGTCATAAGTATCTGATGTGTCAAGAATCCTTAAAAATCGAAATGTTCTTCAAATTCACCATGTGACCTGTAAAATATCACCCAATAGAAAACAATATAAATTAATGAAATGTTGTAAGCATTGAATCAGTTAAAAAGACATGTCAATTGCAAACTTTGAGTTTCCAATGAACACCAAGAAGCAACCAAAAGCAATTGCAATATAATTAAATTTTAATTTTTGATCATGAGCACCGAAAAAGGAAACTTGATTGAAAATCATCATCACCATCGCTGCCGTCAACATCACCGTTGGCGTTCTTCTTCATCCGTGTTTTTTTTTTTTTGATTTTAGGTGGTTTGGCTTTGTATTAGGGTTTTAAGAGTACGAAGTATATTTGGATTCTATATATTTTTTATTTTTTGTTTCATTCATTTTAGATAATAGATAAATATATAATTGGTTATCTATATTAATATATATAGCATCTCTATTGTTGAATCTTAAAATTTCTAAAAAAATCAAAGTGACTAAATTACCCCTATTAATTCTAATTGTTGAATTATTATTAAGATTACTAACATACCCTCCTAACAACTTGACATTCCATAATTAAATATTATTATATAAGCCAAGTTACCTAAAATTTTAATCTCAAATAACAATGGTTATTAGTACAAAATAACAAAAAAGTTAAAATAATTTATGTAATTATGAAGTTTAATATGAATTAATGTAGGTATATCTCGAATTAAAAACTTGAATAATATGTTTGATATGATAAATATTTATACATCAACTTTAACGTGTTTATATGTTGTCCGCTGCTTCGTGCGGGTTTTATGCTATTAAGGAATTAAATATTATTGGGTGACGGAATTTTTTGTTAAGATTTAATTTATTTTAGTTAATAGATAATAGATACATATATAATTTGTTAAAAAGAATGAAATATCATCGGGTGACTGAACTTTTTGTTATTATTTAATTATAATGATAATTTATATTAAAATGTCAGGGTTTTTTTGTTATTATTTAATTCTAGTAGTAATTTTTTATTAAAATGTTTAGCAAATAATTAGGGTGAAAATTGTAACTATCAAAATTAATTTTAGATCGTCGGATCGATCTTCAAAAAATCAATTAAGGGTCGAGATTACGCAGACTATTTTGCTTTAAGTATAGTTTATATAGATAGATTTATATATATATATATATATATATATATATATATATATATATATATAGAGAGAGAGAGAGAGAGAGAGAGAGAGAGAGTTTGGATCAAATGAGAACACTTCAAAAATAAGAACGGTGATAACAACTCATAAATGCACAACTAGCCAACAAAAAACTTTACATTCAGAGTCATACATCTCAAATATGCAAAGAAAAAATGCACACTTTTAAAAATGCAAAAAATCAAAAAAATGATTGATGCACAATTATCTCTATAATTGTGCATCAATCATTTTTTCGATTTTTGTGTATTTTCGAAAGTTCACATCTATTCTAATCAATTTTTCTACACATATTTGAGATTTATGAGTGTGAATCTAATGATTTTGTTGGTTAATTGTGCATTTATGAAGTGTTCTTACCGTTCTTATTTTTGAAGTGTTCTCATTGGAACCTTTTATATATATATATATATATATATAGGATTGGGATCAAGAGAGAAAGATTTTTATGTGGAGAAGGTGGAGATGCAATCCTGACCATTAGATGATTGATTCAATGGCTTAGATGAGTCAAAGGAGAATATGTAAACTTTGTGAATAAAAATAAATCTGTGGGGGCATATATGCCCTTTCGTTTCATTCACAAAAATAGGAAATAAAACACATTTAATTTGGTATTAACTGTTGGATCGTTTAGCATACAATTATTAAACTGATCAAAATACTCCCATCCTCCTTCTCAAGCGGCGAATCACCAAGAACATAAACCCTAAATATATTTTCGCGTCTGCAAAGTAAACGAACAAAGAAGGCGAGTTTAGCGCTGAATCAATAATCAAGAATCGTTTTTCGTTGTTGGGGGTGTGATGAACAATATGGTGAAATCAAGAATTCTGAATCAATCGAATGGGAAAGGTAACCTATTTTATTGGCTTTATGTTTTTGTTGAAAGAGTTTAAAAAGTGCTTGCTTTATTTAAATCGATTTGTAAACCTAAAACGATTCATGTTTACTTTAAATCTGCGTGAAAGGATTTTTTTCTGTTTATGAATTGATCGACTAATAATTGATGTTTCCGTTGATTCAAGTGTATTTGCAGAATAACAATGCAATTGTAAACCAACTGAATCAGGTATGATTGAGAGAATCAATGAACTATAGATGATGAATCACAATTGTAAGTATGTGATGTGACAACCGTCAAAAATCTCAGGTCATTACCGCACTTGAATCTTAAATTTACAACATTCCTTAAATCCTAGTGAAAACTCTAGGTTATGACTCCTTAAATTGTTAAAGCTGTAGAACGTCTTTGAGATTGCTTAGTGAACCATAAGTTCATTCAGACATGCTAAATTAAGTTATGAAGTGCCATGAAAAATAAAAGAATCAAGTCTCATGAATTATCACAAAAATACTATCTTGTCGCACAACCAAGGTTTGCTAAAATTCCGTAAATCGGTAAATGAAACTCGAATATAACAAATTAACACTCTAATACCTATTATAAGCAATTCAATTATAAAATAAAGTACTTTTATAAACTAAAGAACATAAACTTTTATAACTCAAATATTAATCACCAAAACATCACAAAATAAACCTTATACTTTACAATATACTTACACATCTTTAATACAAACTTAATACACCTTTTAAACTTTATATTTATAATAAAAATAAAGGGAAAATGACCCTAGATACCCTAAAAAACATTCAGCCCCTTTATTCCCATGCATTCCATTCATTTCTCACACATTTCATAATTAAACTCATTTTCCCAAGACAGACACACACTCTTCACTTTTCTCTCTCAAAAACACACACAAACCCTCTCCAAATCCTCTCTAATTCTCAGCCATTTTCAAAGATAAATCCAAGTGTTTGAAGGTCTTAATCCATCAAACAAATCCTAAAAGGTAAGCAACATCATTTACATATGTTAGGCTACTACTTTCTTGCTTATTTTCTTCAAAAATTCGGATTTTATGCCTCTCTCATGGCTAAAATCCTCATGCAAACCTTGATGTTTGTAGATTAACTCTTTTCACATCTTTATGTGTTAAAAGAAAGAGTAATCCATGATCAAACCGAAAATCAAGTGAAAAATCATGTTATTACTTGTAAACTAGTTAGATCTTGTTCATCTTGTGTAAAAAGCTTGTTTATATGTTAATAATCATCTCTAACACATCAAAGATGTATGTCAACACCATGCATGTGTTAGAACATGGATTTAAATTTCAAAAGATCAAAATTTCATTTATTTCCATGGTGGTGTTCTTGTTTAAGCTCAAACATTCATCATGGACTTTCAAATATTCTGTACAGAAACTTTCATCTACTTCAACGATTTTTGTAAAACTCATTTCTTCATGAAAATGGACATTTTTATAGTCTAGAATCAAGTTCTGGAAGTTACCTTTCCAACCACATAAGCCTCATATTTTTATGAGTTCATTTGGTATTTTTTATAATTTTTGTGAATAAAGATGTATAATCTGTTAGATTAAGTCAGAAACTTTTCTCTCAATGTTTTAATCATAACTGGAGCATTACAACTCCAAATGACTTGAAACCAATGCCAAAAGTTTAAAAATTTCATTGGCTACAACTTTCAAGAAGACCATTTTTATTGGTTCCATGTACATTTTGCCCAAAAATAGTGATTGCATGCATGTGTTCAGATCTGACCTCAGATGGTAAAAGTAAAAATAATAAATACTTGGACTTCTCTATAATCCCTGGAAAAATTACAGTACATAGATAACATATTGAAGATGATCTTTGATTTTTGCATCATTTTATTTCGGACCATAAGTATTTTTATAAATTCAACAAACTGATGTAATTTTCTAGATATAAGAATGTGGACTGATTTTTGGTAAAAGTTGGAAACCGACACTTGCAGATTTGTTATTTAAGGAAAGACTAACTCCTTATGACTCATGAATATGTTTAAGGTTTGGGTAAAAGTTTCGGGTCAAACCGAGAAGGTTTGACTGAGTCAACAATAATCGGTCTCGATTTCGAAAACACGAAACTTACTATTTTTGGAATGAATGATAACCAAAAGGGGTTCGGGTGTCTTATGATGTATTTATCAATTTGTGTGTTGTTAATCATAATTTGGGAGGAACCAAAGTTCCAACACTCAAAACACTATGAAATTTGGACATAAACAATTGCGAGACATTATATACTTGTATATTCATTATTATACTCAACGCGATTATTGGACATTAACAAACTTCAAAGCAAACAAATTTGGCACTTTGTAATCTAAATATTTAGCTAAGCAATCCTATCAAACCTAAATTACCAAGAAACTAATTAGAAACCTCATGTTCATAGGTCTTGGATAGGATTCATACCCGACAAGCACGCGCGCTACATTCATCGTTTACTCTTACGCTCAATTGTGAGTTTTCACAGCCCCTTTTTACTTGTTTATTATTTTGGGGTGAAAAGCATGATCTTGAACTTTAATTAAATTGGTTGTACTCTTTATGAACCTCTTGAACTTTTGCTATACTATTTATGCGAATTGGTATATACTATTGTTATGCTTGAGTACTATCGTGCTAAAGTCCCCGGAAATACAGTTTACACTACTTATTAACTCGTCCGAGAGCCAGACGAGCCGTTGATATTTATGGATAGCGCTATTTAGGGGGAAACCACTCCTCACTCACACTGTTCGTGAGTGCATAGTATCACCTTACTCATGTTAGCGATAGAACATGGAGCTTGGGGCATGTGTCGGTTGAATCGGTTTAGTAGTGGCCTCAATTGCATTAACACTCTTGTATATTACCTTTCATATTCGCAACAATTACAACCAATCATTTTTATTCATGTCTTTATGGACAAAAGCTTTTAGTTCATTTATGTGTAACATTAAACCTGTGAACTCGCCAACTATGTCCATAGTTGACCTGTTGTTTTATCATGCTTTTCAGGAGAACGACAGTAAGATGCACTCTAGGAGTACATTAGCATGGATGCATGTTCACACGCGTTTGCTTTATTTTGAAACTATGACTATCTTTTGGAAACTTTAAGAGCTTATTATAATTTCTTTTCGAACTGTGGTTGAAACTTGTAGTAATGTGTAATATTTTCTCTAAATTATGTATGGTGTTGCTACTATATCTTATGCATTGTTACCCAGTGCTGTTACATCTCGTGTTTCTGCTTTAGCGTGGTGTGACAGGTTTGGTATCAGAGCCTAAGGTTATAGAGAATGCCGGTTTTTCAAACAAAAACCCCAACTATAACCAACACTTTTAAATAATATTTACTTAAAACACCAAAAGCATTACTAGTTTACCTAAACCGAGCATATAACTAGTATAGCTAACCCCCGTGTTGCATTATTTGACCTCAATTAGACATAGCCTGATCACCTATGTTTAATTTAGGTAAGATTATGCGAGACACGGAGTAGGTGTACTATGATTATGTTCGATTTTCTTTCCTTTTTAAACCTATGAAAAGCAAACATTGTGTGTGTGCATTGCATATCGTAGGCATCCATGTAGCACTGTTAGTAACTAAGTATACCTCCATTTTAGTCTTATCATTTCGAGGTTAACATGTTAGTGCATAATGTCAAAGTAGCTTGTTTAAGGTGTTAGTCAAATCTTGTGATCTTTGTAAGCGACACTAAGTACAGGATAGCAACACTTGGGGTACGTGTTGCATTAGCTACTATATATAGTGGTTGTGTCTGAATCTATGACTGTTCTTTCTGTCTATGCTCGAGCCATATTAAGTGATATTCTAATCGATTCTATTTAATTATAGAGCAATAGTTTTACTACTCTTGTTTGTATTAAATGGCACTTGATTTCGCATACGTAAACTCGTTAAACAATATTCCGCACGTTTAACTAGTGAATCGAACCCTAAAGATCAATAGATTGGAAACTACACATCATTTTCCCACACTGCTTACTCAACAAACGCGTCAGGACACATCACTAATCGTCTTGGGGACTAAATCTTCTATTTGTAGTCTTACCTTGTCGCAACCCTCATCCCACGCCGCCATATCAACCGACGATTATGGTTACGTCACCGGTTGCCCTCGCGATAACCCACCCAATATCGAGAAGGAGAATCTCTCCGAAAAAGGACCCACCTGAGGAGGTTCCGCCTAAGGATGAACCAACAAAACTGGACCAACATGAGAAGTCGACACCTAGGCGCGTTACATCTACTTCTTCTATTTTACACTCTTCCTCCCACTCTTATCGATAACCTATGAATCGTGTGTGCTATACACGACTAGAATTACTAAACATGTACAATGTGTTGGAAACGGTTTCAACCAAATCTTCATCGGACATTTTCCATGGATTTTTCACAAACATAAATCTTTCAACAAATTTTTAATAAAACATAACTTTCAACACTTTTCAATGACCATGAACGTATTTTATTGACTCAAGCCTTCAATGGATTTTCATCAGACATTTAATCAAAAAATTTCACAACTTCAATTTTTTCGAACGGATTTCGTTAAATAGAATTTTCAAACGATTTGTCAGTAATAAGAGTTTTCAACGTATTTTGATTGACTCAAATTATTTTTTTTAACCAACTCTAAGTTGTAAAACAAATTTTCAACAAGATTTTACAACAACCTATTCACGAAATATTTTATAAAACTTTCAAAATTCTTAAGTATATAAACTAATTTATATAAAACATATCATTTGGTCAAAGTTTTATCACTA
Organism: Pseudognaphalium luteoalbum; assembly: GCA_963422505.1. Lineage (NCBI taxonomy): Eukaryota > Viridiplantae > Streptophyta > Magnoliopsida > Asterales > Asteraceae > Pseudognaphalium > Pseudognaphalium luteoalbum. The sequence goes on from OY730193.1 coordinate 25,097,796, forward strand.
ATTATACCTACATCAACTGATTTACAAGCAAGTTTACCAAGTGTTTTATCAACTCTTTAGTCACGATTAGATTAGACTACTTTGTAAACGACTACTCTATAACGTTTTTGACTACGATTTGAACAATGGAATGATCATGAATTGACTGCTTTTAAACATGACTTAGACATTGTTATGTCTACTTTTTAAATCAATGATTTGATTTCCAACTAATTTCTAATGCAATACGTACTTGCTACGAACTTTTCCCCATAGACTTCATACCCGTCGAAATCGAAAGCATTGATATCATAGTAGGCATGGATTGCTTATCCAAGCACCATGCCGAAATTACTTGTTTTGAGAAAATCATTCGTATTCCCCTTGTTACCGGTAGAACTTTGATCCTACAAGGAGAGACGTAAGCTGAGCTTGAACATTGTTTCCTTTATAAAAACCCGAAAATACCTAAGAAAAGAGTACCATGAAATCCTCGCACCCATAACCGAGTAGAAGCCGGAGGCGAACCAACTTGAGGATGTACCCCTTTATGTAGAATTTTCCGGAAGTCTTTCCGCGAAGACTTGCCTGGCCTTCCCCGCCCAGACAAGTCAAATTCCAAATCGATCTTGTGCCCCGAACTACACCCGTGGCACGAGCCCCATACAGAATATCCCCTTTAGAGTTGCAGGAGTTGTCTAACTAACTCCAAGAACTCTCCGATAAGGGATTTTTTTCGCCCCAACTCATCACCATGGGGTGCTCCTGTTCTATTCATTAATAAAAAGGACGGATCCTCATGAATGTACATTGATTATAGAGTACTGAACAAATTAACAACTAAGAATAGGTACCCGCTCCCTTGAATCGACGATCTATTCGATCAACTGCAAGGCGCCTCCTATTTCTCTAAACTCGACCTACAGTCAGGTTATCACCAATTATGGATTCACAAAGAAGTTATACCCAAAACGGTGTTCCAAACACGATATGGACTATATGAGTTTATGCTTATGCCCTTCAGCCTAACCAATGCTCCTGCGGCATTCATGAACTTAATGAACAGAATTTGCAGAGCATACTTGGATAAATTTGTGATTTTTATCGATGACATACTAGTCTACTCGCGTAGTAAAGAGGATCACGAGCAACATTTAGGGCAAGTGTTGCAACCACTCAAGGAAGAGAAGTTGTACTCCAAATTCTCTAAGTGTGAGTTTTGGAACAGAGAAGTACACTTTCTCGGTCATATGGTGAACATAGAAGGGATCCATGTGGATCCAACTAAAATCGAGACGATTGAGAAATGGAAAGTCCCGAGGACCCCTATGGAAATCCGTCAATTTCTAGGATTTGCTGTATACAATAGAAGGTCCATAGAAAATTTCTTAGAGATCGCCAAGCCCTTGACAGAACTGACCCAAAAGATGAAGGAATTCATTTGGGATATTGAAAAGGAGAAGGCATCCCAAATGCTGAAGGAGAGCTTGGAGAAGTGTGGTTTGGTCTACATTATACTTAATCCGGAAATACAGAAATGATACGGTTTTCAAGGCGTGTACCGAGGCAGCTCCAGATCAGTTCAAGGAGATCCAACTTAGGACTCACAGTTGGTTCACGGTTTCAGAAAATGCTGCTAAAATTTCATGGTTAGATTGGAAAAGTGCTGCAGGTGGTACCATATAAATTTCCGCTCATTGGTATCTATCTATATTGTCATGTTGTGTATGTGGGGTCTGTTTTATTTTTGCGTGGACTGGATTAGATTTGTCATTTCAGGTTGTGTTGAATGTGGTGTTGGGTCCTGCTTGGGTTTCTTTTGATCTTCAGTGTGGGTAGCTAGTAGGTCTTTGCCTATATTACTCCTTGTAATATAGGGATATTTTGTGGAGTTGTCTCTCTATGACTTTGTATCCTTTCCTTTTATGTTTTATGGTATTTGTCTATTGCTTCAAAAAAAATTAGTATATAAAAGGTCAGTTAGACAAGATAACGTGTCTTGGTAACCGGCGTTATAATTTAGATTATGAATCATGGTATTCTATAAATGTCAACTGAATAAGTAATTGGAATATTGATTATATATGGCTTCCTATGATGTAAAGGTTATTATAAAATGCAATTGTAAACCAACTGAATCACAGGTACGATTGAGTGAATCAATGAATTGTAGATGATGAATCACAATTGTAATTATGTGAATCATATCAGTGATATAATAGTTAAAACCAATATAAAGATATGAAATTGCAAGTTGTGATTGATGGTTTATTATAAAAGTTTCAGAATCAACATACATTATATTGTAACTTGAATATTGATTATAAAGATATGAAATTCCAGTCTCTTTCGGTTTAGTAAATGTTTTTTGTGCAGGTCAAATAAGCTAAATGATATCATTGTCGCTTGCAGGCTCATGTGTAAACGCATCTCACAATGTAGTCCTTAGGGAATGCTCACATTAGATTCAAAGTCTCTCGGAATAAAAATTGTTAGTCGAAACAACCGTTTAATTAAATAAGTGGAATGATACCAACGATTTGTAAAGGCTAATTATGATTCAACTTTATTGTAAAACTCATAAGCAACTTTTGTATCGTCGAATGACATTCCAATCGCCGGTTTGATGTCATCGGGAATATCAGGCATCCAAAATGGTACACCTTCCGGAGAAACATGCATATCACCAACTGATATTGTTTCCCACAACTTCTTGATGTCTGTTTAAATGTATTATCACGATTTAGAATGCATAAATTATTCATTGAACATGAAAACATATATACTAATACACTATCGATGTTTTATTTATACGAATCACTTACATTACCCACTGAATCAAAGTGACGTTTAAAAGAAAACATGGATAATTAACAACATATTAACATCGATAACAAATGTGTGAAACAACTGCTTGTATTTTAGAATATGATTATCAAATCAAATCCAACATAAGCAATAACAACAACGTAAACAATATTACACAACTTTCAAAACATCATGGGAATAACTTACTTGCTTCGGATGTACTACCCATATCACCGGATTCCTCTATTGAATACGCATCTAAAAGTTCCATCACACGTTCATCGTTTGCCATACCAATTCCCCGTTTTTGTTACGATAATACAATATGCAATTAATCATTCACAATGAGTAATGAAAATGAGCATGAATCGATTTAGAAATTGTGTATGAATTATTCCAACAACCGAGAATGATACGTGAATCGTTCCAGAAATTTGCCACGTGAAGATGATCTTTTATTGAGTATGATATTTCTAGAAATGGTATACAAATAGTTCCTACAGTTGAGGGTGATGCGTGAAGATACTCCTAAATGAAATCGCCCAAAAATTAGCCACATGAAGATGATCTTTGATCGAGTATGATATGTGTAGATTTTGTTTGGAGATGTCCTATAATTTTGGATAATAAACAACCGCCCATTAATCACATTTAATTTACATTATATTTAATTCATTTACTAAATAAAAAAAGACTAAATTACCCTTTGACTTGAATTTGAAATGATTGGCTAGAAAGCCTTCTCCCTCTTCTCCATCAAAATTATCTTCTTTTTAGATCCCTCAACTATATATATATATATATATATATATATATATATATATAGTGGTGGGCTTCCATTTATAAGGTGGTCTGAAACTCCAACACAACTTAACACATTTATCATCTTCCATTTTTTTCTTTACACCGCCATTACCCCCCAAAAAACCAAGATATCTACCGTACTCAATTTTCGCGATCACAAAAATTATGATGACTTATTTGATTATGATGAATAAATAAATCGGTTTATATAATGACGACAGAGATTACAATCGGAAGGAATTACAATCAGAAGTGACTAAACGGAGATCCATATTTAATGGAACTTGTGAATTTTTTGGTGATGCATCCAATTAATGTAAAGATGCATCTACCCCAATTTCATACTGAGTACTCAATATAAGTATAATCATACTGAATACTCAGTTCGAGTACTCAGTTTATATTGAGTATAATAACTTGCATCCAAAAACTATATACTGGGTATAATCAGAGAACTAGTTTGTACTAATTTGTATAGATTGCATCCAATTATCTCTAATTGTATACGTCTAATGAGTTTATACGAACTTGCATCTGAAAATAGAATAGATGCATATGTGCCTTCTTACATCTGGATATGTGTAATTATCTAAATTAATTGTTTGTTTATAAGAATTGCAATCAATTATCTCTAATTATGCTTTTTTGTGAGTTTATACGAACTTGCATCTAATTATTGTCGGATGCAAAACACATCATGCATCTAATTTGAGTGTTGCATCTAATTTGATTTATAGAAATTTGTACGCTTGCAGCAAATTAAAGATGATGAAAACTGAACTGGATAATATAATTTGGTTGGTAAAATTGTTAGTCATGGAAAGGAATTTTGAATTGAAGAATCCAGGGGATTTAAAAAAAAAAAACAACTGATGTTCTGTTCTGGACGAGCAACTGAGTTCTCATGGTTCTCACCCTTTCATAGTTCTCACCGGATCTTCACCCTATATATATATATATATATATATATATATATATATATATATATTGTCAAGTGAATCCATAATTACTAATCACTACGTACATTAAGTAATCTTCTCAAATATAGTTTCGACTATATGTCCATTAATCATTTTTAAACTACTCAAAGTCTAGCCCATTCAGACCTTCTCAAAGGTGTAACCGTGTAAAAAACTAAATATTGTGCCCTATTTTGGGATAAATTGTGGGAAAGTCAATTTTTCCCTTATATATTTAGAAGAAATTTTGACTAAATTTATTTAATAAATAATTAAAATTAATAAATAAAGGTAAGAAGGGCATTGTGACACCCGTCAAATTAGGACTAGTTATTAGTTCCTAATCATTTCGATATACATGTAATTAGTACTATGTATTAGGCTAATTGTATGTATCAATATATATATATATATATATTGTTGAATATATATCAGTACGCGATTTAAATTTAATCGTGCGTTTTCAAATCGGTCAAATTCTGATTCATTTACACGGGCGTTGGTGAAAACAAATATTAAGTAATATGAAACTATTATGTAATATACTCAGTATTTTTTATATATTAATTCGATAATATATAAAGTATTCGTATCGTACAAAGTAAAAACATTCGCGACAAAACTTATAAATAATGTATTATTATTGGAAATAATAATTATTATTTACATTAGACAAAAATAAAACATATTCGTTTTATTCAATCTTACTCAAACACGACGAAACCATTCGAACCATATCCGTCATTCAAACTTAAAACAAAGATATATTTTTATATCTCACTAAAAGTATTTTTATAAAATACTTCGATTAAAAGTATATACGATTTCATTTTGAGAAATTTATCAATTAAAAACATTATACTACTTTTACGACCGGGTACAAAAACACGGGTATTTTGTACTACGAAGGGGAGCCAACCAACTCCAATAATTGGAGCCGGTCGACTACACCCAAACACACCCTCTGCTTCTCCATTTTCTTTATCATTCTCCATCTCTTCATCTCTATCTCTCGGCTCTCCCTCTCGACACCATCAAAAACCCAAATCAAAAACAACAACATCAACCACAATTGTAACACCCCCAAATTTAATATTTTGCGGAAGCTTAATTTGGGTGTTACTAATCAATAATCAAAGCACACAGATATATAGCAAACGACTCTATATGCGTCGTTTTAACAAAATATATTAAAATTAAAAGGTTTACAACAGTTTGAACTCTTACATAGCTCGTGTTCGTAATATGAGAGATTTAAGTACATAATTAGTTATACAAAATCTAATAATGCAATGAAATCTCTGGAGTTTGCATGGAGACTCGAGCTAATGAATCCTGTTTGGGCAACCAACCTACTGCTGAGTACCTGTGATACATGCTAAAATGGGTCAGCGAAACGCTGATGAGCTCACAGGTTTGTATGTCAACACATATTGTATGAACCGCAAGATTTAATTGAATTTAAATTGCAATTAAGCAAAATAAAAGTTTTAAAGCCATGAGCACATAGTCTGAGCTTAACTCGAGGTGTCAAGTCCACATTTAAGGAATCCTGATCGCGGTGCCTTCCACGAGTGCCTAATCTATACTCGTCTGAACAAATATTAGTACATCCGTTTACCCAGTTAGTGCATGCTAACCTGGACGAGGAGGGTCAATCCTATATGGTACCATATACTAATATTCACGCTACAACGTATTACCAAACTATGTTGAGGAGGGCTTTAAAAGATTAGTGAGATAACTCATGTAGTAATTATTTGTTTTCGTACTTACGTTCATATAGTTAAAATAAAACGAGCAATCATATCACACCCCTGAGTAAAATAGTAAAATAGGGGCTATGAGACTCACCTGAGTCTAGAGAGTTTAACTAATTAAACTTGAGTTGATTAGCCGAGAATCGATGTTCGAAGACTTGTAACCTGAAGGTGTCCACGACACGCGCTGGTTATAAATGTGAGAAGGTATCTATAAAGACTACCTTGTAGTTGTTCTTTCAACTAGAATGTCCAAATTACTACGATTTGGTTGATTTGGTTATGTTTTGAAAACGTGTACGGCCCGTTGGTGATTTGTTTGTAATAATAATCCCACATTGTTCTTGGTTATGTTTCATGCGACATAGCGTGCGACATACGCCTTTGTGTCGCTAAGTGCGACATAGTCTGTTGTGTCGCAGATCATGTCTGCGACATAAGGGCTTGTGTCGCTAAGAGCGACATCCGCAATTTAATGCGACGTAAGGCGTTGTGTCGCTATATGCGACGGGAATGAGTTTTGCGACATAGTGTTTTGTGTCGCTATATGCGACGTTCGTAATTTCTGCGACATAACCATTTGTGCCGCTATATGCGACATCCGTGATTAGTGCGACATAGTGGCTTATGTCGCTATATGCGACATAAGACCTGATTTAGCAACATAAAAGCTTATGTCGCAGGTGGCCTGGAGCCTCTACGACATAACGCGCTGTTGGTCGGAAAATGAGCCGAAAAGGTGTTTTCCGGCCTCCGTTTGACTTGAAACTTTTACCCAACCCATATTTGGACATTATGAGCTTAAATAACCCATAAACAAGTAAAAATAATGAAAATCAGAGTGTTTCGGGTTTTGTCAGAAACTTACAAACTTAGCGCCGGAGAAATCCGAAAAGATGGAAATGTAGATCGAGACGAGGTGATCATTTTTCTCTAAAGGAGCTTCGAGATTGGAGGTCTTTTTGTGGTGTTATTTTGAGAATTAAGGTGATGGTTTGTGATGGTGGTGGAGGTGGAAGTAAAAGAGAGAGAGAGAGAGTTTGTGTGGGTGGGTGGGAGTGTAAATGAGGTGACGGGGTGATGACCCTCACCTTATGGCTGATTTTCGGTGGGCCCCACTAAGATGGGTGTCCCAAATTTTTATCTCTTGTATTCGTGCTCCGTGCGGTGTTCGTTTCCCCGATCGTTTAATTGTTTAAATAATTATTTAAAATACGAATATTTATTAATGTTTTTGTTGAAGTATTTTATCAAATACTTTTACTTGAGTTATAAAATATAACTTATTCTTGTTTTGATGGTTCGCGCGTTTATTATTTTAATCGCGAAATCCTCGTTTGTACGATACGAATTTGAGTTGAAATATTATCTAAATAATATTTTGGATAAAATAGGGTTATTAAATAATGTCACATTATTTAATAACATTGTTCACCAACGTCCGTATTAATTGAATCGAATTGCATTCGATTTGAAACTCGTACGATTTAATCAAATCGCATAATTGTATATATTCATCAATATATATTTCGATACATTAATTAGCCTAATACAAAACTAATGACATGTATTAACAATTGATTAGGCACTAATCACTAGTCCTAATCTGGCGGGTGTCACAACAATCAACAACGAAGCAGCAACACCAACTGTGGATCATCATCATCACCAAGCTTCATCTCCATTTTCAATTCCAAAATTTCATAAGTAAGAACACTTACTAATTTTCTTTAAAATTTCGTGTTTAAATAACATATATCATCATGTATTAGTGTTCTATCAAGTAGATTATGTCCAAAAATTGAACCTATACTCGTTTTCCCAACTGATTTCGCGAACAGCCCTGAAATTGATCCCTGAGCCGAACGGCTGGGTTTCATCAGCCGAATGGCTGAATTTCATCATCCGAACGGTTAGGTCCACCATAGCCGAACGATTGGACTTCCATAGCCGAACGACTAGACCTTTATAGCCGAACGGCTAGATTAGACAAACAGAACAATTTTTGTAAAAATGCCCAATGATCTAAAAGTCACACGGTCACTCAAAAACGGCCCAATGATCAAGGCTATGTACCATAGCTTAGGCGGTTTTAGGCCTTTCGGGGTCGTCTAGGGGTCGAAAATGGCATATTTCAGTTTTCAGACCCGTACCAAATTTTGTAACTTATGAAATAAAATATAACGGATATAACGAACTTGAGTAACAACTAAACTTATACGATACGACTTACACACGAAACACATATACTTTTATAAGTACAACAAATCATGTATAATAATAATAGTTTGAAATAATTATTACAAACCGTCACCAACGAACCGTATACCTTTTCACAAACTCAAATATAAACATCAACCAAATCAATTTGGACATAACTAGTTAACACTGGCATAGATGGTCTGTTAAGACCTCTAATCATTTAAAACCTTGCGCGTTTAACACGCCAAGCAGGTTTCCACATCTAATCATTAAAACCTTGCGCGTTTAGGACGCCCAACAGGTTTCAGTCGTTGGAGACGACATCATTTCTCTTGTAAACCATCATTTGTGCTTGATAGCATCTCATTAGACTCAGGTGAGTCTCATAGCCCCTGTTTTACTGTTTTAAACCTAGGGGTGAGAATACATGCCTGTTTTATTTTACATGTGAACGCAAGTATCAAACATCGCTATATTCTGCATGAGTTATTCATCTAATCATCATAAGTCCTCAATAGCATAGTTTGGTAATACTTTGTAGCGTGAATGTTAGTGTATGGTACCATATGGGACTGACAATCCCCGTCTGGGTCAGCACGCACTGACTGGTCAAACGGACGCATTATCATTTGTTTATACGAGTGTAGATTAGGCACTCGCAGAGAGGCACCCTCGCTCAGGCACTTGATTGTGATCCTGACACCTCAGTTAAGCTCAGACTATGTGCTCATGGCAATTATATACATCATTTATCAATTACTTATTTGTTTAATTACAAATATTCATACTTAAATCTTGCAGTTCATACATTACACCTTATCATTAAACCTGTGAGCTCACCAGCTTTTAGCTGACCATTTTAGCATGTATTCTCAGGTTCGCAGTAGCAGTAGGTTTGCTCACTCAGGATGCCCATTAGCTCGAGTCGCATTCAGACATCAAGAGATTGTCATGCATTACTATATTTTGTATAATTTAGTTATGCCATAGAATCTCTACCATTTGGCCCAAGAGCTTTTGTAAACTATATTATAACAGTGTAAAACTTTTATAATATCAATGTATTTTGTAAAACGACGCATATAGAGTCGTTCAATGTATACCTTGTATGCTTGATATTTGATTAGTCGCGCCCCGAACCGACCCGCTTCCGCATCATAATTTGGAGGTGCGACAGACAGTTTAATGACTTTTAATAGTTATTAGTTGTAAGTGAGACAATTATATTGGGACAAATATAAATAGTAATGTGAACATTTATTTTGAGACGAAATGAGTATATACATAGTTGATAATTCGTAAGTCGACTCACAACTCGGGATCTCGATTTGTAACTCGTTATTCGTGACTCGGCTTGACTCGTAAGAGTCACTATCTTACAATAAATACGTATTTTTATATCTATATGTATATTTTTATTAAGTTTTTTTTTAAATAAAGTTAAACAAGGTAAATGTCGATAATTAAGACGTTGATCGTCAATTGACATACATGTTTAATTCAAAACAGATTATAATCATTTGATTTTCTATTTTATCCTTTTATTTTTTGTATTATATTACACTAGAAGTTTATATGATTTTATGACTCGTAGGAGTCGCACAAGACTTAGAAGAGTCACACATGACTTTGAAGAGTCAATAAACAACTCGTAGGAATCAAAGTCATTTGATAGTCAGGTTCGAGTTGCATCATTTTTTGCAATTGCGACTCCGTAAAATTTTAATAACTATGATTATATATCTACAGAGTTACGAATAAATAAGTTAAGTTTGTAATATTATAAAATCAAGAAACTTCTACGGATGCCATTTATGTTATTATTATGAAACACCTTGAAAATTTCGAACCATTTTTTTTCCTCATTACAATTCTATAAACAATGTAAATTAACTTATTATTTTTGTGATGATATAATTTGATATTAATTTACACTCAAGTTTAACAAAAAACAAAGATTAGCAACATCAAATGGGTACCCGCCGAGTACCCTGTCTACCTGTCGAGTAGACATCAATCTCTCCAACGCCTAAAACTTCTGTCCCATTTTACACTAAGCCTACCCGTTTGGGGTGGGCTTATCCGTCAGATACCCAGTCGGGTAGCTATGTACCCACCTGGTACATAGCTGTTATAGCAGCTCTTGACCTGTTCTAATTTCTACACAACTTAATTACCAAAATACGAACTTCAAATCTACATAACTCTTAACACGTTACACGTTTGACCACGAAACTTTGCGAGCATCTTTCATATATACATATAAAGACTTCCCAATTTACGTTTTATAGAAATTTAGACCGAAATTTGTTTTATGACCATTTTTGAAACTTTTTTTCACAAGTCAAATTCTAAACCAAGAACCTTTTGACTTTCAAAGTCTACAAACACATTCAACAATATAACTTGACCCTATTTCAAAAATGACACTTAACTTAACACAACTTATACCCATTTTGACACTTAACCCCTTGATGACCCATTTGGACACCAACGATCCATTTGAGTTTATAACCAATTTAACCATTTGACTCAATAAAGTCAAAGTCAAATATTTACATTATCAATATTCAAAAACTTACAATTCACATATCTTTGACCTTAAACATACAAATTAATTGTGACTTACAAGCTTCACCAAAACTTAAACATCACCTCATGACTTACTTTGACACTTACAAAATATTTCTTATAGTCCATGAGTGAGACGTTACATATCAAACATGTTTTCAACGTTTTACAAAAAGAGATGCAATTTAGTATTGAGCATGATTCAATAGGGATTAAACCTTGTTACCAACTAGCAACAAGCCACCATTAGCTTCCAATGGACTTTTTGCCCAATTCTTTCTTTTCCCACTTGAATCACCTTATTAAACTTAACACAATAAGTAAAATGCTTAGTAATTAATGGATATCTTAACATAATTAAACAACTTCCACATATTAAGGATCCTTAGCACTTCCACATGTTAGTTATAAATAATTAACATCTTAACTCAAGTAATGTTATGATACTTACTTGGCTAGCATCAAGCTAACGTCATGGTCACTACTTATATCCACATTTATCCATATACTTACCTTTTGTTTTGATTATGATGAATACTTAAAACAACGTCAACACTTTAAATTCCTATACCACCTATCACATAGGCACATAAACACATATTACTTAGCCACATAGCTTAACTCTTAAACCATAACATAGGTGTTAATTCAAAAACACCACTTTTCACTTAACATGCTTCATACATTTTTACCACTTTCGCATACAAGTGAGTGTTTGATTCTTATTTTACTTACAATCATCAATTTCTATTTAATAATCACAATACAAAATCGTTACATACTTATCAAAATTTACCAAACACTCATAAGTATATGTATTTTATCTTCGTCACATAAAAATTAGCAAAATAAACACATAAATGGACTCAAGAACATGTATGAAGCCTTTATTCATCTAATTAACATCTTACTCTTTAAATTCTTAAAATTTAGGGTTATGAACTCAAGCCCTAACATCAAATTAATTAACAAGAAAGGTTAGTCATACCTTACCAAAGATGAATTAGAAGTTAGAGGTACTAATTTGTTAAACCCTAGCTTCAATTCAAGTTTTCTTCTTCTTCCTTTTTCTTCCTGTCGACACCACACTTCACACTCTCTGTATTTATTTTTTCTCAAATTAAAATGAGAAAGAAGGAGCTGGATCTTTCATTTACTTACATGCTTTTCACCTTAGCCCCCTCATTTATCCACACTTAGCAATTTATACCCTTCTAATAATTTATTTAGTCCTTCAAGTCCTACTAACTATTTTTTGGTATACAATTACATTTATGCACATTGCATCTCATATATATATATAGTTTGGGGATCTAAAAAGAAGATAATTTTGATGAAGAAAAGGGAGAAGGTTTTCTAGCCAATCATTTAAGTCAAAGGTCAAAGGGTAATTTAGTCCTATCTAATTTATTTAATAAATTAAATGGCATGTAAATTAAATGAATTCTCTGGGTGGTTTTCTTTTCTCCATGATTATAGGACATTTACAACCAAAATCATTCTCAATGTTAGATCATATTCACGTATCATTTTTTTGTGTGATTTCAATTTGGGGGATCTTCAAGTATCATTCTCAATTGCTTTGACGATTCATACTCTACTTCTTGAACAATTCATACTCCATTTCAACACTCTTTGAATTGCGTAAACTACACACCCTACCATCATATAGTCACTACATGCTTTCAGTTTTGAAGACCATCGCAACATCAACTTAGGGTTTGGCGATTTGATTTTAGCTAACGTTGCATATTTTATTAACAAAACGGTGAATCGATATGGTGAACGATGAAATTGCGATGGAACTTTTAGATGCGTATTCAACAGAGGAATCCGATGATATGGGTAGTACATCCGAAGCAAGTTATTCCCATGATGTTTTCAGAAGCAAGTTATTCCCATGATGCTTTGAATGTTGTATACTATCGGTTACGTTTTTGTTATTGCTTATGTTGGATTTTATTTAATGATGATATTCTTAAATAGAAGCAATCGTTTCACTCATTTGTTATTGATGCACATGTTTTGTTCGTTATCCATGTTATCTTTCAAACACACTTTGATACAGTGGATAATGTAAGTGATTCGTATAAATAAAACATCGATGGTGTATTTGTATATCTGTTTTCATGTTCATTGAATAATTTATGCATTCTAATCGTGATAATACATTTAAACAGACAACGGGAAGTTGTCGGAGACAATATCAGTTGGTGTTATGCATGTTTCTCCGAAAGGCGTACCATTTCGGGTGCCCGATGTTCCCGATGACATCAAACTGGTGATTGGAATGTCATTTGATGATACAACGTTGCTTATGAGAATATGCAAAACACGATGGTTTTCAGTCCAAAAAATCTTCAAACAACAGAAACAAATGTAGCCAGGTTTCCCGGAAATACTTTTTGTGTTCACACATTGATTTTCCGACTGCGAAAACTACATACGATAGCGTAGCAACTTTCAATTTCATACAAACTTAGTTTCATGCAACAACCACATGAATCAGTTAATAAACCAATAATGATGACTTGCGATTTTATATCTTTATATTGGGTTTAAATATTAAATTGTTGATTCACAAAATCATAATTGTGAATTCATCATCTAAAGTTCATTGATTCAATTAATCATAACTATGATTCAGTTGTTCGTAATAATGTATCACTATTTTGATTTATCGGTGTACTTCGATTGTTCATATAATATAATGATTCGGTTGATTATATGCAACAATGATTCTCAAAATTATACTATGATTCAGTTGTTTGTAATTGTTATTCATCATTTTGATTTATTGCTATATACTCCCCATTGTTCATAATATATATAATATAATGATTGAGTTGATTATTATGAAATAATGATTCACCATTTTCAAGTTTCAAGTAATTCAAATTGTTTATTATATTAATATAACAAATGAATCATAATTGAAAGATGTAAAAATGAATCTGCATTAAAAAAATGAACATAATAGATACATGGACGTACACATTATATATATTTATTGAAACAAAAAAAATAAAAGATAAATACAATAAATAAGTCCTCTTTAGTTGGGGAAGATTCCATTTATATTAAGGAAACCGTCAACATACTTCTACATAGTAAATTAAATGACATTTATAACTTTCTAAAATTCAAATAGTTATAAATAACTAAAATTTTTTGAACCATTGATTGTTCAATCTAAGGGTCCAAAATTCTTCTCTACCTTCTCTCATAAATTTCTCTTCTCCATAGATCATAATCCTATATATATATATATATATTATAGTTTAAAAAAATCATATATTATAAAATTATACTTAGACAACAAAACTAATATTATGTAATTTAAAACTTACGAATTTAGGGTCATTACATATAAATATAAACTAGTAGTATACCCGCACATTGCAACGGAAATACTATACGTAAGATTTGTTGGTGGTCTGCGGCTATAGCGATCGGGAATAATGATAATATTGGTCGATGTAAGAGTTCCATTATGGTGATCTACAACAAAAGTAAACGTTTTGTAATTTACATGTGTATATTACAAAAACAAATATAATTAAAGAGCTCTTAAATTTATCAATTCGCATGTTTCGATTTGATTTATCATTTGTCGCACCCCCAAATTCGGGTTGCGAAAACGAATCGGGTTGGGGCGCGACTAATCAATAATCACAAGCGCAAAGATATAATGAACGACCACTAAATGCGTCGTTTTACATTGTATTGATAAAACCAAAGTTTACATCAAAATATTATTAACATTAGCTCAGTTCCTTGATATTGAGAGATTTACATTACATAATTACTTTATACAAAAATATAATAATGCAACTAAATCTCTGATCGATTGAATGAAGACTCAAGCTAATGAATCCTGATTGGGCAGCCAACCTACTGATGAGTACCTGTGATACATTCTAAAATGGGTCAGCGAAACGCTGGTGAGCTCACAGGTTTGTATGTCAACACATAATTGTATGAACCGCAAGATTTAATTGAATTTAAAATGCAATTAAGCAAAATAAAAGTTATACAGCCATGAGCACATACTCTGAGCTTAACTTGAGTGTCAGGTCCAATTAAGGAAACCCAACTGAGGTGCCTCCTACGAGTGCCTAATCTACACTCGTCTTCCTAAATGCTAATACGTCCGTTTGACCAGTTAGTGCGTGCTAACCCGGACGAGGATTGTCAATCCTATATGGTACCATATACTACCATTCACGCTACAGATGTATTACCAAACTATGTTGTGGAGGGCTTTGAAATGATTAGTGAAAACAACTCATGTAGTATTTGATTTGTATTGTACGTACGTTCATATTGTAAAACAAAATGAGCAATGTAATCACACCCCTGATGAAAATCGTAAAATAGAGGCTATGAGACTCACCTGAGCCTTGAGTGTTTATCGAGATAAACTTGAATTGACTAGCTGTGAATTGATGTCCGAAGACTTATAACCTGGGGGTGTCCAAGACATGCGATGGTAACTCGAAAGACTACCTTTGTAGTTGTTCGTCCAACTAAAATGTCCAAATTACTACGATTTGGTTGGTCAACTTGTCCAAGTTACTACGACTTGGTTGATTGAATTGTCCAAATTACTACGATGTGGTTGTTTAACTTGTCCAAGTTATTACGACTTGGTTGATTTGATTATGTTTTGAAACGTGTACGGCCCGTTGGAGATTGGTTGTAATAATAATCTCATTATTATTATGATTTCGAGTGTTCATGTTCATAAACGTATTCCGATGTGTTTAAAAAGTCGTATCGTAAAAGTGTTTGAAATTACATAAGTTTGACACTTAGTAAAAATCCATGTTTTCAAGGTTCTGTCTTATGCGACACTAGGTGCGACATAAGCTATTGTGTCGCAGATCATGACTGCGACATAAATTGTAACACCCGCCAAATTAGGACTAATGATTAGTGCCTAATCAACTGTTAATACATGTAATTAGTTCTGTATTAGGCTAATTAATGTATCGGATTTTATATTGATGAATATATACAATTTTTGCGATTTGATTAAATCGTACGCAATTTAAATCGAATGTAATTCGATTCAGTTTTATACGGACGTTGGTGAACAAAATTATTAAATAAGATAACATTATTTAATAACGCTATTATATCTAAAATAGTATTTTGATGATAATTCATACATGTTTCGTATCGTACAACTAAAAGCCTACGCGATTAGAATGTTTAACGCGCAAACAAACAAAACCAATTGAACTATTAAGTATTTGATAAAATACTTTAATAAATTTATTTAATAAGCTTTCGTATTTTAAAACTTACATTTTAAACAATTAAAATAAATATTAAACGTTTAAACAATCGGGAAACGAACACCGCACGGAGCGCGAATGCACGGAGCTAAAAAGTGGAGACCCACACATTGGTGGACCCCCACCAAAAATCTGCCATTAGGGGTGAGGTCACCACCTCCCCACCCCATTATCCACATAACTCTTTCTCTCTCGTTTCCTTTCTTCTTTCCTTTCTCTCTAAACTCCAACACCACCACCACCACAAAACCACCAAAAGCACCATCCAAACGCCCTCACCTCATCTCGTCCGTTTGAAGAAAAAGATTCACCGCGACGCGATCTACATTTCCACCTTTCCGGATTCTCCGCGCGACGACTCGTAAGTTTCCGACAAAAACCCGAAACCTTTCGATTTTAAGTGTTTTTAAGTTTTAGTTGTTTCTTTAAGCTTAGAATGTCCTTATAAGGGTTGGGTAAAACAATCGGACCAAACGGAAACCCGAAAACTCATTTTTGGCTCAAAAATTCGCTGACAGTCCTAAGTGTCGCAACGAAGTGCAGTATAGCGTCACTTCATGTGTCACTTAAGTGACGCATTGAGTGTCGCTAAAAGCCCTAATCATGCGTCACTTGCATAAGTGCCGCATAAAGCCCCTTTTTCCCGACACTTCTACCGTCACTTGACTAGTGACGCACAACAACGTTAACCGACACTTATAGAGACACTTCCTGAGTGACGCCTAGACCTATACCCGACACTTATAGCGACACTTACCTTAGTGACGCCCTACCATGCGTCACTTCCCTTAAGTGACGCATATGCTCAGATTTAATGTTTTTAGCGACACTTCCCAAGTGTCGCCCAAGCCCCTAAATGACGCTATAAGTGACGCATAAACAGAAAGTTTTAACTAATTTTACACTAAGCTCGACCCCAGCCAGGGGCTCTGCCCCTTGGACCCCGCCAGGGGCTGCCGCCCCTTGGACCCCGCTACCAGGGGCGCTGCCCCCGGACCCCCGTCATTAACGGGCTTCGCCCTTACCCTAGAGTCACGAGTAACAGTGTTACATCTAAACTTTCACACAAAAGTGTTAAACTTGTATAACAACAAACACGAATGCGACATAACTTCTAAAACACATTGGAACTTACTTTTATGTATAACACTTCAAAATCATCAAAATAATAACGTGGGATTATTATTACAAACAATCACCAACGGGCCGTACACATTTTCAATACTTAAACAAACAACCAAATCATGGTAATTTGGACATTCTAGTTGGACAAACAACTACAAGGTAGTCTTATTAGATGCCTTCACATGTTATTAACCATCGCGTGTCGTGGACACCCTCAGGTTACAAGTCTTTGGACTTCGATTCTTGGCCAATCAATCTCAGTTTATTTAGATAAACTCTCCAGGCTCAGGTGAGTCTCATGGCCCCTCTTTTTACTGTTTTACTAGGGGTGTGATACATTGCTCTGTTTTTAACGCATGAACGCGAGTACATATTTCAATATACTACATGAGTTGTTTTCAACTAATCAAACCAAAGTCCTCCGTCAGTATAGTCTGGTAATACGAAAGTAGCGTGAATATTAGTATATGGTACCATATAGGATTGACCCTCCTCGTCCGGGTTAGCAAGCACTAACCGGGTAAACGGACGTACTAATATTTGGGAAGACGAGTGTGGATTAGGCACTCGTGGAGGCACCTCGCTCGGAATTCTCTATATGGGACCCGACCCTCGAGTTAAGCTCAGACTATGCGCTCATGGCTGTATACATTATCTGTAACTTTATTTGCTGGATGCAAATCAATACTTAAATCTTGCGGTTCATAGAATATTATTTAATACTCAAACCTGTGAGCTCACCAGCGTTAGCTGACCCATTTTAGCATGTATCACAGGTACTCAGCAGTAGATTTGGACTGCCCATCAGGATGCATCTTAGCTCGAGTCTACATGCAAACTTCAGAGATTTCATTGCATTATTAGATTTTGTATAACTAATTATGTACTTAAATCTCTCATATTACGAACACGAGCTATGTATGAGTTCAAACTGTTGTAAACCTTCTAATATTAATATATTTTGTTAAAACGACGCATATAGAGTCGTTTGCTATATATCTGTGTGCTTTGATTATTGATTAGTAATACCCAAAGTACGCTTCCGCGAATCATTAAATTTGGGGGTGTTACATAAATCATTGTGTCGCTATGTGCGACATCCACAATTTAATGCGACATAACATGTTAGGAGAATTTCGTCCCGAAATTTAACTTGAAGTCGTGTTTGAAGTAGCGTCAGTGAATAACTGAGGATACTTGAGTCGTATCTGGTCCTTCCGTTCCCAGGTGAACTCCGGCCCACGTCGCAAATTCCACCTGACTTTGACAATGGAAATACGAATTTGTTTGAGTTGTTTGACCTCACGGCCCATGATTTCAGCGGGTTCTTCAACGAAGTGAAGTTTATCATCGACGCGAATCTCATCGAGTGGAATAATGAGTGTCTCATCAGACAGGCATTTCTTCGAGTTAGAAATGTGAAAAGTGGGATGCACGCTGCTGAGTTCGGGTGGCAGCTGCAATCGATATGCCACTGAACCAATCCTCTCAAGGATCTCGAATGGTCCAATGTATCTGGGATTTAACTTCCCGCGTTTACCAAATTGGATAACACCTTTCCAAGGGGTGAAACTTTGAGTAGCACTCGATCCCCAACCTGGAACTCGAGTGGTTTACGTCTCACGTCAGCATAACTTTTCTGACGATCACGTGCGGCTTTGAGTTTGTTTTGAATCTCAAAGATTTTCTCAGTTGTTTCATGAATGATCTCAGGACCAGTGAGTTGACTTTCTCCCACTTCGGTCCAACAAATCGGTGAGCGGAACTTATGACCGTAGAGTGCCTCGAAAGGTGCAGCCTTAATGCTGGTGTGATAGTTGTTGTTGTACGAAAACTCGCACAATGGTAGATGTTTTTCCTAGTTTACACCGAAGTCAACTACGCAAGCTCGTAGCATGTCTTCCAGTGTTTGAATCGTTCATTCACTTATGCCATTGGTTTGGGGATGGTAGGCGGTACTCATGTCAAGACGGGTACCCAATGATTTTTAAAGTGATTGCCAAAAGTGAGATGTGAAACGACCATCCCTATCGAAGATAATCGAGATTGGAATGCCGTGTCGGGTTACGATTTCCTTCAGATAGATTCGAGTGAGACGTTCCATTTTGTCGGTTTCTTTGATTGCCAAGAAGTGAGCAGATTTCGTGAGACGGTCAACGATCACCCAAATGGTATCGCAACCGCTCGTTGACTTTGGTAGTTTGGTTATGAAATCTATGGCAATTTGTTCCTATTTCCATTCAGGAATGCTGGGCTGTTGGAGTAAACCAGAAGGTTGTTGATATTCGGCTTTGACTTTCGAGCAACTGAGGCACTTACCGACATATGTGGCGATTTCGGCTTTCATGCCCGGCCACAAATAAAATCTTTGATACCGTGATACATTTTATCAGATCCCGGATGAATAGAATACTTTGACTTGTGAGCTTCGTCCATCACCAAGTCTTGTAGGTTCCCAAAACTAGGAACCTAGATTTGGTTTAAGAAATACCTAATCCCGTTAGGTTTGATTTTGAATTGTTTTTCCATGCCTCGCAAGGTTTCGTTTTTAGGTTATCGGGTTTGAGAGCTTCGAGTTGAGCAGTGAGAATCTGAATGTTTTGATCATTGTGAATGGTCATACTGAGGGCGCGGACTCGAAGTGGTGTCGATCGTTCCTTTCGACTGAGGGCATCAGCAACAACATTTGCCTTACCCGGATGGTATTTGATTTCGCAATCGTAATCGGTGAGCAACTCGACCCATTGATGTTGCCTCATATTGAGATCCTTCTGATCGAATATATGTTGGAGACTTTTATGGTCGGTAAAGATTGTGCACTTAGTGCCATAGAGGTAATGTCTACAGATTTTGAGGGCAAAGACGACAGCTCCTAGCTCGAGATCGTGAGTGGTGTAGTTCTTTTCATGGATTTTGAGTTGTCGCGAAGTGTAAGCAAGGACTTTGTCTCGTTGCATCAGCACACAACCGAGACCTTGATGAGAAGCATCGCAGTATACCACGAAGTCATCGGTGCCTTCGGGTAATGATAGAATCGGAGCACTGCAAAGCTTTTATTTTAGAAGTTGAAATGTTGACTCTTGTTTATCAGTCCAATCGAACTTTTTATCTTTCTGAGTCAGTGTCGTGAGTGGTTGAGCTTTTTTTGACAAGTTTGCGATGAACCGACGATAATACCCCGCCAATCCTAAGAATTGGCGTACCTCGGTCGGAGTGGTTGGCGATTGTCAGTCTTTGATAGCCTCGATTTTTGACGGATCGACATGGATTCCTTGACTATCGATGACATGTCCAAGGAATTGAACAATTTACATCCAGTTGTCACATTTAGAGAATTTGGCGTAAAGCTCCTCGTGCTTAAGTAGTTCTAGGATGGTTTTGAGGTGTTGCGCATGTTCCTGTTCGTTGCGAGAGTAAATGAGAATGTCATCGATGAAGACAATGACAAACTTGTCGAGATATGGCTTGCAAACCCAATTCATAAGATCCATGAATACGGATGGTGCGTTGGTTAGACCGAATGGCATCACTTGAAATTCGTAATGCCCATACCGGGTTTCTGAAAGCAGTTTTCGGAATATCGGAGTCGCGAACACGTAGTTGGTGGTAACCTGACCGGAGATCGATCTTTGAATAAAAACTCAACCCTTGTAGTCGGTCAAACAGGTCATCAATACGAGGCAGTGGATACCGGTTCTTGACAGTTAGCTTGTTCAACTCTCGGTAGTCGATACACATTCGGAAAGAACCGTCTTTCTTTTTGACAAATAGGACCGGAGCTCCCCAAGGTGAAGAACTCAGCCTAATGAATCCTCTTTCTAGAAGTTCCTGTAATTGATTGGACAACTCCTGAAGTTCGGATGGGGCTAAGAGGTATGGTGCTCGGGCCACAGGCGCGACACCTGGTACGAGATCGATTGAGAACTCAACCTGTCTTGGTGGTGGTAGTAGACCAGGTAGTTCCTCGGGAAAGACTTCTGGAAAGTCTCGAACGATGGGCACATCCTCAAGTCGCTTCTCCTCCGACTTTTTCTCCATGATATGCGCGAGGATTGCTGGATAACCCTTTCTCAGAAACTTTTGGGTTTTCAAACAGGATATGATGTTGAGTCTCGTCCCACCGGTCTTCCCCTGTAAGACCAAGGTTCTACCGACGGTGAGAGGAATACGAATGATTTTATCATGACATATGATTTTGGCACGATGCTTGGACAACCAATCTATACCAACGATTGTTGGTACATTTAATGTGTCAGTCAGTTGGTCTATCGAGTTGTAAATTGTTGATTAGTCGTTTAATAGAAATATAGATTTTGTACCTAGCGACACTTAAGTTTTGGTTTAGGCGACACTTGCCTAAGTGACGCATAGAGACACTTAGGTAAGTGACGCATGAAGGCGGCCACATGCGTCACTGGCTTCAGTGTCGCATGTCTGCCGATTTTGTTTTAGTATAAATACAAACCTACGGGTTTTTGGTTAGGGTTGACGAAACCCTAGCACCATTTGTCAACTAAACTCATTTGTAATCAGTTCCAATACGTTATTGAAGCTAATAAACTCGTTTACTTTGTTCAATCAATTGTTTCGGTTTAAGTTTATTAGTAATTTGTGTGATTGATTGTTTCCACCACTCAGTCGCTGTCTATCATCACTTAGATCCATCACAGAGGACACTCACAACTGGTATCAGAGCAACTAGGTGATTAGATTGACATTTTGAAGACGTTTTGGATTGATTTCGGTTTCGTTCGTATAAAGAATCGAGAATAATCACGGATTTCGGGTTGATTAGGTGCTTTCCAGACGATTTTCATCATTTACTACAGGTTTCGTTCGTTAGGGTTTGAGGAATTTTCGTTAGGTTTACGAAAATTCAACTTTTAGGGTTTTTGGGATTTTACAGCCGTTTCTGCGACACTCGTTGCGTCACTTGAACGCGTCACTTAGTGCGGCACTTCGTAAGTCCAAATTAGGGTTTTACCGACACTCTGGTGCGTCACTTTGATGCGTCACTTGGAGCGTCATTTGGGGTTAACACGATACTTAACTCAAGTGTCGTCTAATTTAATCCACCGTCACTCACGTACGTCACTTTAACACGTCACTTGAGTGCCTTGCGTCACTTCTGCTAGTGACGCCTGTTTGATTTCTTGCGTCACTTACGCTAGTGATGCTTGCTTGATTTCTTGCGTCACTTACACTAGTGACGCCTATTTGATTTAGTGCGTCACTCAAGTACGACACTTGAGTGCGTCACTTGCTAGATTGAGCGACACTTGCTTACAGTGTCATCAGTCACTTTATACGTCACTCGATAGCGTCACTTATCAAGTGCCGCTAGTCGTTGCGACACTTGAGTGCGTCACTTACCAAGTGACGCCTTTGGTACTAATAAGTTTGCAAGTTCTTGTTTTTGAGTTAATTTTCAGGATATTCTTTAATGGCTGCTGCTGATGATAAAGAAGATATTCGGGGAATCAGAGATATGATTAAACAAAATCATGATGTCGGTTCTAATAATAAACCTCCTCTATTCACTGCTGATATGGATTACGCATATTGGCGTGACCGATTTGAACAATATGTAGATTTCCACTGTCCAGAGCTCTGGGGTCCACTCAGAGAAAGATATGAAGCTCCTGTAGCTGAGGGAGACTATCGTGGTATCCCTCCATCCAAAACCTATAAAGCTATGTCTCCTGAAGAGAAAAGGGAGTATGATATTGAAAGAAAATGTCATTCAGCTATTTGTATGTGCCTCACTAAAGATGTCTTACGCCTCTTCAAAACTCATGACATAACATACGATCTTTGGAAGGCTATTGAGACGAGATGTGGTGGAAATCAGAAGTACAAGGAGGCTAAATTAGAACTAATCAAGAAACAGTATGATTTGTTTGATTCTCTTCCTAATGAAACAGCATCGGGTGTTTTTACAAGATACTCACAGTTAGTTAGTGAGTTGACTGAGGGAGGCTACAATTTCCCTCAGATTGAAGTAAATAAGAAGCTGTTGGACGTTCTACCTAGTAGTTGGGACGTTAAAGTGCAATTTTTAAAAGAGAACCAAGAGTTAGCTACAATGAACTTGGATGAGCTAATTGGTGTTCTTCAAGCTCATGCGATGGAGTTGAAGAAGAAGGAATGTAAATCGAGTGGTTTTGTTCAAGACCCGACATTATATGGAGGAAAAGTCAACACCGAGAAGACTTATGATGGAATGGCTTTCGTTTCTTCTACAAGTTCTCCATTGCAGTCTTCATTACAGTCTACTGGTGTTCATCATCCGGTGTATGCTTCTGGACCCTCACAAGGGTCACAACAGCAAGTTCCAGTTTCCCCTGTTATTCAAGAACAGGCTGCTATCTATACAGCCTTTCTTAGCTCCTACAAGGATTTGGTTTCACAACCAAATTCTACATTAGAACTGGCTAAAGAAGATTATGCTCAATTAGATGATGATGATCTTGAGCAAATGGATTTAAACTGGAATATTGCCATGATCTCAAGGAGAGTTCAAAAATTCTTGCAACGGACTGGGCGCAAGAGTTTGGAAGGAGATGGAAAAACCAGTTTTGGTTTTGATAAGAGCAAGGTTCACTGTTATAATTGTCAGAATTTGGGACATTTTGCTAGAGAATGTGATAAACCCAAAGTTCCTCCATCGGGTTTCACGAAGCCTGATGCTCCTAGAACTCCAGAGAAAGAAGAAGTAAAGCAAGCGACAGCTGATGCACTAGTTGTCTTTGAGCCTACCAACACAGACTGGAGCATGTATGCTGACAAGTATCAACAGTGTCTTATGGCTCACATTTCTAATGAGGTACGCAATGAACCAGAAGAACCTTTGAACTGTATTTCGTGCATTAAGTTAACTGAATCTTGAAAGTGCTTTCAAGAAGACAACGTAGACTTAAGAAAAAAAGTTGAAAAACTTAATGAGTCAAATAAGTACTTAAAGGCCAATGAACAATTGTATGATAAGAAATTGAGGCTTATCAACAGGACACTCAAAGGTATAATTCTAAGGTTTTTAGTCGACAGGATGCTATTAATAGCTATCTTGCTGAAATAGAACTTTTGAGAAAGGAACTATCTGATTTGAAAGTTGAATATGACAACTATAAAAATAAGATTCTAGGTTCCTCTTCTTCTACGGTTTCCTTCAATGAAATCCTTAACAAGCAAAGGACAGATAACAAAACTAAGACAGGACTAGGTTATACTGTAGTCCCGCCTCCCACTGAATATTGTCCTATGCCTGTTAAGGAAGGCACCGAAGAGATTCCATTTGACTATGCATTATTATATGGGGTCAAGTCAAAGGTCAATAATCAAAACAAACAGGCAAAGGAGAAAACCAAGCGGCCAGAGTATCCTTCGCCTCAATTTGTTAAGTCTAAATGTGAATCTCTAGTTAGTATTGAGGAGATTGTTGAGATTGAGGACATTACTGATCAGGAGTATCCTGAATTTAAAAAGGTTGATGTAAAACCTGAAAAAGTGGTTTTAAAGGTTGAACCTGCAATTAAGGTTCAACCTAAAAAGGTAAAAGACAAGGTTTTAAATACAAAACCTCAAACTTTGCAGTCACCTGTAAATATTTTGCAACATAAAGCTACAAGTGAAAAAGATTTGTGTCATAAACCTTCCACTTCAACCTCACAACCAAAACAAGCATTTTCTAAGACATGCACGCAATGTTCATGTTCTAGAAATGCTTCCCCTCCTCCTGTAGTAAGTCCTCAGCCTCAACCATTTATTGAGACTCGTTCGTGCTTTTACTGTAAAAGACAAGGACATTTAATTCGTGAATGTCCCAAACTTTCTCATCAGCACTATGGGAGAGAAATGATTAGGACATCAGTTTATAGAAATTCATTTTCAAAATCTCCACCTAGGCATTATTCAATCTCTCCCAAGCCTGCTGAAAAGCCAAGTAATGTTGGGCAAAAACCTTTGCCAAAACAAAAGCCCGACATTACTCCCAAACCAATTTCCGAACAAACTAAAGTTTGGAAACGAAAGGAGTCTGTTAGTGACTCTTCTGTCATCAACAATAACACATTAGATGAAAATTCTGATTTGCTAAAAAATAAAGTTCGATCCGATGTGATTATTGTTGATGACCTTGGTAGACCTAAGTCTGTAAAGGCTTGGGTCACCGTTTCTCACTAATCTCCTTACCTTTATGTGTTGCAGCAGTCAGAACGCATTAAAAATAGTGAATGGTTCATGGATAGTAGCTGCTCGCGACACATGACTGGCGATGTGTCTCTTTTGACGGATGTTAAACCACACACCGGAGGACATGTTGCTTTTGCTGGAGATACATGAGGAACAATTACGGGAAAGGGAACGCTAACTAACGGGAAAGTTAGCTTTGAGAATGTGAACTATGTGGCTCAACTTACTCACAACTTGCTGAGCATTTCACAAGTCTATGATAAGGATTTTACCACTGCTTTCACAAAGACAGAATGTGTGATACTGAAGCCAGGTTTCGTTATCCCTGAAGAATGGGTGCTTATGAGGGCGCCACGGAGAAACGATACCTACGTGATGAACATGCGAACTGTGGAGACTACAGATGAGTATACTTGTCTCCTGTCAAAGGCTTCGGAAAAGGAATCACTACTTTGGCATAGATGAATGGGACACATTCATTTTCGCAAGATGAATTTTCTAATAAACAATGATTTGGTAAATGGAGTTCCAAAACAGTCATTTGCCCTAAAAGATGACTGCATTGCATGCCATAAAGGGAAACTCCACAAAAAGTCCCATAAGTCGAAGGTAGTGAATTCCATTGTTGCACCACTGGAGCTCTTACATATGGATCTTTTCGGTCCTATTTCCACTAAGAGCATCGGTGGTAGATCTTACTGCTTAGTAGTCACCGAATACTACTCCAGATTTTCGTGGGTATACTTTCTAGGTGCGAAAAGTGAAACACCATAAATTTTGGTGTATCTGTTAGATAAGTTGGCAAATCTGTGCAACTTAAAGGTGAAGAGACTGCGAAGTGACAATGGAACTGAATTCAAGAACTCAACTCTTGAGTTATATTGTGCCACGAAAGGTATTGATCATCAGTTCAGTGCTCCAAGAACTCCTCAACAGAATGGAGTTGCAGAGCGTAAGAATAGGACTATTATCGAGACAGCTCGGACCATGCTGGCCGATTCTAAGCTTCTTATTATCTTTTGGGCAGAAGCAGTCAGTACTGCTTGTTACGTTCTGAATCGCGTGCTCACGGTTAAAAAAAGAACAAGACCTGTTATGAACTTTTCAATAACCGTAAGCCAACTTTGCAGTTTCTAGAGCCATTTGGATGTCCGTGTTTGATAATGATCCCAAAAGAAAAGGTCTCGAAGTTTGGAGCTAAAGCTGTTGAAGGGATTTTCCTTGGTTATTCAGTCAATTCTCCGAATAAAAGAGTCTACATTAAATCAACACACCAGGTGGAAGAGCATTTTGAGGTAAAATGTCTGCGTCACACGGATCCTCCTCAAGGAACGGGTCCGGAATGGTTGTTTAACTATAAGGATGTGTTTAACTCTTTTGACATACCCGAAAAAGATGATGAAGAGGAGGAGTTAGTTACCTTACTTTATGGCATCAGTCTGTGTCAAGACACATCTACCTCAAAACCTACATCCACACCTACTCCAACACCCACACCATCACCTCCAACACCCACACCATCACCTACTACACCCACACCATCACCTACTACACCCACACCATCTCCTACTATCTCACCTTCGGATGTTCCTTCGACTTCAGGAATGACTAATGCAACAGAACATCCTGATGATCCCAATATGCCTCCTTTAGAGGAAGATGAGGAAGAAGAAGAATATGTTCATTCTCACCTCTTCTCTAATGAAGATGATACGGACCTACAACCACCTGTGCAACCTGAAAGTTCTACTGCTCCTGAGACTAACACTGTTCCCGTTACTGAAGGGGATATGAACAACTTGGAGTTAGTACTTGCACCGAAGTTAATCCCAGTAACACGTGTACACAGGGATCACCCCATCGATAATATTATCGGTGATCCTAATGCTGCGATTCAAACAAGGCAACAAGTGAAACAAAATCCAAATCAAGAAATGTTGAATCTG
Source organism: Pseudognaphalium luteoalbum (assembly GCA_963422505.1). Lineage (NCBI taxonomy): Eukaryota > Viridiplantae > Streptophyta > Magnoliopsida > Asterales > Asteraceae > Pseudognaphalium > Pseudognaphalium luteoalbum. The sequence continues at coordinate 25,125,443 of OY730193.1, forward strand.
GTTGCTCGGATAAATTCTTGCCATTTATCCCAAATTGAACCTAAGAAAGTTGACGAGGCCTTAAAAGATCCATCCTGGGTCGAGGCCATGCAAGAAGAGTTACAGCAGTTCAACAAGCTGCACGTTTGGGATATAGTTCCGTTACCCAAAGGTGCTCATTTAACCGGCACTCGATGGGTATTTCGAAATAAGATGGATGATCGGGGTATAGTAATTCAGAATAAAGCTCGATTGGTTATTCAAGGTTTTAGTCAAATCGAGGGCTTGGATTATGATGAAGTTTTCGCTCCTGTTGCAAGACTTGAGTCTATTCGAATATTTCTTGCGTTCGCTTCTTTCAAAGAGTTTCGTGTTAACCAACTCGATGTTAAAAGCGCCTTTCTATATGGACAAGTGGATACGGATGTGTATGTTAAACAGCCTCCAGGTTTTGAAGACCCTGAGCATCCAGAATACGTCTGCAAGTTGAACAAGGCGTTATATGGTCTTCATTAAGCTTCGTGGCTTTGGTATGAGAGGCTCACTACCCACTTAATCAAGCATGGTTTTGTTAGAGGGAATATCGATAGTACTATGTTCATTCGTAAAGAACAGACTGGAGATCGAGAAGATATGTTACTTGTGCAGGTGTATGTGGACGATATTATCTTTGGCTCTACAAATGAGGCAATGTGCAAGCATTTTGAGGAGATTATGAAATCTGAGTTTGAGATGAGTGCGATGGGGGAGCTCAAATTCTTTTTAGGTGTACAAGTTGAGCAGTCTCCAAAAGGTATTTATATTCATCAGTTAAAGTATGTCAAAGACATGTTGACTAGATATGACCTGCTCAATTGTAAAACCTATGGGACTCCTATCGAACTTAATCACAACCTTAGACTTGCTGAGGATGAGGAAGATTGCAAAGAAAAGGACTATCGATCAATGATAGGTTCTTTGATGTATTTGACCGCTTCTCGACTGGATATTGTGTTTGCGGTATCCGTCTGCTCACGCTTTCAAGCCAAACCCAAGGTGTCTCACATGAACGGTAAAGCGAATTTTTGGTTATCTCAAACATAGACCCAATCTTGGTCTATGGTATTCAAACGAGAAATCATTCGCTATTTCTGCCTATTCGGATTCGGATCATGGCGACTGCAGCATAGACAAGAAATCTACCACTGGTGGATGCCAATTCCTCGGATCTTGATTGGTCTCATGGCAATGCAAAAAATAGACTACAGTTTCTCTTTCAACTGCAGAAGCTGAGTACGTTGCTGTTGCGAGTTGCTGCTCTCAGGTTCTATGGATTCAGCATCAACTGCGTGATTACGGGTTACTTCTTTCTATGACTCCTATTCACATAGATAACACTGCTGCTATATCTATCACACGCAATCCCGTACAGCACTCTAAGACTAAACACATTGAACTTAGGTTCCACTTTATACGGGATTGCTATGAAAAACACCTGATAGACCTTGTCCACATAGACACCCTAAAGCAGAATGCCGACCTTTTCACAAAAGCTTTTTCGCGTACTCGATTTGATGAACTAATCAACATGATTGGTTTAAGGTTCTTTATAGCCAAAAAGTAATTTGTAACTTGGAACGTAATTTATCTTTTTTATGTGTGTTTAAAAAAAAAAAAAACGCAACAGCCACTCTTTATACTTTTTAGTATTAAAGAAATGCACTATTGCTACATTTTAAAATAGACGTTGAAGTTGTGTCTGTAAACAACTTGGGGTATGATAGTAAATCGGGTGACATGCACAAAATGGAACTTTAAGATTTATCTTGGATGTGTCAGTAGATTTATCTGACGTGTTGAAAACAGTTTTTATAAACATTGTCTTCATCATACGATATGTTAGTAGGCATGTTATGCAAAACTCTTTGAGATCTCTTAAGAAGCCTAATAATTAATTGATTATTTCCAGTGGTACAACATCCTTAGATGTATGACAAAAGTCTTAATTTCTTCCTTATGCTAGACATGTTTTTGTGAAAGACATTTATTTGATATCATTTGGGGGTATATATTGACAGTTTCTTCTGTTATACGTAAGTATAGACCTGGTCTCTGTTAATATATACTAAAACATTAAGCAAACACAAGTCAAAAGTACTTGCAAAGTCTTTAAAATTAAGATACCTTACAAGGTCGCCAAAATGGTTTGACCAAGTCTGGTTTTGCTTAAACCTGTATCAAGCTATGTCGCTCTGTTGTACGTACGTACAGACTTGTCACCGCTGACTTGATTCTTAAATTTGATTTTCTTATATTCTCTCTGTAAATGGAAACATGGTCTATGTCTTAAGTTAAGATGTATATCTATGGTGGGGACCACAGCGAAATGTACATACCAATAATAATAAATTTAGCTCCTAGATGTGAGTGTAACATGTTTAAAGTGGACAAATAAACTAATAATCGTTTTGAAATAATTTTTATAAAAAGTGTTTTTAGCATGTCAAGTAAATTTAAAGTGGACAAATATACTGATGATCGAAATAACACTTACTATTCCTAATAAATGCATGTTATTCCGATATGATCCCTAACCAGATTATATCAACTCCGTCACCAAAAAGAATGTGTTAATTTTATGTTTGTAAATTTGCATTCCTTTATGTGTTCTTATATTTTCTCTAAGTTCGTTTAATTTTTGATTTTTATCCAAGTTACAGTTACCTTTTTAAATTTGAGTACCGAAATCACACCACAAAAATCGATAAAATCGTAAACTTTTCACTAAAAGTGAAAAGTTGCGTCACTTCATAAGTGACGCTACTAGTGACGCATACGATACTGCGTCACTTTCACTAGTGACGCTGTAAGTGTCGGGGTAAGCTACGCTACAAGTGCCGGGTTGAGTGCCGCATACTAGGGTTTCCGTATAAATACCCTTTCACACGACACTCAACCTCACCACTTTTCAAATTCACTTAGCGTCACTCTCTCTGACATACCGTCACTTATTGTGTCCCTGCGTCACTTCTTCTGTGCGTTTTTTGTCGATTTATTCGTGATTTCTCCAGCTTGGTTGCGTATTCCATCATGATATTCTTGTTACACTCATTCATACGACTCGATTGGTACTACTTTTACCCTTTATCTTTCTGTATTCATGTTTTAATCACGTTTTAGGGTTACGGGTTTTGGGTTTCTTCGAAATCATACGATTTGGGGATCAATTTGTTATTGTTTTTAGTTAATAAATGGTGTGTTTCACTCGTTTTTATCATGCGTACATTGTGGTAACTACGATTTTCAAAACCCCCAAATTTGGTTTCTGGGTATGAACAGTGACACGATGATCTTCATCGTTGCGTCACTTCATGCATCACTTACCTCAAGTGACGCTACTTGGTAATTTAGATCCCATACCGTCACTTCATCAGTGACGCTTATTACTGCTGCACTTCTTAAGTGACTTTCTTAGTGACGCATGTACTTGTATTACTTGTTAGTCCGTCACTCATTTAAGTGACGCCCACTTATGCGTCACTTTCTTAAGTGACTCACTTAGTGACACTTTTCTCTATACCGACACTTATACCATCACTTCCTAAGTGACTCACTGGGATACCGTCACTATGCTAAATGCCGCATACTTTTGACCCGACACTTCTTAAGTGTCGTATCTAATGACGCATGATTTGGCAACGTCACTTACACCAGTGACGCATGATAGCGTCACTTACCATAAGTGACGCTATACTTAATTTCTAATTTTGAGCACTGTTTTCTGCGACACTTCTTAAGTTTCGGTATTGTTATGCGTCACTTCCTAAGTGACGCCTAAATCTGAATTTTCTTTTTTAAGTCATGCGTGTTCGTGCTAATTCTATAACGTTTGTGGTTATTTTGTTTCGTATTTTAGCTTACAGATGGCTGATTTACAAAACTATTATCGCCGCACCAACACTCGTCACAATATCATCGCTTTCTTGGAGTCCACGCATGCGAACTCGGCTCCTTTTCGACCAATGATAGAGTTCCTACGACGATCGAGGATTCATTATGCTATCACTGCATCTACTCCGGTTTACATGAATCAGATTGAAGAATTCTACGATCATGCTTTCATTCGGACTCAGGGTGACGTCCCGAGAATTGTGTCCAAGATGTTTGGTGAGGAGATTGAGATCACCGAGAACTCTATTCGACGGGTTCTCCAATTCAATGATAACCATACCATGCCGACTATGTTTGAGACATCGTTTATCTACGGCGGACTTCAACGTATGGGTTATCCGGCGAATCAGCTTTCTGATTTCCGCAAATAATATCTCTGCCGGGTTTGGAGATATATTTGTGTCATATTGTGATCGTTTGCTTATCTCCGAGGAAGGGAGGATATGACGCCGCAGTCATTTGACTCTATCTCTTATGTTGGCCTTGATCTATAACAAGCCGTGTAACTTCAGCGGATATATCTTTGACAACATGGTTGAGAATATTCGGGCTGGGAAGGATAAGTGGCTGAAATATCCACGGTTTGTGCAGCTGTTGTTAAATAATTTGAATCTTGAGATTGCCCCAGATCAACGATCCCTTTTGGTGCCAACGCCAATGCTTCTGCGCGTCTTCAATGACTGCAAATTAGCGCCAAATGGTGAACAAGTTTTGGCTGATCGTGAATTGTTCGGGCACATAGTCAATGAAAATTATGTTGCGCCGATAAATGATGGGTTTGAGGATGACGTGATTCCTCCGGTAAATGAGGATGACCTGGTTGACACAGAAATTGCAAAGGATTTGGACGATATTGATTGTGTTGAGCGGGTTGATGAGGATACCGATGATGGTGGGCCCACACCACCCGATTCTGAGGGTGATGTGCCCCCATCAACTGCTTTAGATGGGATTCAGATTGCTGATCCTCGACGCTTTAAGCGTATTTTGAGACGGATTTCTGCAGGCAGGGTTCACGTCCCGAGGAATCCAGGTAAACGTCCTGCTGGGTCTTCTCCTTCGTATGCTGATTTACCTCATAGAAGACGTCAGAGGACTAGTGTTGTGATAGAGGAACCAGCTCAGCATACCTCTCAGCGACCACAACCTCCGCCACAGTCTGAGATGCCATCGATTCCGCAGCTACTTGCTCAGATGGAGCTTTTGGCAAAGAGATTTGACGATCAGAAGGCTATTATTGAAGCTCAGGCCTCCCAGATAAAAGATTTGGAGCTCAAAGCAGCTGAGGTTGACAATCTACAGCTTCAAGTGACGAATCTGTCATCTAGGGTGTTAGAGTTGGAGTCCATTACAATTGTTTCGGGGGAGGATGGTCCCAGGGAGTTAGAAACAAATGTAACTACTCATCCAGAACCAGAAAATGTACAACCTTCTGCTATTAATGAAAATATCTCTTTGGATTATTTTGTTGAGGTTCAGGGTCAGGCAAGACCAATTGTTGTTGACTATTCGTATGTAGATCTTACATTTCTTCAAAATATGATGAATGAAAATACATCGATACCTGAGGAAGATGTGATAAATGATCCAATGGCAGAGGATTGTTACTTTGAAGGAAATGATGATGTTGAGGTTAAGGAGGAGCAGCTCCAAAGTGATGAATGTTATGATGATGCTCCTATTATCGAATCAGATTCTTCAGAAGATGAATCAGGTCATGTTTCTGAGGCAGAAACTACTGAGCCATTAGTTTCTATGGCTGAACCCTCAATGATAAAGCCTGACATAGTGCTTAAACCTAGAGTTGAGGTACCTGTTACGTGTAAATTTTACAAAGTCAGAACTGACTATACGGGTTTGATAAAAAGCTGGAAGTTTGATGAAAATAATTCAGTATTCATGATTAAAAGGAGTGATGGCATTCAGTACTTCAACTTAAAGTTCCATAAAATAAGTACTTTGCCAAAATGCGAGCTTCAAAGATTATCTCAGATACCCTTGATCAACCGTGCTCGAGATTCACGAGCAGATTTCTTTCAAGTGGTTATTCGTCGGGAAATTAACAGCAAGAAGTATAATTTGATTAAACCGACGTTGGGTATGAGATATAAGTTTAAGAAGAAGTTGGATCCGGTTACACGACAACCAATTGTAAGGATGATCTATCCACCAGCAAAATGCTTACAGAAGATACCTTTAGAGATCATTCCTTTGGATTTTTTGAATAGGTTGTTATATTGGGAATACGATGATATTACGGGTGAAGCTGTGATTGTGTTTATTCCAAAATCCGAACCAGCTACGGATCCGGAGTCTTTAGATGCAGATTTGGGAAATGAAGAAAAAACAACTTGGGATGTTGTTCAACCTAAAAAGAGGTCTATGTGGGGTCTGAAGAGAAATAGATTTTGTGTATTTGACCCTTTGAGTTTGATTAATCTTTCTGTACAAGATATGAAGAGACTACATCAGAATAAGATTCAGTTCAAAGAAAAAGATAGAGCTGAAGCCATTAAATTTCAGAAGATTTTCGATATCTACGTAGCCAATGGGGTACACGTTGGTGGTGTATTTCCAGCTGGCTGGAAATAGTTGAAGACTCAAAGATTTTTGAAGACCAAGCTGCTGACAAGGGGGAGTTTGTTGGTACATTTAATATGTCAGTCAGTTGGTCTATCGAGTTGTAAAGTGTCGATTAGTCGTTTAATAGAAATATAGATGTTGTACCTAGCGACACTTAAGTTTTGGTTTAGGCGACACTTGCCTAAGTGACACATAGCGACACTTAGGTAAGTGACGCATGAAGGCGACCACATACGTCACTGGCTTCAGCGACGCATGTCTGCCGATTTTGTTTTAGTATAAATACAAACCTACGGGTTTTTGGTTAGGGTTGACAAAACCCTAGCACCATTTGTCGACTAAACTCATTTGTAATCAATTCCAATACGTTATTGAAGCTAATAAACTCGTTTACTTTGTTCAATCAATTGTTTCGGTTTAAGTTTATTAGTAATTTCTGTGATTGATTGTTTCCGCACTCAATCGCTGTCTACCATCACTTAGATCCATCACAGAGGGCACTCACAACGATGACGTTGAAACTTCCGATTTCAACAGACATAAGGTCGATTGAGAAGGTCTCATCGGCTAGGTTTAAGGTGCAATTAGGTATTACACTATCGGTTTCTATGAGTTTACTATTTGCAAGTTCTACGGTGTACTTAACATCCAAAGCAATAGGTGCGATATCAAATAGGGGGCAAAACTCATCAGAAATAAAGCTTCTATCAGCACCAGTATCAAACAGAATAGAAGTAGATATGTTGTCGAGAAGGAACAAACCCGTGACCACATTCGGGTCCTGGCGGGCATCCTCGGAGTTGAGTACGAATGCTCTTCCCCTTGCGTTGTTGTTCTTGTTCTTGTTTTTAGGACATTCATTTCTGAAGTGTCCCGTTTCCCCACACCCAAAGAAGGATTTGGGTTGGTTGGCATTGTTGTGAGAGGTGGTGTTGTTGGATTTAGGGGCTCGACAATCTTTGGTCAAGTGCCCGTACCTCCTACAGTTGTTGCAGAGAGTATTGCATGGACCGTCGTGGTGGTAGTTGCACTTGGAACAGTATGGCCTATCTCCAGTGTAGCTACGTTTGGGCTCAGAATTGGTGTTGTAAACTTGGATGGTGTTGGATTTCTTGTTCTGGTTGTTGTGGTGTTCAGATGATTTGCATTTGTTGTTGTTGGAAGATGATGTGTTAGATGTCTCACGGCTGACAACCATGGCCATGAGTTCATGTGCCAACCAGATTACACTTTCCACGGTGGTTGGCTTGGATGAGGTGACGTTCCCCTGGATATTCTTCGGGAGGCCGTGGATATATCTCTTGATGCACTTCTCTTCCGGATCAACCAAACCCGGGCATAACAAAGCGAATTGCTGAAATTTGGTGGTATATCCAGCAATGTCAGTTCCCTGCACTGTCAAGTGCCAGAATTCTTCCTCCAGACGGTGCAGTTCTTCTTCGGGACATTATTTTTCCCTAAGCTTTTTCTTTAGTTCAGCCCAAGGAAGTTGGTTTGCTATCTCAATGCCCACAGAGTTTGCGTGGGTGTTCCACCACGTAAGTGCACCTTCCTGAAAGGTGTAGGCAGCAAACTTGACTTTGTTATCCTCCGTACAGTTACAGAGGTTAAAGATAGATTCCATACGTTCAATCCACCTGATTAGACCAATAGCACCTTCCGTGCCTTTGAAGTAGAGCAGTTTGCAGCTAAGAAAATCCTTGTAAGAGCAAGGTTTGATAACAGGGGTATTGACTGGGGTTTCGTCATTACTTCGAGAGTTTCGAGGTGAATCCCGATCAGCCAAAGCATCGGCTATTGCTAGAGATACGATAGCAACAAGTTCGGCATCACTGTAACTTTTTCTCTTTGGCGGCATTATTCTTCAAGAGAGAAACAAGAGGCACATGAGAAGTTGTACTAGAATGATAATTCGATAGATGTACATATATAAAAGTGGTAATATACAATATCACAGGGTAAAAATCACAATGTAGAAATAACGGGAGAAATTGTCAATTCATAATACGAAGTCGAATGATTACAGACCATTTCTAGTTAGGAGTTTCAAAAGTCTCAGACTTAGAAGTTTTAGAAAAGTGTTGGGAATTATTACATCCGGTCAAATTACATATGTCCTACGAAAACATAATAAGATACGGATTCAGCCTAAGATAATCCTGACGTAGATTGAGTTGTGGTAGTAGTGCAGTGAGATGGTCCACAGATTTGGCGAGTTTGCTAACCATTCGGAGGGCGTCCTCGGTTTCCCTTAGACGTGTCTCGCACTGATTCAGCCTTGATTGTAGGACGGAGATTTTGTTTCGGTTGTCAATCACTTGGTTGTGGACAACCTCCATAGTTTCGATGGTTTCACCCAGACGGTTGTCGAGGTGTCCATGTGGTTGACGGTATTTTCGCGATCTTCGGAGACTTGATTGATATGTTCGAGTGATGTGAGTCTCCAGTTTTCGTTGGTTTCTTGGAGTTCGATATCCATAGTATTAAGTCGTTGCTCGTGACGGTGTAGCCTAGTGGCTAAGTCCGACAAAGTGGAGTGAGTGGGGAATGGGTCAGCCCGAGGCAACCTGGTGTTCCTCCTATCCACCCTTGGGTTTCGTGATCCACACAGATGAGAGTGTGACGAGTTAGGTGGTGCGTTTGCCATTCTGAGACAAAGCGTTCGAAAGAATGAGGCCTATATCCATATAATACATATATAATATAGCCTAAGATATTGAGCGAGAGCGAGGCTTATCTATGTATATATGTATATATCACATAATAGCCTAAAGTGTCTAACACAGACATATTTGAGTCCTGGTTCTCTCGAGGTCAGAGTCAACTAGTGTATCATGTTCAGTCATGACTCCTTTCAGATCTCACATCATATTCTTTTAATTGTACATAGTTGATCAGGCTATGTTAAATTAAACCAATACAATGCAGTCACTGAACCTAATCATACTTAATAAGGAATACTGCCTAACGGTCAACGTCTAGGCCCACTAAATGCAACCTAGTTCACTATAACCTTAGGCTCTGATACCAATCTGTCGCACCCCCAAATTCGGGTTGCAGAAGCGAATCGGGTCGGGGCGCGACTAATCAATAATCACAAGCGCAAAGATATAATGAACGACCACTAAATGCGTCGTTTTACATTGTACTGATAAAACCAAAGTTTACATCAAAATATTATTTACATTAGCTCAGTTCCTTGAAATTGAGAGATTTACATTACATAATTACTTTATACAAAAATATAATAATGCAACTAAATCTCTGATTGATTGAATGAAGATTCGATCTAATGAATCCTGATTGGTTAGCCAACCTACTGCTGAGTACCTGTGATACATGCTAAAATGGGTCAGCGAAACGCTGGTGAGCTCACAAGTTTGTATGTCAACACATAATTATATGAACCGCAAGATTTAATTGAATTTAAAATGCAATTAAACAAAATAAAAGTTATACAGCCATGAGCACATACTCTGAGCTTAACTTGAGTGTCAGGTCAAATTAAGGAAACCCAACTGAGGTGCCTCCTACGAGTGCCTAATCTACATTCGTCTTCCCAAATGCTAATAAGTCCCTTTGACCAGTTAGTGCGTGCTAACCCGGACGAGGATTGTCAATCCTATATGATATCATATACTAACATTCACGCCACAGATGTATTACCAAACTATGTTGTGGAGGGCTTTGAAATGATTAGTGAAAACAACTCATATAGTATTTGATTTGTATTGTAATTGCATTCATATTGTAAAACAAAACGAGCAATGTAATCACACCCCTGATGAAAATCGTAAAATAAGGGCTATGAGACTCACCTGAGCCTTGAGTGTTTATCGAGATAAACTTGAATTGATTAGCTGTGAATTGATGTCCGAAGACTTATAACCTAGGGGTGTCCAAGACACGCGATGGTTATAACATGAGTAGGTAACTCGAAAGACTACCTTTGTATTTGTTCGTCCAACAAGAATGTCCAAATTACTACGATTTGGTAGTTAACTTGTCCAAGTTACTACAACTTGGTTGATTGAATTGTCCAAATTACTTCGATTTGGTTGTTTAACTTGGATTTTTACTACGATTTGGTTGATTAACTTGTCCAAGTGTACGGCCCGTTGGTGATTGGTTGTAATAATAATCTCATTATTATGATTATGATTTCGAGTGTTCATGTTCATAAACGTATTCCGATGTGTTTAAAAAGTCGTATCATAAAAGTGTTTGAAATTACATAAGTTTGACACTTAGTAAAAATCCATGTTTTCAAGGTTCTGTCTTATGTGACACTAGGTGCGACATAAGTTGTTGTGTCGCAGATCATGAATGCGACATTAATCATTGTGTCACAATGTGCGACATCCGCAATTTAATGCGACATAACATGTTGTGTCGCTATGTGCGACGGGGATGAGTTCTGCGACATAGCGTTTTGTGTCGCTATATGCGACGTCCGAAAGTATTGCGACATAGTCATTTGTTTCGCTATAGGCGACATCCGTGATATGGTGCGACATAGGCGCTTGTGTCGCTATATGCGACATAGGGTAGGATTTGGCGACATAAGAGCTTGTGTCGCAGGTGGCCTGGAGCCTCTGCGACATAATGAGCTGTTGGCCAGAAATTGAGCCGAAAATGTGTTTTTCGGTTTCCGTTTGACTTGAAACTTTTACTCAACCCATATTTGGACATTATAAGCTTAGATAACCCATAAACATGTGAAAATAATGGAAATCAGAGTGTTTCAGGATATGTCAGAAACTTACAAACTTAACGTCGGAGAAATCCGAAAAGAGGGAAATGTAGATCATGATGTCGTGGTTCTTTTCTTCCAAACGAGCTAGATGATTCGATGACGTTTTATGTTGTTATTTTGGTGATTTGTGGTGATGGTGATGAAGGTTTTTGAAAGAGATGGAAAAGAGAGAGAGAAGAAAGATATTGGTGATGATGATGAATGAGGGACAAAGGGGTGGGGCTCCCCCCTTTGGTGGCTGAATTCGGTGGGGGCCCACCGAAGTGTGGGTCTCCATCTTTAATCCCGTGTATTCGCGCTCCGTGCGGTGTTCGTTTTCTCGATTGTTTAAACGTTTAAATAATTTTACGTACGTTTAATTATAAGTTTTTTTTAAAATACAAATATCTATTCAATACTTTTGTTGAAGTATTTCATCAAATACTTTTACTTGAGTTATAAAATATAACTTATTCTTGTTTCGATTGTTCGCGCGTTTATTATTTTAATCGCATAAATGTTGTTTGTACGATACGAAATAAATACGAAATATTACTAACATAATATTTTGAATATAATAGTGTTATTAAATAATGTTATATTATTTAATAAAAATGTTCACCAACGTCTGTATAAATTGAATCAAATTACATTCGATTTGAATTGCGTACGATTTAATCAAATCGCATACTTGTATATATTCAACAATATATATATATATATATATATATATATATATATATATATATATATTGATACATTAATTAGCCTAACACAGAACTAATTACATCTATTATACTTGATTAGGCACTAATTACTAGTCCTAATTTGACGGGTGTCACATCATTCTCTGGTATGCCACTTTGGGATAGAGTGGAAGTTTGGTTTCCTCATCATCCATCAAGAACGTAAATTTGGTGGTCTTCCATATTATTATTTAGACATCCGATCGTAGTAAACTGTATTTTGCATACCTTCAAAAATCGACTTGTCCTATTTCTTGGATTTCAAAACCCTCGATTTTAAAAACCCCACCCGCCAAATTCATTTTTAATCTAATTATTACACTCTTAATTAACATATTTTGGGTATGACATGCGCTAATTTTCAAAAGAAATTAAAATGTTCAATTGTTGTAGTTATAAAATCAATTCCCATTTTCCGTTAAAAAATAAATTTTCTGTTGGAGTTTAATTCCTATTTTTTTTATTTAGAACGTGTACTTATCTTTTTGTTATAATAATTTCCAATTGGTACTACCATATCATGTATTTAAATGGAGTATGTATTTTCCTGGAATTTTGATTCCTTTTTTTTATATATTTAGAACCTGTATGTTTCTTGTTTTTAAATTTAGAATTTCTCTAATCCTCTTAGGTGAATACATTGAATTTGTAGATGATATTGTTTTTATACATATCCTATTAATTTGATTAATTAATTAAATGTAGTGGGATTTGAAATGAAGATGGACATTTTTTATTATCTTTAAGTTGATTTTGTTAAAGATGCTAGGATATTGAAGATTGCCATATGAAATACTTTGATTCTTCAATATTGATATATGATTTATTTTGATCTTATAATGATAGAATATATGGATAATGGTCAATGTTTTAAACCCGGTTTGATCGGACTAGTCGGATCGGAGATTTAGAGGATTCCGGCCCAAAAATGACTGACTAGTCAACGGGCCGCTTAGACCGGGACCCGGAAAAGAGTATCAACCTGGGTCGAAGTAATTTACCTTTTTTTTGTAACCTAATTAAATTAATAACCCCCAAAAATTCAAACACAAATCCTAAAATCTTGGTTGTTCAACTTATATTTTTGTATGTATATGTTTAGTTGTATTTTTATACCTAATGGATAAATATATATTTAGCATATTATTTAAACAGTCTATAATATAATGAAGCATAAACATTGAACTAAAAACATGACTTTGAAGCTGTTAACAAATTTTCAATATGCAATAGAGTAGTAAAGTTTGATAATCAATTAGTTAAGTAATTTTTAGTGTCAATGCAGTTCCTAAAAAGATATTAATATAGTAGATGTTAACAGAGACAAAAATGATATTAATATAGTTGAGTAATTTGATGGTTGTATATTCACAGAGACAAAAATGGATAATTATACTCTATTCAAACACTTGTATTGGTATATTTATATAAATGATACTTGATGTTTTCGTATTAGATTGTATGCCTTTGTTGTTAACTTTGTTTTTGAGTTTTGTATGTCTCTACCCCATGTATATAATAGATTTTTATGGTTTTTAACAAATCCGGTCCGACCTTCCGGCCCAACCGATCTGACCAGTTCGACCAGAAATCGACATTATTCCGGTTCTATTAAAAATTCGGGTTCTAAAACATTGATAATGGTTTTTTATATGTTAGTAGGGGTTTTAAGTGACAACATGTAAATGTCCGATTTGTTTGACCAAATGTGAGAGAGGATAAGAACAATAAATGCAGATATTAATAAGATTAATGTGGAATCATGTTTGTCATTTTAGATGGATTTTAAAATATAGTAAAAGCGATTTAGGGGGTAAGAAGGTACTTTCCCTCTAAAAACACTCAAAATGTGTTATATAATAGTATAGATTAAGAAGAAGAAAAATTTAGAACATCTACAAAAAATTTTGAAATAATAACATTCAAAAAGTTGATGAACTTTCTTTAGTGAATTTATATGAATTGTTGAATATGTATACATTATACGGAAAGATTTAAATAAAACTACTTGTATTTTTAATTTTAACATTAACTATTTTCTATGATAATAAAATTATATCAAACTTATTGGAGTTTTATGCTTTTTGATACAAGATATTCTTTTAATAAAAAATATGTAAGGGAATTGTGAGTCCCTAATCACTATTATGTTAGTGATTGTGAATCGTTAACAGTAAGTTAATTGTAGAAGGGGGGGTTGAATACAATTAAAAACTTTTCTGGTATAATGTATTAGCTTGTTTAGCAAGTTTTTAACCGTATTAAAGTGACAGCAATATGAACACAAATATATATATAAGTAAGATAAGCAGTTCAGTTGCTGATGCAATTCTAGCTGAAAGATAAATTCTTTTATTAATAAAATTTATCTCTTGTTGATTGCTGAATAGATTAGCCAAAGCTAATCCAAATCAAATAATACAGCTATTACAAAGGAGATGAGCAGTAGTGGACAAACACGCTAACTTGCTCACTCGCTGAGGTAAACTAGTAGTGGACAAACACGCTACTAGTTTACTCGCTGGTGTTACTTGTATCTTAGACAAACTAGTCACTGACAAACAAGTGACAATACAAGTAATCGACACAAAATGAAGTACAACATACTACGCTATTTATAGACGCTGAAATCCTTAATTTCCGGATCTGAAGGACACGTGTCGCTGCTTGATTGGTGAGGTAGTTGAGATGTGATACATCATGGCACGACATTCTGTCCTTGGAAATATCACCTTGTACCATAAACCAATCAAATGCTTCCACGTTACTCTTTTCAAGTTTCGAGGAACACGTGATGCGCCGTAATAACGCCGAATGTCAACTTCTTATTTAATGCGGCATTTAATGCTGCAGTCACTGATAGAAACATCAATTCTTCTCATTCTCGATGCGAGCTAACATGCTCTAAAGAATGACTTGAACAGCTAATCTTCAGTGACTTCTTTTATTCAGCAGAAGAGAGAACTCAAGAAGACTTGGAGACTCTCGCTGATAGATGAGTATCAGCGACACACATAGTTGAGTCTTTTATCTTGATAAGATCTTCATCTACTGGTTTAACATATGATCAGCGACATAGAGACCTTCAGCAACAGGAGCTTGACTTGAATCATTTTCTTCATGGAACATTATTGAGAAGATCAGAGACTGTGAACATATAGCATGATCAGTGACTTCACTTATCAGCGATTAATGACTCAACAATCTCCTATATAATCTCCCCCTTAATCCTTGTGATTAGTGACCACTTGAGTTCAGCGATCAGTGACTCAACAATCTCCCCCTAAATGGTTTAAGTCAAAGCTCCCTTAGACAAACTTGTTGCAGGAAAGTTTTAGTCTCTGATGATAAGTTGGTTGCTCAGAGACTTGTAGTTGTAAATTTTTGTTGTTGAAAAGATTTAAGTCTCTGACAGTAGGTTGGTCGCCCAGTGACTTGTACTTGTAGATTTTCTGTGTCAAGCCTCATTTATATCATTGAATAAATATTTACAGAAGCTAACTATTACAAAATATCTAATTTATTTATCTCTCCACATCTCCTCCTCTTTCACTATGCCAAGCTCAGCTTCAAGTTCATACTTGTCTTTGGAGGGTAGGTATCTGAATTTTCTTGCCAAGGCTTCATCGAGAATAGCTTTTCTGATCTTTGAATTTGTAGGAAGCATGCTAGCTGACCTGATTAGGTGTATGAGTTGTTCTTGATCAACCTTCTCAAGTTCAGCTTCTCTCTGAAACCTAAGGGCACCATTTAGGTCCCTGTATACCAGACCCTTCTCCCCCTCAGTGACTTCATGTCCTTCAAGCTTTGGCACACCAGCAGGGATAGATAGATTTAACCTTGAAGTGTTGGGGATTCGATAGATGCTGCTAGTGCCTGACCTATACCTTGGGCTTGGTGGCTGAACAATCTCTTCACCAAATGTGACAGTATCTTCTGGTCTGAGAAGTTGCAGTGACACCATCTTTTGATATAGCCTATCAATCTCTTTCAGGACATCAGCTTTAGCTGCACTTGTAGAGTGGCTGATAGCAAGCCTGATTTCATTCCATTCTTCTCTGTGCAGCTTGCATACTTGATCAAGTAGCATGGCTTGAGTCTCTGAACCTCTTTGAATGAGTAGCTGAGGTTGAGATTGATTCTTAGACTTCTTCAATTTAACTTTGGTAATAGCTGCAGGGTTTGATCTCCCTGTCATACGGGCAACAAACCTCTTTCTATCTATCTCATCCCATTTCCTATCCACTGCTGTTCTGACAGCTCCCCCTTTCTTTTTAGAGCTCTTCCTAGCTGATGTTTTCAGTTTCTGTTGCTCTAGCTCACTCTCTTCTATCTTAGCAAGTACCCTGGCAATTGCAACATCAGACTCTTCTTGTTCTTGCTTTTGTTTAAGCAGTCTGGCCCTTTCATTAGCATCTTTAGAGCTCAATTCCAGTAGGTATGCTCTGTCAGCATCTGATTGCTCTTTCAGCAACCTTTTCCTTTCTTGTTCCTCTCTTAACTCAGCCTGAAAAGTTATTTTCATTATCATCTCCTGCTCCCTGTCCTGTCTTGCCTTTACTTTTCTGGCAACTCGCTGTTCTTTTGTTTCATCAGGACAGAGGGTATCTGAGGCTGAGTCAGAGGAAAGGCATGCTGTAGGGGAAGTGTCTGAAGTGGTAGTGTTGGAGGGAGTTGCAGTGGAGATTGGTTTTATTGTTGCTGGGGTAGGTGTGGTTATTTGGGTTGTTTGGGTAGTTGTAGTTGCTGTGGGTGAGGGTAGGTTTTGGGTTGCTGGTGGAGATGAAGGTACAGTTACCTCAAATATGACAATATGTGATTGAGGGTCACTGACCTGTTGTTTCTTTGATGGAGGAGTAGATGCAGGAGAGGTGTCACTGGTCCTTTTCCTTTTAATGACAGATGATATGGGTTGCTGATCCTCCATATTTACATCATCTTCATCTTCACTTTCTGAACCCTGACCATTTCCATAACCACCTCCCTGGCCATCATCATTATCATCAGCATCATGCATGATGGTATCATCTTCCTCATCATCAGATGCATCATCTACCACCCCCCTGTTCATCCATTCCCAGCGAGCCAATTCATAGCTCACTGAGGTACCCTCTAACCTAGCAGCCTCATCCACTGCCCATTGCTGTACCAGCCCATTGTAATTCCTGAGCTCTTCAGCACTGAACTCAGGAAAGCGCTCAGCGACATCCACCATATCAGTGGCTATCTCCATATCCACCCAATACAGTTCAGCAACTGCAAGGGCTTCCAACTCC
The DNA here is from genome assembly GCA_963422505.1 of Pseudognaphalium luteoalbum. NCBI lineage: Eukaryota > Viridiplantae > Streptophyta > Magnoliopsida > Asterales > Asteraceae > Pseudognaphalium > Pseudognaphalium luteoalbum. Next base: position 25,142,692 of record OY730193.1, read on the forward strand.
GGTTGCTCAGCGATCGGACGAAGTGCATAAGTGTTGAGCACAATGTCCCTGTGAGCTTTGTTTGACAGCGGATCAGTCATCTTAAGGGGCATCTCAGGATCAGAGACACTGTTATCTTCTTCTTCACTCTCCCCCTGACTGGTTCGCTCAAACTGATCAACTGCCCTAAGAATTTGTTCAGTGAAGGTAGCATTTTCCTCTCGCAGGGCAGCGACCTCAGCTCTAGTCTTTGTAAGCTGTGAAACAACCTGTGGAAGCACCTTGATAACTTTGTCAGTGTTAAACAGATAGTTGGATACAGAAATGGCTAAATCATTTTGGTTGGTGGTGAGTTGGGCAATAGCAGTGGCATGAGTGGTAAAGTTGGTGGTGGAGGTGGAGGCTAGCTCAGTCACTGCATGGTTTATGGCAGCACTAGCATCAGCTACAGTTTGTACCCTCTCACTAACAGATGTGCTCCATGGTTCAATGGAGTTGTATACATCAGTAAGAGCAGTAACGGCTTTCTGTAGGATAGAGACATTGCCAATAAGTGCCTCACGGTCTTCAGTGAGCATCTTAATCTGGGTTTGGGATTGGGCAATGTACTCCATCAGTAGCTGATCTGATGTGGAGTGGGTGGAGGTGTTTGTGGGAGTAGTTTGGGTAATAATAATGGGGGTAGGTGTAGATTGGGCTACATGATCAGGGGGTGTGGTCTGATCAGCAGCAACTTGGATGTTGTCACTGGAGAAAGAGGTGGGGGTAAGCTCTCTGATAGGAGAGTTAGATGTGGGTAAAGGAATGGGTTGGGTGTTCTCTGAGGTGTCCATGGGCATGATTTCCTCATCATCAGCTTGTGATTTAGCTGGTGGTTCATTGGAAATAGAGGTAGCGACCTGTATCTCACCATGGGTCAGTGGTGAGACATTGACAGCCGGTGCAGTGATAGATGAGAGATGGCCTGGGTCTGTAGCCAGTGGTGTGACATCAGCAATGAGTGTGTTATCACCCACTGATGTCACTAGCCCTTTGAGTGAAATGTCATCCTTTTGTGAGGATGACAAGTGGCTAGGTTGACTCAATCTGAGGGTGTGGGATGCACCCGAATCACTGCTAACAGTGGTTTGATCCACTGCAGCTGTCTGTAGTTGTCCCTTTATAGAGTCACTGGACTTTCGGGAGTCCAGTGAAGCAGGTAAGGTTGAGGGTTTAGCAGTGGTGCCCTCAGCAACTGAACGTACAGTCACTGATTCACCACTGGCATCCGTAGATGTCTTCTTTTTGCTATGTCCCTGATCCTTTAATGTCAGGGACCCTAATTTGGATTTTTTCTTGGGAGCAGTGGGTGGTTTCTTGACTGGTGGTTGACCGACAGTAGTCACTGGGGGTATGGTCAGTGACGTGGTCGATGGGGGGCAGCAACTAACATATGTACAGAAGTTACAGGCTGGGGTGCAAGGATCCCCGGGTGTTTCATAAAAGCGGGTAGCACCGCAGTCACTGGTTTAGCAAAGATTTGAGATCCTACCAGGGTTGGCTCAAAACCTTGAAAAGATACCCTATCATAGGCAGCAAACTGATCCCTGAAGATCAGTGAGAGAAACCTAGGGTAGGGTACATATTTGGCCCTGGCAGGCTCAGCGACTTTGGTGATCAGTTCATTGAAGATCACACTTGCATAGTCAACTCGTAGAGAGTTGACCAGTGACCAAATGATCTGGGCCTCCAGGGAGCTGAATTGATCATAGCTCCCTGATTTTTTACCCAACGATTGAATAAAATTGGTGAAAATGGCATTCCAAACACCATCCATTTTTGTGTTGTGGACCGTAGAGTACTTACGGTTGCCACTGCCATCAACTGAGTATTTACACTCAATCTCAGTGAGATCGACGAGGCCTTGTTTGGCTACATCGCTCTCTGGCAGTGACTCGTACGACTCATAGGTCGGAAGTTGTAAAATGGACCGGATGGTGTTGGCAGTTATGGTGATGGGATGGGTACCATTGTCTATAAAACCCTGGAGTTGTGAAACACCAGAGACGACAGAGTGAGTGTAGGTATACCAGAACTCACTGAGCCATTCTGGGTTCATTTCCCCAAGAGACAAGGTAAGAGCAGGGAGGATAAAGTGATTTTTGAGAAAGTTTGTCACCTCCGCATACTCAGGTTTAGGGCAAGTTACATTTCCCAAATAGTTAGATTTGGGAACTGTAACAACAAGCGTCTCACTGACCGCAGAGGCTCGAAGAGCTTTAATCTCTGGGGTCGGTGTGTAGGCATTGTTGAAAAACTTAGTTCTTGCCATTTTTAATAAACTTAGGTTTTGTTTTCGCTTTTGCAGAGAAAAATGAAAAAGATGAAGTTTTGAAAATAAGAAAGCGTAAAGAATGAAAAGGAGAGGTTTCGCTGCTTATATACGGTTACTGAAGTACAGATTATGTGGTCAAAATGAGTATGTACGTGGTCAAAAAGTGGTGGTTGATGGTAGGGGAGTATGGTGATGATGGTGATAAGTGGTAACATTAAATGGTGATGGGAGTGGTACGCCGGAAAGGTATACGAGGTGTCAGAAAAAGTGTACCTTTTCGAGTTCCCATGAGATATTTAATAAAGCATTTATTAGGAATATAAATCATTAAAGATTAAATACAAAATGTATTAAATGTAAAGGAATATATGTCGAAATAAATGTCATATTAAATAAGAACAAACTTTCGCTGATACATTATGTCTCAGCGAGATGAAAATAAATTATATCTTAAAATAAAATAAATATTATGTTTCATATTTGATTTCGCTGATCAGATTACAACTTAGAATACTAATCTAATAAGCTAGCCAAATTTGTGAAGCATAAGATATATTTTATTTATATGATATAAAGAGTTTTCATGTGCAGTTACAAAGTATATAATTTATTGATCATAACTATGCTAACTTATTGTTCTTGCTGATTACATCAGTGAGAATAATAGGTCAGCGAGTTAAAATTATAAACCATATATTCTGTAATTACCTTTTATTAAACAATCAGGTTTAATCATTTAAGTTCAACATTCCCAACTCGCTGATGAGAAAGGTGAATCTTTTCTCATCTAAAGGTTTTGTAAATATGTCAGCGAGTTGGTAATCAGTTGGAATGAAATGCAATTCAATGTCACCTTTCATGACGTGGTCCCTGATGAAGTGATATCTGACATCAATGTGCTTTGTCCTTGAGTGCATCACAGGATTATTTGCTATGGCAATAGCACTTTGACTGTCACAATAAATTGGAACATTGCCAAAGTCAAAGCCATAGTCAGCGAGCTGATTCCTCATCCACAGAATTTGAGCAGTACAAGCTCCAGCAGCGACATATTCAGCCTCAGCAGTGGAAGTTGAGACAGAATTTTGTTTCTTGCTTGACCAGCTTACAAGCTTTTCTCCAAGAAACTGACAGCTACCAGAGGTACTCTTTCTGTCCATTTTGCATCCAGCATGATCAGAATCTGAATATCCTTTCAGTGAGAAATCTGAACCAGATGGGTACCAGAGACCAAGATTTGGTGTACCCTTCAGATATCTGAATATTCTTTTGACAACGAGCAAATGGGATTCCTTTGGATCAGCTTGATATCTAGCACATAGACAAGTAGCAAACATAATGTCTGGTCTACTAGCAGTTAAATACAGCATTGACCCGATCATTCCTCTGTAAGCAGTGATGTTCACAGATTTACCATCAGGGTCAGCATGTAATTTTACTGCAGATGAGATTGGGGTAGCAAGGGATGAGCAGTTGGTGAATTCAAATTTCTTTAATAAATCTTTAACATATTTTCCTTGATTTATAAAAATACCAGTCTTGGTTTGCTTTATTTGCAGACCAAGGCACCCATCATGCTCATTTCATAACTTTTAGTCATGACGTCACTGAATTCCTTGCACAAGTCATTGTTAGTAGACCCAAAAATAATATCATCAACATAAATTTGGACCAATATAACATCTCTCTTATCCTTCTTGATAAATAAGGTGCTGTCAATTTTACCTCTGACATACCCACATTTAGTTAGGAAAGTAGAGAGAGTGTCATACCAGGCTCTGGGAGCTTGTTTTAGTCCATATACAGCTTTTTCCAGCTTATAGACATAACCTGGATGCTTGGGATCAGAGAATCCAGGTGGTTGCTTCACATACACTTCTTCCTGCAGCTTTTCATTCAAGAAGGCACTTTTCACATCCATTTGGTATACCTTGAACTTCTTGTGAGCTGCATATGCTAAGAACAGCCTGATTGCTTCAAGCCTAGCAACTGGTGCAAAGGTTTCATCGTAGTCAATTCCTTCTTGCTGACAGTAACCTTGTGCAACCAGTCTGGCCTTATTCCTTATCACAACACCATCAGCATCCATCTTGTTCCTGAACACCCATCTTGTTCCAATCACAGATTTCCCAGATACTTGAGGTACTAACTTCCACACTTTATTTCTTTCAAACTGAGATAGCTCATCTTGCATGGCAGCTATCCAGTGATGATCGGTGAGTGCCTCATCAATTTTCTTGGGCTCAATCAGTGACACAAAGCTTACAAACAAACAAAAGTTAGCAGTTGCTGATCTGGTCTGGACCTTGGATTGTGGATCACCAATAATCAATTGATTATCAATATGTCTAGTCCATTTAGTCACTCGCTGAGGTTCAGCAGTGACTTGATTATTCAGAGATGATCCACCAGACACATCAGCATTAGAAGCATGATTAATGTTTAAGCTTTGATTTGGACAGTGAGTGTTATCATTTTGATGCAGATGATGAGATGATGATGATGGGATATCAATAGGCAAAGATGAAGTTCCTGAATCATTCTTAGCTAAAGTAGAGCCAGAAGTGCCTTCAGGGACATCATCTTCCCTTTCAGAATCTGATGGATGAATCTCATGCTTGTCATCACTGATTGTATTAAAAATAAGATTTTCATAGTCTTTTGGATCAGTGAGTGATTTATCATAAGATTCATCAAAGGTAACATCCATTGATTCTTCAATACATTCCCTTCTTTTATTATAAACTCTGAAAGCTTTTGAAATGATTGAGTAACCAACAAATATACCTTCATCAGCTTTGGGATCAAACTTTCCTAAGTGATCTCTCTTGTTTAAGACATAGCAGTACTGCCAAAAACATGAAGAAAACTTATGTCTGGTTTTCTCCCCTTTAACACCTCATAGGCTGTCTTATCATGTCTCTTGACAATCAGAGACCTATTCTGAGTATAGCAGGCAGTGTTGACTGCTTCAGCCCAGAAATGGGTCTTAAGACCAGCATCTATGAGTATTGACCTTGCTGATTCAATCAAGGTTCTATTTCTCCTCTCTGCAACACCATTTTGTTGAGGTGTTCTTGGTGCAGAGAAGTTTTGAGAAATACCTTTTGAATCACAGAAACTTTCAAGGTCAACATTTCTAAATTCAGTGCCATTATCACTTCTTAAATGTATAACTGAACAATCATTTAAGTTTTCCATCTTTTTGATAAAGGATATGATTTCCTGTGTTGCATCACTTTTGGCTTTGAGGAAGAATACCCAAGTATATCTGGAATATTCATCCACAATTACCAAGCAATACCTTTTACCACCAAGACTGGGAGAACTCACTGGACCAAACAGATCCATATGCATCAGTTGAAAACATTCTGTCACTGAAGATGTTTGTTTGCTTTTGAATGAAGAGCTGTGATGCTTTCCCTTCTCACATGCTGAACAAAGTTTGTCTTTGTCATAAGAAAGCTTTGGAAGACCATTTACCAAGTCATTCTTGTTGAGCTTGCTGATGGCCTTGAAGTTCAGATGAGAAAGACGCTTATGCCATAAACATTTTTCTTCTGAAACAGTTCTGGAATAAAAGCATGTTCCCGATTGTGCTGAGTCAATATTGACTACATATGTATTGCCTTTTCTTTGAGCAGCCAGGACAGCACTTCCATTCTTGTTGTAAACAACTCCAGCTTCATGATCAAACAGCACTTTATTTTTGGCATCACAGAACTGACTAATGCTTAATAAATTATGCTTCAGTCCCTCAACATATGCCACCTTCTTAAACATAACATTACCATTGGTCAAGACCCCATACCCTCTGGTCTTACCAATGTTGTTATCACCAAACACTACATCAGGACCTCTTTCATCCTGGTAGTCACTGAGCAAGGACTTACATCCGGTCATATGTCTGGAACAACCACTATCCAGATACCAAATTGTCTCTCTGAGAATGCCCTGCATCACACACAAATAATTAGTTCAATTGATGAACCCATCCTGAGATGGGTTCATGGTGGTCAGCCTTTGGTTCAGGCTTCCACAGGCTTGCATCAATAATATCTAAATGCTCACTGATTATTTGTGATTATGGAAATGATGTAGCTGAACATTCAGATACTACGTGCTGACATACTGATGATGGTTGACTGAGTGAAACTTGTGATGATGAACAATCTGATGATACATGGTGTCTACTTCCACATTTGTAACATTTTTTATTTGTGGACTTAGATTTCTTTGACTTATTGTTCATACTGGACAAAGACATAGAAGTTCTCAGGTTTACTACCTCATTTTGCTTCTTTGACTTCAAGTCACTGATAATGAAGTCATCAGTGACTGGAGTGTCAGAAGTGAGGTCACTGATAGATTCTTGGTCATCAGTGATAGTTTTGACAAGAGCAGTGCAAGTAGTTGATTCATAAATTTCTAGTTTCTCTAGTTCATTAATACTTGCAGCAATATCATAACTATTAGTAACCTGTGAGCTTCTCACAAAGTAATTTGGTTTAGGCTCACTGACAATTGACATTGGTTCAAAGACAAATTCTGAGAATGTTTCATCAGGATTGAATACTTGATCAACTTTGGTTGTATCAGCGAGAGCAGCAGCAGTTTCATAATCACCTCCCAGAATAGCCTTAACTTGTTTTGGGATTTGATTACTTATGCACTGATTCACTTTTAATGCAGATCTACACCATGACTTCATCACTTCATTGAGTTGTAAAAATTTAGTTTCAAATGTTACCTTTTCTTGAATGCATTTTTGGTTTGCATGTATTTGTGCATCAAGATCAAGTGTAAGATTCTTTATTTTTAACAAATTTTCTTCTTGAAGTTGAAGTTTAGATGTTAAGTCACTGATCATACATTCTTGTCTTTTCTGAATGTCATGAGCATTTGATAAGTCAACTATCAAAGTTTCAAAGATTAAATCTTTTTCAGTAGCTGATGCTGACTTAAAATAATGTACCTTGTAGAGAGTCTCTGGATCCCAGCCAGATGCTGAACATTTCTGTGCTACTTCTTTGATGTCTTCATGAAAAGCAGCATCGTCAGCCATCAGGCAGTAATCCCTGTCCATGCAGATCATGGCTTCTTCTTCATCAGATGATGAAATTGAGTCAGAGTCGCTGATCGATCCTTCTTCAGCGATAAATCCTTTATTCTTTTTCTTTGACTTGGACAATTCCTTCAGCTTCTTGTACTTTGCTTTGTACTTGTTGTACTTGTCATTTCTGAAGCTGGGTTTTTGATCAGCGAAAGAGTTGACAGCTTTCGACCTGCATTCAGCTGCAAAATGGCCAGGTTTGCCACATTTGTAGCATTCACCTTTTGATTTAGAAACCTTATTTGATGAAGCACTAGCAGATCTGTTGAATCTGCTGTTTTTTCTGAAGTTAGCAACCATCATGGCCATATCTCTCTCTAGCTTCTCAAGTCCTTCGTCATAGCTGACTTCTGACTGATCATCAGCAACACTGCCTTCTTCTTCTGCGATCAGCGACTTAGAGCTCATCTTGGTGAGCTTTGCTTTCTGCTTCTGGTCAACTTCATCAAGCTCAGCTACAAGGGCATTAGAAATTTTTTGTCCTCCTAGTGCAGCACGAATGTGCTCACCTTGATCAGCTAGTTTCTCAGATTGTTCCCAATTAAGTAAAATTCCATAAACTTGAGTCAGATTGAGAAAGTTATAATCATTTCTTTGTCTTATGCATGTTGCAATGGTTCCCCAGATTTTCCTAGGTAGTAATTCTAGAAACTTTTCGACAATAAATCTCTTGTCCTTTCCTATATTTGCTTTTTCCATTTTATTAATTAAAGCTTGATATCTAGTATAGGTAGATGCCAATGATTCATTGGGTTCCATAGCAAACAGTTCATATTGACGAGTTAGATTAACTTCTCTACAGCGAATTATATCAGGAGTTCCAATATATATGTTTCTAAGAGTATCCCACATATGTTTCGCTGTATTGCACAATCAAATGGACTCAAACACTTCATCAGGAAGTGCCATGCTTATGTAAATTTTAGCTTGTTCATTCTCGATGCGAGCTAACATGCTCTAAAGAATGACTTGAATAGCTAATCTTCAGTGACTTCTTTTATTCAGCAGAAGAGAGAACTCAAGAAGACTTGGAGACTCTCGCTGATAGATGAGTATCAGCGACACACATAGTTGAGTCTTTTATCTTGATAAGATCTTCATCTACTGGTTTAACATATGATCAGCGACATAGAGACCTTCGGCAACAGGAGCTTGACTTGAATCATTTTCTTCATGGAACATTATTGAGAAGATCAGAGACTGTGAATATATAGCATGATCAGTGACTTCACTTATCAGCGATTAATGACTCAACAATCTCCTCTATAATCTCCCCCTTAATCCTTGTGATTAGTGACCACTTGAGTTCAGCGATCAGTGACTCAACAGGAATATCTATCCATACCAATAAATTATACTTATCATATTATTTTTGAATTAAAAGTACAGAAAAGTACAGAATGTAAGAGGAAGTGATGTAATAAAGTACAGGAAAAAAAATAATTTAAAAATAATTAACAAGATGTGCGAGCTCTTGAAATCTAGTTGTATAACCAGAAATGTCAGCGTCGGTCATTTGGATGTTCCACAGTTCAGTCTCGAGTTTCTGAACCTCATTAGGAGAGCAAAACTCTTCTGTCATCATCTATTTCAAGGTTTCCCATGAGATGGAGTAAGCAGTTGTGCGTCTGAGGATTTGAACCTGAGAGTTCCACCAGGTTAACGCCTTGTCGGCGAGAGTACACGTGGCGTATTTCACCATGTTGTTGGTAGCGCAGTCGCTGATATAGAAGACCGATTCCATTTTCTTGATTCAGTGAATTAGGCCAATGGCCCCTTCAGTCCCGGTGAAGGTGCTCGGTTTGCAGGCCTGGAAAGTTTTGTAAGAACACCCTTGTTGGGTATTCGCAGGAGTTTCGCTATTGACGGGAGTGGTTCCACTGTTGTGCACCACGTTATCACGATTGCGGCTTGCCTCATACTGGGCAATTGCTTCAGCCACACGTCGTTCGATGATTTGTTCGGTAGTTTTGACGACAGGAGGTGTAGGCGCTCGGCGACTGTTTCGGGTATTTCTTTGTTTAGGCGGCATGATGACGTTCTGCGATGAAGGAGTGCAGAAGTCAATGCCAATGAAAAGGATGTGGAGAATAAAGTTTCACATATTTTTAGTTTCTAAACATTAAAAAGGATTGGCAAGATCCCCATCACGTATCTTGCGACTATGAAACGCCCATATGTACTTAGAATAATATAATCACGTTGGTCAGGCGTCATTATATGATGCTAAATACATACTTCTTTTCATCAACCACTTAATACGATCAGGTTCACATGAGATCAAAGTGAGTTTGAACGAATCGAATGTAGTACGGTTCAAATAATGGATTGCTCGTATCGATGAGTCGTAGTGATAGTTAGACGTATGCAAATGTGTGTATGCATGTGCGTTCTAGCCAAGGCTATAGTCTAGGTCTCTAAGGTCTCTAAGTCACCTAAGAAATCTAGTTCGCTATAACCAATGGCTCTGATACCAATCTATAACACCCCCAAATTTGTTGATTTGGATTTGCGGAAGCATCTAGTTAAGTATGGGGGATGCCACAATACACAGTACATGCATACGTATCAGAGCTTATGATTACAACAGAACATAATATATTAAGATGCCAAATGTATTAGTTACAAAGTTTACGATTCCTTGAATCATACAAGTTAAAAGTATTAAGTTTACAAAAGTAGATTTCGTAAATATGACTAAACAGTTTCAGTTATATAAAAGAAATTCAGTTGTCAAAAGTTGGCATCCTATTCATCGTGGGTCGCCTATGTTCCAACGTGCAGGCGGTTCTTACATGCGCAGCTAATTCCCCGAAAAACATAGTAAAAGTCAACAACGAGGTTGAGTGAATTCACAGGTTTTATGTTTGCAATAGTTGAATCCAGTTTATAGGCATAGTTGTTAAAACCAATACGTTCACAAATAGTTATTGCCATAATAGTTAGGTAAACATTTTTTGGAATGTTATCCAAGTATAGTTCGGTTGGGATGTTCCCCAAAATACAGTTTACGTGGGATGTTACCCAAATACCGTTTGCAATACGTTGCTGGTCGTTCTCCAGCATTTCCAAATCAGTACCGGTCGTTCTCCGGTCAAAAGACGCACGGGTCGTTCTCCCATCCAAACTCGGCCAGTCGTTCTCTGGCAATATGTACTGCTGGTCGTTCTCCAGTGAAACACAGTACCGGTCGTTCTCTGGTTTACCAAACAAAGTTTAACAAGTTTATAGTATGAAAATGTTGTTTCATAAATACCAGTTTTGTGCAACAGTTCAACAGCTCACAGTACTCTAATCATTCGAGTAAAACAAGTATACAATCATGTAAGTAAAAGCAGTTATGGCAATCAATAAAGCAGTTGACTATGTTTCTCACCCCAAGTTGAAAGCAGTAAAACAGTTAAAAGTGGGGCTGTGAACTCACCTGTTGAGTTGAGTATGTTCGAAAGCTAGCAAAGCCTAAAGCCCAAGAAGTCTAGTCGAAATCTCCTAACGCCCTAAACGTATGAGATTTAGTAAGTATGTGGAGGTTTAAGTTTAACCATCCATTCCAGTATTTGTTTAACATTTATGTTTGTATTTCGTAGTTGTGAAAATGCATACGACTCGTTGGTGTTGGTTTGAAATCAACATTTCAATAAAATAAGTGTTTTTGTAGTGTTTATGAGGTTTGCGTGTCGTAACATGTGTAAATGTTCGTACTCGGTTAATTCCAACACTTAGTGAAAAAGATTTAAAAGTTTCTGGTTTTAGCGACACTAGGCGAGTGTCGCTATATGCGTCACTTGCAGGTTATTAGCGACACTAGGGAAGTGTCGCATATGATTTGTAAATTCGGTGTTTACTGCGACACTTAAGGATGTGTCACATAAGGTGCGACACTTAGGCAAGTGTCGGGTGAGGTTCAGTGCGACATTAGGTAGTGTCGCATGATAGTGGTGCGACAGTGTGGGCTGCGACACTAAGGTTAGTGTCGCAGGTTCATTATGCGACACTAGGGAAGTGTCGCAAAAAGAGGGTTTTAGGCGACATTGAAGTGTCGCACGAAGTGTCGCAATACTGAAGCTCTGTGGGCGACACTTCGGCTGTTCGACGGGTTTTCACCCAAAAATGCAATCTAACCCATTTTTAAGCCAAATCTTGTTGTTATAAAGTTGATATATGATATATTAAGTGTTTTTAACAAGAAATCCAAAGAAAAAGTGAAGAAATCCTTTCGATTTGAAGATTTGGGGTTTGAGGATGAAGATGGTGAATCTTGAAGATGAAGGAGATGAGATGATGATGATGGATGCTTGTTGTTGCTCTAGATGATGACGATTCCGAAATTACAAGTGTTGGTGGTGATGTTGTTGTTGATTTTTGTTGTTGTTGTTGGTAGTGAGTTAGAGAGAAAAGAGATGAGAGAAAGAAGAAGAAAAGAGATAGAATGAGGATGAGATTGGGGTTTGGGGGTGTTTGGGGCAGATTTTTGGAGTCAAGAAAAAGGGAGGGGACTTTGTCCTAAATTTGTGGTATTTTACCCGTGTTCGTTTTCCGATCGTTAAATGTTAGAATGTTTTAAATTGGTAAGTTTTTAAATACGTATTCGAATATATTTTTACTCTAGACATTTTATAGAAATAATTTAGTTGAGTAAAAAAATTATAACTTGTTTTATTTTTATTTTACGGATGTGATTCGAGTTGTTTCAGTGTACACGTTACAAAATACTTTGTAAATATTATCAACATAATATTTAATGAATGTTAACGTAATTGAATAGTTTCATCTTATAAAATAATTTTGTTCACCAACAGTCGTATATTTTTGTCATTTTGTTCCGAATGTTTTGTATGCAATTATACTAATTTCGAAATATGTAATACTACGCGTATTAACTAGTTGGGCTTTCCTAGACTTACCTCTAAGAGTAGTTGTGAATTCACTCAAGTAGGGAATTAGCTTAGATGTGCGTGCTAATTACGTTTTTAATTATATCGAAATTGCGGGGTGTCACATTCTCCCCATGTTAGAGAAATCTCGTCCTGAGATTTAAAATCAAGTCGGAACGCCCATCGCGTTGGTTTTCCGAAAATTCATGTCGTTAACAATAATAATAATTTGCGTGGCGCTTTAAGTTGCCATAAAGTCCTAACGGTTCATGTATACTCGCGGTATAGTTCGGTAAGTGCTACGTTTCGATAAATAGTCTACGTTTGGTCAGCATCAGGTTCGGATCAACATCCGGATAACATAACATTAAAACGTAATAATGGTTGTTTAAGACGTACCGTGCTGATTCAGGGAACCACAGGTGCGTCCCGCACTCCGATGATGTATGCGCGTCCGCGAGCGTTTGGAATGGTTGCAACAGGGTTATTGTTCTGATTGTTGCGGTTGTTGTTGAGTTGTGGGCATTGGTTTCGGTAGTGCCCGGGTTCGCCACACTCAAAGCACCCATTGTTCGTTCGAGCGGGAGGGTTGGTTTTACAATTTTGGGCCAAGTGACCCCAGTTCCGACAGTCTTCGCAAAAGGCGCATTCGCCTGTATGGTGCTTCCCGCACTTATCACACTTTGGTTTGTTGCCAAGGTAGGGTTTGGATCCAGTTGCGGTGGTGGCAATGTATGCTCGGGTGTTCCCCGGGTTCCTGTTCTGTGGACCCTGACGGTCATTGCCCTCGTTGTTCCATTTCCGTTTATTGTTTCCAGAGTCGCCCGCCTCAGTACGGGTAGGTTCAGCTTTCCCCGTAGTAGCTTTCAGGGTTCCGATCAGGACTGCATCATCAGTCAAGCTTTGAGCCAGATCAACTGCGCTCCTAAAGGTAGTTGGTTTGGAGGACATCACCATGCCTCTGATTTGTGGGGCCAAACCCCTGATGTATCGTTTGATGCGTTCTTTCTCGGGAGTCACCATGTGGGGCACAAGATGTGCGAGCTCTTGAAATCTAGTTGTATAACCGGAAATGTCAGCGCCGGTCATTTGGATGTTCCACAGTTCAGTCTCGAGTTTCTGAACCTCATTAGGAGAGCAAAACTCTTCTGTCATCATCTGTTTCAAGGTTTCCCATGAGATGGAGAAAGCAGTTGTGCGTCTGAGGATTTGAACCTGAGAGTTCCACCAGGTTAACGCCTTGTCGGCGAGAGTACACGTGGCGTATTTCATCATGTTGTTGGTAGCGCAGTCGCTGATATCGAAGACCGATTCCATTTTCTTGATCCAGTGAATTAGGCCAATGGCCCCTTCAGTCCCGGTGAAGGTGCTCGGTTTGCAGGCCTGGAAAGTTTTGTAAGAACACCCTTTTTGGGTATTCGCAGGAGTTTCGTTGTTGACGGGAGTGGTTCCACTGTTGTGAACCACGTTATCACGATTTCGGCTTGCCTCATACTGGGCAATTGCTTCAGCCACACTTCGTTCGATGATTTGTTCGGTAGTTTCGACGACAGGAGGTGTAGGCGTTCGGCGACTGTTTCAGGTATTTCTTTGTTTAGACGGCATGATGACGTTCTGCGATGAAGGAGTGCAGAAGTCAATGCCAATGAAAAGGATGTGGAGAATAAAGTTTCACATATTTTTAGTTTCTAAACATTAAAAAGGATTGGCAAGATCCCCATCACCTATCTTGCGACTATGAAACGCCCATATGTACTTAGTATAATATAATCACGTTGGTCAGGCGTCATTATATGATGCTAAATACATACTTCTTCTCATCAACCACTTAATACGATCAGGTTCACATGAGATCAAAGTGAGTTTGAACGAATCGAATGTAGTACGGTTCAAATAATGGATTGCTCGTATCGATGAGTCGTAGTGATAGTTAGACGTATGCAAATGTGTGTATGCATGTGCGTTCTAGCCAAGGCTATAGTCTAGGTCTCTAAGGTCTCTAAGTCACCTAAGAAATCTAGTTCGCTATAACCAATGGCTCTGATACCAATCTGTAACACCCCCAAATTTGTTGATTTGGATTAGCAGAAGCATCTAGTTAAGTATGGGGGTGCCACAATACACAGTACATGCATACGTATCAGAGCTTATGATTACAACAGAACATCATATATTAAGATGCCAAATGTATTATTTACAAAGTTTACGATTCCTTGAATCATACAAGTTAAAAGTATTAAGTTTACAAAAGTAGATTTCGTAAATATGACTAAACAGTTTCAGTTATATAAAAGAAATCCAGTTGTCAAAAGTTGGCATCCTATTCATCGTGGATCGCCTATGTTCCAACGTGCAGGCGGTTCTTACATGCGCAGCTAATTCCCTGAAAAACATAGTAAAAGTCAACAACGAGGTTGAGTGAATTCACAGGTTTTATGTTTGCAATAGTTGAATCCAGTTTATAGGCATAGTTGTTAAAACCAATACGTTCACAAATAGTTATTGCCATAATAGTTAGGTAAACATTTTGTGGAATGTTATCCAAGTATAGTTCGGTTGGGATGTTCCCCAAAATACAGTTTACGTGGGATGTTACCCAAATACCGTTTGCAATACGTTGCTGGTCGTTCTCCAGTGTTTCCAAATCAGTACCGGTCATTCTCCGGTCAAAAGACGCACGGGTCGTTCTCCCATTCAAACTCGGTCAGTCGTTCTCTGGCAATATGTACTGCTGGTCGTTCTCCAGCGAAACACAGTACCGGTCGTTCTCCGGTTTACCAAACAAAGTTTAACAAGTTTATAGTATGAAAATGTTGTTTCATAAATACCAGTTTTGTACAACAGTTCAACAGCTCACAGTACTCTAATCATTCGAGTAAAACAAGTATACAATCATGTAAGTAAAAGCAGTTATGGCAATCAATAACGCAGTTGACTATGTTTCTCACCCCAAGTTGAAAGCAGTAAAACAGTTAAAAGTGGGGCTGTGAACTCACCTGTT
Organism: Pseudognaphalium luteoalbum; assembly: GCA_963422505.1. NCBI lineage: Eukaryota > Viridiplantae > Streptophyta > Magnoliopsida > Asterales > Asteraceae > Pseudognaphalium > Pseudognaphalium luteoalbum. The sequence goes on from OY730193.1 coordinate 25,157,973, forward strand.
GAGTTGAGTATGTTCGAAAGCTAGCAAAGCCTAAAGCCCAAGAAGTCTAGTCGAAATCTCCTAACGCCCTAAACGTATGAGATTTAGTAAGTATGTGGAGGTTTAAGTTTAACCATCCATTCCAGTATTTGTTTAACATTTATGTTTGTATTTCGTAGTTGTGAAAATGCATACGACTCGTTGGTGTTGGTTTGAAATCAACATTTCAATAAAATAAGTGTTTTTGTAGTGTTTATGAGGTTTGCGTGTCGTAACATGTGTAAATGTTCGTACTCGGTTAATTCCAACACTTAGTGAAAAAGATTTAAAAGTTTCTGGTTTTAGCGACACTAGGCGAGTGTCGCTATATGCGTCACTTGCAGGTTATTAGCGACACTAGGGAAGTGTCGCATATGATTTGTAAATTCGGTGTTTACTGCGACACTTAAGGATGTGTCACATAAGGTGCGACACTTAGGCAAGTGTCGGGTGAGGTTCAGTGCGACATTAGGTAGTGTCGCATGATAGTGGTGCGACAGTGTGGGCTGCGACACTAAGGTTAGTGTCGCAGGTTCATTATGCGACACTAGGGAAGTGTCGCAAAAAGAGGGTTTTAGGCGACATTGAAGTGTCGCACGAAGTGTCGCAATACTGAAGCTCTGTGGGCGACACTTCGGCTGTTCGACGGGTTTTCACCCAAAAATGCAATCTAACCCATTTTTAAGCCAAATCTTGTTGTTATAAAGTTGATATATGATATATTAAGTGTTTTTAACAAGAAATCCAAAGAAAAAGTGAAGAAATCCTTCCGATTTGAAGATTTGGGGTTTGAGGATGAAGATGGTGAATCTTGAAGATGAAGGAGATGAGATGATGATGATGGATGCTTGTTGTTGCTCTAGATGATGACGATTCCGAAATTACAAGTGTTGGTGGTGATGTTGTTGTTGATTTTTGTTGTTGTTGTTGGTAGTGAGTTAGAGAGAAAAGAGATGAGAGAAAGAAGAAGAAAAGAGATAGAATGAGGATGAGATTGGGGTTTGGGGGGTGTTTGGGGCAGATTTTTGGAGTCAAGAAAAAGGGAGGGGACTTTGTCCTAAATTTGTGGTATTTTACCCGTGTTCGTTTTCCGATCGTTAAATGTTAGAATGTTTTAAATTGGTAAGTTTTTAAATACGTATTCGAATATATTTTTACTCTAGACATTTTATAGAAATAATTTAGTTGAGTAAAAAAATTATAACTTGTTTTATTTTTATTTTACGGATGTGATTCGAGTTGTTTCAGTGTACACGTTACAAAATACTTTGTAAATATTATCAACATAATATTTAATGAATGTTAACGTAATTGAATAGTTTCATCTTATAAAATAATTTTGTTCACCAACAGTCGTATATTTTTGTCATTTTGTTCCGAATGTTTTGTACGCAATTATACTAATTTCGAAATATGTAATACTACGCGTATTAACTAGTTGGGCTTTGCTAGACTTACCTCTAAGAGTAGTTGTGAATTCACTCAAGTAGGGAATTAGCTTAGATGTGCGTGCTAATTACGTTTTTAATTATATCGAAATTGCGGGGTGTCACATACATAATCATAATATACAAAAGATAATGCTAAAAATCTCCATTAGATGCAATGTTGAAATCATGCAAGCTAGTATCCTGGGGTAATCCTACTCCGTCTGTGTATATGAGATACAAAGCTAAAAAGTGTCAACCAAAAGGTTGATGAATCTTACAGGTTTAGTAATAAGTAATCGTTATGAACCACAAGTATGTACCAATGTTGCTATCAAGCAAAGTAAGTAAACCAGTAAGTCAGCACAGTTACCATGAGCTCATAATTTAAAGCTTAACAGTGTGTAAGTATGAATCAATCAAGAATCGTATAAAGTACCCCCATGAGTGCTATCCGGACACTCATATGTAAGAAATACTAATATGTCTGTTTCTACGGTGAAATCCGTGGTAGCGCTACTACCCCAGGCAGGGATTGTCAGTCCCAAATGGATTCAATTACTAGTACTCGCGCTTAAGTCCATAACTAACAACTTACGATAGGAGGATTTCAATGGATAAAAAGTACTCATGCAATGTGTGTAAAAAGTAGTATAGGCAGTCCAGTACTCGTGTTCATGCGTAAAATAGTAAGCAAAGTATCTCACCCCAAGTAGAAAACAGTAAAAGTGAGGCTGTAAGACTCACCTGAGCCTAGCAAGTATGATGTGTTCGTGAAATCGAACAAGTAAAGCGGGTGTAAGTCCGTAGGCGTGTCGGATGTAAGTCCGTATATCGGTTCTCTGAACCCTGCAATCTTCTGGCGTCCGAAATGCACAAGGTTGTAAGTAAATAAGTAAATAAGTTGGTGTCTTGGAAGATCACCCATGCTAGTTGTCCACTCAACTAGAAAATGTTCAAGTGTTTGTTTAGTATTTCGTTTATAGTTTTGAAAATAAGTATGGCCCGTTGGTGACGGTGTATGATAATAATTCTCAAAATCATTATTATTATGTTTCAATTCATTTGTATACTTATAAAATAGAGTATTAGCCGTTCTTGAATTGGTTTAATAACGTGTTGATTAATTATTATCATTTGGTAACCATTTTAAGTAAATTTCAAAGTGCTGAAAAATATTGACCAAAGTTGACCGCAGACTGAGATCTCATCTCGCAAGTTGAGGTTGTGAACTGAGATTTCATCTCGCAAGTTGGGGTTACAAACTCAGATTTCATCTCGCAAGTTGGGGTTGCGAACTGAGATTGAATCTCAGCTCGCAAAATTCGCTGTTCGGGAATTTTGTGTGGATTTTGATTTTAAAGCGTTTTCAATGGGGGTTTTTAGGCATGATCTTGTTGGGTGGACTCATAAACATGTAAATACAAGTGTTTTAGGTAGGATTTCTTACCTAAATTGCCGAATCAAAAACCGAAGATGGGATGAGATGATGATGATGATCTTGATGTTCCTGATGATGATGATGAACGATTTTTTATGGTGATTTTGTTGTTGTTTCCAATTTTTAGAGAGAGAGTGATATGGAGAGGAGGTAGTGAGAGAGATGAGAGAAAATGTAGGTGTATGTGTGTGTAAAAATGAAGAAGAAAATAAAATAAAAAGGGAAATGGGGTTGGGTCATGGGTTGGTGGGTTGGGTTCGCGGGTCTTGACCGACCCACTTGGGTCTCGGGTTCGCGTGTTGTGTTTATGAATTTTCGTGTCACGACTAATAGTCGGTTAAATCCGTAGTCGTTTGCCCGATTCGTTTAATCGCGAGAATATTTTTAACCAAAGTATTTTATCAAAATACTTTATTTCGAGTTATAAAATTGTAAAAATTATAAATAGGTTATTATTTGCTTGTTGAGGTGTGTATCACGCGATTCCGTCATGTAGTTCATGTTTTTAAACAATACGAAATTCGTGTAATATATTATCGTAATATATTAAAGTAAATAATGTTTGTTTGGATAATTCCACATTATTTACAAGTTTTATCACCAACGTCCATATCAAATAAAGTCGGACCTCGTCCGGTTCATAAGTGTACAATTTAAACAAATCGCGTACGCGTGTATGTAATTACACAAAATGTAACATATATTTAGCCTATAACAAAACTAAATACACGTAATTACAAGTAGTTTATGTGCTAATTATAGTCCTGAAATTGCGGGTGTCACATTACTATTGTGTTTCAATAATAAATTCTCAACTTTCAACAATAATTATACAATAAAAACCTAAAAAATGTATGATTAATTGTATTTTATTTTAAATGTCATGTATCACAATGGCTCAATAAATGTATTAAAACTTAACATAATTTTGTAACTGATGGCTGTTACCGTGAGAAGTGGACAGAAGCCCAAAATCCAACTACTCTTATGAAAGGAACATACTACATTATACTGGATGTATCAACGACTGAAAAAATAAATACAAATTCATTCATTATAGTTTGATTTATATTACTAATCATTTTTATTGTCAATGATAATTGCATTTTATAAATTTACGACATTAAATTTACAAATTAATATAATCATATTTTATAATGGTCGTGCATCACACGAGCTAAATACCTAGTTCTATATATATATATATATATATATATATAATCAATCTCATATTAAAGATAATAAAATTATAATAATATCAATATTGATAATATATATATATATATATATATATATATATATATATATATATATATGCAAAATAGCATACATATGTTGTGATTTATAATAATATATTATCCGTTCCATTTAAAATGTCTACTTTGACTTTGAACGTAGTTATAGGATTCTCCACTAATTATACTTTTCACCAATCAAAATATCAAATATTAGATCCCCCCACTAAGTGTTTTTTGATTGGTTAAATATCAAAGTAGACACTTACAATGAGATATCCTAATAAAATATTGTGGACATTTTAAATAGGACGGAGAGAATAAAAATTGAAGAAATGATTTTACGATGACCTTTCAGGTTATATTATGCATTTAATTAATTTGATTTGATGTTCATGTATGCCTTATTTATTGTATCACACGTTAAAAATAGAGATGCACAAAGCCTGGGCCGGGCTGGGCTTAGACCGGGCCTAAAAATGCCTGGGTTTTTTCGATTTAAAAAAGCCCGGGCCGGGCTAAGCCCGGGCCTTAACAAAAAAACTAGGCCTACTAAGGTCCGAATGGGCTAAACGGACTTAGCCCGGGCTTTTAAAAATCCGGACCGGGCTTTTTCGGGCTTTTTTTTTTTAATTTTACTTTTGTTTATTACTAATTATTTATTACATTTTTAGTACTATATAACTACTAATTTTGTATCTATTAGGGTAAAATGAGTTATTGTACGTTGTATTTTATAATATACAACTATAATGTATATAACATATTATCGTAATAGTTTAAGAATCTATCGATAAAATGAATATATACTCATATATGTACTTAATGAATTGAAAACTTTGCATATTCAAAAGATATAAGTTGCATAATATATGAAAGATAATTTTTGTAAAACAAGATATATGTTATATAGATATTATATAAGTAAAAACTCAAATATGAATATTAAAAACATATCAAATAATATAGGATCGGGCTTTTTTCATGAAAAAGTTCGGGCTTTATCTCAAAAAAGCCCGGGCTTTCGGGCTTTTTTTGAAAAAAGCTCGGGCTTCGGACTTTTTTCGGGCTTTTTCGGGCTTTGGGCTTAGCCCGACCTGGCCCGGGCCCGGGCCGGACTGGGCTTTCATGAATAATTTCAGGCCCCTTTGGGACTTTCGAGCCAGGCCGGGCTTTTTCAGGCCGAGCTTTTTCGGACTATTTCGGGCTTTTTCTAGTCTCGAGCTCCGGCTAAAGCCCATCTATGCACCTCTAGTTAAAAATACACTTTCTTATAACACGGAGTAATTACAAAATACAAACTGTCTACTTTGTACGTATCATTCACAAAAGTATCATTATATTAGTTAATCTTGATGTCAACAGAAGTATCATAAAATATCAAAATTAAAACGCAACAATAAGAATTCATACAAATATCAAATATATCTTATTGGATTAAAAAGTTGGAATATAATTATTATTACATATAAACAAAGTCATTCACATAAGTTTAAAGCATCTCCAATATAAAAAAAGTTTTTCTCAAAAGCTTTTTTACATTGCACCTCACTTATTTTATAAAAAGCTTTATAAAAAAACTTTTACTCCGATGTTAAAAAGCTTTTGTAGAGTTTTTTTATATACAAGTAGGGTATTAATATGAAAATATTATACGGAGTAGTATAGAATAGCAAAAAAACTTTTTATCAAAAGTTTGAAAAATCTCAACCTTATTCTAAAAAAGTTTTTCCTCTAACGAAGAAAAACTTTTTTAAGCTTTTTGTTATGAAATTTTTTTTATGAAAAGCCGTTGTCGGAGATGCTATCGTGAAAGACGTTGACTAACAATACAAATAGTAATAATATTAGCAATCATAGCAACCGGTTGGTTCGAATGTTTGATGCCGGTGGTTGTGGGATCTGACCGGCGGCTATTCCCAAATCCAACTTCGTCGATCAGGTCGTATCTATGTTATGGACCCACCCATGTTTCAGATAATTAACTCAAACTCGAAAAAGTCAAACGAACTACAGCTTATGAACTTATGATTAGACTTTATTAGCACATATTTTTGCATATGTTATTTCTAGAATTTATTGTAATTAGAATTTGATTTCTAAGGATATAGGAATTTATTATGATATATCTTAGCGTTTGGTAAAGGCGGAGCTAGAGTGGAGTGAGTATAGACATCCACCCCACAAGAACTTTCAAATTACATGAAAAAAAAAAGAATTTTTTATGTATTTCCATAATATTATAAATAAATAACAAATAATTATTTTTACCCCTAAACATTTAAATTTTCTAGCTTCACATCCGATTTGATTCCTAATTCCTAATTCCTAATAAAAGGAAGTCATGTACTTTATTTTAACAATATGATGGTTTGATGTTGATGGTCATGGTATGAAGCCGGCGGCTATTCCAAAATTCAACTTCACAGCATATATGATATTTATGTCATAGACCCACCATGTTTTATTCAAGTCAAACTTAGTAAAAGTCAAACAAACTATAACTTTTGATTAACTTGTACTATAAATATCTCTTCTGTATTTGTTGTTTCTTATGCATTCGTTCTCATTAAACATTACATGAATGCAATGAAGTCTTCTTACTCTTTACTTCAACTACTCTTACTGCCTTTTATTTTCCAATCTTTTACATCTGCATTCGATGATGATTCAATCTACGTAACCTTTCTTCGATGTATGTCAAACCGAAACTCATTCGATCAGGTCTCATCAATCATCTATAATCCAAACAATTCATCATACACATCAACTTTACAAGCCTACATCAGAAACCAAAGATTTAATACATCAACTACCCCTAAACCCTTGATCATCGTCACCCCGTTAAACGGAACGCATGTTCAATCCGCAATCATTTGCACCAAGAAGATGGGAATGAACCTTAGAATTCGAAGTGGGGGTCATGATTTTGATGGACTATCATATGTCTCGTATACGAACTTTGTTCTACTCGATATGTCTAATATTCGTTCAATTGAAGTCAATATTGAGGAAGAAACCGCAACGGTTCAAGTAGGTGCGATAATTGGTGAACTTTATTATCGAATTTGGGAGAAAAGTAAAGTGCATGCTTTTCCAGCTGGTGTATGCCCAACTGTAGGAATAGGTGGGCATATAAGTGGTGGTGGTTATGGTAATTTGATCCGAAAATACGGGCTAACTGTTGATAATGTTATTGATGCAACGATGGTTGATGTAAAGGGTCGGGTTTTGGATAGAAAATTAATGGGAGAAGATCTTTTTTGGGCGATACGAGGAGGCGGAGGGGCGAGTTTTGGTGTTGTGCTCTCTTATAAAGTAAAACTCGTTCGAGTTCCTGAGATTGTAACCGTTTTCAGAGTGTTCAAAACATTGGAAGATAATTTAACCGATGTTTTTAACCGGTGGCAATACATAGCAGATAAAATAGATAGAGATTTATTCATAAGGTTAAATGTGGGGGCTAATACCATTAATAAGACGATAAACGCCAAATTTATAGCGATTTTTCTAGGAGATGCCGAGCGTCTTGTTTCTGTGATGGACGAGAAGTTCCCTGAATTAGGAATACAGAAAGACGACTGTAAAGAAATGAGTTGGATTGAATCAGTGCTCTTTTGGACGAACGCCGACAATGCACCTGTGGAGTTTTTGCTACAAAGAAATGGTAGCTTACCAAATTATGCCAAACGCAAGTCGGATTACCTTCAAAGCCTGATTCCTAGAGAAGGGATAGAATCGTTATGGCAAAAAATGATGGAACTAAATGTCGTTGGGCTATCATTTAACCCGTATGGTGGGAGAATGAGTGAAATCCAAGATTGGGCGACTCCATTCCCACATCGAGCAGGGAATATTTGCAAAATTGAGTATAGTGTTAATTGGAATGATAACGGAACGGAAGCAAACGATTACCCTATTGCTCAAATACGACATTTTCATGATTTCTTGACTCCTTTCGTGTCTAAGAACCCAAGAGGTGCGTTTTTTAACTATAGAGACCTTGATATTGGATCGAGTAGTGTTGGGAACAATAGCTATGCGGATGGGAAGGTTTATGGAGAAAAATACTTCAACCGAAATTTCGATAGGTTAGTGAAAGTGAAAAGTATGGTCGATCAAGGTAATTTCTTTACAAATGAACAAAGTATACCACCTCTAACGAAAAGGATATGATATCTCCATACTTGCTATCAAATCGCCTTTAGCCGCGTGGAATTCGAGAAGGTAATCAACTAAGAGGTTATGGGTTCTAACTGGTGATAGGGTCATAGGTTTTCCTTCTTGTAAAGATAAATCGCATACAATTACTATATTTACCTATTGGTTATATTGATTAAAGTTCAAGAATAAAATGATTAAAGTTCATTGTTTATATCTGTTTACTTTTTTCATGCCCCCAACTATGTTATGCTATATGGCTATATATCTAACATCAATAGTTGGAGCAATCATCAATAATAGATATTTATTCCTCCCCCACAAATATATACATTAAATATATAAATGTATGCATTTGTTTCATCCCATAACTTACCAAACCTTACGATTGAAAAGATATCACGATACCAAGTTGCAACTTTCGAAAGCACACTCACTCTTCTCCTGTCCCAAGCTAATTCATTCACTCTGAGTCTGATTCAAGTGAGAGCCCAAACGGGGGAGGCAAGAACATCTTGATCGAAAGCTCCACTATCCTGATAGTGAAAAAGACTTTTCCAAAGTCCTCAACACGTATGAAGTCCGTCGATTTTGAAAATTAGAGCAATATAACTCCGTAATGGCGAGATGATGACCCTATAGTAGTTATTCTATGTATGTTGTATTTCCATCTTCGTAAGTTTAATCACTTGCAGATCAACACCTAAATATATTCATTAAAGTTAAAACAAATAAAATAAAACCTTTAATTTATAGAACTACCTAAAAAACTGCATGAGATTAGAAATTAGAGGGCCATGTGCGCTTGCCCATTGGACTTGATTGGGCTTAGATTATGAAAACACAAGGCCCTAAGCGCTCGTCTAGCCTTGTTCGAATTGCCTTTGCCTATCTAATATAACGAGCTGGTTTACCCGTGCGTTGTGTCGATTATAAACATAAAAAGGATACATTTTTTAACCTTATTTAATTCTTATTTTTAAACAATATAGACTTTGTTATTATTATTTTTTGGTTGTATATATTTCAAATCATCCGCCGTTATTTTCTAGTGATTCACGTGTTATGAGACGTCCTTCAAATTGATTTATGTCACCTAAACTTGTATAAATATATATATCTAATATTATTAAATAATACTTAATACTATTGGATAATATTTTCTACGTATCGTAATAGATGTGATTTTGTGCCTATGTGACGTAAGCAATAAAATTGATATCACATAATATCTTCGAAATTCGTAATTTCTATTATTACCATATATATGTGTTAATAATGTTCAATTTTATGATGTTTACATTAAACCAAATTTTTAATGAATGTGTCACATCCCCAAGTTCAGGTTGCGGAAGCAGTCGGGTCGGAGCATGACTAATCAATAACCAAAGCATAAGATACATAGCAAACGACCTCTAAATTGGACGTTTGAAAAGCAGTTGTTACATTTCCAAAATAAATGTTTACATTGTTGCAAGTTCGCGAAAATAATTCCAATACGTAAATTATAGTACAAAAGTTATGCAAGGAAAAATCCAAGTGTTTAAAATCATGCGACTCGAGCTAGCATATCTTGTAGCAATCCTAATCCTACTGGGCACCTGAGAACACGTGCTAAAACGAGTCAGCTATAAAGTTGGTGAGTTCATAGGTTGGTTAGTTGAAAACAATAGTATAAACCTTGTATGTTTGAAAGGTAGTTCAAAAACTACGATTTTGATTTGTATTGTTATAGAGTTGTAGCATCAATGTGTATACAATAAACGAGGTATCTAATACCTAAGTAACCGTGGTGTGTACCTAAGTACATAGAGAATGCGGCAGTCCATGCCTAGATACCTATCAAGTATAAGTGTGTCTACAAACGTGAGGCACTACATGCCTAAGTACTATCGAGTAAGTGTATGACCAAGTCATATCGAGGGTGTGGCAATCCATGCCTAGATACCTATCAGGTATGAGTAAGTCTACCAATGTGTGGCAATATATGTCTAAGTGCAAATCAAGTATGTGTATGACCCCGTCGTATGATGACAAGTAATAATATTACTTATCCAGTAGTAAGGTACTAGTGTGCCACCTGGCATAGTGTGTTACCTCCAGCAACATGTAATTGTAGTCTCGCAAAACTATGATTGAGTATTTAGGCAAATAATGAGTCAACGACCTCGAGTGTAAGCTCGTCGATCCGTTGATGAGTGCGAATCTCGAGTGTAAGCTCGTCGATCCGTTAATGAGTGCGAGTATCAACTCGTGTGTTTGTCCGTGTTTTGTATCGCTTTACCACGATATCGTTTTGAATCACTTTACTGTGATCTCGTTTTGCATCACTTTACCGTGATATCATTTTGTATCACTCTAACCGTGATATCGAACAGTGTTGCTCGCAAGCAATGTATGTAATTGAGAGTCGGCAGTACCACGACATGCCTGGCTAGAGTAATCGTGTTTGTATGAGTGTATGCATATAAATATATATAAGTAAATCGTAGATAGCACCATGTGCTTGAGATAGTGTACAAGTATATGTATATATATATATATATGTGTGTGTGTGTGTGTGTGTATATATATAAGTCTTGGTCAACAAACGCATCTAAAAGGGTATCATGTAACACATGATAGTGATTTATTGTATCTAAATATGTATATACAATACTTAGATGTTAGGTGTAGCACAAGAAACCTAGGTATGAATAATCATCACCTAGTGATTTGTTATTAGTATAAGGAACTATGCTAACGTATGTTACTATCGTATACTTCTAGCCTCCATCCTAGCAAGTATATTGAGGTCTTTGGGTAATGTTTGCTTAAGCATAATTCCATTCTGGTAATAATGGAATGTTAAGGCAGTCTTAGTTCCTAAAAGAAAAACTAATCTTGTAAAAAGTCTAGTTGTGGTCCAGCGTAGGTAGAACTAACTAGTTCCAGTATATTTGATAATGTTGTCCCGCGATAATATGGCCAATGTATAGTGATAAATTAATCAAGTTATGTATGGTAATTGTCTTTCAACAATATGGTGGTGTACAATGGTAATCTATCTAGGTTGAGCAGTGACTTTGTTCTACAACAATATAATGGGTGTAATTCCTAAGTATTACACGGTTTGTATTACAAAACAGTTATATAGTTAAGTGTGAATTATAGAAGTTTATCGTTATCATTCAAAAACACTAATTGAGCATGCGTCTCACCACGAAAATAGTAAAACAGTTGAAAGAGTGGGGTTATGAACTCACTTGTGGGAGCTGGTCGTCTCAAAACGTACTGATTGTCCCAAACTGTAATCTCCTAGTGTCCTAAACACGCGAGATTATAAATGTGTAAGTCGATATTTAAAGTTTGTAAAGGTGTATGGCCCGTTGGTGACGGGGGTTCGGAGGCAGCGCCTCTGATAGCGGGGTCCAAGGGGTGGCAACCCCAGGCAAGGTCCAAGGGGCAGAGCCCCTGGCTGGGGTCATATGGCCCGTTGGTGACGGGGGTCCAGGGGCAGCGCCTCTGGTAGCGGGGTCCAAGGGGTGGCAATCCCTGGCGGGGTCCAAGAGGCAAAACCCCTAGTTGGGGTCGAGCTGCCAGGTCAGCTGGAAAATTTTTTATTTCTACTACATTGCTTTGGTGAAAAATGCATCTGAAATTCAAAATCAGAAAAATTGACTAAGTCTGGTCGCGGGCTGAAACTGCGGTGCGAACTGAGTTCCCGGTGCGAGATGAGATTGGGCTTGCAAGGCAAGGTAATTGCGAACCGAGTTCGGTTCGCAACATAAGGTTCGGTTCGCAAGTCAAGAGTCAACTCGCAAAAATCTCGACTCGCAAGTCAAAGTCTACTCGCAATTCGGGTCGGTTCGCAAGTCAGTTCGGTTCGCAGATTGACTTCGCAAGTCAGTTCGGTTCGCAGGTTTCGGTTCGCTTCGCAAGACGAACCGCAACTTGGATCTCAGCTTGCAGGACGAACTGATGCGAGTTTTGAGGTGGGTTTCGATTTTTAAAGCGTTTTTAACGTGTTTCTTAGGTACATTCTTGTTGGGTGGACTTAATAACATGTAAATACGAGTATTTTGTAGGAATAGCAAGCTTCATACCTCAAATTTGTGATTAATTGGAAGAAGGAATGGATGATGATGATTCTTGCACTTGTTTCTTGATCTTGGTGATGATGATGCTCGGTGGTGGCGGTGGCAGCTGTGGTTGCGGTTTGCCGATTCAAGAGGAGGGAGAGAGAGATTTTGTGGAGTGTGTGTGTTTATTTTGTGGGAAAATGAAAGAAAAATGGGAGTTAGGGTTCTTAAAAGAGGGGAGGGGAAAGAGTTGGGTTCGCGGGTCCGGGCCGACCCATTCGGGTCTTGTTTTCGTATTATTTCGTTTCCCCCAAACTCGTGTAATGTTGAAATTTTTTTAAATAATCACGTACGTTTTGTATAATTATATATAAAAATTTTAAGTGTTTAGCATTAATACGTAACTAAATACGAGTAATTAATGTTTACGTTGGGCACGAAAATTATCCTTTTTGACCGGATGTCACAGAATGAAAGGGTTAAATTAGTCGATTCTAATATGACAAATGCAAGTTATTAAGGAAGAAGTGAAAATGCTTTATAAGGGTTATAGATTATAGATATAGATTAAGAGTCATATATCGTTGTTATTGCAAGTGTTTTGATTTATATAAAATGACAAGGGCTAATAATGCATGTTTTTGTTGGTTTTAGTAAGGAAGTTATAAGATTAATATAATATTTGTTGGAATAGATTTATATAGCGATTTAAATTTGACGTGGTGAGCCTTTGATAGTCATTTTTTGTTTAAGAAATTAATTTGTTTTTTTTATATAGTGAGTCTTCATTTTTTGTTTAAGAAATTAATTTGCTTTTTTTATGTAGTGAGTCTTGATTTACAGCCATTTTGTATTATTTTTAATTAATTTGAAGTAGATTAACAATTAGACTAATTTATTTAATGGTGAACTTCTATTATTACCGTATATCTGTTAATAATTTTCAATTTTTATAATGTTAACAATAAATCAAATTTTAAATAAATGAAAGTGGTAAATTATTCAATTTCGATATACCAAATGCAAGCTATTAAGTAAGAAGTAGAAATCATCAAGTTAAAATCATAAATAAAAATCAGATTCAATCAGGTTCATATACTTTAATGAAATTAAAAAAGTTAAAGCTTCTTATTAATTAAACAATCAATACCTCGTGTGCATACTGATCAAGCATAATTTTTCAACCTGAGTGCAAGATGGATTGGGCCGATTCGTTACTCTCCGCGACTTGCGTAAGGACCCGTTAGAGTGTATTGGACGAAACTAAGGGTGACAAGAATCGGTGGCGAGGAGATGAATAGTGATCTCCTCTAGATGATGAGGGTTTGAGTATGAAGGATGCGGGTATTTTTCTGAGGTGTTGGGGGATGAATAGTGTTCATACCCTAGTATTTATAGTGATGCATGATCACCTTGGTGAGCAAGTTTGCCACGTGTCATCATCTCACGGTTTTGATCGTATGGTTAAGTCACCATCTTGATTGGTACTATTCATCGTACAGTTGGGTCACCATCTCATGGTTTAAATCGTACGGCTGAATCACCATCTGGTAGTACTATTCATCGTACGGTTAACTCATCATCTTGGTGGTACCAATCGTACGGTTGTGATTGATACTTCCTGTTTGTGGGTCCCCTGTGATGACGTGGACCAATGGTATGGCCGGAAAGAAACCCTTGTCGGCCCCTGGGGAGACCACCACTAATGTAGGTGGAATCTGTTATAAGGTTGTCGCCTAACGGAAGACAAGAACCTTATCTTGATGGGCTTGCGCCATTGGCTTGGACTTAACATATGGGCCTCCTGCTAATTGGGCCTTCCTGCTAATAGGCCTCCTATTAATGGGGCTGCCTGTAAATCGGGTTTGTCTGAAGATTAAGCTTGCCTGTTAACTGAGTTTGCCTTTTAACTGGGTTTGCCTGTTAACTGGGTTTGCCTGTTAACTGAACTTGCCTGTTTCTTTTGCGGGGTCCATTAAAAATAGTACACGATTACATACACGGATTTTAAATTAATGAAAATCAATGTGACCGGTCGAAAATTAGTAATAAGTAAAATTTATAAAAATATAAGAAATACATAACAAACAAATTTTTTGATATACTTTTTACCTTTTTAGTCCTTAGTTGCGTATAGTGGTGCACAAAGTCGGGTTTCGGCATACCCGACCCGACCCGGTACCCGATGGTTTTTGGTCAAAGAAAGAAAAACCGGGTTGTTCACCTACCCGACCCGACCCGAACTGGGTTTTTGACCCACGAATACCGGTTTTTACACCGGGTTTTTCCGGGTTTTATACCGGGTTTTCCAACTCGACCCGATTTCAACCCGGTCCCAACCCGATTTTGAAATCCGAAACCCGGAACCGGTTCCCTACCCGCCGAGTAGTGAAAAAACCCGAACCGAGTTGGGTTATATCTGGTTCTTACCGGGTCGGTTTTTCGGGTTTGGGCCGGGTCGGTTTTAAAAACCGGTTTATTTGTTCACCCCTAGTTGCGTAGCATACTAGCATATACATGAAAGAAATAGAATTACAAACAAGGTATGACCACCAGGCCACCACCCACCATTCTCACCCAAAGTGCAAAACCCACGTTGAGAGAGCCCACCTATAAAAACAGAGATGGGCCCAATTCGTAAGTTTTGAACGTATAAGAATTATCATGGTGTCCATTACCATATTGGGGGATGATAATCATGATGCATTGACAATATAATTAGTTCACATTAAAGTGATCGGTTTTCATTTCAATGATTCATACACCTAAGATAATTGTTTGTGATACATATATTTACTTCATAACATTTTTGTATCATTACATATGTTTATTACGATATAGAGATGCTAGCCGTCGGGGTATCTTTGATTGTAATGGCAACAAGCTCCCATAAGTACCGATATCTACAACGAAGTAACATCACTATGTTTTTTTTTTTTTTATCTCAAACATTAGCAATATGACCTATTGATGTATAATGTATCAAATACGGTTTTCCATTTACACACATTGTCTCTGTATTCACAAAATGCTAATAACCGCACATTGTCATTTCGATATTATACAAGTTACAGGGATGAGCAAAAATACCGAAATACCGAAACCGAACCGGTACCAACCGTAACAAATGGTACGGTATTCGATTTTTGATTTGGGGCCAACAAAAAACCGGTACCAATCGGTTCGGTACCGGTTGGTACCATGCATACCAAAATACCTAAACCGAACCGAAACCGCACCGGACCGATACTAACCGATAAAAATGGTACGGTATTTGGGTTTTGATTTGGGGCAAAAAAAACCCGGTACCAACCGGTCGGTACCGGTTCAGGCTCGGTATGGTACCAAGCTCACCCCTAACAAGTTATAACTCCAAACAGATATCTTGAAAATGTTTGTTTCTTGGCAAATTGACGTTTTTACATTTGAAGAATGTATAACACTTTTTATAGGCAATTCAATGTGTTCTCATCAAACTCATCATTAGAAAAAGATGTTACTTGGATGCAAAGTTGCGTTGCATTCGTCTATGTTCAATAGGATGCTTATTAAAATGCCAGTGATTTGTACACAGTCAATTTTTCTTCATACACCATTAAATATACTTTAAGTTGTTGTACTATACCGCAATATAAAACATGTACAAGGCACCCAAATTAAAAAGGACCGAACTATCAAGAAATACAAATGATCCGTGTGGCATGTTTATGCAGTTTGCTGGTTTCTGTTAAGCATTTAATGGGCTTTTTGTTAATAAGGTCTATGTGGGCCATGCACTTTTTCTACAAAATTGCCAATAATAATAATAAAATAATAATAATAATAATAATAATAATAATAATAATAATAATAATAATATAATAATGTAAAAAAGAATAATAAATTTATAGTTCGAGAGGGTGCGAGAAGGGGCGATTATTAAAAAAATCAAGCATATGTAGAGCCTCTCGTTCAACATACACATAATTCACACACGTACGTACATGTATATCAATACATATATATGTGTCATGGTCTTGTATATGTACACAATTAAATCCCCTAAACGAGAAACTATTAAGTTATGATATTTATATTTATAATTGTAATTATAATTATATTACTATTCAATCATTGTTAACTTTTGTAATTTGCGGTGTGTTGGATGAAGTACGTTTGTTTGTTTTATGAAATTGGGAATCAAGATATGAGTTTCATTACGAATCAAAATGTTTGAATTACAGGATTGGATTTAAAGGTTGGGTATCAAACCTATGAAATATGACATACTCTAATATATCTAAAAAGAAGTGGATTTAATTTTGATGGACATTCTCATTTTTATAACCATACTCATTACCATTCTTATTAATAAACCAAACACCTTTTGTTGAATAATAACAAGTTAACACACATCTATCTACTTTGGGTATGTTTAGCACGGGGTTTGAGGGGTTTTAGTGATTTGAGCTTCTACTTATAATAAACCTCGGTCTATAAGTTTGTTTGGTAACACAGCAAAAATGGAGCTTACTGAAAAAATAAGTCTCCATAAACCCTTATACAAAAAACTATTTGAAGTAGCTTTTAAATAGAATTACAAATTTTAGCTTCACCCACAAACTCCAACCGCAACTATTTTTGTCAAGCACACCTTTAATAAAAGCGTAAATATACCAAATACCAAAAAAAAAAATACATGAATACACAGCCAAGTATTAATTAAGATGTGTATAGAGAAGACACGTGGCATGAGGAAAGTTGGGTAAGATGGAAACTGACTTATGTGTAGCTCCACCCTTTGCCCTTTTACCAGACTCACCCACCTTTTTTTTCATTATAAAACTAAAAAGGAAATTTAAAAAAAAAAAAAAAAAACTCTGGTAGAGGGCAAAACAACTTGTGGCCATAATTTTTTGGGCAACTACTATTATTTTATTTTTCAATATAATTTCCCTTTTTAAAATAATCCTACCCACATATTATGTGGTCCACAAACATCAGCCAATATCTCTCTCTCTTCCTTTTTTATACAACAAATATCGTAATCTTATCGACATCTTCTTTTTTTAATATTGTTCTTTCTATTTCAATATAAATATTAAAAATTAAATTGTGACAATTCAGTAAAGATACTTAATCTAACACAAGATAAAACTTAAGATTTTTTTAATAGTCCATGATTAGTTTTACTTTTTTCTAATGACCCACTAATAAGTACTAATATTGATATTAATTCATTATAAATTAAATTAAATTAAATTGCATCTAGATTTAACAACCTTTGTTGAAGAGAAAAAACGTACAAATACAGTATGTTTAATTAATTAATACAATATACTACTTTTAAAAAAGGCACAAATGAATCAAGATTCCCAAAATAGTCCCTTTACATTAAATTGAAACTCCAAACTATTCTTGTTTTGTTGAATCTTAATTATTATTGTCTTTATTATTTTCTTATATCGGTTGACAAAAACAAGACTAAATCGGCATAATTACAAAGTTAGTTTCCTTGAACTTCAAGTCAACGCTAAAGCACCAACAAAACTCGTCTTAGGGACAAAATATGAGAACACTTGTTACAAAACTACATGGTAATTTGAATTATAACAAATTGTCATTAGTCGAGCGGGTTAATGATATTGAGATGGTCTTCTTTATTCGTGGACGATAAAATTGAGATGAACGCACGAACGTGGTGAGATTTGGAATTTTAATATGTTTGTCCTTAAATTCTGTCATTTCTATTTATATATAATGTATGTTCCTCATCTTACAAATTAAACTCAACATTGGTAATTATCTAAACTACCCTTACAGTACTAATTATAGAAGTGCAGTAACTCATAGAAGTGCATTAATTCATAGATCATTTACTTAGATCTTTGACAAAATTAAGAAACAAATTTAAAAAATTATATTTTCTCTTCTCTGCATATCCTTTATTTAATATAATCTCTTATAATTTTGAATACTACATGTAACTTTCTTTTTTATCGATTGTCTAAAAGCAAGGAACCCGATCAAACATCAACAAAAAATTCAATCACTCGTAGTTTTGTGCGGGTATTGTCATAGTATGTTAAATTCATATCCATGATAGTGCGAATAGTAGTGTATGTTTTACTTAGATGTAATTCCCATTTGTAATGCATTTTTTAAATCCAAGCATATGCAAATGTAACACCCGGTTTCTGGACCTGTAAATAAATGATTATTTATATAACGGGAAATAGTTTAATTGGTTTATTTTGAAAATAAATAGGTAAAAGAGTCACAGGTTTTATTGTGACTAATAGAATTGTATTTGTTTTAAATAAATAAAGTTGACGGTAAAATAATAATATTTTGACTCACAGGTATTTTCGGGTTCCACACAATAGGATTAGAAAGGGGTAAAAATATATACTATATTAAAATGGGAAGCGGTAGAGGAACCGACTTAAAATCTTTAAAACATTTCCCTGACTTTGATTAGTTCCTCATTCTAAGAACATACATATACATAATAAGAAATCAAAGAAAATAGAAAAGAAGTTTGTTGTGATTCATCATATATCATCATCAGATTACTATCATCATCTTGTTTCTATTTTCATCTCTTTCAAGTTGTAAGTATTTAATTGCTTGTGTATTTATAAACTTGATTTTAGAAGTATAGAATTGTTAATGAAATTGAGTTAAAGAAATGTTAGATGATGATTGTTTGCTGTTAGAACATGACAATAGATGCATTAGAACTAGTTTGGATACTGAGTTGTTGTTGTTTGATGGTTTGGATTCGGATTAGGGTTTTACAGCTAGTTGCAGGTTCGGTAAATGGGAGTGATCCGGCGGATCATGTCCTGATCCGGCGGATCATGCTAGTAATTATAGTGATCCGGTTTTGATCCGGAGGACCGAGCAGGGTCGGTGCTACATTGTTAAGGATCCGGCAGAACATGGCATTGATCCGGCGGATCCTATGGGTAAGCCGGTGGATCATTGGGCTAGGACAGAACATATGATTTGTTATTATAGTTTAAAGTGTTATATTAAATATGTTATATGTTTATAACATGACGATCAGTATTGGATTATTCCTAACTTGTTGTTATTTATTGTAATTCCAGATAAGCAAAAGGAAACTCAGTAATATAAGACCACCGAGTTCAAGACTGGGAATATCAGTGAGTGGTAATTGTATTCTTCAGTTCAATTTTGTTGTAACAGGTTTGGGTTACAACGAGTGAACATTTAGTATTTGGTATTGATTGTGTAATCAATTGAGTTATTGTTATGTTTGTTGATATTGTTGAACTGGGTTAAATAGTTATTATTATTTGGTATTGGCATGATGATTATGCAGTATGTGGTATTTAGGGCCAATGGGCATATATGATTATTCAGAGGTCAACGCTGGTTGGGTTTGTGGCTATTGTTTGGCTGGCGGGGTTTCCGATACACATAGTTGATGGATGAACCCTAGTCAGTGAAGATAGCTTCAAACCATTGGTAAATCACTATTATGGCCGATAGTGTTTTAAGGGTTCTTTGATTGGCTAATCAGGAATTGCCGGGTCCTCTTTGACGCTATGTGTTTATATATTTGTGACGCTTTATGTTGTAAACATATCTTGTTGTGTTTATTTGTTGTAAGACTTGTTATTTCTGAATTGAACTGTCGGATAGAGTTCCATTCACTTAGCAGTTGAGCTAATCCCACCGTGTTTAACATTTTGCAGGTTTTGGGTAAGTATGGATCGGGATTATGAACGAGATGGAATGTTTGATTTTGACTGCGCACACTTTGATCCTTTTTGGGAAATTAGAATCATGTTTTGTTAGTTAATATAACACCCCGATCTTTAGTAAATGGTTGGTAATTATATATTTATAAGTGTGATGTTTTGAAATTTGCTACATATTAAAATATGTAATATCGGTAAATATGTTTTGAGACACACTTCTAAAATATAATAATATAATATATGTTTGTTAAACTTGGGGTGTTATAGCAAATGTCCTACATAATAATTCAATAAATGTAATCAAATTGAGCTTAACTACCTGTGTGAATATTGAGTTACACGTAGGAGATTCATTTTTATACCTTTGATCGTTTTTTCATAATATAAATCTTTAATATGGTTGTTTTAAATGTTTATGTACTATTGATGTCGAGTTGAATAAGGTCTAACTCGTCGATGTAGACTACTTGGTTCAAATAATCTCACAACATCCTTTTATTGACATTACCCTTTTTTTCGTTACAAATATCATGTGTTAAAACTATAAGTAGCAAAATGAATGGATCAATTCATGGGTCAAGATGGTTTTAGGTTTTAACAGGGTTGAGTCTCGAGTCATTTAGAAGGATGAGTCTAAATGGATCCAGATGACTTATCAGATTTCTACTAAACTTTTTTTTTTAATCTAGTGAAAAATCAAAAAAAATATGAAATGGGGTGTTCAACAAAGAAAATTACCCGATAGACCCGTATAAACTCGTTGGTTAATTGTTACACAATTGAAGTTTATATTGCGTGCCCATTTAAACTCATTTAAAAAAATGACCCAATAAACCTATCAACTCATAAGGGTGTTGATATATACAACATTTTTTATTTATTCATACACCAAAACATGCATTAAAGTACTCTAGAGTATTACATCCTAATGCATAAAAGATGATGTAGAATCAAAAAATGTGTTGTATTTATCAATACCCATTAATAAATATCACATAGCTTGATCTATACAAATAACTAATAGATCTAAAATTTACAACTCAGGTTAAAACTTAAAAGTTAAAGCATCTATATTCATTTTGCCATTCATCAAAGAGAAAGATCAAGGACCCTTTTATAAATCTATAACAATCGTTATGTACAAATGATAAAACCAGAGGACTAAAAACATAAATTCTCAAATGCTCTAACTCTAAAGTGTGTTATTAGTGGTCCCTTTGTAATTAGAATTTTTTCAATACCATATAATATTTCTTTTTTTTAATCGGATCTCATAATATACTTAACCTCGTAAATTAACAAACATAAATAAATTATCTCTACCTTCAACTTTGTAAATCATTTTATTAAAATACAAAATGTGATTTAACTTTAATAATAATAAAGTACACGTGGCGGAGCATATGAAGAGAGGACGGCAAGTGGGAAATATGACGTGGACAAAAAGTGCAAGTGTGAAAGTCACCAGCAGGCAGCAGCCTCATATATCATGTGGCCCTCATCTTAAATCCTTATCGTTATCTTCACGCGCCTACGCGCCCAAACCCGCCCTTTCATTTTCCATCCACAATTTATGGTTTGGCTTGAGGTGTCTTCCTTCTCTGTCTCTTCACGCGCCTCGTATTTTAGCGGCTAAGATATTTGCTTCTTTTTCTCCTCATCACATAAAAAAAATAAAACAAATAATTAAAAAATAAAAATGTATCCATCATAATCCACTCCAAGTAGACACACATCGTTACATTTATCGCATTTTAAATTTTTTTAAAATGTTACTATGGTCAGTATGGAACATGAGCGGAGTTCAATTGAGTACATCAACTTTAAGTGAGAATAGAAAAATCAATTAGAATACGTAACGTGTCACAAAATTCATTTTCTCCCACTTTTTTAAAAATCAAATATCTCACAAACGGTAAGTCGAAAATTATAAAAATTACACCATAACAATCAACATTTTTTTCTCTTAAATTTGCCATCTCACAAATTATATTTTCGACGACTTTTATTTTTTTGAGTTTTACAAATTGTACAAAATTGTTAACACGTGTGTTACTCGACGGTAACACATGTGTCACTCGACGGTAACACATGTGTTAGTTATTTTCATAACCCAACGGGAAAAAAAGTTCATCAAAAGTATACTTTTTCACAACTCTAATCGAAAAGAATATGTAACACCCAGTTTTAATGCCTAGTATTTAATATAATTTTTGAATTTGAAATTAATATTTAAAATATTATAAAATTGATTTCAAATAGTTATGTGAAAATAAATGGGTAAAAGAGTCACATGATTTATTGTGACTGATAATATTGTACGTGTTTTAAATTAATAGAGTTGATGGTAAAATAAAATATTTGGTCTTGCGAATATTTTTAGGTTCCAGACAATAAATAAGAAGGGGGATAAAATTATATTCATTTTATTAAAGTCGGTTGTGCATGGACCGACTCCATTTTACCTAACTTTTCTCTACTTATGTTTTGGATTCAAGTTTGTATAAATCAGTTTATCATCATCATCATCCTTGTTTCTTTCAAATTTGTAAGTGTTCTTTTGAGTTATTAATCAAAAAGTTGATTTACTTTGATTTATATATGAGTCAATGAATTAGAATATAAATTTAGCTTGAAAATGTTGTTGAATGATTATATGATGATGATTAATGGTTATATGATGTTAATAAGTCAGATACTTGATGTTCTTCTTGTTTAGTTTGGGTAAATAGTTAGAAATTTAGGTTATTGTATATGAGCTTGAAATTAAAGATTTTATTAGCGTATGTGATGTTTGTTGATGGTTATATGATGATATTTTATGTTATTTGAGATATTTATAGCTTTAGAATCTGAGTTTGAAATGATTTTGATGATAAAAATTGAGTTTGAGTTCGTGCATAAAAATGCAGGTCTGAGCTTTGTTGAAAAATGCTCAAACGCGATCCCAGCACTAAGTCTGGATCGCGTTCCTTAGTTATTTTTCATCACAGTCAAGTTGTCGAGTTTTGATCATATGAATGCGATCCTAACTCTTTTTCCGGATCGCGTTCCGTAGTTATAATTTGTCACAATTGAAGTTTTCTCTTGGGAACGTGATCCTAAACCCTTGTCCGAATTGCGTTGCCTAGTGTAATTTTGAAATAGAAAGATTTTCAAAGGGGAACGTGATCCCACCCTTAAAGCCCGGATCGCGTTTACATGTTTAAATTTGAAAAATATGATAACTTGTTGGACTTGTGTACTTGTTATGATTAGAAGTATCATTAATACATAGTACTTACTAGTTGGATACAATATTTATAAGTAAAGTTATGATCATTTATAAATGAGTTTCTAATTTATGTTTCGGGTTGTGTTCTCAGATTTACAGAAGACTTAGTAATATTAGACCATCGAGTGGAGACCGGAAATATCAGGTGAGTGGTAACTGTATTATTCGGTTCAACCCAGTTGTAACAAGTTTGGTAACAACGGGTGAACATACTTTGTTATTGGTATTGACTGTTTAATCATTTGGGTTAATGTTATTGTTGATTTGTTGATTAAATTCTGTAATGGCATGATTAATGTGCAATACGTGATTCTTGGCCGCTGGGCGTATGTGTAGTAATGAGAGGTCAACAATGGTTGGGCTTGTATGCTATTGTTTGGCCGACAGGGTTTCAGATGCACATCGTTGATGGATGAACCTATGTCGGTGAAGATAGCTGCAAGCTATCGGTAAATCATTGTGATGGTATATTGTCATAATGAAGTAGGGGACTTGCGCTTCCTATGTTTTAAATATAAATAATAGTTTTTGGAAATATGAGGCATTATATAATAAAACGCTGATTTTTATTATGCAAATTTTATAATTTTTCAACTTACCGTTTAAGCGATATTTACGTTTATAAAACATGGGGAAGTTGGGTTTTGTGATACGTGACGCATCCTGGTTAGTTCTTCCATTATCACTCAAAGTTGATGTACTCATTTGAACCATACTCTCCAATATCAAGGTAACATTTTAAATATGCAGGTTCAAGTTTTAAGATGAACAAATCTATAAAAAAAAATATGTATAACAAAATAATATTGATAAGAATGTAATTGTGGCTTGAGGGATATCTTAAAAATTTAGTTCAATGATGAAAGGGAATGGGAAAAATAGAAACATAGAAGTAGATCTCTTGTAAAATAACAAATAACTAAAGAATTGAGGAACCAATATAATTACATCATATTAATTAGAGCATTTGGCACGAGGTTCTAGAGACTTTTATCCATCATGATCCACTCCAAACAAATACACATTGTTACATTTATCGCATTTCAAATTTCAAATAAGATTAAGAATATATTTTACTGAATTTCAACTATTTAGGTTCTAAGTCTATAGATGGACAAGTATATGTTTGTAAAAGAAATTTGTGTATATTCGTACTCTATCTTATAAATTTATTACCCTTTCTAACATAAAAAAATGATAATAAGAAAGTGATTGAGGCTTAAGGGACATGTATAAAATTTAATGATGAAGGTCAAAAGGAAGGGCCGGTCCTGGTATCGAGCGACGGCCCAGGGCATCAAGGTATATAGGGCATCAGATGATAGGCTATGTCTTCTCCTTGCTTGGACTCTCATATCTTTCCTTTCCTCTGTTCGAACCACATACACACATATGTTCTCGAAGTTTAACTTCTAGATTTTAACTTAAGTGGTTTATTCATGTTAGTTTACTTCTTTCACCCCTCAATTTCTATTATTCCTATTGGGTAAATTGCATTTTCTGTCTCTGTGATTTTTCCAATTCTCCAATTTTATCTTTATATTTGTTTCACAGCAATTGTCTCTTAACTTATCATGTTTCACATAAATTGTCTTTTTCCATTAAACTTAACAAACAAACCATTAAGTTGATGTTAAATTACCAAAATACCCTTTTAGTTAATGTCTTATTAGATATTCTCACTTCACAGTATTTCTTTCTTCAAAGAGTTATTGTCTGCTCTAAATTCTTATCCACATCTAAAAAAGCCAACACCTTAACAAAATTTTCAAAATTACCTCATTCTCGAACACCAAATCACCACCATCATTTCGAAATACAACCACAACACTTAAATCCGATCACTACCACCACCTTTAAGTCCGGCAACCACGAACTTCTAGTCCGAACAACATCACCACATGTAATTGAACGACCACTTACACCTTCGAATCCAACATCGCCATCATTCGATCAGATCTCATCATCCGACACTTGCGGAACCGCTACCAATGTGACAACCGTCATCAAACCGTAATCGCAATTCAAGCCGTTAAAACTCATTTTCATTTTAAGAATCATCTCAAAGATATCTTTATATCAAAGTCTTCTTTTTTGAAAATCAAATCCAACACAACAAGAATCATCACAATCGGTCGTGTAAAAAAGAAGATACAAAGCAAACCGTAAACGCATTCATAATTTGGAAACTTAAGAGAACGTCTGAAGTATTATCAAAAAATATATATAAATATGTAGTTTATAAATAATAAGAATATTAAAAATTATAATACATTAATAATAAGCTAAGTAAAGACATATAATACGTTTAAAAGATAAAAGCTGAATTTTCTGCGAGGTTTCACGGTTTAGGCCATAACTTTTTTATCCGGACTGTAAATGATTTGAATCAAAAGCCCATAGCCTCTAAACTCATTGGGCAACAACTTGTCCAAAACTTAACCCAAAATAACCTTTAAGGGCCAGCCAAGGAGGGAGGAGTAGAGAGCAAGCAAAGTTTTTTTGTTAACATATTCTACGCAATTAAAGCTAGCCCTTATTCTAATCAAAAACATCCCAAACCCTAAGTATTTTCTCTCCACTCCAGTCGTATCCCACATTAATAATTCGAATTTCATATCAAACTTCATCTTTTAATCATCCATTTCAAGATTCAAGAGTTGTTGGTGGTATATCCTTTATCTTTCTTTCGATTTCTAACGTTTCATATCGTTATTCGATTTCCTATTGATTGGAAATTTTGTATCTTGATGAATCACATGGGATATGGGTTAGGAAAAAAAGTAAAACATATTTGTTCAATAAAAAATAATGTCGGTTTGATATATAACGGCTTTATGATAACGGAATAGGATTAATTGAGAAATGGAGATCTGGACAGATTCAAAGTCGATGTTTGTGGGGTCACAACTTAGTCATAAATTTTCTTTTGGGATGATTCTTGGGTCTATTGTTAATTTTGAAAAGTCCGTCTTCTTTTGGTATAGGTTTCAAGTCGTAATTCTAAGTTTAAGGTAGTCAAATAATTTTTGTAAGACAACGTATACGTTTTGATTTTCGAAGACAGATTTTGTGTCGATTTTGTAAATTAATATCTATTTCAATTTTTTGAATTAACTTATGAGACTTGTTTTGTAACAAACTTGACTAAATGGAATTATTCAAAAATAATATAAATTAATGAGATTTTAAGTATTTAAACATAATAATATAAAGACAATGTGGAAGAGTTTGGGTCACATAACATTCGGGTAGTATGGTTTCGAAAGGTTCTAAGTCAAACAAAATGTTGTGGTAATTAGAATAGATAGATTTGTAAAAAAAATTGCTTAGAACAAATGTAGTGGTAAGTTAGGGTTGGATTGATCAAATGGGTGATTAAGTGATCATTAAGATTGGAGTACAATAGAAAGGCCTAAGCCTTGTCCGTATCACAGTCGCTAAACGTTGGGTGTTGTAGTTACAAACGTGTGAGTTGTAGATCGTTGAACGGATTAATTCGGAAACCCTTAATTGCTTACTTTGCTTTCAAGGTGAGTTTCGTGGCCCCTTTTCTTACATTTTTCAATTGGGGGGAAAGAATGCTTAAACGATTTGAAATATTTATCCTGTGGAATTACTATTTGACTTTTGCTTTTGGACATGAGTAGTTATGTGATACGTGGGTAGCTTAATGTGTTATATTTTGTTTGTGTGGAAAGATGGAAACATTGTGGTCTTGCACATGTGGGGGATCCTACCGCGGAGGCAAGACTAACCTGAACGATGAAACTTTGTGGTCTTACACATGTGGATGTTTCCACCGATGAGGTAAGACTATCTTGAAATGATGAAATGTTGTTGCTACTTGGCTTACACATGTGGAAGTTTCCACAATGTTGTTGTGCGGTTGTTGGTTGTGAAACGTTGAACTTGTGCTTTTCTTGAACGTTGTTATTCAACTATACATTGTGTACATTTCACTCATTCGTCCTAACTAAATGAACACGACACATTAAACTTATGTTTTCATAAACCTACGAACTCACCAACCATGTGTTGACCTTTTCGAGATGGTTGGTGACCTTTTCAAGCATTCTTTTCAGTTAATGCTAGTACTTTAAGACTAGAGGCTAACGTGGCATAGCGAGACTGATAGGTTGCATTTGGAACTTGGCTTGTGTGAATGTTAGACTATTTTGTTTGATTATTTGTTTATTTAGTAAAGGCATTTTGCCTAGACTTGAAACGTTGTGTAGTGGTTATCATGACACTTTGTGAAATTCATTTAGTTACTTTCTTTTATAATAATGTGTTATGAACTAGTCACGTGTTGCATCTCGTTATTTTCGTTTTAGACGGGGTGTGACAACCAATATCATATATGTTATTTGTTGATAGATTTTCAGCTTGTTTGTGGTATGTGTGTTTGGATCTGGATTTATTCCTTCGGAATCGTGAATTTAAATCACCGACACTTCGCATAAAAAATTGAGGTTTTGTGCCAGAGGTTTTTAGGGTATTCTGCCTTTTGAATTATCATTGTTAAATTAGATGTTACGATAATAAAATCAAGGATTTGGGAACGATTACGATGATGATAATATATAATTTTGAAATATAAAACTGTAGGGGGTTTGTTGAAACTATGTTATTCCCATCCAAAAGAAAAGGATTCCTCATATGATAAAAACCGATGAGCAGTTATCATATCTCTTGCCATCACTTAAAATGATGACATGCAGTATTGAGATATGCTAACATTTCTACTTAATGTGAATAAACACACATCGATAGGAACATGACAGAGTTAAACACATTCAGACTTATACTCGCTGAAGACATACATTGAGCAAGTACATTACAAATCTAACAATATAAAGTAGCGGCCTTTGTTACATCATATGATTTATTATTGTGACACATCATCAATCTCATTTTCTTTTGTTTGTCAATTATTATACAAAACTATCAAGAATATCAACAATAATAAGATTAATAAAACTATTATAATAACAATAATACGTGGTAATAATAATCATAACTTATATATCATTAAAAAAATAAAGAAACTTTATTACTATTTATATCTAATATTAAAAATCAAAACTATTAACTTCAAACGTTGACACATAATTAATATTAAAATAATAATCCTACAATCTAACCCACATGATACATATACAAATGCCTCTCACAAGACTCAAGCCTAAAACCTCTCGATTGATAAACTCCTCACATACTACTAGACAAAAGGCTTGTTGATGTGAGTTCATACATTTTGGATACATATATCGATCACAATTAATTCTTCTTATTAAATTTTCCGTTTATAAATTTTCTTATCATAAAAGTCTTAACGTAAATTGGTCTTACTTATCATCTTGAGTGACAATTCTTAGCGTCACATGTAATCTAATGATAACTCTCGACATTAACCTTGTTCAATGTCACACCCCTGATTTCATGATTTGCGGAAGCGACGATTTGGGTGTGACTAATCAATAATCAAAGCGCAGAGGTACAAGCAAACGACTCTACATGAGACGTTTATACATTTTACAAAAGCAATACATAATTTAGGTCATAAGTTTTACAACATAATTGAGTTCGCTTAATGATTCTAAAGATTTTAATACATAACCGATTAACAAAAGATAATGCTATAAAATTTTCATATGTTTATAGATGCATGCGACTCGTACTAGCTAGCATATCCTGCAAGCCACCCTACTGTAGTTGATCACCTGAGAATACAACACTAAAAGGTCAGCTATAAAGTTGGTGCATCTCACAGGTTTATCATAAAACATGATGTGATCAACATGCTTATTCGACGATTCACACCCGACAATGATTAAACAGCATAACCGAACAATGATAAACCGATTAAGGTTTCCGAACAATGATTAAACCAATTAAGGTTTTCGAATTGAATATACTATAACATCCTCGATTTGGGTCAAGTAGAAATACGGTATTTTCATTAATTTCTCGTATTTAAATTGTATTTAGAAATAATTGGTATTATTTGGATAATTTAAATTAATAGGTCAAATGATCAAATGATTTACTGTGTTAGATGAATTATTAATTATTTTAAATTAATTTAGTTGACGGTATAATAAAATGTATTTCTCGCAAATAATTTTTTAGGTTCCAGACAATAGACTTAGAAGGGGAGTTGAATTACTACATGTATACAGGGAGATGGTTGTTAGGTCGACCTAACTCTCATTTCCCTCTCTTTCTTACTCTCTCTTGAAAACACACACACACACATAATTACACAAAAACATAAAGGAAATCCAAGTAGAAATTAACTAGATTCATCCCCAAGGCTGTGATTTTGATTGTTGCTACTGACTTCACCATCACCATCTCATTATCATCTTCATTGTAAGTTGCTTTACCCATTTTCATGTATGTGTTGAGTTTAGCTAAAATTAGGTTGAATGAGTAATGCATGTGTTGATTTAGGACTTGGATGATTATTGTTTGTTGTTAAAACATGTTTGTGGTTGATACTTGTGGTTAATTTTCTGTCAAAATCGTGTTTTACAATTGTATGTAGCGGATTTGGGTTTTAGTGTTCGTGTTGTGTTTTAACAGGTCTGAACCATTGCTGGAAAGCTTGGGAACGCGATCTAGCTCAATTGCCCGGATCGCGTTGCTATGTGTAAAATGGTCATAGCACGTTTTGCTCTTACAAACGCGATCCTGACACGACTCACCCGGATCGCGTTAGTCAGTTGGTTTTGAGTCCGGATTGAGTTTACTCTTGGGAACGCGATCCTAGCCACTTGCCCGGATCGCGTTGTCAAGTAAAAATTTGTAACAGAATGTTTTGTACTGTGGAACGCGATCTAGCCACTCCCAACCTGGATCGCGTTTGCTAGTTATAATCTGACGAATTTGACAACTTGTGACTTATGTACCTATGTTATTTAACTAGTAATGAAAGCATAGTATAATCGATTAATTGACATTATATGCATGGTTAGATTGTAATAACTTGATACAAGAATCTAATTCGGGTTTTGATTTTGTTCTCAGATAAACCGAAGACTCAATAAGATAAGACCTTTGAGTGGAGATGGTGATCGTCAAGGGTGAGTGGATCTTGGACTCTCAGTCTAAGTTAGTTGTGACAACATGGTTATAACGGGTAAACTAGATATATTGCAGTGATTGCTTAGATAATATATTGCCATAATGGTTATTCCTTGAATGATTATTGGTGTGCTATATGTTATGATAAATGAGGACTATTTGAATTGTCGGGGGGTCAAATAATGTGTTGGGTTTGGGCACTATTACTTTGAACAACGTAAGTGATTTGTACATGTGTTGAACACTGAAATTATGTTGTATGTAGTAATAGTATCAAACTATCGGTTTAACCTCTGATTTGGCCGTCAGTTGGTTTTAAGTGTTACTTGAGGAACCACCGCGGCATGAGGGTACCTCAAGGACCACCGATCCTTCTTGATTTGTGTGTAATGCTTGTTGTAGACATTTGTTAAGCTAAATTAGATTGATAGTTTTGGATCTGTTCACTTAGCTTCGTGCTAATCCCACCTCACTACTTCTTGCAGGGATAGCTTTTGATTGTGGGTAGCTTGAAGTATGGGATGAATGGGATGTTTGACAAGCCTACTCTGATTTAGATATGTTTGGATTAAACATTTTGTATCAGATTTTAATATAACACCTAAGTATGTATTTAGCAAATTATGATAATTTGGGATTTAAGGTTGTGCGTATTTTGGGTTGCACTATGGAAATGTATTACACGTATCCTATGATGTATTTTTAAATGTTCGCTTCCGTAATAAAATAAAAAAAATGTCTTGAAAATTTGGAGGGTGTTATATATACCGACTCTGATATTGCATTAAGCCATGGTTCGAGGCCTAACCCGATTTGTGCCTCCCGAACGGTGTCAACACCCATAACAATTACTAAAATGCCTGTTTTTACGTGGTTGTAGCTAACAACCCGGACGGGGACGTCACTCCCATGATAGATCTATCTTTTAGTAATCGCGCCTTATTAAGTTAACGAACCATACACTGATGAGGACTTTACCGAATTAAAACACTCATGCAATATCCAAACAAAAACAACACCGACAATGATAACCGAATAACCGAGTTTATAACTAAATTAACTAACCGAATAACTGTGATCACGAAAACAATTTGTGTTGCATCTCCCCCGAGTTTAAAATAATAAAATAGTAAAATGGGGCCGTGAGACTCACCTGAGTCACCAAGAAATGTAAAGCAGAAATCAAGTAAGAAGGTTCTCCGAACCCGTAACCTCTAGCGTCCTAAACGCAAGAGATATATTAACATAAGTACTTGAAGTTATGTTAATAATTTGATTGCTTTGAGTTGAAATGTGTACAATTTGTTGGTGACGATTTGAAATAATAATTTCCAAAAAGATATTATTATTATACCTGTTTTATTTATTGTGGTGTATATATATGTATATTTATATATATATATATATATATATATATATATATATATATATATATATATATAATATCCGAATACTTTCGTTCTAACACGTACCGAGTACAAGTGATTAATGTTTAAATTAGGAGCTAATTTAGCCCCCTTTTTACCGGGTGTCACATTCAAAGTTTAAAATATTTAATTTTACAACTTGTAGTAGTAGTAATTACATAATGGTAAGAATAATATATTGAGTGGATGAAAAGAAGTTGTTAAACAATATGAAAGATGGTGTAAAATATAACATTTTATAGAACATAATGGGAAGAAAAACATACTTTTTAAGTAATTTATCTCTAACTACTTATAAAGAGTTTTCCATGTTGTATCTTGTGACTACTTAAAATTTTTAATTCCAACAATACCCCTCATCCCCATTTAAAATATGTTTGTGTTTACGTATCTTCGATCGTGAGTCTAATGTTTGTTATATGATCATTTAAAGTATAACCCTTTCCAAAAATACTCTTGTAACTACCCCTTTCTATATTTCTACGTATCACTTCCGAAATTGCCTTAAGGTTCATCAACGAATATAAAGTCAAATATCAATTCCCATAACTATCAACAATTAGCATTTTGCATTTACCCAACGTCAAAAATACAACCTTTACATTTTTTATCATCATTAATGTATAAAATCGAACGTGGTGTATCGAGAGACTTTAAATTATCATATAAAGCTTAAGAGTGTGAAGGTAGATGATTATAGTTAACATCTTGAGACAAAATTGATTTGTTGTATTGACTTTTTCCTTCCAATGAATTTCTATTTATGTCATAAGTGAATTATATTTATCCGCATAGTATGAGAATTACATCTATTATTACTGCATTATTATCTGTTATGTCATTGTGTAAGCGCTACTTTGACTTTCAAACACAAGTGTTTGTATAGTATATCTTTGTGAGCACAATAAACTTTGACACTATGTTTGTAAATTACATCGTACATGTCTTCTCAGTTTGATATGTTAGCCACTATTATCTTTGTCATAAAAGAATGTCGTTTTATAAACTTGATACGCCGCATCGCGCGGGTACCCTACTAGACTACTAGTAGTGTTAATCTATGACAAATATGTAAAAGTTACTTCAATAGATTTATCTTATTTTCTATTTTGAATTTCTATTTTGAACATACATGTAACTTTTATTTAATTTTATCTCGTGATAGCTTTCAATGTTAACCTTATCGAAATGGGTTGTGGGTAGCACAACATTCGAATATTCTAGTTTTTTTTTTATATATATGAAAAAAGTTCACTTCTATAAATAATTGTTAACGTGTGTCATGTATGTAGACACAATCCAGCAAAATCCATTTTACTATTTTAGACTAAATTGCTATATCTTAGACACAGTCACACAGGTCATATCATTTTGGTTTCAAAGATTGATTATATTTTAGCAGTGCAAGCTCGACAGCCTTATCACATTTTATCTAATAAAACGACAATCAAGGTTGTCTATTAAATGCAAACTTTTGGTGACTTCCTTCTTTTATCTACGAAATATTCATTCTACTCTATTGACTCGCTCGAAATAACAACCCAAAACGGAAAAGTTCTTGATTAGTATAGTCTGCTATGATACTTTGTTCATTATATTTGATAACTTTTGTCTATTCTATGTTTCAATTAGAATCATGATAATTTAATGTTTTGCTGAGCTACCTTTAGACATATATATTTTCTAACTGCACCTATATCAAATACTAGCCAGAAAAACCAACTAACTGCACCAAAAATATCGTTTACATGTGTACTATGAGTTCTTAAACAAATTAGAATTATCTCAGGTTCGTCGTAAATTAGATGCCGACTTGCACGTGCTTTCTAGTTGTCATAAAAGATGTATTTGGTTACATTATTGTGTTATACTTGAGTGTTGTATAGCATTATTGTGTGGCAAAGTTCTATGCACATGAACTTCAAGGTTTTTTCATTTGTTTTTTGACAACCATTTAACCGGGTAACGCCCGGGTTAAATACTAGTTTTTTTTAGATGTGAGGTATGAGGGGCATTCTCATATTCCTCCATTTCTTCTTAAGGGAAAGGAGAAAGAGACTATTTAAACCGTTGTTTTTTTATCATTGTTTTCGGATTCGCAACACCACATTTTACGTGCACATTACATTTTGCGTAAGATGCAATATTGTTAATATGCATTGAATGTTGGCTATTGATCAAAAAATCAACGAATTAGATCGTCTCTCAACCTTCCATTCAAAATCTAACCCTTAATTTAATTATAATCAAAATACTATTATTTATATTCGACACTTTAATAATGTTTCTATGTCAAATTGGGATATAATCCAAAATTACGTATTTCATTTATATATTAGTAAACGAAGCTTTTTTGTAGTAGTCGTGACCAACAGCCATCAGCTGTCGGCTCGTTGGTAAGGTGAGAGCTTCAAGCCCGATTTCTGGTGGCGCACCCCCCACAAAAGCACCGCCCGACGAAGGGGGGACGGGTAAAGCTACAGGCCCAAAAACTTCGAGATTGATTTCATATAGGAATAGAAATTACAGTATCAAATATCTAAAAAATAAATTTGATGTATAATAACAAAAACTATAGTTCTGCATTAAGAAAAAGCACATGAAGTGCTTTTCGATTAAAAAGTATCAAAATTCTCCTGTCACAAGAATTCTAGAAAAATACAAGTGGAGCTTTGTTAATGTTTATTTTTTCTATGTCCATTCATTCTTTAAATTATCTACTCTATTTAATATCTATTTCGTTTTAATTTATCCATTTAAAAATATCGCTCTCATTACTTCACAGGACAGGATATCAACATTTATTTTCCTTGTTGTTTGACAAAAATCAATATAAATAAATATTAATTAGTATGGCTATAACTAAAATGCAAGGTGAAGTGTTTTGCTAAACTCTTAACCAAAGTAATCATTATACAGTATAATTGTATTTAAGCATTATTTAAAAATATCCAAAATAATTAATTAAATTTATAAAAATAAGGAAAATAAAACAAAAAAAAAAGCAAAGCGATATATGGTGTTGAAGATCTTTGTAATGAAAACTCACACAAACCATAAGAATCTCGACACGTAGCCCCACTCCATTTCGCGAGTACACTTCACTCCTTATCTCCACCTCCACGCGCTACCCTTTTCCTGTTCATTCATCAAACCCACCAAAACTAAAAACCACGCTTCAAGCCTTGTACAACATGCAGAAACCATTGTAAACCCTAAAATCCCTCTAATCCAACCAAGACAAAAACGGTGTCGTTTCGGTACGTGACAGACGATAGCCACGTGTTCAGGTCCCTTCTTTCAACGTGAGCCACAAAAATCCACCAATTTCTCGAGAGTTCTAAAAAAATTAAATTAAAAAAAAACTAAAATCTGACGTGGCACCCCTCTTCTGCCCTTTTTCCTCCGAATACAAAGACTCAATTCATATCTTCATTTCATACAACACAAACCCAAAAAAAAAAAAAAAAAATTCACTCTTTTCTCTGTTCCTAAAATCCTCTCTTTAGATTTTGGGTTTTACGATTGTGATATCCTTCGGAGATCGGTGTTGGGTTTTCGTCTCCGGTCATCGGAAACCGTTTTCTTTACCGGAGAATTAATTTTCAGAACCCTAAGTTGGTTTCCAGAGTTAAAGTTCGGATCTTTATTGAGAAAGAGTTCTTTGGGTCGGGTCGGGTTGTTTTTTCGGCTGATTTCGTTGATGATTAGTTTAGATCCAGATATGAGCCTGTGAATTTCTGGTGGTTATTTTTGTTTGAAGCTGTTTGTGTTAATTTCAAGAAGTGGTGATGGTTTCTGAAAGCATGGCTGAGGTATGCCCAAACCTGTAACTAACTTATTCTTCTTATTTTTTAATTTACTTTTTTTACAGTAATTGATTGGGTTATTTATTTAGTTACAGTATATTATATATTTTAATTAATATTTATTAAGTTATACTGTATTAATACTTAATTATTAATTAATATTCTAAATAGAAACGGAAGGATTTGGACTGTCATGATTATTTTAGGTATGTAGTAATGGTAATAATTATTGCAGAGCAATAAATTTGCTAAATATAATAAATATAAAAGGAGCAGAGTAGTTATTTTAATGAGGTTTGACTGAGTTAGAAAATTTGTAATAATTTAGAGTAATTTAGATTAGTTTCGAATGTGTTCATGGATTATTTGTTCATGTTGATTGGTGGGTTTGAACTTTGAAGTAATAGAGGGAGTTCAATAGTTCATGGAGGTTATTTTGGTAATTTGTGGGTTCTTCACTTCTAAGCTCAATTTAGATCTTAAATTTGTTTATCAACTTTGATTAATGATGTTAAATGGGAATGAGTAGAGAAGGATTGATTAAGGTGTAAAAAATGTGCATTACATTCAGTGGTATCTATGAAGTGAAAGTGTATATGGGTAGATTTGCAGTTGTATGATAAAGGAAACAGCTTTATTTTAAACTCAAGTGCCACTTTAATTTTCCTTATTTGATCATGATTTTGATGTTCTGTTTTTGATGAGTGTAGGATCGTAGTGAAGGCTCCGTGTCGAATACCAATAAGAACGATCAGTTTTCGTCGGCTGATGATTATGCTCCCAAGGTTTCTATGCTTTCTATGACTCGAATGGGAAATTGTTTATCACCATTCTCAGTTTTGTGTTCTTATGTTGTTGCTTTTAATGTCAAATAGGCTAGAAAACCCTACACCATTACGAAACAAAGGGAAAGGTGGACTGACGAAGAACATAAGAAGTTTATTGAAGCATTAAGGATTCATGGGCGAGCTTGGCGTCGAATTGAAGGTATTTTATAGTTTGAAGTTTCTACATTTTTCCTGATCTTTAGAGTGAATCCGGATATGGAAATTGAATCAGAATACTTTGTCATTTGCAGAACACGTGGGCACTAAAACTGCAGTTCAAATTAGAAGTCATGCCCAAAAATATTTCTCGAAGGTTTGTTGCTGTTGTACTTGTGTCTTATAATCCTATTACCACTGCCATTTGTGCGATTACTGCTTTACTCATCGTTTTATGTTTGTATATGTTTAGGTGGTTCGTGAGTCGACTAGTGGTGATGCAAGTGAGGTAAAACCTACCGAGATTCCGCCACCTCGTCCAAAAAGGAAGCCGATGCACCCTTACCCTCGCAAACTTTCAGCTCCCTCAAAAATGGGAGGTAATCACGCAAGATCTACTTCACCGAATTCATCAGGGTCTGATCAAGAAAACCAGTCCCCGACTTCGGTTTTGTCAGCAGGTGGTTCAAACATATTTGCCCTCGGTGATTCATGTTCACCAAATACTGGGTCCTCCCCTGTTTCAGTTGAACCTGATCTCTCACCGGAACAAGAAAATGTATCTTCGCCACCAACGGTATTGATCTTGATTATCTATTCTATGGTTAAATGACATTGAGATGTTAAGAATACTAGAAGTTTGATTGTTATTTACTGGCTAATATTTTAGAAACTGGGATCTTGTGGTGAAGAAAAAGAAGGGTTTGCTAAAGAAAGTTCACCCGATGGTGGATCGACCCAAAGTTTGAAGCTTTTTGGGAAGACAGTTGTGGTAACCGATACCCAGCAACAATCTTCCCCAAGTGCTGTAAATGTGACTCCACAGAACTTGATACCAATTAGTTCTTTACCGTGTGGAGCACCCGTGTACTATATGCAGTTTCTTGATGAAAACTCTGGGTCTTCCACTTCGGTTGCACCATTGTGGGGTCTTTATGGGGGTGTATCTTACCCATGGGTGCAAGCATGTAATCCAATGATTCCCGCGAAGGAAAGTGGGTCAGAAATGCTTCTAAACGAATGTTCAATAACAGGTTCAAACACAAGTGACACTGAAAGCGGCGTGAAAGAGGTAAAAATTAAGCCTGTATTGGCGATAGGAAGTGAAAGATCTGCATTTAAAAGGCAATATAGGGATAGTAATGAGAAGGCAGATAATAAGTGTATAAAAGGTTTTGTACCATATAAGCGGTGTTTAGCACAGAGGGAGGCTCATTCAGGTGGCGAAGAGAGGGATGAACAAAGAGTAAGACTTTGTTTGTAGCCTTTTGAGGCTCTGGGTTAGTGAATTGCTGTTTTTACATTGAGATACAATGGTTATCTCTTTGTTTGTTACTACATAATTTAACAAGCAGTTGGTGCACAGGGGCTACTTAAAGATGAGAAACAAGTGTATAAAGGAAAGATATGCACCTTTTTTTTGGGTCTGATGTTTCTTAATTTTTGTTAATTAATGCATTTGTAGCTGACTTATGTTTGTAGGTTGTATTGTTTCTTTTTTAGTCTTGTGATTTCTTGATCTTGTTTTATTTGTTGATGGATGCCAGCTTAAAGTTTCGATTATTATTAGTAGCCTAGTAGGATTACAGTAACAATGGAATTTTGTATTTTTTGGTGCTTTGGCCCAATAGTCTGCCAAACAGAAAAGTTTGTTAGGCCAATGTTATGGGCTAATCGTGTAACATGGTCACAAAAGTACCGTTATATCTATGCATAATATTTGAATTTTCGTATGTATGGTACCCTTTAGAATCTACGAGTCACGTTAGAGGCGGGGGTTGTAATATGATAGGGTAAATTTTTTATGCAATTCATGTTAAAGTAGAGGTAGCAATCGATACGCGTAGGGGGTAGTAATTTATACGGGTAATACGGGTCACAGATAAGGGTAGGGGTTGTCATATGATAGTGTAAATTTTTTATGCAATTCACCTGGGTAGCAACTGATACGGGTCTATAGATAAGGGTAGGGGTTGTCATATGATAGTGTAAATTTTTTATGCAATTCACCTGGGTAGCAACTGATACGGGTTTATTTGTTGTAATATGATAGTGTATTTTTTTTATATGAAAAATTGCATTGTTTGAGCATATCAGCTCTTAACCTGTTTGCAAGTTACTCCTCTTTGGTTCTAATTGCTGTAGTAATAGTCTGCTACTTCGCTGTGAAAATCCAAATCAAAAAGTTGATTCCATCTAATGCATACAACATAAAATCACTCCGCTAATGAATAGACTATAGAGTACACCTTTGTGCTTATTATATTTGTTGCATTTATAATTATGGTGTAAAATTTACTATTCCAGAAAAATGTCTATTAACCATAGTTTTGTGCCAAGATGGTGAAGTTTTTGAAACGACAGGTGACAGATGATTCCATGTGTCATCCATTCCATGTGCATATGATAATGATCACTCATATATTATCCAATCCGTTTATTTACTCATATTACTACCATTTTTTCAAGCTTCTTATTGTTGAAGGAGAGTTGACAAATGCCGGTGTTAACTCTTCTTTTGCCGTTTCACAATTGTAATGTTTGATCTAACACCTAGTTTAATAATGGTATCTCATATTTGTATTATATGTTTTGATACCAGAATGTCTGTCTTAACATAAAATCAATTGAACAAGATAATATAAATAATTACAAAATTCCATCATTAGGTTTTGTGTAAATTTCAATTATATAAACTGATTGATGATTAACGTATTCAAAACCAATGCGTATGATTCACGGAATTTATTTCCTGCAATTCAATGAAATTGGAATTTCGTTTCCATTGCAAAAGGGAATCCGATGAAAATGGAATCACAATTCCATTACATAAGAATGTCTGGTTCCTCTTAATTCACAATGATATCGGTATTACACAAGTGTATAAAATATATACCTAGGTAGATTGATCAACTTTTACTCTTTGCTTATGACAAAGCCAGCATTATTAGCTTTTGAAAAACATGGACAATTACAAAAGTTAGTTTTATAGATTCTTGAATCATTTGTCACATAACATTTGTAAACTTCTAATTATGACTTTTTCCGTACTAATGATAAGGTTTGAATCCTTGATCTTTCAAGAACAGCTTGAAGATCAATGAGATTACATAAAAACAACTATATGTATCTCCTTAAAACATTGAGAGCAACTCTCAATTGGTATTTGATTATATAGAATGATCAAAGATAAAACTCTTATTACCATTGTTCCAATTTATACTAATCCAGATATATGCCTAACCGACTTAACTAGCTAACTACTAACTAATGTGTATTGACTAGTCAAACCAACACACATGTACGTTATTTAACTACACATACAAATGACCCATAAGAATACTTTCCCCATGAAAACATCCTTGACCTCAAGGATGAGAA
Organism: Pseudognaphalium luteoalbum; assembly: GCA_963422505.1. NCBI lineage: Eukaryota > Viridiplantae > Streptophyta > Magnoliopsida > Asterales > Asteraceae > Pseudognaphalium > Pseudognaphalium luteoalbum. Next base: position 25,197,994 of record OY730193.1, read on the forward strand.
TGAGCACAATTGTCGAAAGAATTCCTGCCATGTGCTCCCCTCAATAAGCTCTTATTTCTCAGATTAATCTTTGCTTCCATTTCATATTTCTCATACTTGAGCATCATAGCATAATCGCAGTTAAAAACTTCTTGATCGACTTCCATAACTATCTTCTCCATACGAGTATAAAGGCTGCTCAGTAAATCCACATTATTAGTATGCTCAAACCAACTAGCACTCATTCGATACCCGCCTGATCTCCAACTTTCATTAAAATACACGAGGACAAATTGAACAAACTTTAGTCCATAAGTCTTAGCTAATAACACCAAGTGGAATCCATTTGTCAATTGCCATAAATCCTTAACTAAATTGATGTACATAATCTGTTCATCAACATTATCAATCAGAACATGCATTATATACACCCAATACCACCTTGATATCCAACCCAAATTACCGAGATACTTAACACCAACATCAGTACATCGTTCTATCATCCATATCTGATTGTCTGAACCTTCTGTTATAACACTCAACTTTGATTCTTCCATCTCTACATTCGTACGATTCGCGGTCAACTTATCACCACTTAAATCAATTCCAAGTCTTCTTATCATGATTATCTCAATTCCCACAGTTTTAACAACCAGTATATGTAGTGGTCTCAGGCCACCACTAATCAGAATCTTAGAAACAATTTGCATTTTTTTAAAACATATAGGAGTTATTACCACAATGTAACATCCCATTTTCGGGTCTGGAATTTCAAAATGATTATTGGTTTGGAAACGGATAATTAAAAGTATAGAAATGTGAATTTGATATTTGTTATGATAAATAAATGGGTTATTGGGTCTCAGGATTAATTGTGGATAATGAAATATTATTTGTTTTAAATTATTGGAGCTCACGGTAAAATAAAATTATAAACGGTTTTCGGTTCCAGACTGTAGATTTAAGTGGGAAGTAAAAATTAGACTAAGTACATGTATATGGTTGGTGGGTGTCACCCTTTTTCCCCAAAATCACCTTTATTTTCTCACATTCACAATCTATATCTCTCACCTAACTCTCTAAACCTAACAAGAAATCATAAGGAAAATCAAAGAAGTTGGTTAACAAAATGGTGTTTGGGATTTAAGATTTGCATAATCAGATTCATCATCATCTTTATCATCATCATCATCTTGTTCCTCCATAGAAGTGTAAGTGTTTATATTCACATCTTTAAGTCTTGAAATTGATTTGAATGATTATTGCATGTGGATGAGTTCATGTGTTTTAGGTGCAATAAACTAAGTTATATCATAATTTTGCTATTTACATCTTCCTTAATCTGATTTTGTATGAGTTTGGGTTTGAAATTAGGTTATGAGTGTATTTGACTTAAGTAGATGAATTGTGACCTAAATGTGAAATTGATACTTGAAAAGATGTTATATGATGATATATGAAGTTTCATTAACTCGGATAAGTGAAACGGATAAGTGACAATTTCATTAACTCGGATTGGGTTGAAATTCGCATGGTCACTCGGAAACGGCCTAATGATCCAGGCTCTATTCTAAGAGCCTAGGTAGTTTTTGGCCTTTCGGGGTCATCTAGGGGTCGAAAATGGCATTTTTCCGTTTTAAACATTAGTTCGGGACTTTCTGATTTCTTATCTGATTAAACTGTTGTTTGCCTAGACTCTAGGGATTACCTGATTTGATAAATATGTTAAAATAATGGTTATGGGATGAGTTACTGATTTGTTATTATTTGTGTTCTCAGATAAGCAGAAGGAAACTCAGTGACATTAGACAACTGAGTTTAGAGACTGGAATATCGGTGAGTGGTAACTGTATTCTTCTATTCAATTTTGTTGTAACAAGTTTGGTACAACGGATGAACACTTTGGTAACTGGTTTTAGACTGTTTAGTTTACTGGGTTATAGTTATTGTTGATTGGTTATTTATATTCAGTATTGGCATGATTATTGTACAATATGTGATTCTTGGCCGCTGGGCATATTTGACTATGTGAGTTATTCAGAGGTCAACACTGGTTGGGTTTGTTGCTCTTGTTTGGCTGGCGGGGTTTCCGATACATATATTTGAAGGATGAACCTAGTCAGTGAAGATAGCTTCAAACTATCGGTAAATCACTGTGATGGCATACCAGTGGTTTAAAGTGTTCTTGTGATGGCATACCAAGAACCGCCGATCCTCTTTGATTGTGTTAGGTTATGTTTATTTGTTGTATGAATTGTTATCTCTGGATTGAACTGTTGAATACAGTTCCATTCACTTAGCTGTGAGCTAATCCCACCATGTTTAACATTTTGTAGGTTATGGTTAGATTATGGATCGGGTTGTAGATACAAAATGGGATGTTTGACTGTCACGCGCTTACTCTGACTTTTTGAAAAATTAAAGATATGTTTTGGATGGTTAACATAACACCCGAAAACAAGTATATGTTTTAGTGTGTGTGTGTGTATATATATAGATATATATATATGTAATGTGATGTTGGAAATTTGTTACTTTTGGCATATGTAAATATGATAATTATAGTTTGGGACACGCTTTCACCGTTTATAATATAATAAGTGTTTGTGAAATACGGGGTGTTATACACAAACACCATATATACCTCCAATTGAGTATCAGAGAGAGTCTCTACAGGGACCAATGGAGAGATTTTACCAAACGCTTCACCTTCTTCAATCAAGAAACCTATAGTGTTGACGAATAATGTGATCTCCATCACTTCCATTTCTTCAACATAATAATTCTGCTGATAAGCATCCATCAAAACAGTCCATCCAATAGACTTTCTTTCAGGTCTTACTTCGAACTTCTTGTATGCTCCTCCAAAAAGTTCAACCTTGGAAGTCATACTAGTGGCATCTGCTATAAAAACATTATTTTGCAAGACATATGATTGGAAGTAATCCGGAGGTTTAGGCGGTATACAAATCCACACATAGTACGAACCATCGTAGCTATGAGCTTTCTTTAGTTTATCATCAAACTTTGATTCAAGACTTTCATCAAACACCTTATATGCACACCCAATATCACCATACTTTAAACATGAACTTATCCAATAAATGTCAAGGATAGATTGGTGATGTACCCTAGAGATTAAACGATTGGGAATTTTCAGGTCATTTAGAGATGTTGATTCCACAGTGGATTGTTCCTTCAAATCCAATTGAATATGCCTCTCGTTTGCCAAAATCGGTTTCTTGTTAGCATGATTCAATAACTAATAATCTGATTTATCGTTCACTTCACTCGAATGAATTGCATCTTGTTCTCCAGAAGTCAGATTGAACGTCTCTCCCACTGCATTTGATTTAGCTTCAAGAAATTTCTCTTTAGGCAATTCATCAAACACCTTGTCTACAACATTCTCTACTGCAAATTCTACCTTTTCACTTTTAGTAGATGATTCCTTCTCTTGCAATGTTTTAAAACTCGGGTTTTTAATTGAACCGCATTTGTGCAGAGTTCTGGTCGGACCGGTTGGGCCGGAAGGTCGAACCGAAATTGTTAAAAACTTTGAAAATCTATTATATATATGGAATAAAGACATGCAAAACTAATTAACTAATTTTATGTCATAGTTTACATGCAAAATGTCTATAAAGCCAAGGCCCAACCTATTGAAGTCATCAGAAAGTAAAGAATTTAAGCGAATGCCCAACCCATTTATATATTGAAAGCCAACCTATCTACATATTTATTCCGTTACACACTAGCAAACATTTTACAAAATCACAGATCTACATATTTAGATGGTGAAGAATTTATCAAGTTAATAATCTTGAAAATCTATTAAGTATAATTAGGTTACAAAAAGAAAAAAGTAAATTACTTGACCCGGGTCGATACACTTTTCCGGGTCCCGGTCCAACCCGGTTCGACCGGCCGGCCCAACCGCCCCGTTGAATAGTCAACTTATCGAAAAATCTGGGTTTTTTTGGGCCGGAATCCTCTAAATCTCCGGTCCGACCGGTCTGATCGGGCCGGTCGAACCGGGTCTTAAAACACTGTTCTCTTGTATATTAGGTGTAAATTCTTTGAGTTTAGCTAGAGAATATGCATCATCAAGAGTTTTAGGATCAAAAATATTCACATAACATCTAATTTCTTCATCCAACCCATACATGAAGCAATAAGTCTTATAGTCATCGGGTAAGTTGTAACACCCCAAAATTTACGGTTTAGCGAAAGCAAGCTTTGGGGTGCTACTAATCAATAATCAAAACACACAAGGCATATAATGAACGACTCTATATGCGTCGTTTTAAACATTACATCGATAATTCAAAAGTTTTACAATGTTATAATAGTTACAAAAGCTCGTGAGCCAAAATGTAAGAGATTCTAAGGCATATCTATTTTACAAAATGTAGAAATGCACATGAATCTTCTAAGATCTGCATGCGACTCGAGCTAGCTAATCCTAAGCAGTCCTACTACTGCTGGGTACCTGAGAACACATGCTAAAAAGGTCAGCTAACGCTGGTGAGCTCACAGGTTTGCATAATAAATATGTAAGTGTGAACCACAAGATTTAATAATAACCGTTTGAAATGAATCAAATGATGTATATGTCTGCCATGAGGTCATAGTCTGCGCTTAACGTGGGTGTCAGAATCACAATAAAGTGCCTGATCGTGGGTGCCTCCGGGCGAGTGTCTAATCCACACTCGTATGAACAAAAGTTAATGCGTCCGTTTAACCAGTCAGTGCTTGCTGACCCGGACGAGGATGGTCAGTCCTATATGGTACCATACACTAACATTCGTGCTACATAAAGTATTACCAGAACTATGATCATAGAGGACTTAAAAGTGATTAGAAAACAACTCATGCAGAATATAGCGAGTTTTATACTCGTGTTCACGTGTAAAACAGTTAGAGCATGTATTCCCACCCCGGGAGTAAAAACAGTAAAAAGTCGGGGCTATGAGACTCACCTGAGCCTGGAGACTTGAAATGAAGCAAATGTAGTGAAGTAAAATGGGGTGTCCGAAGACTGTAACCTGCCGGGCGTTTATAACGCGCAAGGTTGAATAAAATAAGTAGCTATCTTAAAAGATAACCTATGCTAGTTGTTCATCCAACTAGTAATGTCCAATGATTTGATTTCATTGGTAAGTTCAAGTTTTGAAAACGTGTACGGTCCATTAGTGATTATTTGCAATAATATTATTATTATGTCGAAGTGTTATACTTAAAAAGTATTTACAAACTTTAGGTGACGGGGGTCCGGGGGCAGCGCCCCTGGTTAGCGGGGTCCCAGGGGTGGCAACCCCTGGCGGGGTCCAAGGGGCTCTCGAAATTTTTTTATTTCCACCATATTGTTATAGAGAAAAACGCATCTAAGATTTGAATTTGGGTAAAATCAAGTGATAAAATTTTAGGTCTCGTCACTTAGTAAAAATCGGGGTTCTGTTTCATGCGACACTTATAGCGACACTTAGGGTCTTAGGCATCACTTAGGAAGTGACGCATGAAATAGCAGAGTCTGGGTAAGGGCGTCACTTATGGCGTCACTTATGGAAGTGACGCATAGTGAGGCGTCACTTAGTGGCTTGGGCGACACTTAGGAAGTGTCGCATAAAATTGGAAATTCTGAGTTTAGGGCGTCACTTAGGTAAGTGACGCATAAGGTGGCGACACTCCATTAGTGTCGAGTATAAGTGTCGGTTAAGGCTTCTAGGCGTCACTAAACAAGTGACGGAGGTAAGTGTCGGGAAAAAGGGTTTTATGCGGCACTTATGCAAGTGACGCATGATTAGGGCTTTTAACGACACTCAATGCGTCACTTAAGTGACGCATGAAGTGACGCTATACTGCACCTTCATCGCGACACTTACAGCTGTTAACGAAAATTTGAGCCAAAAATGAGTTTTCGGGTTTCCGTTTGGTCTGATTCTTTTACCCAACCCTTATAGGGACATTCTAAGCTTAAAGAAACAACTGGAACCTAAAAATACTTGAAATCGAGAGTTTTCGGGTTTTGTCAGAAACTTACAAATCGTTGCGTGGAGGATTCAGAAGGATAGAAACGTAGATCGTTGCGAGGTGGTTCTTTTTCTCCAAACGAGTGATGAAGATCGAGGTCGTTTGGTGGTGTTATTAGTAAGATTTAAGGGATGGTGGTGTGGTTTGGTTTAGAGAGAAAAGAAAAGAAGAAGAAATGTGAAAGTGAGAAAGAAGAAAGGAATAAGGGAAGAAAAGGAAGGGAAAGAGAGGGGGGCGGCTGGTGGGGTCCACCGAGTGTGGACTTCACCAGTTTTTTATTCTCCCGCGTACGCGCTCCGTGCAGCGTTCGTTTTTCGATCGTTTTGCGTTAAATAGTCATTTTCATACGTTTAATTACAAGTTTTAAAATAGGGAGATTTATTCAATATTTTTGTTGAAGTATTTTACCAAATACTTAATAAACTTAAATGGTTTCGTTTGCTTGTGTGTTAAATGTTTAAGTCGCGTAGATGTTTATTATACGATACGAAATGAAATTGAAATATTATCAAAATAATATTTTTGGGTATGATATCGTTATTAAATAATTTTATACTATTTAATAAAATTGATCACCAACGTCCGTATTTACTTAAACCGAATTACACTCGATTTGGAACGTGCTTGATTTAACCAAATCGCGCAACTGTATATATATATAACAATATATATTATTTGATACACAAATTAGCCTAACACATTACTAATTACATGTATTACAAAAACGATTAGGACCTAATGACTAGCCCTAATTTGACGGGTGTTACATAAGTTCATATAACTTTTAACATGAACAAATTCATTGTAATACTCTTTTACTGATGCAATTTTTCTCAGAATTCCAAATTCAGTCAAGAATTCATCTGAATCATCATTGGTTTGTGTATTTAACCCGACTATTAAAGATGTGTCCATTACCTCCATTTTCTTGATTTATGAATTAGGGCTTGGTGAATCACTGAAACCTTCTTTTCATGAAATCGTGTTGAATCATGTTGCTCACTACTCGATTCATCTTCAATCTTGACAATTTTCAACTGATTTGACTTAATATCCCAAAGCATTAACTTAAGTTGTAAGTTCATCAACGTCAATTGATCGATATCCATTTTCCCACAGTCAGAGGGTTGAATGCTCTGATAAGGTTTGAATCCTTGATCTCTCAAGAACAACTTGAAGATCAATGAGATTACATAAGAACAACTATATGTATCTCCTTAAAACATTGAGAGCAACTCTCAATTGGTATTTGATTATATAGAATGATCAAAATACAACTTTTATTACCATTGTTCATATTTATACTAATCCAGATATATGCCTTAGCGACTTAACTAGCTAACTACTAACTAATGTGTATTGACTAGTCAAACCAACACACATGTACTTTATTTAACTACACATACAAATGACCCATAACAACTAGAAAGCGGAAACAAAAGTTACAAGATATACTTGCATTCCCAAAGTAGTTTTCCATGCTAATGAAAGTTCCCTTTCGATTTTTCAAATGTTACTCCGGGATATAAAACTGGCAAATTTTCCAGCTGAAAAAAAAGGCAATATATGTGAATGCAGTAAGCATTTTTTTCCCTTTCTCACTGTTGTTGTATTGTCTATTATTTGTCTCTGTCTCAAACAATATAGTTTGATTTTGGGATGGGTAGAAGTTGAATCATGATCCATATCAATCGATACAGGGGACTCAAAATATTGATCTAAAGCAGCAAACCAATGGCTCGATCTTGGGTTTAGATTAATAGAGACGTTTGGTTTTTGTTTGGGTTTGCCTTAAATATTGGACCGAATCAATCAAAATCGAATCAATATATATCTATACATCTAAAACTTTAGAAAGTAAGTTTGTTAGGTCTAAGCTTAAAAACGTGGACATAAAATAAAGATACGACGTTTTCAGGGCCACCAAACGCAATTGTTGTCGAGAATAAGAACAGAACTGAAAACAAACGATTTTTAGACCCGAACCTAAGTTTTTATCTGTTACCATGAAGACCCATTTCAGCTTACTGTCTTATCAATCCCATATTCATATACTTATGCTTTCAAATTCTTCTTTAATATTGATGCATTGGGCAATTATCTTTAAAGAGTAACCAACCCTCATATTACGTATATTAATCACTATCTAAAATTCTAAAAATAAAGATACATGGAGCAGAATCAAAATGTAGTCACATCTATATTGGTTGGGACAACAATGCTACACTTTATTATTAATGGTTAGGTTATGAGCTGCCTTATTGATTAATTTGGCTCCTAATTTTGAAGAAACACAATTTTTGCTAGTGATTATTCGCGAGAGAGTTATATGTACGTTTAAATCACATAAACAGCTTACGATTTGTTAGTAAACAAACAACTTCATAATCTTTAAAACTTGTTAGCTTAGTTGGAAGTTGAAAACACTGTCGAAAGAAAACTCCTGGGAAATTTGAAATATTCCAATCAATAAAAATGATTCTCAAAGCTAAACCGTTTTAGAATCACAAATATCTTTGTACCAATTCTCTCTCTAAGCATTTCTAGATTTATCGGCATCGGCATGTATACAGAGTCACAAATAAATCTAAACCTAAATATTATATAAGATCACTCCCAACCGTTGCTTCTTCAATTTTGTCAACTCCAACGCCACATCAACACATCCACAACTGATGAAAGACTGACTAAACATTCTCAATTTTCAAAAATTCTTTTATCACTTTAATTTTTGGTCCTCACATTTACTAATATACTTACAATTACATACACTAAACAAAAAGTAACAATACATTAAATATAATCTAATCTCACCTCCAACATCTCTCCTTTTCGTCGAAAAACCGAAAAGTAAAAACTGATGAAACAACTGATTAAACGGTGACATCAGTGTCACTTTGGAAGTTTTCATCGATTTCAAACTGATAGAAGCCAATGTCATAAGTCTAATCTAAAAAAATTGATTAAATCTCAAAACTAATATATTCCAAAAAAAATAAAACTACAAATAATTCCCAAATAACGGTTAATCAAAGTTAGGCGAAATGGTTTAAATCATAAAAACCGAACGTGGCGTAGTAATGGCGCGGTGCCACGTCGTTAGTTATACCCATATTCGCCTGAATATTCGATTTTGATTTATCTATGGGTATGATAAATACTTGTACCCGACCCTTTACTTGCCACCTGTTGAACTATATATATCACTCACTCACTCGATCGATCTAAACAAACCACCTTCACTTTCACGTCTAGTTTTCAATTTCTTACAATCACTCAAATCCATAATCTCCAGATCCATACATCAATCATCACACATATCTTAATTCGCATTCCTCATCTACCATGGCCGCTGCTGATACCGAGAAATTAAACAATCTCCGATCTGCTGTTTCCGGTCTCTCTCAAATCAGGTTCATTAATGTTTCTCCACCTTTTTTCTATTTCTAATTCGATACTTCATTTAAATCGCGCTTATTAATTTTCCATACTTGATTTTGTAGATCTGAATTTCGTTTTGATGTTATTGTTTTGCAGTGATAATGAGAAATCTGGATTTATCAACCTCGTCTCACGCTATCTCAGGTATGTGTATATATGTTTATATAGCTATACATACATGTAGATATGCATGTATATGAAATGATATGTCAAAGTTCCGTACGAGTGTATATTGTTTTATTGATCGATGTATTTTTGTTTTGTGCTGCTGTATCCTAATTTTGAATATGTATGTAGTTGATTTGTGGAAAAGATAAATATATTAAGGAATCGAATCGACGTATTTTAACTTATTAAGTTATCTGTATTTAGTTTAATTATCAAATTCACATTAGAAAATTGTAGATTTGTTTGTAATTCAAGTAGATGAGGAAAGGAAAATGAGATAAACCACCAGATTTGTTGAATTCATGAACTGTTATAAAGATCCAGATTGCTATGATAATATGATCTAATTCTTCTATTATTTTTTTCATTGAAGTGGAGAAGCACAACATGTTGATTGGAGTAAGATCCAAACGCCAACTGACAAGATTGTTGTGCCCTATGATAGCCTAGCATCTCTACCAGAAGGTAATGATTTGATGTTTTCGTTGGTGCTACTTTATTCACATTACGATATGGCATTACGTTTAGATTTTTTTGTGTTAATGGTTGATGTGTATCGCTTCTGTGAATTTATCGTGGTAATTGGTGCAGATGCTGCTTCGACCAAGAGTCTATTAGATAAGCTTGTGGTGCTAAAGCTTAATGGTGGCTTGGGGACAACAATGGGATGCACTGGTCCAAAGTATGTGTTTATCTTGATTATTTATTAGTGAATTACAATCAATTTTTTAGTTTCTTGATTCTGTTATCGCTCATGATATCTTATTGGTATAGACTGTTAATCTTAGTATTGTCTGGCCTGTGACTTATTTTCATAGATCTTGTTATTGCTTGTTAGTGTTTCAAGTTGCCATTCAAGTCTAACTCCTAAAAGTGTTATACACGTTTAGTCTCTACCTGTTGCGATGTGATGTGATCTGTAATATGTTACTTGCATTTCTTGTACTCAATGCAACTGCCATACAAAGAGGCTGCATCGACTTTTGCACTTTTCAATCTTCTATATACACTTTCATATGCTTAAATTTCCTAATACAGAACTGTTTTCCGTAAGATCAACAATTTTACAAAACTACTGTTCACTGCTACACCTACCCTTTACAGTATGAGAAATTGGTCTACTGAACATTGCACTAATCGAACTATTGTAGTCAGCATGCTTAATGGTGTTGCTGTATCAGAGCTCAATAGTTGTTCCTTTGCATAGTCAAATTGAAGTCCATCACATTTTGCAAATTATTTTAAAGACTTCTATTTATCTTTAATTATACGTCATGGTTTCTCTTTCTGAACTTCCTTGGACGGATGCATCATGCATGTGGCTGTTGGTCTCAACATTGGAACATTTTTTTGGGTTTCCAGGCTACTTTTTAAATTTATTTGTGTTTCCTTTTTTAGTGTCTGACATCATCTTGGTGATGTAGGTCTGTCATTGAAGTCCGAAATGGATTAACCTTTCTAGACTTGATCGTCATCCAACTTGAGGTACTTCATCTATAGAAAAAGGGATATGCACTTCCATTCAGATTTTTATAGTCTTGTGATTCTTTCTGGAAAATTAACCCTTTACATTCTTTGTAGTCGCTCAATAAGAAGTATGGGTGTAATGTACCATTGCTTCTAATGAACTCATTTAACACACATGAAGATACACAAAAGGTGGATATTTGAATTATCTACTTTGTAAATATTGTTGGTATTATAATTCCATGTATTGATATCTTCTGTATATTGATATAATGCAGATTGTTGAAAAATATGCTGGTTCGAATATCGAGATTCACACCTTCAATCAGGTTAGCTAATATCAAAAGATATGTTTGCTAGAGTGACTTCTATCTCCTGCACGTCCAGTCGTACCATGATTTGGTCAACTATCAAGCTTTGAAAAAGGATCTTGCCTATCTTTGCATTGATCTTACCTGCTTCCATTAAAATTTACAGAGTCAATATCCTCGATTGGTTGTTGATGACTTTTTGCCACTACCATCGAAAGGAGAAGCTGGCAAGGATGGCTGGTTAGTCAAACACTAACCTTTTGATTGAATTCTTAATTTCATGGTTCACCATCTTGGAAAAGAATCTTTCTACTTGAATGTTCAGTCTATGAAGATCTGTCCATGAAACATCCTTTTTGGCACATCTACTGAATGGAAAGCATTATGTATCTATTAGTTGTTTTATGCTGTGCATTGCACTTTTGATGCCTTATATTTCAGGACTTATAGTTTATTTTTTTTATTTTTTAATAAATAAAGGTACCCCCCAGGGCATGGTGATGTTTTCCCATCCTTGATGAACAGTGGAAAACTCGAAGCTCTTTTGTCAAAGGTTTATTTTGAAGCTTTATTTTGCCACTTTGAGTATGTGACATGTATATTTTTTTGGTATTCATTGGTAGCTTTTGTTGTCTTTCAATACAGGGCAAGGAATACGTCTTTGTTGCCAATTCTGACAACTTAGGAGCTGTAGTTGATTTGAGTATCCTTGCCACGATTTTTACTTTCAGTAATTATATCTATGTTTCTGTAGTTTATCTTATATGTATTTTTATGTTGCTTTCAACTTTGTACCTCTTAATTCACTATCATAGAAATCTTGAATCACTTGATCCTGAACAAGAATGAGTACTGCATGGAGGTATTCTGAAGTGTTTCTTAATTACCATTTCTTCTTTTTTTTTAATTTTTTTTTACGTTGTGCTTCTTGCTTGATATTGTTGATTTGACAGGTAACACCCAAAACATTGGCTGATGTGAAAGGTGGTACTCTAATTTTATATGATGGAAAAGTTCAGGTGTGTATCATTATCACAATTCTGTTGCTTAACCTATCACACGTAGGCTCATTTTATTCTCGTAACCTGTTACATCTAACCAAGATATTTTTCTATTATTGACTTATGGTGGTTATATCTATTGCTGCAGCTTCTTGAAATTGCACAAGTTCCTGATGAGCATGTGAGTTGTTCTTTCGTGTTTTTTTTATTGATGACTCTCATGGCTCAAGCTCAAAGTATCTAAAAAATGTTTTTAACATTATAAACGTGAAATGAGCAGGGAGGGTAACTGGTCAAAACGGGTAAATTTTTCATATAGGATGAACTAGGTTGGGTCGACCCAAAACACTTTCCAGAAAATTAATTATTTCTGTATAGAAATATGGTGTCAAATTGCTTGCATAATAATTTATACATTGATTGATCTAACTTTGGTTAATCGAATGATTTAGGAGACTAAGCTTGATAATGTATGTTTGACTTATAATTCGTGATTCTGTTTAAACCACCTGCTTTAAGTATTTACCCATGCATTAGTTGCTGGGTCAAATTAGTTACTTTGAGTTGCAGGTTATAATTTGTTAATCTCAAGAAATTATATTTCTCAAGTTACCTGTAATATCAAAAACGCAAACCAAAGGGAATGCCAGATTCCATTTCACATGCTTTCTTAATCTATGAACTTGTGCCGTGTGTAATAAAGTGTAAATTTTCTGATACTGGAAGAAAAGATCTGTTCACATCTTTTTAATTTTTTTCGCTCATGGTATTGAACTTGTGATATGCTTTGGTGGGAATAAAATGAGCATGCTAACAAAATTCCCAGCATCTAATTTAACGTCTGAATTCTGGTATTTTGTTGTGGACAGGTCAATGAATTCAAATCAATTGAGAAGTTCAAAATCTTCAACACCAACAACTTGTGAGTTATGCTGATAAAAAAGCGAACAAGTTTTATGTAGGAAGTGAATACTCACACTATTGTTATTTCAGGTGGGTGAACTTGAATGCGATTAAAAGACTTGTGCAAGCAGATGCACTTAAGATGGAGATTATTCCTAATCCAAAGGTACTTTCTCCATCTTCTCTCAAATTGTACATCCTAACACCATTCTACTTCTTGGTTTACTTTATTTAAATATTAACTGTAAATTGGTATATAGGAGGTCAATGGAGTTAAAGTTCTTCAGCTAGAAACAGCTGCTGGTGCTGCGATCAAGGTATAACATGCTGAATGTTGTTAGTTAATATTTGGTGATGATGATAATATTAGTACATGTTAAATGTTCATTTATTCACTCTAATTTCTTTAATGCCTTTTTTTTGACCAGTTTTTTGAAAATGCCATTGGCATCAACGTTCCCCGATCTCGGTTCCTGCCAGTTAAAGCAACTTCAGATTTGCTTCTTGTTCAGGTTAATCATCTCTATTTGAACCTTTATTTTATTTGATTAATTTGTATTTTACGATCCTTCACTGCAATATAATTGTAATTACACACCGGTCGTGTATTGCAGTCCAATCTTTACACAGAAAGTGATGGCTATGTGATTCGCAACCCAGCTAGGACAAATCCGGAAAACCCTTCAATCGAATTGGGTCCCGAATTCAAAAAGGTGATATTACATTCCAAACATTCATCCAAAATTCATATCTAGTTGTCCATGAAACATTGAAACCCACTGACTTGATCGTCTTTTTCAGGTTGGAGACTTCTTGAAGCGGTTCAAGTCTATCCCCAGTATTATTGAGCTTGATAGCTTGAAGGTTTCTGGTGATGTTTGGTTTGGATCTTCTGTTGTTCTCAAGGTATCAACTCACTTTATAACACCCATCATTTTGTTATAGGACAGGGCTGTGCATTTTTGATTAAAGAATTTAGTATCTCTTATTCACTATTCTACTTTTATTAAAAATACTTCAGGGTAAAGTAGTAGTTGCTGCAAAATCTGGAGAGAAGCTTGAAATTCCAGATGGAACGGTACTTCAAAACAAGGTGATTTCCTCTTAAATAGAAAGTGGAACTTTCATTTTGTTACACTTGTAGTTGTGGCAAGTAACTAGAAGGCTGGTATATGAACTCTTGGGTGCAGTTAGATATCTATTAGTACTTGCTGATTAGAGGTGGGGAAATGGGCATTGAATGGGTCAAAATGGATAATTTTTGTATACTGGTTTGGCCAGGCTGGAACAATTTCTGTCTAAATCTTTGAACTTTTTTCTTATTATAATTAGTGCACAAATTATTATGGTTACAAAAACCATCTAGTTAGGCTTTATGAATTATAATTACACTAGGGCGTTTGGACCCATTTGACCCGTTTCAGTTTCACCTACTACCTAGTTTTTACATGTTTGACTATATAAAGATAGAACATTAACCCGAATAAACTCGTTCTCAAGTAATTGAATTGAAGTTGGGATATTTATTGCTAATTTATGTCACATATACTTGCAGGAGGTGCATGGTGCTGCCGATATCTAAAGGGGTTATAGTCTGGTGTGACAGAGGTTACTTGCAATTTGGCGGCTTGTTAGTAATAATAATTTGTGTAATATGTGTTTTGTTGTTAGAATAAACGTACATGTTCCGTTTCTATTGCATCACATATGCTTTTGCTGACTCGACTTCACAACTATGAATTTTGTAGTCAAATATATATCTCCTTACCAGTATATGAACTATAATTTTTGACATCCAGTGTTATTTAACAAATGTGTTTATCTAAATGATCAGCTTGATGATTGATGATTAAATCTTTTTGCACATACTTGGCATATTTTTAGCTTATTACCAGTCAAATGCAACTTTGTTGTTGTATAGGTTAGAACTGTTTAAAGACTTCAAATGAGAATGAACCTCATAAGTTATAACTACTTGTAAGAGTTTATGTGGAGCGTTTGGGTTTGCGTTTGTGAAATTTTCTATTGAATCATTTAACTAGTTATTTAAAAGTGGTATAATTAGCACTGATTATCCATTCTTTCATATCCGATAACATATACCTCAAATACATATCTAACGATTCGGTAAAGTTTGAACTATTATAGCAAGACATTGTGCATCTACAGCAAGACTAAGGGGTTGTTTACTTTCCACTTAATGATCTGTTTTCAGACACCTCTTATTACAGACAAATAAATTGTTGTTTCTTTGTCACTTAATCTGAAAGGAATGTCTGTTTCTGAAATAGGAAGAAAAATGAAGCCCTTACCAAAAAGAGGCACTTAATGATAAATATACATTTTTTCAACATTTTATCTCCAATAGAATTTGAACACACCATTTTTTATTCAAACTTTATATCATTTAAGTTCATTATTTTGGTCAAAACAAAAATTACATTTACATAAACAGCACTTGTTATAAACAGACATGTTTATCCATACCCAGACAGACATCACATGCAAACAGCACTTAATAGGAAAAAAAAGTAAACAACCCTTAGTGCATCTACAATATGATGAGATGTTAAAACTGTTTTTGTTATTAAACACCTTCTGAATGGATAATATCAAATGTGGGCTTGTTGTAGCCTATTTTTTGTGTATGAATATCCTTCTACGTAGACATTGATAGACAGAGACAGGGGTCGACATACAGATTTTTCGGTTTGAGTCACCAGTTAGGCCCACCTGAATGATACTTGTAAAAAGCTCTCAAAAGAAGATAAGGAAAAGCTTTCGGTATGTTTTGTTACGGAAAACTCATGCATTATTTTTTTCCATATGAACTAAAATTTTGAAAAGTAGTGATTTTTCAAAAAAGTTTTCCAAAAAAAAAAGAAATCTATCATTTGTGGTTTTCTACATTTTCTAGTTTGTAAAATGAACTTTTACATTTTGAACGCATTTTAAGAAATCTCTTTTGTTTTGAAGGGGCACAAAGAAAAATGAATTTCCGTTCTTCCTTTTTTATTCTTATTCTGAAGCAATTACATACATTATTTTGATAAAACATTACTCCGTCGGTATTTGAAAGAGATTTGATTAATACACCGTCCATTTTTATGCTTACACCAAAATATGAAAGCATTAACGTGTATTCTTAATGTATATGACTTTTAATGTAAGCATCGATCATTTTTGATAGTGAATGGTTTTTGAGACTGTTTTCATTTACTATAATAATAAGGAGTTTAGACTTTAGACACTAATAATTCCAACTAGGCTACTAAATAAGGATGTACATTTTGTTTATTTTTGTCTTGAAGAGGAATTAAAGGCAAGTGGATAAGGGTGAATGGTGAAATTCAATGGAGAGAGACATGTATGAACAAGACAGATGGCCGCTTTGGGCATCCAGAAGCCAATGACCAGATTGATTTTTCTCCAGAAGCCAAGTCAACCTTTCTTTTTTTGATGACTTTTGTTGACCAAACAACCTTAACCTCAAATGGTTAAGTGTTTGATTAAAACCGATAACCTAAGAGGGACCGATTCCAAATCCCTGTTTACCTGAATAAAGTCATTCGGGTAAACAGAGAGGGGTCCCCGTCAAGTTACCTGCAAAAGTCGATGCATTTTTAGGTTAGGTGTTTGATTATTGATCTTGAAACTAATTATGTGATACTGATTTACAATACCACGAAGTTAGTTAATATTCACATTAGTCTAAAGGGTGTAATATTTGTTATTACTAAAGGTTATGTGACGGGTGTTAACTATTGGTCTATTGCAAATGCCTTAATCAAAAAAAGGAACTCTGAATAGTTCGTCATGCAAAAAAAAAAAGAAAACCCAAAACAATTGCTTATTTATAGTTGGAGAACGGGAGAACATATAGTTATAGTCAGTGTCTATCGTCTTTGTTAACGTGTCAAATTATAGTACCTGTGTTCTTTTAGAGAAACCTAATTAAGCTATGATTGCATTACGTATTACTCATATGATTTACGAGACTTGAACATGCTACCTTTATTAGACCATCCCTAATGGTGGTCCATAGGTAAAGTCTATATCTATGTGGATTGTGATCTTGCTTAGGTGGATGATGATTTTATGAACTACCCATTATTCCTTCAAGTCCATAGCATTAAGTTTATAGAAAAGGGTGGATATCCAACCCTATGGACGGTCCATAGCTAGTGTATATGTTAAATAAACTAGTTTTATGACCCGTGACAACACGGGTTTTTTGAATAATTTAAATTATACAATTACTTAAATATAATTTTTAAATATCATAATTATAGATATAACTTGTATGTATGAAATTTTGTACTATTACATATTTGAAGTCATTTTAAAGTTATTATATACGGAGTATTTTTTCCTAACAAATAATGAGATTAGTATACGAAGTATGAAGATTATTTTTGATATGAAGTATAACGATAATACATTTGCATTAGTAACCTTTTTTATATAAATGATAAAAGTTTTCATAGAACTCAAAATATGAAAATGTGATAACGAAGCTAAAAGAACCACTTAATAAAACAATAAAAGATACAAAAAAAACTCTCTTTTATTCATGATACCACATATCACAGTTGTTTTCATACATCTCTTGTACATACTCCCATAGTCGCGTAATGTTACATTGTTCTTACTGTTACATTACAAATAAAATTTCTTGTTACAACATATTCCCCCACGTCATAGTTGTTCTAAACAGATACATATCGTAATGGTGAGTGTTCAATCAAGTATCGTAATGGTGATTGGTGAGTGTTCAATTAAGTATATTGTAAACAGCAAAAAAGGGACGCGAAGTAGAAAAAAACCTGCAACCTTGCAGACCGATATGCTGTTGAGTTCCTTCCAAGTGACTACAAACTAATTGATAGACCTGGAAGAGCCATACCATAACCTTAAGTCATTTGATCCATAAACAAAAAGAAGCCAAATGATGTACTAATTATATAAAATATATACCTGAAAATTGATCAAATTAACAGCTTGAGCAACGTAGTAAGCAAATCGCAAACATTAGAACCCTTAGTACTGCTTACCAAAAGCAAGCTTTGGATCCATTTTGAAGTGATATAAAATTCAAGAGGCACTTGAATCGGGGACCCTCAACAACAAACTCTTGCAAGTTGTTTTTAGGGCCACTGATTTTGTTAATTTGGAAAAAAAATCCATTATTAACAAAAAAGAAAAACAAATGAGCATCAGACATTTATAAAATTCAAATTTGTAAGTCCTATATAATAGCTAGTTAATCATTAGTCAAACAGCCTATATCATAATGTCTTATATTTGAGTATATTAATGGAGTGACTATTATAGGGCAACTCAGAATTCCATCAAATGAACATTTTATTTACCACAAAAAATTTTAAACATTTCATATATAAATCAAACAAAAATCTTTAAGCATGTAAAAGACATTAGAAGTGAGTTAATATGATGTATTGGCCTGGTTTGTTAAACCACTTCCACTTGACATTGCGAGGTCATCCTTCTGGTATACGGGCACACTGAACTAAAAAGACGACATATTTCTGAAAAACGCATTTAATTTCAATTCACTACCACTACCACTACCATGGTGATGCATTTATGAATTTCTTTTCGGTATGTTCTTATAATGACAGTTTAAGCCAAAATCATGGTATGTTCTTTGTAATCAAATAATACATTCTTGATACCAATCAAATTCACTTAACATAATAAAACTATTTTCTTCTACACCTAATATACACAGGTATACAACATTAATTGTCAAAATAGAAAAGAAAAACAATTTGGTTGAAATTTTGATGAGGTTACTTATAAATGGGTCTACCTACTCGTAAGATAAAGAAGTTATCGGAAAAGGAAATGGGTATTTCAAATCCAAATCAAGCAACAAAAGCTTAATACTTGATGAGTAATATGCACCTAGTGATATGATACAAATCCAAATTTAAAGCTTCAACAAAAAATTTTAAAAAGAAACCACTTACACATTTCATCGAACACTTGGCGTGCATAAACAAACATATGCTTCATCCTAACGTCATTCAACATCGAACATGGATAACTTTAATGCCCGTTGGCTGCTGCAAGCTTGAATATTCAGTATAAAAAAGCTTAACATATGCATTAAACTTTTTTTTCTAAACAACCACCAATAAAGAATAAACCAACAACTAAGGCTTTTTATAGATAAACAACCAAAACCTGGATTGAAATATGAGATGAAGTATTAAATCAAACCTTATACTTCCAAAATCGAAACCAATAGCCTTCAAATCCATGTCTATAACCTTCAAAATCAAATAAACAAACTTTTCAATTAGAAGAAAAATAAAGTGAAGTATAGATGAATCGACCAGGAACTCACAAATATTTCTCACCGGAAAACCCAACCCTAAATATATGGAGTTAACAAAGATGGAATGAAAATCAAATGAATAGAAAGATAACTATATTATTTATCGGTAGTGCCATTATAGCGAGAAGCCGGTCAGGAGAAGCTCGATGAACAAACGGATAGAAATATAAAAGATGATAGAAGGTGATTTTTTTGGTATATGAAAGACGGGTATATCAATTTTCAAGACATAAATGCTCTTACAGAGAAGAAACCGGGCTGATTTATTTCATGAAAATCAATTGAAGTGCAGATGATGATCGAGATGATGAAGCGAATCTAAAGTAGAAGATGAAAACGTAACTAAAAAAATTAGAGAATTCATTTAGAAATAGAATTTGGAGAAATTCATAGTGATTCTTCAAAACCCGATAGAAATTAAGAAAGAAGACGGAGATGATGAGTATTTTTAGATACAAAGTATGCAAAAAGTATATTTAAAACTGCATTGGAAATAATAGAAAAACATCAAAAATTTATCTTATATATACCAATTTTTATTTTAAAAAATGATGACATCAGCGGAAGCATTAGGAGAGGACACATGAGCATGAAGATTGAAGGAGAGTATGACAAATCAGCAAAAATGATGTCAGCGGTATTGTCCTTTTATATATAAGATAGAAGATTAGTTATTAAATGACAAAAGAAATAAGTAGGACCCAACTATGGACTTGGTGAAGTTTATAGGAGTAGAGATGAAAGTTAATAAAAAGTAATGGTTTATAGAAAGCTGATGTGGCATGCTATGAACTTCATCCATAGACGACCATCGGAGATGGTCTTAATTCTATTCAAAGTATGTTTTACAAGTACGTGAAATGCTTTAATTCGGACTCTTGTGTTATAAATAATGTTAGGGTTAACTACGCCAAAATACAAGTTATCAAGATTTAACTTTCATAGTGTGTAGATAATTATTTCAAGCATATATGATGCTTATGAAACTAGTTATTTGTTGTTATCGTAGGTAATCTATATGATTAATGCTAAACAAGCCTAATTAGAAAGACCTAAAAAGAGACATACTTCTCTTATTGGTTCAATTTTTTATCTCTCCTAATCGTATCCAATCAAATTTTTACATCTACCAATCACAGTTTTAGGTATGTTTTTAGGCCTATATAATTAGGCATATTAATCATTTTCCAATCTATATTACTTTGAAAAGCATCTCATCTATATAATATTTTATGTGACATCCTTACAAGTTGTCACATCACCAAAATATATAATTACAATAAATTAACAAGTTTTTTTTTCCACATAATGTATATCTAAATAATTATTACACATTCAAATTTCAAACACTAATTAACCTTATATCCGTGTAATTAATCCATAAAGCTACCACTTACCACTTACTTGACTTTAAAAAATTCCCTACAATGTAGGAACCTTTACCAAAATAGAAGTTTTACAAAAGAACATATATTACAAATCTACCTATCTAAGTAATAGAGGATAACCTCTTTTCTATATGTCATATTTATTCTTTTGACAACTAAGCAAAAATCCTAGGTGTCATCACCTTAGCTTCCTAAAAAATCCTATGTGTCATTCAAATTGAAAAAATTCTAAATCCACCTATTTTTTAGCTATTAAACTCTTAAAAAAAATTATAACACGTAGATTCTAACAAATAAATTCAATAAAATATAATTTTAACCTATTAATTAATTAAATAATTGGCGTTTTTGTTTCACTTGATATTATTTATATATTAATAATGGGTTTTGCTAACGTATACCCCTGTGACACACGTTAAGGTGCATTAAATAAAGTTGTAATTTCCTTAAATAACATAATTTGTAATTAATATATGCATAAAAAAGGAAATAATTAGATTGAATTAATGAGTATTAAATGTAAATATTAATATTTAAGGAAATTTCGACTTCATTAAATGCACCCTAACGTGTGCCACGGGGGCACACGTTAGCAAATCCCTTAATAATTCTTCAAAAATTAAAGATTTATATGCATTCCGATCTTATTACTCTCTACATGTTTTCATGATAAATTTGATTAGTTTAATGAACAAGTAACGGAGAGCAGCTCATCAGTTAAGTAATCATGAAGAAAAAACTTCATTGTCTACTCTTTGCTTTCTAGATGATTAGTTTATCTTCTAACTAAATATTTTTTTATACAAAGTTCTTTGTTTTGATTAATTATATATTTTACTCATCATTCACGTGGTTTATCAACATGTTCATTGTTGTTTTGTGTTGTTTATATAAGATAAATTGTTTTTGCAAATTAATATCGAGAATTGTTGAATATGAATCATCATGTGCGTCGAACAGGTCAAAAAACTAATACGGGTTTTAATATGTCATTTCATGAAAGTATGGTATTTGATAATATTAAGGTATTTATCATTATCACTCATTATTAATTTGTAGAATCACTTCGATGAACCAGACATCATGTTGTTTGTATAGTGTTAGGGTCTACATTCATTCTAAACTGTAATATATCAATATGTAGGTACTTAGTTTAGTTATTTATGTATACTTGACTATATAAGTACGTATTCCCAATATTTTTCATCTTCCTATAATTATTAGCCGTGCATCGCACGGGCATAAAAACTAGTTACAAGATATGGAACAACAGTTTTTTAATATATTATACTCTTTCCATCCCAATTTTAGTATTCTTTTTATGGATATTCAAATTTTATTATCCACTTTCATAAATAGATAATAATGATGAGATAACTATTGTATACATGTAAGATAAAAAAGTAGGTAGAAAATAGAGGATAAAACTATTATATTTTTTAAAGTGTGTATTTTTTATCTGAATATAATTAAATTGGGACGAAAGGGACTATTTAATTAAATTTAGGTAGATACATATGTTAATATGTAATGACAGAGTAATTAATCATTAATCGATTTAATACAATAATACCTACTGGCTACTGCGAGACATCGTACATTTTACGACGACCGACTGCCTGACCATTTTGTCCGGGACCTACAATAATACAATTAATAAATAATCATAATCACCGGTAATAAAATAATAGGTGCTAGATCTATATGAATATGCTTTTTTAAAGTTAACAAAGTTAACAATACCTAATATTAACTAATATTCCTCTGTTTATTGAAAAAAGTGATTGATAGAATGGTCTTTGTTATTGGAAACAAGAACTTATAAATTTAGGTTTATCTTTGTGAGTTGTGTATTATTTAAATTTTATTATACAATCATTATTTACACTTTACGAACGTACGATACCAATAAAATATTTAAATATACGATGTTGGCGTATGAAATTTTGTGATTGTAGATAGTTAGTTCCTTTTACTTTTCATTTAATAAAAAAGTGGCTATAAAATAAGCAATTAATTGTGATTTTGAGCTTTGCTGTTCAATTTTCTAATATAGTAATTATACCGATTATTCATGTGCTTTGCATGAAATTACACCGATAGTCCTTATCTATTGAAAATTACATCGATCATCTCTGAATTATACCCAAATACACGGTGATCGATGTAATTTTCAGAAGATAAGGAATATCAATGTAATTTCGTGCAAAGTACATAGATGATCGGTATAATTTACCTTTTCTAATATTATTTATTTAACTTTAATTTCTTATTTTTCTTAACGTTTATGTTTATTGTATATTTGTTGTTTACATATCCAGATTTTAATAATAATCTCGTATTAGACTAGAGGTGGCAAAATGAATAGGTCGGGTCAGGTTGGGTCTCGGGTTTAAATGGGTTTGGGTCTAAATAGGTCCGGGTCTAGATGGATCATTTAGAAGGATGAGTCTAAACGGGTCCGGGTCAAATGGGTCTCGGGTTCACCAAACTTTTTTTTTATTTGAGTGAAAAATGAAAAAAATGAAATGAGGTGGAATTTTTTTTTTAGCCGCTAGACTCATCCAAACCCGTTGGTTAATTGTTATACAATTATATGTTATATTGAAAAACCCATTTAGACCAATCCAAAAAATGGGGAAGAGACCCAACAAACCCATCCCCTCTTAAAAATTAACCAAATTGACCCATAATTAATTAATTGGTCTAAAATTGTCACCTCTATATTAATAGACTAACAAACCTTAACATGGGAGGTTGAAAAACATTTTACATTAGTTACAGTGTAATACATGTAAATTATTAGAAAATTAATATATATTCTTATTGTTTGCTCGTAAAATGTTAAAACAACACATATTTATTGTAATAAAGAGAATTATTTACACACCCCTATCACGAATTTATACAAATAGTCCAAACTCTAAGATTTAAATTCACAAAATCTCGATACAAATAGACAAATAAGTGAATAACTCTGATGTGACATGTATTTTCCAACGACACAAAATTGATCACCTAATACTATGTAACTTGAACTTGACTGATTTTAATGATCGATATGATAGTTCATATGTTAACCATCTAACCTAATTATCATAACATTCATGATCTTGTACATGTAACACATTTTCAAAGAAAGTTCTTATTAGAGTATCATATTTCTTTTATAGAAGATATAAAGACATCCCTAAAAGCCGTCAATAAGACTATAAAACGTGCATTAACATTTGTAAACTTACCATAATTAATATCACGACTTTCTTAACTTTAGTTAACCACCCCTGAATTTTTGTTGAAATATAATCATGTAATAAGGGGTAAGTGCGCGCAAATATAATGAACTATGCTGTGACATTCATTTTATGTAATCAACTTCTCGGGGATCCATTGTATGTAACGAACTTCTAATTTCATTCATTGTATGTAACGAACTTGTATTTTTCTTATTTTTTCCATATGTCGATTATATAAGGCAACACGTGGCACCCTTAAAATCGTTGATCTGGCCAAAATACAAGTTCGTTACATACAATGAACAAAATTAGAAATTCGTTACATACAATAGATTTTCGAGTAGTTAGTTAGAATGAATGTCAGAGAATAGTTTATTACATTTACCCGTACTAACCCCAATTAATTAGGAGTAATCGAGTATTTGTTAGCCGTACCAATTTTTTTGTTCATGCGATTAACCGAATGTGTGACCCGAATGAATGCAGTAGTTGTTGAGTTTAAGCCCACCAACCCCACTCCACCACCACAGCCACCGCTATAAATACATACATACTAAACCACCTTTCTCAGCATTTCTATTCTTATTTCTTCACATACAAACACACAAATCGATACCCGATCATCAACCGAAATCAAAATGGGGTTTTCAAAGATCAAGGTTGCAAATCCAATCGTTGAGATGGACGGTACACTATCTGTTTATCTACCTCACTTTATTCCTTAAATTATTACATCACATCCCTCAAATCTACAATCAATCAATTAATCATGTTTAATTTATTAAACCTCCACAGATCTCCGATGATTAAACGTATCTCGATTCATTTTATTCAAAAAAAAATTTATTTATTTATTTACCTGCTTGTATCTCGTCGTACCTTTGACTTATGATTACTGATTAATCTGAATCTATATGCGGAACACTTGATCAATATGATTTATATTGCAGTTGACTGATTGTCATAGTTTTTTTATAATATCATCCGAGTTTAGTGACTGGACTAATATTAATGTTAATTATTATTGTTTTGTGCAGGAGATGAAATGACTCGTGTATTTTGGGAATCAATCAAGAATAAGGTTTGTCATGTTTATAGCATCACTCATTTTTTGATTTAGTAGGGTTTTTGTTAAATTAATATACGACCAAAGTGCATGACTTGTAACATCACTTCAGCAGGATGTTTGTATCTTATTATGTGTATGCATCATATATAGATAATTAGAATTAGATAATAATGGGGAAGGTTATCGTAGGATCACTTATTATCGTAGGAACAAAGTTTTTTCACTTTTAAATTCAACATATGTACACGTTTTGCAAAAAAAGTTATGCCAAAATTAATAAAATTTTATCCTCTTTAATATTAGATTAGCTAAAAAAATAAAAAAAAAATATATGATACACAAAAGAAAATTATGATGTGTATCACATTTTTTTAAAATAACTTTTTTCATAGTAAAGAGCACACAATTCTAAGAATTTTGATATAAATTTTTCATCAAAAACATTATTTAATCTTAGAGTAAAAAGTAAAAATGTGCGTTCCTACCGTTCCCACCATAATAAGTGTTCTTACTTGAACGTTGCCCAATAATTTAGTAATATAAATATAAAAAAGACCAAATATTCATCTGATATATTCATGCTTATGTATGTGTGTGTTGCAGCTCATATTTCCTTTCTTAGATCTAGACATCAAGTATTATGACCTTGGCCTTCTTAATCGTGATGCCACCGATGATAAAGTTACCGTCGAAAGTGCCGAAGCTACTCTTAAGTAAGTCCATGACTTTTTAGCACGCTTTTTATATTTTTATTTTTTTGAGCTGATATGTTTCATATAATAACTATAGGTACAATGTTGCAATTAAGTGTGCCACCATTACTCCAGGTATATATTTAAATTTATAGTTACTGTAATTATAATTATAATTATATTATTGGATTGGATATCTGTTTGAATTACCACATCTGTATCATGAAAAGTGATAATGTTATTGTCTTATTATAGATGAGGCTCGTATGAAGGAGTTCACTTTGAAGAGCATGTGGAAGAGTCCAAATGGGACCATCAGGAATATTTTGAACGGTTAGTGTTATTACTAATTGAGAAGTTTTTGTATATATTGTCTGCATTGCACGTCCAGATTTTGATGTACGAGCTTTTTGCGCTTGGTGTAGGGACTGTATTTAGGGAACCAATTCTCTGCAAGAACATTCCCAGATTGATTCCAGGTAATTATCAATTTGGGTGTTGGCAGTCGTTTTTGGTATAAATTTTGATGGCATGAGGTTATAATGGCTTTTTATGTGCAGGATGGACAAAGCCAATATGCATCGGAAGACATGCTTTTGGTGATCAGTACAAAGCTACTGATGCTGTGATTAAAGGACCTGGAAAATTGAAGATGGTTTTTGGTATGGTTACTACTCTTCTCTCTTTGGGCCATGATACTTGGTTTTTGTTTTAGGTAAAAAAAAGAAGTGGCAATTTCAACACACTCACATATGAATGGGTCAAACATGTTGATAGTCATCCAAAGTGTTTTCAAATGCATAAAAACCTCCTCTATTGCCTTCTAATAAGAAGAGTTTGATTAGCTCGGTAATAATATAGTTTTCCGTAATCAAGCAGAACATTTATATTTAGAATTTTAAACAAAAATACTACAAAATGACCCGAACTGGTTCCAGTGTTCGACCCGTACTTACAAATGACCCTTATAATTATTACCATGTCTATCTTTTATATTTCTGTTTTCTCATGACTCACTAGTGCCAATCTTGTATTCCAGTTCCTGAGGGACAAGGTGAAACCACAGAGTTGGAGGTTTATAACTTCACTGGTGCTGGAGGGGTAGCTTTGTCTATGTACAACACTGATGAGGTGTGTTTTTGTTTTTACTAAGGGCCCTGTTAGTTCCTTTTCCCGTTATTATAGCCAATGTCCAGTCAAACGCTTATGTGTTTCATCACATCATGATTAGTCCATTACTTCTTTCGCCGAGGCATCAATGAACACGGCCTACCTGAAAAAATGGCCACTCTATCTAAGCACAAAGAATACCATTCTAAAGAAATATGATGGAAGGTGAGTTACATTATTGGTTTTCTTCTTAGTTTGTCTTTCCTTTCAGTTTGTAATTCTTTAATCATATTTCTTCATAATTATGTGAGGACGTGTTTGTATGTGTATATAAAAAGTGCTTAGGTGATGTTGTTTAATTATCTTTCTTTCATTTGATAAAGGTTCAAGGACATATTCCAAGAAGTTTATGAAAAAAACTGGAAGTCAAAGTTTGAGGCTGCTGGGATATGGTGAGTAGCTCAACAAGTTTTCGATTTCTGGTTTTTCTTATTGAAAACTTAAATCACCTTCTTGCAACCATCTACAGGTATGAACACCGTCTCATTGATGATATGGTTGCTTATGCTCTTAAGAGTGATGGAGGTTATGTATGGGCTTGCAAGAACTATGATGGGGACGTGCAAAGTGATTTCTTAGCTCAAGGTATGTGTTTTAAGATGCAGGTACATTCTGCAATTTTGTCAGCCTTCGATGTTTTTCGTGGAGGCCTTACACGAAGGTTTATGATGTGATGACTTAATTTGATTTTTCATGTACAGGTTTTGGATCTCTTGGACTAATGACTTCCGTCCTGGTAAATTTCCTTCTTATGTTTTAATCTTGTACTTCTGCTTGCTTTTTGCCCTGTTCTTGATAAGCAAATGCCACTTTCTGTATCATTTTCCACAAATGAACCTTGAGATCAATTGTTTGTACTTCATAACATGTCTATATTGAATGGATTCTGATGTATCAAATTAGGTCTGTCCTGATGGGAAGACCATTGAAGCTGAAGCAGCTCATGGGACTGTGACACGTCATTACAGGGTGCACCAAAAGGGTGGGGAAACTAGCACAAACAGCATTGCCTCAATTTTTGCTTGGACTCGAGGGCTTGCCCACAGGTGAAATATATTCCTGTTTCTTTTCATTACTTAAAGGATTGTTATTTGTTTGATATGGCAAACTGGGCAGGTTGCTAATGGGTCATATGGGGTTGGCTCAAAAGGGTATATTTTTATATATTTTCATGTGTATAGTTGAACCTAAAACACTTTTTATCCGAATATACATTGATTATTTGTGAATACTTATTGTGTCAAATATGATTACGAAAACTAGATTAGTTCAATAATATTTTATTTTCTGAATATACGTGATTTACGAGGTTTTATGTGTTGAATTTACACTTCGAGCGCTTCTGGCCCAGTGGCCCGTTTAGTAAAGCTTGTGTTACCCACTTTACCTGTCAGGGAAAATACATTACCCTCATTGATCCAATCATAAGTAAAGGGGTTGAGACTGCCACCTCTATTTATTATTAATTATTTGTGGTATTTTTTGACT
The DNA here is from genome assembly GCA_963422505.1 of Pseudognaphalium luteoalbum. Classification (NCBI taxonomy): domain Eukaryota; kingdom Viridiplantae; phylum Streptophyta; class Magnoliopsida; order Asterales; family Asteraceae; genus Pseudognaphalium; species Pseudognaphalium luteoalbum. The sequence continues at coordinate 25,226,704 of OY730193.1, forward strand.
TCTCTTTTATATGGCATGAACAAGTAGAGATAATGACATTTTTGTGCAGAGCAAAGTTGGATGACAATGCTAAGCTTTTGGATTTCACTGAAAAGTTAGAAGCAGCTTGTATTGGTGTTGTTGAATCTGGCAAGATGACTAAGGATCTTGCACTCATTATCCATGGTTCCAAGTAGGCCAACTTGATAATTTCAATTTGGTCAATTATAAACTTTTTGTAGAGTTAGTTATCATCTATTAATACTTGCTTAATATCTTTCAGGCTCAGCAGGGAGCACTATTTGAACACCGAAGAGTTCATTGATGCTGTAGCAGATGAGCTCAAAGCAAAACTCTCTGCCTAGTAATCAGTGTATGTATGATTAAGTCAATTTTCTTCGTATAGTGTCGATTGGATAAATTCTTGTATTTTTAAATTGGTAATGCTGACATAATTATCCTAAAAACCCTTAGTGTGCGTATGCATACTCGAGGTGGTAAAAAGGGCAGATTAGAAGTATCGTAACAGGTCAAAGTGTTACTTTTTTTTTCAGTCTACATTCTCTTTCATATCAAGACCCCGCCCCTCCTAATTAGTTCATTTTTGGGTTTCAGTGTCAAATATGTTTACGAAAGGGTATATAGTATTGGGAGTGCATGCAACTTTACACCTCTTACTATTGTATGCATTCAACTTTGAAACCTTCTATCAAATTCAAGAACGTCTTTTGTATGCGTTTAACTTACTATTGTATGTATTGAACTTACAAAAATTATGTCAATTTATGTAGCCAAAAACATTCTAATAACATACTATAGACGGTTTAAAACTTAAATACTTGCAATAGGAGGTTTTGAAGCTGGATGCGTACAATATTAGAAGGTGTAAATTCGATACATTAACGAACTATAAAACTTTTACGAAGACTTCACATATATTATCATGAACTGAATCCGCTGCTGCTGGTTATCTATATGCAGCAAGCCGCTTATTGGAAGAGACGGATGCCTGGTGGTTGAGATTGGTGGGAGGAAATTACGAGGAAGTGATAGAAAATTGACGGGTTTCTGATATCTGTTATTCTTAATTTGATTATCTACAATATTTGGCAGTGATGAACTAGTTTCCAAATTTAAAAGATCTGTTTTGTTTTGGGTCTTACCTACAGGAAGGTTTTGTAATCTGCTTTTGGACAAGTTATCTTAAAACACGGGTAGGACCATAATCTAATGGGGATCTAAACATGTTTTAAACTTTTGGGTGGATGTGTGGTCAAACGAGGCATTATGTACTTGAAATGAATCTATTTCTTTTAACCGTCGAATTAGTCGGGTTAAGCCTTGTGCTGTATTAGTCAGATGGCTAAGTTGTTTTATAAACAAGGTTGTTTGTTGGTGATTTGGGCTACTATCATATTTGTACCATGATGGGCCTCTCTTTTTACTTAGCTCATAGGTTAGTACTCAGTAGGTTGTGCCTTCTTTTACGTGAAGCAAGGTACGCTACGCGCCTACATCTGATTAAAATTTTATGGTACACTATTAAGACAATTATATCACCTGTTTCGTTTTAGGTAGCTCGGTTATAGTTGCCAGACTATGATATTAGGGGTGCTTAGGATACTAGTAAGTTACTCGCGTTTGGACCATTAAAAGCTTGAATTTGAGCTGAGTTTAAATGAGTTTGAGCTTGAACATAGTTTAAAACTTGAAGCTGAGCTCAAGCTTCACACAAGAATCGAAATGTGGTGAAGTTGAACTTTGCAAATAACTAAAAATTATCTAACATTGACAACGACTTATTAGTAAATGCCGTGTTAATTCATAAAGGAATCTCATGCTATTCATAATTAGAACAAGTTGAGATAAGCAAGTATTAAGTATTAAGCATACTGGTATCCATCCTATTTGCACACACATTAACATCACCAATTAAAGGAAGAATTCCATGTATTATTATTATTATTATTATTAATTACACTATAGCTAATCAATCTCATTTAGTCGAGCATTTATTTTATTTTATTACTTTTTTAAAAGAGACTAGAAACTCAAAAATCAAAAGTTTTATTCGCACATAGATTTACCATCCTACCGATGTTAATTATATTCTCTTAATAATTAATGGGTGTCTTTGAAGGCGGAGAGAAATGGTTAGTAAAAGGTACTTTGTACAAAGATTCGAGTTTTAGGGGTGTTTTGTTTATTCTGAATACTAAAAGCTGAATCTGAAAACCAATTCTGAATAATAAGAGCTAGCAGCTGAAATCTGAATACATAATATTAAGATCGTTTGATAAATAAGAAGTGCAAACATCTGAATACACATGTTTAACCATTTTTTAGCGTGACACAAATTAGATGAATACAACATTGAGTTACAAACGACTCCACTTAAGAAAAAAGAAAATTACAAGAGGTTCTCGATACAACGTTTATATTCCAATAATAATTTCAATGAATATATTGTCATGAATAAAAAGAAGACTAAAATACATAAACCAAAAAGGGAAAAATGTTATATATCACATAAACTAAACATATTAAATCCATTTATGGGAGACACTAATGTATATATGGTTAGAGAATTTGTTTTTCTCAATTAGAAGTTTTAAGCAATTGTAAATAGCTTATTAAATAAGGGGTTTTTCAGCTAAGTTAATACTTAATTACGAAAAACTAGAGCTGGCAAAATGGGCGGGTTGGGCGGGTATGGGCTACAGGTCAAAACGGGCACGGGTATAAACGGGCTCGGGTCTAAACGGGATCGGGTCATAACGGGCTATTTGAAAATTTTTATAAAAAAATGTTCTAATTTACTAAAATATATATATTTTCCAAAATAAGTTAACATTTTTAACTATATAATATAAAAAATATAACATGACGACCACCCATTTAGACCCATTCATGATTTGAGTTTTACCCAATTAAGCCCATGCTCAAAATTTGTTCAGTCCATAAGAACTCAAACTTTATGTCATTATATCCAGATGTGGAGCAAATGGACAGAATTTGCCAGCATTAAGAAAAACTATCAAAACATCTTAATGGTCTTTAACTTAATGAATAATACAAATAATACTTCTCAAAATATAATACGCTCAAACAAAAGACCCCTTAAATTTTAACTAATAACAAAGATTCTATACGTGACAAACAAAATTTATTTTGGCTAGTAAAACAGTGTAGTGATTGGCTTTCCCGAAGGACCCAAACCGAGTATCTTTACGTGTGAACAATAATTTTGAAACGAGATTTATATGTATTTATATATGCAATCAATATTGCAATCCAATAAAACATATTTTTACAATGAATTTGATAAATACATTATGTATCAAGTACTTGTACTATAGACGTAGGTTGCGATGAATTTATCAAATCAATGTAAAAACATTTTAACATTTTTTTATTTTTATTAGTGAAACCATGTTCTACTTTGTTCCGGAAGCTCCTCAATCCATTAGGTAATTTGGTATCTTATTCACTTTAATCAATTTAATCAATAATAAATAATTCATACACTAATTCCCTCCCTAAATGATTAATTTCCATTCGATTACTACACAACAAAATAAGTTGGCGGCACCACTCCACTCCACAACACCATCATATCGATCTATAAATACCATCACCATCATACACATATTTGTACATATTTTATTTAAGTTTGGATTTTCATTAATATAATTTGAAGCTGTTAATTAAAAAAATAAAGATCGAGGAGATATAATAATAAGCGTATGGCAAAGGCTCGTACGATAGGGATCGGAATCGATTACTCGGCAACAAGCAAGTCAGCTTTAAAATGGGCCATCGATAATTTAATCGACACCGGAGACACCATCGTTGTAATCCTTGTGTTGTCTCCTAAGTCCGATCCTGTCAACAAAAAGCTCTTCGCCGGTACCGGATCACGTAAGTATTATTTATTACTACTATAATTACATTAAGTAGTAATATGGTTGTCGACGAGACATTTTGTAAATATATTCATGGGTGTATATACAATATGAGGTAGTTATACATATTATTTTTTAAATAATTAAATTACATTACACTAAAATGAAGAAGTCATTCAGCCTTTGCATGGCCAGGTTTAAGGACAATTTAATTATCCATATATATAAAAATTTATTTGCACTAGTAATTAATTATGTATGTTGTTTTATGTGTGTGTAGCTTTGATACCATTGGTGGAGCTGAAAGAGATAAGTGTGTGCAAGAAATACGGAATAGCTCCTGATTCGGAGCTATTCCACATTCTTGACACTGTTTCAACTGTTAAAAGGGTAATTAATTAAGCTACGTTCTATTTTCAAATTAATACTCCATCCCGTCTCGAAATTAGTGATACCGGAAAAACATAAGAAAATTGCATTGACTAGTGTTGAGCACCAATATAATTTCATCTTTATTTTGATTGATATAAGTTTTATATCATTAATTATTAAAAAGATGAAAATGATGAAGGTAAATGTGGTTGGAAAAGTGTACTGGGGAGATCCAAGGGAGAAGCTGTGTGAAGCTGTTAATTATCTCAACCTTGATGCTCTTGTTGTTGGCAGTAGAGGTTTGGGTCCTATCAAAAGGTATATATTAATATAACTTATTTGTTTTAATCAGTATAATATGATTTTTTAAAATTTGGTCAAGTAAATGTAACAAAATAATATAAATATATTAAACTGCAGGGTGTTGCTAGGGAGTGTAAGCAGCTACGTGGTACAGAACGCAACATGTCCAGTCACCGTTGTCAAATAGAAGACAAATCATGTTTGGTTATAGATGTGAAATCTGGATTGACGTGTGGTTAATTTTAATTTACTTCAAATGTTTGTTTTTGGCATAAAACCTGATGCATATGTTTCTAGCTAGTGCTTGATGGAGATTTAAGCTTGCAAGTGTGTGTGATGATATATGATGTGATGTGATCGTGGATTATATATTGTGATTTGGATGAATTTGTATATGTAGATGTCGGATCTGATATGACAAATTGATGATGACGTGTACATGTAATATTACATTATGTAGACGTGGTTGTGTAACAGCACTCTTATGAGCCGTGGTGGGGCTACTTCCACCACCTAATCACGGAGATGTTTGCCCTCGTGGTGGTCAAGTTTGTGACTCAGACCACACGTTTGTTTCGGGATTTTGTTTTCGTTGGTATAAGGCTATAAGCCAATCTAAATAAGTTCATCGTTTCGGAATTTTGTTTTCGTTGGTAGAAAGTCTAGAAACCAATCTAAATAAGTTCGTCAAAAGTTAGTTTTGGTTAGTAAGAGCATAAGGTGTGGTACACGATATTCTGAACAGTGTTTTGGAGAATGTTGAAAGTGAGGATTTTGTGGTGTGGTAAAACTGAATTCACAGTGTTCTGGAGTTTTTTATTATTTATTTAATTTTTTTAATAATGATAATTGTATAAATTAATATTTAAAAAACAAATAAAAAAATAAAATAACATTTAATTCTTTAAAAAATAACAACCATAAAAAGCTATTTAAAAGAAACATTTATTTTTTTACCTTCTGAATGTGACCCAAAAAAAAAAGAAAAAAACAAAAAAAAGTTTAAAAGCCCAGTACACCAATTTAAAAAGCAAACAATAAAAAAACAAAAAAGATCTTATCCTCTCTATCTGCTTCTTCGATCCACCTTGGCTTCCTGCACCAGCACAACAAAAAAAGAACAGCTCCAAAAAAAAGGAAAAAAGTCGAAAACGTTGCACGAAACAGCGTCCGAAGTTGGACGTCGGGCCTTGAACGCCGAGATGAATGCCGTCGAGAACGGCGAGGCGGGTGGGGGAACGCCGTATGTCGGCGTTCTCGAAGGTGAACGGTGACGCCACGTAGTCGCATACCGTGTGCTCTAAGCGGTAAGGAGTGCTCTTGGCTTAAAGGTTCAAACCTTGCCATGGGTCTACATTTAGCATGCTAGGTACCCACCCCCGTAAAACACATGGGGCTCTGGAGGAACTTGCTGGATAATGGTTCATTCCAACTTCAGACGTCCCCACTGTATCAGGGGAGTTGCCCGGAGTCATCCTTGTGGGGTGGACAATGACTGCTGCCAAAGGCACACGGGACCAGGATGTTTCCGTCAATTTACACGTTTTGCTGGATTAGTAAGCGGTGAATAAGTTAATGTTTGAGTTGTAGGTAAATGGTGATTATGTGGTCCCGATGTAACTTCAATACCGCCTTATATATACTCCTCATCATCCACTGATTGTCGTTTAAAGCGTAACTTCAATACCTCCTTATATATACTCCACATCATCTATTGATTGTCCTTTAAAACGTAAGAAGTTAAACTTTATCACCCTAATTTTAGTTTTAAGTCATTGACCAGTTTACAGTGTGTTACCATAATACTGCAGCCGTATCATTTTAAGTGTCGTCATTTTCATTTGGAGTTGTCTAATCTAATATATAACAAGCACTCAAGAATGTTTTGTAAAAGGTTAAAAATTATACTCCTTCCGTCCCAATTTAATTGTTCCCAGACAAACATATACCCATCTCTTACTTTTTAGTAAGATGACAATTTTACCCTCTACTTTTATCTACTTTTTTATCTTACATATATACATTAGAGGTAAAAAAAAACTTTATCTCATTATTTCTTATCTATTTATGAAAGTTGACGATAAAATTGGGACATCCATAAAAGGAATATTAGACTATAGAATTAGGACGGAGGGAGTACTTAATTAGATAAACATTGTAAAGTAAGATTTAAATAAGTACAAGTTTTTATGAGAATGAGAGAACCAATATTGATGCGTCATGTGTCACTAAACCTACTTTCCCCACGTGTTAAAAAATTAAATATCTCGCAATTACTAAGTTGAAAAATCACAATAATTGCACCATAAAAATTAGTGTTTTATTCTTTTCGATTAGAGATGCGACAACTGACAATGTATACTTTCGATTAACTTTTTTTTCCCTTCGTTTTACGGTGGGTTTTGAAAACAAGTAACATATGTGATACCCACATAAAAGTCAAAGAGAAATAATCCCGATTTTCAAGGTGTAATTTTTATAACTTTTTGACCTACCGTTTGCGAGATATTTCATTCTCACTAAATTTTTCATTCTTATATGAATCTCACTCAAACATTGTAATATATATATATATATATATGCACATTTTTATAAGTGTGTACATTTTACATAAAAAATAATCGGTAAATCGAGTCAGGCTGTATATGATTTGCTACTTGGTTTGATTAGGCTTGAACAAAAAAATCGGGTTTTAAACCCTACCCGGTTTCAAACCCGAAAACCCGACCCGGTCAAACCCGGTTCGTATTTCTTGAATACCCAGCGGGTACGTACCCGGGTAGGGTTTTTAGAATTTGAAATCGGGTTGAACCCGAGTTGAAATAGGGTCGGATTAGAAACCCGGTCAAAAACCCGAAACCCGGTCAAATACCCGGTCAAAAACCCGGTTGAAAACCCGAAAAAACCCAGTTCGGGTTGGGTCCAACCCGGTTTTTGACTTTCTTACCAAAACCCTATTCGGGTTTCGGGTCGGGTCGGGTCGGGTGAAACCCGGGTTTGATCTACATCGGTCTAAATGGGCCCGGCTCAAGTCCGTTTTTGTATAATTCGTGCGAGTGACACGTTGGATCAATATTAACATGTAATGTATGTAGTTGGTCCATTTTATAGGCCCAAACCCGGAACTCACAAACATACTCCGTACATGGTTTTGGGTGCGGGAACGTAGTAGATTCAGGCACCAAAATTTATTTCATTTCTCAAATTGATTAATCAAAAAATTCCATAATTTTGTTTATGTTTCTGTTCTTCAGATCCTATAATAATAATAAACAAAAATGTTCAAATAAATAAACAATCAATCAAGTGATAATAATTTCAAGTAATTGAGGTATTATGTCATTATATGCTAGAAGATCCTCACAGTTATCTTCCTTCTACAAAACCCTAACCTTCACCCCTATTAAATCAAGGTAATTAATTTTATATCTTCATTCTTTGAAATTGCTTATTGTTTTCTTCTTATATATGTTTACATAATAATATATGCACATGTACACACACTTGTGCTGAATTGCTTAATCCTATAAATAACAGAATTTGCTTAAGAAAAATAAAAACCTAATAGAAGTATACCTTTTGCTGCTTTTGGATTGCAATTTTTATTATGCTGCTGTTAAATCGACTAATTTCATAATTAATAAAATTAGATTCTTATGCTGCTGCCAGTTTGTAGGATTATTTTTTGGTAATTGATATGCTGCCATTAGGTGTTTGGATGTATGATTAGCCCTAATTATCTAATTTACTTAGTTCTTAAACCTGAATTTTATACTGTACTTAATTAGGGTTATGTTAAAATAAGATTTGAAGGATCATTAAGAATCCATCATAACAAAAGTTCATTGATCAGATATACGTAAACTTATCTGCTGTTTGTAATGATTTTGGCAATAATCAGATTCAGAAATTAGTTGCAAGTTTCTGGTGCAAATATCTGTTACTGTCCATGGATGTTGGGATTTAAATAGGAAGATATTTGTATGGACGTTTCATATATATTTTCGTGTAAATTTTTGGTTGATACAGGTGTCTACTTGAAGTTGGACAGAGAAGATATAGTTTCGTGGGAGCTAGTAGTTCTAGACATTCTACCTTATATCAACTTAGTCGGAAGTCTTTTAATAAAAATTATCAATTGGGAATTGGGAACTTCAACACACCTTATTATGTGTCGGGTTCTCGTCATCATTATACCACGAATGTCATTAGAGAACAGAAATCAAGAAAGATACTTTATTACTTAACGGGTTTAGTGTTTGCAATGGTCGGATGTACTTATGCTGCAGTTCCCCTTTATAGGCGGTTTTGCCAAGCTACTGGATATGGCGGGACTGTTCAGCGGCGTGAGGTATGCACAAGGCTTTTTAGATCACTTTTGGTTCAAACTATCTCTGTAGTTCAACGTGATGTATTTGTTTTAATATACTTGTTTTATATTTTTCCTTTCCAGACTGTAGAAGAAAAGATATTGCGACATGCCCAAGATGGAACTGTCACCAATAGGTTTGTTATAATAAGAATAAACTCTAGAATTAATATGGATAAAGATACAAATCTTATCGTTGTTCATTAGCCTGCTTCTTTACAAGTTTATTAGAAGATTTTGGATTTATCATTACAGGGAAATTGTGGTGCAGTTCAATGCTGACGTGTCAGATGGAATGCCCTGGAAGTTCATTCCTACTCAAAGAGAGGTATTAAAACCCTCATTTTACTCCCATATTTGGTTTTTGACAGTAATATAGCTTTCTTATTAGTTTACAAATAGAGGTGGCAATTTCGACACATTACTTGTGAATGGGTTGATTTAGGTTATGTTTTACTCTTTTACCTCTGATGGGTCTGGGCAAAATGAGAAAATAAAAAAACTAGCTTAAAAAGGAAACGTGCCGAAATTTGACTAAGGTCTATTTTGAATGAACAAAACTTCCTAAATCTATTTAGGAAAATCTAAACAAATAATAGATTATTGTTGAAAGTTGAAACTATACAATGATTGTGATAATATGTGAGGGGCCTAATTGGATAAGAATAATCAAGATTCTGTTGACAACAGGTGTTTTGGTCAACCCAACTCGACCCATATAAATGGTACCAATTTTGACTAGAATGTTCGAAATCCATCCTGTGCAACTCACCCATCTTGCCACCTCTTGATCATATACTTACTGATATATTCTTGTATATATTATTCATTGTCTTATGTTCTTTATATGAATTCACTATGATTCCATTAGCTTGTATATATATGTAGGTGAGGGTGAAGCCAGGAGAAAGCGCTCTTGCATTTTACACTGCTGAAAATCGTAGTTCAACTCCTATAACTGGGATGTCTACGTATAATGTTACACCCATGAAGGTAATTATGTTCATGATCTCCTTGTATATATTTTGATGGGTTCACTTTGGTTCTTGATTTATTATGTCACAATAAAGAATCAATGTTACTCCATGCATTTGCCATGAGTTGCTTCTAGTTAAGTTTTGTACAGTACATCACAAGGAGTTGTACGTGCTTCATAGTTGTAATGATACTCCAATGATGATGTAGATCATATTACCTTTGTCTATGTCAAAAGAAATGCGTGTGGGGTTATTGTGTCTGAGCTCCCTTTGACATGGTTTGGCATGAAGTGATGAAACAACAACGATTCACCATGCTAATGTTTTTTTAACATGATTATCAAGCTTAACCAAAAGGGATAAAATGAAAAAAAAAATGCAACAAAGCTATACAGATATATTATATTTATAATTGGAGAGAAATCAATTCTCGTTCGCATTGCAGTGGCCAGTGACTAAATGATTGTATGGAAGGGTAATAAGGATTTGTCGGCCATACATTAAATCAAGATATTTGGTTACTGAGCTACTAAGGATTCAGCACCACCTCTCTCAAGCTTTTCAAGGCTGAATATTGTTTTTACTATTTTTATATGAAGAAATGCAGCAGACAGTTAAAGTGATGTTTTTGAATTGTATTGTTATTGATATGCAAACTCTTCTTGTATTAAAGCCTTGACATTGTACAACCAGACTTGCACACAAAGAATTTCACTATGTTAAGTTTTGTTACGTATACACTTTCCTGAATTAAAAGGCTTATGTTGATGTTCAGGCTGCAGTTTATTTCAATAAAATACAGTGCTTTTGCTTTGAGGAGCAGCGTCTTCTTCCTGGCGAGCAGATTGATATGCCTGTAAGTATATCCACCATCATTAATAACCCGTGAGAAATACGCTATCTGAAAATTTGGTTCTCTGAAAGCTGTAATTTGGATGCACAAATTTGGCATTCTAGTTTCTAAAAACCTGAAATAGTGTAATTCTTATTGATACGGAAACAGGGGGTATAATGCCATTATAGTTGGAACTAAGCACATCTGACGGTGAATCTTTTTAATTTGTAGGTGTTCTTTTACATAGACCCGGAGTTTGAAACGGATCCTAGGATGAATGGTATTGACAATATCATCCTTTCTTATACGTTCTTTAAGATTGCCGAAGAGAAGTGATATTGCTTTCTTCTTTCAAGTCTGAATTCGATCAACTTACAGAAGGTGTCTTAGAATTTTTGTTTTAATCTATTGTAGTCAATACCATCACTTGTAAGACAAATTGTGAATTCTACTGATCAAGTGTTCATTAACTTGTTATTCGTGGCTGCCAAGTTCATTGAGAATAAGTACAACCATTTTCTTTTATTATTTTTAGCTCTTAGCAGTTTTAATGGTCATGCTTTCTTTCAAATTTCATTTCGGCTATAGCAGTACTGCTCTCAACGCACAACTTAATTGGTACTAACAGAGTCTTGTGTTTTTTTATCAGTCCTTTTGTGTTTGAAACATGTCGGCAACAGGTTGTGTTCCATGTTACGTTGAATATAGATTTTTGGGTAAGAAACCCATTTTACAGAAACTCGTTCCATAATAAATGAAATGCTCCATCAGCCTTCCCAATCTCCAGTTCACCAGTCTTTAAACTTCTTCATGCCCGTGTTTCAAAGATTTAAACTGTGGCAAGTCCATCTTCCAAAGCTAGAACTGTTGTGGATTATTGATTTCTGTAACCTTTTGGAAATATATGATATCCCGAGATTTGAAAATTGGGATGGTTACGGTGTGTTTACTTACAGAAAAATAGGTGTTTCTTATTAATTTAGAGTAGAAAATTTGAAAAATGAATGTGGTCAAATATGATTTTCGATTTTGTAGTTCTCAACTATGTATGCATCACCTTGAGAAAACTTCACATGTTTTCTAAACTGGAAAATAAAACTCTTTTTTCAGTAGTTCCCCAGTGTTAAATAACAACAGTGTCTGTTAGAAAATAAAACTCTTTTAAGTTGAACGGATTTGCAAATTGCAACCCCCAAAAAATAGTACTCCCTCCGTCCCAAATCTATTGTCCCCTTGTTGACTTTGGAGTTTTTCTCTTTCAACTTTGACCGTCAATATTTTTGTTTGTGTTATATAATATTTGATGCAAAATATATGAATTGATTGGATTATAAATATATTTTCATTGGTATAATTTACATCAAGTATTATATAACACAAATAAAAATATTTAAGGTCAAAGTTGTCAAAGAAATACTCAAAAGTCAACAAGGGGATAATAGATTTGGGACGGAGGGAGTAGTAATCAACATATAAATTTGCATCTAAAGCATCTTTTTATACCGGCTTAGAATTGGGCCGGGTCGCCAATTGGTTGGACCAAGAAAATAATCCAGACGGTAGTGATTTTGGGCTGGTTCTGAAAGTGTAACAATACAAGACATTTGGGACTATTTTGTCTGGGCAATATCAGCAGAAACTGAAGTACTAAACATGACAGTAGTAATCAACAATCAAAATCAGCAGAAACTAACAAGCAAAGTTTTCTACAAACAATCCATGTGCCCAACGACAGGAATATGTTTTGTTACTCAGTGTTTAATCCGAGGACAACATCAATAATCAATCAGATATCACGTCATTAATCAACATCATAAGGACATGTAATAAGCGTTATATATGTGAAATTGCTATCGTTAAACGGATTTCAAATCAGACACATCTTAATTGGATATGTAACCCCAAAGAAAAACATTCATAACAAATTGCAACTAACATACAAAGTATACCAGCTGTTTTAATGAAAGTACGTAATATACGCTGTTAAAAAAATAGAAGAAGCTAGTAGCTAATTAGCTTGATCATGTTCATAAGTGTATCCATAGCAAAGTGGTATAAGGCTTTAATTTGTTGCAGGATACTTGGACAAGTAGAACAGTTTCGGTTGATGATCATCAACGTTATTATTTATTATCGTCACTGCATATTTAGAATTAGTATAAAAAAAGGTATCCGATATTTGAAATACCTTCCACAACTAATTGAAATTGTTCACTCATATCCTAAAACCCAGTTTATAGGTTGTAGTCGTCAGTTCTTATGTTTAAGTTCATAATAATGAAAAATAGTAGTCATGCATGGTGAAGTAAGTGAAATCATCTTTCGCCAGGTTGTTGATTGAGAGGTTAGCCAAACCCTCTTATGGTTTCTTTCTCATGAAATTTCACGACTCCGATTAATCTTACGTAATATATATTGATATTGATATATGATATATGATACGATGCTACTAAAACACACATATATATATACTACCCATTCTAGCTAGTTTATGGGAACCAAAAGCCTATAGCTCGTACATTGTCTTTCCAACAAAGCATGCTTAGAGTTTCAGTAGAATCATTATGGATCATATTCATCATTGATGTTAACTATCCGATTACTTTTTCTGGAAATTAGTTAATTCAGTATATCAACTCCAAATTAGTAATGCAGATGAAGCACATCAGTAAGTATAACATTACATACTGTAGTTGCAACATTTATACTTTGTCATATATTTCTTTCCATTTGATCAAGTGTCAAGTCTACGTACTTAACATCACAAATTTCATCAACGAGCTTCTTGCATTTCTTGCTTGTATGTTAATGAAAGTTATGTCGTTAAAAATATATATTCATAAACTATATATTACAATTACCGACACATACATTTGTGACAGATTGTTAGCAATAAACTTATACAAATTGGCTTTTAACGACGATTTTCTGATGAAATTTGTCGAACTGGAATGAGCAAAACAACAATATCATTCGTCTCAACTCTATTGGTTTTCCAGGTTTCAAAATGTAATGCATTTGGAGATGTAATATCAATCCATTCTCTTTTCATTTTATCGCTATCTATACTATCAGTAATAATGACTATCAATCAAATGAGTTAGATTTCACTCCCCAAAATTTCCTCAGTTTTTCTCAAGTCCTTTTTCATTCTCAACATTAGTGAACTAAAGAAGGATTCTAGATGTGGCTCCAGTTCTTGTAATTATAGAATTGCAACACATGATATATATATTCCTGCTTCATCGACAAAAGGGACATGAAATTGGGCCCGAATTGAAGCAAAAATATAGGAAAAATAAACGAATGTTACAAAATTAATCCAAGAAAGAAGAAAATGAAGAAGCAGGCCTAGCTAGCTATATATATGATGTATGGGAGACTAGCTACTTAACATAAATCAATCATAAATAAAGTTAAAACTTACTAACATATATAGCTTCTTAAACCTTCTTCTTGTTTTTCTTCATCTTGTTCCTTCTTTTTTAATACTTCAATTCTGTTGCATAACTGAAGCAGTAATTTGAAACGAAAAAAATAATAACATGATCAGTTGCGTTCGTTTCGAAGCCAATCTGGTCTGCCCAAAGTGAACTCTAAGCTTGGGTTTTTGTGTTCCAGACTAGATCCTAAACAGCTCTTTGGTCTCGAAGCGTCACATTCCTGCAAACAGTACATAGGTTAATAGGAGCATGCACATGAGTTATATAACTGAATGCGCACACAAATACATTAATTCCAGGAAATCACGAATCTTGTCTATTAATACAACATATATATATAGTTGAGAAGGTGCATGAACAGGGTTTGTTTTCTCAAGTTTTCTACAGAATGACTATAAGTTCTGATTGCACATTTTATGTATAACTACATCAAGATTTTCCAGAAACACAATGTTTCCTTTTCTCCTGCTGATCTAATTTTTCACTTCATAGGAAGGTCACATTAGATTGTTGTAATTTGTAGCTTCTCGCTATCTTTTTTAATTGGATGAAATCTAATTTTTTCAGATATAAAATAGTACTCCGTATAAATTTGTGAACAAATAATATATACCTCAACCGAAAGACTTCCACTCCGTTGTGGTAATAAGGCAGGTGAGGGTCTGATGTCGTTTATATCATTGTTTGTGGGCAGCCATCCTTCCCTGTTGCTGAAATATATAGTGAAGTATCAGTTTTTAAGCATCTATGGTTAGGGAAATATCAATGCTGTATAGTTACTAACTACTATTATGAACGCCAATGGCGTGTAGCTCAGTTGGTAATGGATGGGGCATCTTTGCCACAATAAGCACAAGGTCATGGGTTCAAACCCTGACACCCCATAACCACAACCGCTGAGTGAGTCAGGTATGCCCCCCACATTATGGAATTGGCAGCTGATTGTGGGCCGGTCTGGGTTGCCGGTTATCAACCTTTTACCACAAAACTATTATGAACTGCGAAAAAAACTATGTGCATGCATATACCAACTACATCGACGTATCAAACGTTTAATTAAATTCCACATTTTATATACTATATATTTGGGTATTTAATTTTTTATTATATACAATACAAAAGAACACCTATAGAAAGTCGTCATATTGTTGTAAACGAAAATTGCCATTTTAATGAGCGAACATATATTAATCATTCTAGAATGCATAGGCTTGTAGAGATGAAGTTTCTTAGCGGCTTTTAATGGTAGTAACCCGAAGCTAGTTAGGAGCTGGGTACAAACATAAACAATGAGCTAGGAGATTGAGCATGCTTCAGTCAGATAATTCACCGATATGATATACACAAATCTAATGATAGTTTTTTGAATTTAGTTTAAATCAAACAGTACGATTGATGCTCACCTTACTTAACACATCGATCAATGGATCTTATGGTGAAATGAATCGAAAAGATCAGTAGAGAAAATTAGAAAACAAAGATATGAAATACTACAGATTAAGAAAGATTAAACAGGTAACTGAAGTTGCATGATGGCTTGATGAGCATTTTATATGTTCTAAATTTTCACTAGATATCACAAATTAAATTAACTCCATAAAATATTAATTACAACTAACATTGGCATATTTTACCGTGAGAGCAAGAAAGCTGCCAATTATTTTAAAGAAAAACATTAAGAGAGAGAGAATTAAAACGTATGTACTGAAAGATGAAAAGAAAAAGGCAAAAGCAGAAAATCAAACAAGATATAAAAGATGGTTGTTGATTTGTTGCAAAAAAATAGTACGTCTATGACAGATCAATCAATATCATATATAGTACAACAAGGTCCAACCTACAAATATATATACTCCAAACGTATTTTTTAACTTGGTTTTTTAGTACTTTTGAAATCCAACAGATTGTGGTTGAGTTATATATATGTTGTAATATATACGTCTACAAAACGATGGTCGATATGATGTACATTTTTTACTAGTAAGGGATAAAAATCGACATCTATCATATATCGGTCTGCCGACACGCATAATGCCTGAAAACAAGAGAAAAAGAGGACACTTGAAGTCAACATACTGGCTTTGTTTTGGTTATATATGCAAATCTCCTTGTGACCAAAACAGATCATTTTTTTTTAAAGATTATAAAGGACTTAAGGAATAATTAATGTATAAGATGTAATCTAAGTAGTACTATAGTAGAGTGAATTTTAAAAAGAAAAAGAAAAAGATGATTGCTTTAGTTTCTGCTAAACCTATTTTAAAGGTCATGAGTGTTTACATTATTAGCTTTATTTTTGTTTCTCAAAGTTCTTTCATCAAAGCTTAAAACAGTAGCTAGCTATGTCTCAATCTCAGGTGAAATCTTATCAACCCAGAAAAATCTAAGAAAAGAAGCTAAAGAGAATGAAAAGCAAATAAAGGCTGCCATGGTAACACTTTTATTCTTCAAAAATGGTGGAATGTTACATGGGTTTTGCCATTTTCAAGTGGAAGATATCATGCAAAAAGTTAAAGGGGATGCTATGTTTATATATAATCAGCCCATGGTTATATATTAACACGAATACCCGATAACTAATACTCGTATCATTTTCAAGTAGCTTTGCCATTCTAAAAGGAAAAGAAAAAGTTGTACCTTGAAGAATTGCTCCAGAGGGTGGTGGCTGTGGCCGTGGAATAATTAGGGAAATCGGATTCTTGTTGATCGGCCGACACTCTTTGATCGACAAAACGTCGTTGTCCTCCACTTCCCATGGTTGAGATATCATCTTCACCAGATCCATCTGATTGGCCTTTTATTTTCCACACATATATAACAAAAGTTAATAATCTTAAGTAGCTAGCTAGATGGTTCTTGCCCATTACTCCATCTGTCCATCACATTACAATTACAATGTACAATGTACAATAAAATAGGGTTAGTAATATATGGTAAGACCTATTACCTGATGAAGCTGCTGGTTTATCAGTTGTTTTAACAGTTCTATACATCTGCAGATAATAATAAGAAACCGACATTATTAATCTATATCAAAGGAACATACCAAAAATAATGCAAAAAAAAAAGAAAAAAAAAGAAAAGAGAGACTAGGCTGTGGTGAATGCTTGTGAGTCATGCATTAAGTGATTGGATTTGGTTTATTGTGTCATTAATCACGAGGCTGATGTTTGAATAACATGAGGTAGCTTAGCTAGCTACCTGTTTATATTATTATTGAATAATCATGACTAACTTTTGTCTCTTATCATTCTGATCATCATCAGAAGTACTATTCTCTCTCCCTCTCTCTGACTTAATACTGTTCTTCTAATTCAGTCATTAACTGCAGGCATCGGCGACTGTGCCGGAGACTTCACCGGAGAGAGAAATTCAAGGGGTTTCTTGTTTGCAAGCTCATCAAGTATTATACCTGTAAATGGCTCTTCACATGAGCTAGTGTAAGATCCTTGACATCCATCAACTCCAAAACTGACTTTGGTGTTGCCCCTAAACAAATTCAAAATGTAAATTAACCCATCATTGTTCATTCATTTTATGATTTAAGGAAACAAAGTTAGGGATTTTTTGTTATTTGTTTACTTTCATGGCCTCCAAGAAGTTCGACGGCATGGACGAAGCGCGAGTGAAGGGTGCTAGTCCATCGCATCCTAGGTGCTCTCATACTTCGTTTAGCCGGGAGCTTGGGTAAGAACCTTGATCTCATCAAACCGTGTGAGACTTCGTGAGAAGTGGGTCCACTTCCGCCATACTGGTTGTGGTAGTGGTGGTGGTGAGAATACGAGCCGCTAAATCTAGTCCCACCACTACCACAACCTCCAGGTAAACGGTAACCTGATGAAGAGGGACCATTTAGGGCAGGGTTCAAAAAAGGCATGTGACCACCACTAGAACCAAAATAAGGTGAGGTTGAAGCAGAAGAAGATGTAGGATAGAAACACATCTTTGGATCTTTCTCTAAAGAAGAATGGTCCAAATTAGGTAAAAAGGGAAACGAATGGTTGTGATAAACCGGAATCCCTTTTATCGGTCTTAAGCAGTCGGATACATCAAGCAATGAAACTCCTTGGTTCAAGTGATTTAAGTTGTGGGTGTTATTACTATTTGGTTGGTGATTATAAATAGGATGATTATGATTATGATTATGATGAAGAAAAGGGTTTTGTGGGTTGTCTTGAGCAAAATTTCTTGATGGATTTGTAAGGGTGAGGTCAGTTTGCAAACTATTTGATTTAGAAGCAGTCGAATCGATAATACCACTTCGAATCGAAGAAGAAGTATTTGGAAGACTAATGTTGAGAGAGAGATCAGGAAGTGGAGTTGAAGAGGAAGAAGGTGGTGGTGGTGGTTCTATGAAAATCCCTTCCAAGGGCATTTTCTTTCTTTCTTGCTTGCTTTCTATTAGACTAGATAAGATTACACACAACAAAAACCTCTTCTTTTATGTATCTTCCTTTCTCCCACTCTCACACTATCTTCAAGTGGGATATGATTAATTAAGTACCTTTTTTTTTAACACTACTTCTACAATATAATCTTGAAGTGCAATCAAATTGATACCATGAAAATCAACAAAAGGGAAGGTAGAAGAACCAACACAATCACCAACACCGACACTAAACCAAACACAAAAGAAAAAGGTTAATGGTAGAAAGCTAAGAAAGATCTCATTGAATATATAACAATAATAAAAAGGCACAAGAGATAAGAGAGAGAAAAAAAATGGAAAACAAATAAAGTAAAACAAGGAATGCCAGAAAGAGGGTGTGGGAAGGATATAGTTGTGGTGCTCCTTGAGAGTATAATATTAATTTTAAAAGTTTAATATCCATAATTTTAATAATAATATATCTTCGAAAATGACACTAGAGAAAACAAGTTTCCACCTCTCTCTCTCTCAATAGTCAAAATACGCAAACAGAACAAAAACATAATCACACACGAACACAAAAGAATTTTTTACAAACGCTTTTTTGTTCATCAGCAACATGGAAATCATGTACCTTCCGGTTCATGTCAAATTTCCTTTTGTTATTTGTTTATTTATATTTATGTTTCAAATGGAAGATTAATTAAACCAAATTGTACTTTACTATTTTTTTTGGTGACTAGATACTTTACAATATTTGGATAAAATTACATGAACTCTTTAATCATATTATTAGCTAGCTAAGTACAACTCTAGCTATTGTTAATTTTTAAGCTATTTGTTTTTAGGCCATGATGTTTTAAGGAAAACTAGAATCATGAAAGTCCAACTTTTAATTATGATCTTTAAACAATAACAGGAATTAAGATTAAATATGCGACATGATATGATTCTTTCCCCCCCCCCCCCCACACTCTCTACGCTATAACTTGAGGCACCTTTATAATCTCTGACTGTGAGCAAGTACACTAATTCAATTCCATTTTCATGCTACACTCTAAACATATAAACCCTACGGTATATCTATTTAATTTATACATAAGTATTGTACGTAAGATCAACTTTTCATGACACATTGAAATTACATGCCGGAACTTATACTCTTGCTGTCTTGTCATTCTAAAAGTTTCGATCGACATACTTTTATTTTCTTAGTGATTTTCAAATTTTAATGTAAAGATAATGTTAAAAATAAACGTGATATATACCAAAAAAAAAAAAAAAAAAAAAAATCATCTCCATGATTTGGACCTTAATTAAGGTAGCTTACGTAGCTAATTAAACACTAAAGGTATTAAACTAAAAATTAAACACTTGGCCCTAGGTTTTAATCAAATTAATTAAATTAAATGTATATATATGTGTAGCTAGCATGCAGGGTGGGGGGATTGACCAATAAACGAGATTGTATTATATTTGGTTTGTTTTGTAGCAAAATGGTGGGTAGGAAACGTAAAAATAAATCCACATAACAAAACCTTCTAATTCCCTTTCATACTCCCAAATATTCCCCTTCTTCAATTCAATTCTATTATATATTTATCTATCTATCTATCTATCTATCTACACCTTTGTCTGCAGGCATCTTTTCTGGGTTTTATTATGTTTTCCACATGAAGTCCCACATTTCTTGCTAGGGTTTTCAAAACCCTAGGCTAAATCGATGGAATTTGATCTATATTTAATTAAATTATATTCCCATTTCAAGAAACTATTAAACTCTCTTGTATTGGGAACTTACTCTCTCTTTTAATGCTCACTGCAGATTAAGACAACTAGAGTTTCTTGGACCTTGAAGAATTTCTCATGTCATGCATCTTTTTCTTGACTTACATGTTTCAAGATAAATTTTAATTAAATTAAAACATATTTTAAAATGTTTTTCATGTTTGTAACTTGATTGCATAGCTGCATGCCAACTACGGTTCGTTAGCTAAATCTGAAACACAAAGTGTGTTTTAAGTAAACCCATGAATGAATGAAATAATATATTAACATATATGTACACATATACGATGATTTGATAGAGGAAAATGGTTAAATAATTAATGTTTATAATTGCGAACATTCAATTAAATGCATTTTTTATACTGTGCCAACCTACTGGGCGCAATGTTCCGGTAAGCGACACATTTCCACAGACTGATTTCATACGGTGTATTAAATGTCATACCTTTTATTCTAACTTCTCTTGCTACGTATACGTATATAGTAGCATAAGTTTTGATTTTATGTTGAAGAAAAAGGATATGATATTTTGAAATTTATAACAATCACCCCTGCCACATGTTTACTATAGTGTAAGATACAAGATTAAGTCTATTGAACCAATTAATTAAGGTCTGATATTAGCGGTATTAAACAACTATATATTCGGGTGTAATTAGGTGTCGCATTACAAAATGCATAAAGGTATACGAAAGTCAATGTCTACCAATAACATCTCATTTTTACTGGCTAAAGTCTTTTCTAATTGGCTATAATGGATCCTAGCCACTTATTTTTGAACTCAAAATATTAAGTGAGACACTCATTTTGAGACATATGCAATATGTTATTTAGTGTTATTGTATGTATTTTGGTAATTAACGTGACAATTTGTAATGATGACAAATTATTTATATAGATGACACACACCCGTATAAGTACTATAAATTATATACAATAACAAGAAATAATAAGTTTTAAATACAATATATACATTCGAGTAGTTAGCTACACAATAACAAAAAAAATCATACCTTAATTAAATGCATTTTGACACACTTAACCCTAACATATATCGCTAAAACCGTGTGCAAGAAAAAAACATATGCAGTACAAGCCGATTATAGACTAGAAGTACGTACGGTTTAGTTAGATTTGAAATAAAAATGAGAATAAAGATAGGTGTTTTAAGAAATGTAAATGGATTAGTTATATATAAAACAACCTAAGAGGACGTACACATTAAATTAGGTGAAATTATTCTGAAACATACCGATCATTAAAGATGTTGAAGGTCAATGACGTATGTCTGGAAGATTGTACGTAGATCTTGATTTTGTGGTTAACTCAGCTCATTTTTAACGAATTACATTCCCATAATCTGCTTTTAATTATCCAGTTTCAGTTCATGTCACTTAATATGATCTTTGACCAATTTAGAAAAGGGTTTAACTTAATTAGTCGTCGTGTCCTTTTGGGTACAATTGTGTGAAAATTGATGGAGGTGATCTTATTAACGTTTAGCATTTGCGTTTCCCGTAATTCTGGTTAGCATTTAATTAGTAGAAACAGTAATATATGCACTTTTTAGGTGCATGTACCAAATCCAAGATATTTGTAATTTATTTCTCATCAACACGTTTGAATTACAAGGTAGATCGATATAGTTTTTTTTGAAAGACAGTATATTATAAATATATGACTACTAGCAAGGTGCTAGAAGTCAAATTGGTACAAAATGTACATACACCATCAAACACCATTACTACTAATACACCCTATCTCTAGATCCGAAATAGGAGGGCACTAAAAGGGATGAAAAAACCCTGAACAAATCCAGAAAAAAATCTTCGAAAATAAGGGCTGAGCCACCGATTTTCACCTTATATCGTTTTTGATAGTACCCTGTGAGGATCCAGAGATTGTTCATACCAATAAAACACCATTATTAAAGGGTAATACACACAAAAATACACTACTGATGATGACAATTTTAATCTCCAACAGAGCAATCACTTCTTGGTGGCCATCTTCAAATCTTGCTTTGGCATTTTGAATTCAACCCTTTGCTCCCAAGTCAGCTGATACATTTAGCTCTATTCTTGACCCATAAATAGCTTTTTCTTTGAATTTCTTCTCTTAACCAATGCCATGATGGTATATTCCCATTAAAACATGCTTCGTTCCTTGCCTTCCAAAGACACCAGCAGGTTGTCAAAATGATCGCATGGATCACCTTGTTATTTTCCCCGAGCTCCTTGTCCGCATAACAAATAATGTCTCGTACAGAAAAGGCAAAAATAGGTGTAATTTTACACCATGTACTTATGAAACACCACAACAAATTAGCGTATTCACAAGAGATTAATAGATGTTCAATTGATTCTTCAAATTGATTGCATAATAAAACACAGGGATGATGAAACCTGAATCTGCCATCTGATCAAAGCGGCCTTTGTAGGTAACTGGTCCATTTTCGCCCGCCATGCAAAGATATTGACTTTTCTGGGCACCAATTTACTCCAACTAAAGTAAAACTCTTTGGCCCGAGCAAAAGAGTTGACTATATTCCTTCTAGCCGATGCAACCGAAAAGTTACCAAAAGCATCACCCTTCCATGACCATTTACCGTTCTCTAATACTATTAAATGCGGCACCTTACCGTTCTCTAATACTATTAAATGCGGCACCTTCATATTGAATGACCGAAGATCCTTTTCCACTTTACAGATATTTACCCAAGTACTTGCAAAATCTTTCTTGATAGGCACTAATGAATAATTATCCCTGCTCGAGTGGATAGCACGGACAGCTTGTTTCCATACCGAGTTTTACTCTATAGAAATCTCCAAAACCATTTCAGCAGTAAACTAATGTTAAACTGTTTAAGAGAGCCGATCCCAAGACCCCCCCCCCCCCCCCCCCCCCCCCCCCCACCCTCCATCTTTTGGGGCAATCACTCTTGACCACGAAATCCAATTAATTTTAGATTTATTTTCTGTTCCTCCCCATAAGAATTTCCTCCTTATTTTCTCCAGAGTATCGATAACCTTTACAGGAGCTTTGAATAAGGAGAAGTAGTATACAGGTAAGCTATCGAGAACAGATTTAACTAGAATCAATCTACCAGATAAGGAAAATCTATTTGCTTTCCAAGTTGATAATCTACTTTTAAACACATCAATTACATTCGACCAATTCTTACACCGATTCATATTTGCCCCATTTTAAGCCCGAGATCTTCAAAAGGAAATTTACCAACTTTGCACCCAATATGACAAGCAATACCTGTGACACTTTCCTGTTCAACATTAATACCAAAAATATTGCTTTTGACTACGTTCATTTCCTACCCTGATATTAATGAAAAACATCTTATAATTCGAGTGATATTCATTATATTCATATCCGACCATTCCCCTAAAACAATTAAATCATCCGCAAACATAAAATGGTTTATGATAGGGCCTTGATTTGGGAGACGTATACCCCTTAAAATGCCCAAGTTTCTGGCTTTCATAAAGATACAATTAAGGGCTTCCATTGCAATGATAAAGAGAAAGGGGGATAATGAGTCCCCTAGTCGAACACCTCTAAAGCAGTCAAACACTTTTGTTGGAGATCCATTAATTAAAACAGAGGCCGAAGAAGAAGATAAAGTACCTGATATCCACTGTCTCTATTTATGGGGAAAACTCATTTGTTCAAGAATTGAATCTATAAAGCTACAGCTTAGAGAATCAAAAGCTTTGTTAAAATCAATTTTGAACATTATTGCCCTATATTTTGCTTTTTTTGCCAAAGAAATAATTTCGTTAACAACCAACAGTCCATCAAGTATACTTCTTTTTTCCATAAAACCAGTCCGAGTCTTAGATACAAGTGATCCAATGACTTTTTTGAGTCTATTAGTAAAAATTTTTGAGATCAATTTAGGAATTCATCCAACTAGAGAAATAGGCCGAAAGTCATTAAAGCACATTGAATCACATGTTTTAGGAATAATAGTGTAAAAAGAAGAATTACATACCTTACTAACCTATTAGTTATTGTGAAAATCCTCCATCATTATCATAAGGTCTTCCTGGATTAGCCCCCAAAATCTCTTTATAAATGCAAAATTGAAGCCATTTGGGCCGGGTGCTTTAATTTATTACTTCCACACTCCCAAATTGCTTCTTTGATCTCTTCTTTACTAAAAGGGGCTATAATATCCCTAGCCTCATATTCGGAGAGTTTGTTACTGATCGCAAGCTGAATTTTTGGTCGGGACTTCATTAGTTCATGAAATTTGTTGGCAAAAAATGAGACTGCTTTTTCCTTGATTTCCTTTATATCCTCCACCCATTTGTTTTCTATCAAGATACCACTAATGTTATTGCTCATATACCTAGCGTTGACACATCCATGAAAAAATGAAGAGTTTTCGTCTCCTTCAATCGCCCAATTAACTCTTGCTTTCTGCTTAAGGTGTTGCCGTTTAGTATCCACAATTTTCATCAAATCACATTTTGCTTTTACTTTTGCTTTCACCTCGAATTTTGTTAAATTTCTTTGTTCAGCCACCATTTCAACTATTTCCAGAAAACTTTCCAATTCCACCACTTACCTTCCTGCTTCCTGCTTTTCTTCAGCAATTCATTCTTTAAGTGCCATTTTCACATTTGTAAGTTTGGAGTGGAACATATAATCTGGTCTACCATATTTTACTTGTTTGTTGTATGCCTCAATTATCAATTCTTTAAATCCATTTTTTGTCATCCAAAAAGAGAAAAATTTAAACGATTTTGCCCCAAAATCTTTTTTCTCTAACACTTAACAGAATAGGGTGATGATCAGACCATTTTTTTGGCAAGGCCAGAAATCTAGCATACGGCCATTTATCCATGAATGCTGAGCACACTAAGATACGATCAATTTTACTCATTTTTGACCCATTCTCTAATGAGTATGTATATTTGTACCCCCATGTTGTATTCCAATAACTCTGCCTCTTCTATGAAATTATTAAAAATTGTTGCACCAGGATTATTAAACACCAAGTTCTTTTTGTCTGAAGGATACCTGACTTCATTAAAGTCCCTCGGAATTATCCACAAACCTGCACTTGTTCCTGTAAGTTACCCAATAGTTCCCAAATTCTTGCTTTTTCCTTGATTGATTGAGGTGCATATACATTTGCAATGCAGCTCCACCCATGTAACGAGAGACAATTAAAACATTTTGTAGTTTTAACACACTTGTAGATTTGAATTTTGAGCTATCCCACAAACTTAAAATTCCCCTAGATTTACCATGTGCATATACATCAGCAAAATTAAAAGGGCTTTTTCCTCAGATTTTCCTCAAAAACTCATCAGAAAGAAAACTATGGTGAGTTTCTTGTAAACAAAGAAAACCGATTTTATTCGATACAATCAATTGCTTATTGAAAAACCCCGAAAATTTGAACCATATTTTTTTTATACACTTAAAACTTATTACCTATTTTATTTAATACGTTACTTTATTATTATTATTATTATTATTATTATTCCTTTATTTATTTAAGAGAATCAAGAATGGCTGGAGAGCCACTCTTACCCGTCGGGTAATAGAGTACCCGCCGGGTACTATCTAAGTCTAAACCCGACTTCGGTGACACGTTACCCGCCGGGTAGAGGGTTACCCGCCGGGTAACCACTCCCTACAGCAGCCCATCAGACCTGTTAATTTTCTACACATTCTAATTACCTAAGTACGAACTTTAACCTGTCAAATTCCCAAACAGTTAAACCAATGACTATAAAATTTTACGAGCAACTTTCTATCATCATTATAAACACTTCTCTATTAGCACTTTTCTTAAATTCATGTTTATTTGTGATTTGGACCTTTGACTCGATTTTGGTCATTTCCATTGACATATTAAATCCTAAACCACTTATAATCAGGTTATGACCTTTTCACCACTTCTTTATTATCACAATTAGGACTTAGTACAATATTTAAATTTAGCATATCATCAATTTTACCCAACTCAACTTTTTAACCAATTAATAACCCGTTTGGGCACTAAACGACCCGTTTGAGTTTATGACACACTATGTTTCATCATAACAACTTCAAAACTAATCTTTTCATTAATATTCAAAACTTTACAAACATAAAGTCCTTAATCTCACCATATGACCATTATTTCAACAAAATTATCCAAAATACTAATTACTTACACTTCATGTGTGAGATTAAATATATCAAAAGTGTTATCGAGCTTTTACGAAAAGGGGTGTATGATACCAAGCATGATTCAAGAAGATTAAAACTTGTTATCATAGTATAACAAGATCCACCACTAGGTCCCCATTGGCTTCTTGCCCAATTCTTTGTTTCTTTCACTTGTATTACCTATAAAATATAAACTTCACACAATAAGCATTTTTTGCTTAGTAAGTAATGGACACTTAACAATAACTTTACCACTTTAACATATTAAGGATCCTTAATGTCACACCCCACCAAACGGTAATTACAATCAGTACTAATTAAGTGTGCGGAAGCTTTGGTGACGTGGCGGGGCTGCGAACAGTTTTACAACCAAATAGTACATTCATACTCAGAGCATATGGTTATTGCACAACGTAATAAGTTAGGATGCCAAGTTTAATGGTTATTACAAAAGATTTCGACCAGATAAGTCGTAACAGTAGTAGTGTTTAAAACATTAAGTTTCACAATACATATAGATAAAGTAAGATTTCATGGGTATGATTGCAATGTTTGCAGTCATACTGAGGAAATCTCCAAAAACGTCCCAAAATATGTGGCATCCTATTAGTCCAGGGTTGTCCATCCTGAATGCATACGGTTCTTACTTACACAGCTAATTTCCTGTAAAACATAGAGAAATTATCAACAAATATGTTGAGTGAATTTACAAGTTTATATGAGTATGTGGTTTGTTTAACCAAGTTTGTTTGTATTAATGAAATGTTATTCATTTACAAAATATAAGTTTTGTAGGGCTGTTACCCTAAATTATCAAGCTTTATGTGGGATGTTATCCCAAAGTATATTACTGGTTGTCTGCCAGTATAAAATAAGTAACCGGTGTGTTTTCCAGTAAGAAACAGTTGTAGGATTCGTTCTTTCTAAAAAAACATGTGAGAATTTCTTAGACTATGATCCCCTGCAAGGTGAGCTAAACCTTACAAGTTAAAGTAACGCAACCTAACCCTATAACCAAACCACGACCAACACTTATGTTGTTTGCCTGAAGGACATGTAAGTATACGCTCCTATCCGTAGGAGGGTCGTCACGATGATAGGTATATCCGTATACTCAGTGGCTAGAGTCACCTAGCTAATGCTTACAATATGTATGTCATAAGGTCTTTTTATGCATATATTGCAAGTCTGGGTCCGTACTAGGATACGTTGTCTAATTCTCAAAACAGTTTGTGAAAATGTAATTTCATCAATCAACAGTTGTATAAAAGCAATAAAACAATTTATAATTTGATTGCATGTGTTGGCATGCAATTTCTATGTAAACACCTATGTGTTTAAAAGCAGAAAACATTTAAAAATAGGGGCTGTAAACTCACTGTAGTAGATGTGATGTGAATGCTAGCAGGTGTGTGTAGCGTCGCCCAAGGTATGCTGACCTATACGCAATCATTGTATTAACATAAGTACTTTTATTTGTTCATCAAATTATGTTAATGGTTCGTTTATTTGAAGAAATTGTTGATTTCTTAGTTTGTATTGTTCGTTGGTGACGATGTTTTGAAACACAAGTAATGTTTCTCGAGTCACAATCTCGTTAAGTATGCATATACATGTATGTAGTTGTGTGTATATATGTGCGTATCGTTATATTCCCATTGTACATATATATACTTTTTCTATATATATATATATATGTATATAAGTATACTTGTTGTATATTACAAATTTGTACATTTGTTAAACGTATATTCTCAACATACATGTTTTACAATTGTCGTATGTATATATATATATATACATCTATATATATAAGTTTTAAATACATTGTTTACGTATAAGAATAGGCATGTTTTCGTTTGTCAACAAAATTTCAAATTGTAAATATCATATTTTCCATCTATAGTTGACATCAATGGACGTATGTGTATATATAGTTTGTTATATATATATATATATATATATACTAAATAACATTTCTAACGATATGTTAACTCGTCACGTTTTATTTGTCGTATTTATTTCCATTTATAAAATAAATATATGTTATTGTTTCGAAATTCGTCATTTATATATATATATATATATATATATATATATATAGATTTGTCGCTTGTTATTAAGTATATATATATTTATATAATCATAAACGTTCGCCATTATATATATATAACTTAATCATTTGTCGATATATATACAAGTTTGTTAAAAATGACATTTCATATTTGTCGAAATGTTACAAGTTAAACATCCGTTTCAAAATATGTTAAGCCACATTGCGTTTATATTTTAAAGTTTTATCACCCATTGGGCTCAACCCAAGTTGTTCGGCCCATTAACTAGAACACGCGGCCCATTTGTTTTTGGCCCAATAACATTTTAAAACCTTTGGCTCATTTTAATATGTTGGCCCAATATATGTTCGGCCCATTTAATTTTTGTTTCGGCCTAATAGCTTAACCCGATTATATAACTTGTTTGACCCGTTTTATTTAGTAATTAGTTTTGGCCCAGTTTAAATGAACCCAATCCATTTGGCCCAATTAGAAACAAACAGGTCCGACCCATTTACCAACCACCCATCCGGGTCCCTTTGTTTTTGTTTGTTGCAGCCTAAGCCCAAGTATCTACCCCGTTAACAAGTTTGGTCCAATTTTACTAAATCAATCTTCGGCCCATTTATTCCTCCCCCGTCTAGCCCAATGGTCTACAAAGCCCACCCATTCGGGTCTGGGCTAGCCACCCGTTCGGGTTGAGCAACTCACCCGTCCGGGTTGAGAAGCTCACCCGTTCGGGTTGGGGCTCGGCCCAACAAAGTCTGTTTCTGTTTCCGTTTTAGCTCGAATTCACCATAAGTTTTTGTCCAATTTCAGTTTATAGGTTCACACAATGTTTACTCACTACATTACACAAGTTTTTGTCCTTCAATTTCGCATTTTATAACTCATTTACATATATTAAATTTTGCATCTATAGTTTGTTTTCTTAAATTTGTTCTCAAGAACATAATCATCAATTTATCATATTACATACACAATTTAAGTTATAATAACAATATACAACACCAAATTTATGTAAGAGATTGAAGAAGGGAAGTTTTCTCACAACGATAATTATGATGATGATGCCGTGAGATGATGATGATTCGGTGGTGGTGAGGATGATGAGATTATAGTGTTGTTGTTAGTTGATGATGTAAGTTTGAAGATGAGGATGATTATGGTGTTGAGATGATGAAGAAAATGGAACCAAAACCTCTGCTCTTCCTCTCCTTCTTGTTCCAGCCGGTGACCAAGAACAGGTACAGTGTTTCTCCAATTATTTGTGTTTGGTGAGTTCTTGTGTGTGTAAACTGATAAAATGGGAGGGAGAGGGAGGATATATATAAAATGTGAAAACCGTATGGTGAGATCACAGTAGTTGGTCTCACCAATAATGTGGTTTAGGTTAGTATTTTAGTCCGTTAATTTCGGGTACGGGTATAATTAGTGCAATATTAAATTTAATATTTTACATTTTTATTTTGTAGATGTTCTCCAGATACGTTATTTAAAATCAGAATAATATATTTTTATTATTTTTGACCGTTGTACATTTTGTACATTATTAATATTGCGAGTGTTAAATACGTATTTATAACGTAGTATTATTTCCATGTTTGAAATTTTTCCCACATATTATTTTAGTTAAATAATATTTGGAAATAGTTTTGGAAACATTTTGAAGACATTTTTCAGACTCGCGTTTCACTAACTTTTTAAGTAATTACTAAGTAATTATGTACATTACTGATTTTGTAATACTTTTCGTATTATTATTTTGGGCTTTCTAGGCTTATTTCACATAAGTAGTTTTTTTGTTTAAACTTTTGTCAGGAAATTAACGTAAAATGCACATACTTAGGTTAATTGTTACCTAAATTGGAGAGTTGTCACACTTAATCGCTTAAACATGTTAATCACAAAGGATTAACCACTTCGACAAGTGATACCACTGTCATTACTTGGCTAGCATCAAGCTAATGACATAACAACCACTTACTTTAACAATAATCCTATTACTTGGCTTCGATTAAAAGGAACACATGAATCAACTTGAGCACATTGATCACCTAATCATAGAATCACATAGTTCACATAAATCACTTAACTACATAGCAATTTCTTGACTTATAATATAGGTGTTAATTTACTAACACCACTTTACCCTATTAACTTGATTTTCACATTCTTGCTTATTGAACTTTCATTAAAATCACATACTATGGGTGTTTTCTTGACAATAACTTCATCATTTTCATATATAATACTTTTATAACTTACTAACCATCAATACCCATATGTACATGATCAATTTCATATAAACTTCATCAATATAATTTCAAGAATCACTTCAACAACATTTGTAAAACACTTCTTTAACTATTTCATTACTTAATTTGAACTTTACTCAAAATCCCAATTTAGGGTTCATACTAACTACTTCAATTTATCAAATTAAATGAGAAAGAAGATTAGTAATAAGTTAAAATACAAGAAAATCAAAACCCTAGCCTTGATTTTTGAGTTTTCTTCTTCTTCTTGTTCAAATCGTAACACACACACATACTTACTATTTCTTTTATTTTCTGTATACTAGATTAAGGTAGAAGCTATAGGAATAAGTTTTATACTGTATTTTGCAATTAAACCCCTTTTACTAGCACTTAACAGGTCTAGCCCCTCTAACCCACTCTTCTTTATATTCCAAGTCCTATTCTCATAATTATCTTAACATAGTTAGTTCTTTCTAACTTACTTTTAACTTATAATAAATATGAAACATTTTATACAACTTAGAAAACAAATACATATTATATTACTTAAAACTTACAAATTTAGGAGCGTTAAATTGATCCAATTCACTTTTCTAGAATCCATTATCCCCCTTATATTTAAAGATAAGAAATCCATTATTTACCTTTAGTTGCCCCTTCTCCATATTCCTGATGCTGTTCTCGAATCCATTCAGATCAATTCCTACGCATCTTCCGACCTCTAGAGTGTCTCGAACTTCCTTCTCCAATTCCAAATGATTCTGGTGATGTTTATTATTGACATTTGAATGCTCCCCATTATCTTCATTCGTACAAATCTTTACCTTTCGATAATCTGTTCAAGTCTACACTCTCACATCCTGTTGACTCAGATGGTAATATCGTGTTGGACTCCCCTTGCATTCTGATGAGCCGTAACATAAATGGAGAAAAACATCTCATAATTTGATTGTTGATTGCGAAAAGAAAAATATGTTTTAATTGGTTCAAAGTTGATTGAGCCGCAACAAAAGAATAATAGAAACATCTTATAATTCGATGGGTCTCATCTCGATAATTATTCATGTTTTTGCCAAAGTCTTCGAAAATTAAGAGATGACCCCAGTGTTAATCCAAACTGGATTATATATGGATCATTTGAATACATAGAAACGCCACCATCTTTGATCAAAGGACACCAATTTGGATTACCACATTATCGATCGGTCCCGCAACAAATATGTGAGTTAAATTACATAACTCATAGTTAAGGCGAGGTAGTTTTCGCATATGTGGATGAAAAATTGGACTATGAACATTAATTAACTTGGATAATGATGCCAATCTAGTCTAGTTTGTTCATCATGTAGCTCTGTTTTTGTGTGTGTGTGTTATTAATACTTTTATTGACTTACTAGAGTGTATTTTCATTATAATCTACCACGTACCTAAAAGTAGACAACGGATGGCCGCATCAATTATTTTGATTTTATCCTTCATTATATTATAGTTTTTAACCCCTTGAAATTTACTTAAAGTGATGTCGATCCATATGAGTCACCAACCTTTGGCCCCAGTAAATGTTAAGCATACAATGTAGTTACATTATTTAGGAACGGAAATATGTTGTCAAAGTACGTGACAAAATCATCAAATATATATAAGCATAGTCTGACTTAATTTAATTTGCTGCAATATTAATTATGTAGGGGGGTATATATGTTGTTGGAGGGAATTACTATTTTTTGATAACCCAAATATTAATGTTGTTTTTGTATTTGATGAATATATGGTTTAAGGAATTCCATCAACGCGTAACGCGATTCTTAAGCTCTAGAGTTCAAGCCACACAAATGGTCAAAATATGTAAAGTACAAAAATAAAAATAATCTTCAAGTGTATTTAAAAACTTGTTGACTATTCTAAGAAAAAAGAACACGTGCTCAATTACATACTTTGTATTCCATGCGATTTCTTAATTAACTTATTCCTATTTGTTTAGATCACACTTGCCGTAGTGTAACAGATTGTTGAATCTATTACTATTAGCAATGATTATGTAAGAAATGTACAAAGTATTTTGTAACAACACGATAGAGCAAAAGTTTGTAGTTAGAAACGGAATCGACAGCTTAAATATCAAAGCTACTTAAATTGTGTTTCATATTTTACGGACATACATCATTTTTCTACTATAGCAATCTTTACCATTTTGTCAAAAATAGTTTATTAATTCATGAAGACTTTAACTTATAAAAAGTAGAAGCTCAAGTTTCTACCATCTAAATTCATATGAAAAATTCATTTGTCAAACACACCAGGGACGGAGTTAGAATAGGGGTAGCGGGGCCAACTATCTCCACAATATTTTTTTGAAATTACGTAAAAAATAATTATTTATAAGGTATCAATGACATCTTTAAACTTTTACCATCTCAAAGCAATATATAAGCACAAAATAATTATGTTTTTACCCTTCTATATATTTTTACTATATCCGCCGTGAAACACACAAAGTAGTGAACAACTAATCAACTTAATTAGCTTTTGTATGGTTGCTCTGTTTTTCAAATGATTCAAGCTACTTCCAGGATTCAGGTTCTTCATACATGACTACTTAGTTTTTATTTTTGGAGATTAATTGACAAATCGTAACAGGTTTTATTTGTTAGGAATTTGCAGCGGAAACATCCAATTAACAACATCTATTGTTAGCAAAAAACAAACCCAACAAACGCTCGTGTAATTACGTTACACCCACAAACAATAAACGGATAAATAATTGCAAACCTGGCAATCAAAACAAAGCAACAATATAAATAATGAATAATACGAACGATACGGCACAAGGATTTAACGTGGTTATGTCCAATCTCCAACTTGGAGATTAGTTTAGTCCACGGGGCCAAACCAAAGAGTTTTTACTTTTATAATTTACGGCTCAATGATTACATTTACATAAGGGTTAATATTTATAGGGTATCACAAACTTGGGCAACAAGCCAAAACAAAAAAACCCTAGCCCGCATAATTTATCTTCACCTCACGGGCCCAACAATCTCCCACTTGAAAATTAATTAAACCTGAAAATCAGTAATCTTTCATCTCGTCCCTTCAATAATGTCACACGTTCAAACTTCATACCGTCGAAATACCATTCGGGACACGCCGCTCGATCACACAGAGTCAGAAGACTTTCAACACAAAACTACCAGAACACTCACATCATGAAATTGGGAGCACTCTCTCACCACTATCATCATCTTCTTGGCCCACGAAGATTCGTTGAAGCGTGCGAAACTCCAACCACATGATTCTTTCAAGAGACACACATCTCTTCAATTCGTCGATTACAATCACGTATGATCCTACTACCGACATGTCTACGACCACCCGTACAGAAATTTCATCCATCCGATTTTCCTTCCCAGCAATCAGAAAATCGCCGATAGAACTAACACGTAGATTATCACCAATGTTTATCAGTGAGAACGCAGTCACAACCTTGAAACCTACATCACCTACTTTCGCTTTCCCGCTGGTACACTAACCTAAAAACGTACGTACGATTTCTATGAACACATCTTCTCCAACTCAGCTCGCTCCCACTGTACGAATCAAAATAACAACCGCGGCTCTCTGAGAAGACTCTGGTTCATAGCACTCAGTCAGTCACAAATTATTTTGCCATTGGAGAGTAACAACGAAGTCCGAATGCTCTAGTGTTGCCGGAATCCACACACTAAACCTGTAGAAACTCGAGATCCATCAATCGCACAACCGTCTCAAGACTCCCACTAGTTGTCAAACTCCAACTAGCTTCAATACTTCCCTCAGTTCCAAACTCCCTTGGGTTACCGATACTCTCAACAATATCTCGAAAGCTTAACAGGACTTACAAGATTATCTGCCTCTAACCCACTTGAAAATTCCCAATTGATTCCTCTAGAAGATTTGCTCTATCATTAAACCAAACATCAATCGATACCCGAGCCCCATCGAACGCATTCTATCCGACATCTTCAACAACCAATATCTCCAAGTGTAGAACCTCTAACCTGCCTAATCATTCCAAAACATGGAATACATGACCAAAGAAAACATGGTCTCCTGTTTCAACCTGTGAACGATAACCAAACTCTCTTGATAAATCCCACTGTCGATTATCAAACGGATATGGTACCGTTTATTACACATCTACCCAAACTAAGAAACCATCCTCTTGAGCACTATAACAAACCTCACATTTTTGAATAACCCAGTCTGTATCAATGAATTCCCGAGACATCACGTCCCTACACTCGCAACATCAAACCCCTAAGTTTGATAACGTTCACTTATTCTTTTGTACGGGATCGCAAAGAATAAAGATCCCGAATCCAAAAGCTAGGATCCTAAAACCGGCCTCTCGCCGTGTCGTCACGTCACAACCCACTAGAATAAACCCTAACCTGTTTAATCTAGACTAACAACTCACCGAGCATGTAAACTTTGTTTTCCGAGTTCTTCGTGAAAAAAAATGAGTTAGACGATCTTGATAATATGTTGCAATCAAATCCTAAACCGTGTCGTTACAATCGGTCCCCCCGATGGTTCTCTTCTTCCCGATTTAGATCTACTCCGATTACCTGCGCACAATAATCCAAGATATCTATCTCCAAATAACTAAAACCCTAACCATCAAACAAACCTCATCTTGAACATGCTTTCATCCGCCATCGTTCTCAATCGCTCAACCTTGAGCTCTGATACCAGTTGTTAGGAATTTGCAGCGGAAACATCCAACTAACAACACCTATTGTTAGCAAAAAACAAACCTAACAAACGCTCGTGTAATTGCGTTATACCCACAAACAATAAACGGATAAATAATTGCAAACCTAGCAATCAAAATAAAGCAACAAGATAAATAATAAATTATACGAACGATACGATACAAGGATTTAACGTGGTTATGTCCAATCTCCAACTTGGAGATTAGTTTAGTCCACAGGGCCAAACCAGAGAGTTTTTACTTTTATAATTTACGACTCAAGGATTACATTTACATAAGCTGTTGGGAAATGTTATTGTGACAACAGATCTAGCTTGTAATAGTACTAGAGATTATTGTAATCAAGTTTATAAATTAGTTTTGAATTGTAATGAAAATATTGGTTGGTAAACATTTTAGAGTTAAATGTTAAATGCTGAAAAATGTTGATCGTGTTTGACCAATGACCTGCGGGGCGAACCGAGTTGGGTTCGCAGGGCAGGGCTGCGAAGTGAATCGAGTCGATTCGCTGGACCAAGCTGGGCTGCGAACCGAGTCGATCCGCAGAGCCCAGAACCTGCGAACCAAGATGAGTATTTAAATAAATTAGGTTTTAAACCTAATTAACTTTTGCCATTTGATTAATCCGAACGAATTTGTGTTTCCAGAGCTTTCAACATAATCTAAAAGTTAGGTATTGATCGATTAAAATTCTTTATAATCAATACAAGACATATTAGATTATTAATTCACTAATTAATTGTGAAACAAACCGTTTAGAATCCGTAAACTAGTATTAAGGGATTCCGCACCTTAATACCTAAAGATAACCTCGTTATCGATCCTAATACATACGGACTTACAATTGGTATCAGAGCCTACGGCTAGATACGCGTAGGTTCGAGGTTATTCAGGTAATAACGGTTGATTTATGGTTGTTTGTACGTGATTCTTTGCGTAAAAATGATTAAAATCAGTCTCTGGATGTTTTTAGGTTAGTCTACATCCGAAATTTTAGTTTTTGGACGTTTAAAAGCCTAAATTTTTTGTTTTTAGGGTTTTCAGCCGATTCTGCGAACTGAGTTGCGAAGCGAACCGAGTCTGCGAACTGAATTGAGTCGGCGAACTGAGATTCTGCGAACTAAGTATGTCCTGCGAACTGAGTCTGCTTTGCGAACTGAGTTTGACCTGCGAACTGAATTCTCCTCTGCGAACTGAGTTCATCCTGCGAACTGAGTTCTCCTCTGCGAACTGAGTTCATCCTGCGAACTGAGTTCTGATCTGCGAGTTGAGTTTTTGCGAACTGAACTTACTCTTTTTTTTTAATCTCTGGGATTTGCAAAAATGTCTGACATAAGTAAGATGATTGAGATGGAACATGAGGTTGGAAAGTATAATGTTTCACCTAAATTGCTCCGACTTGAAGACTACTATGGATGGAAAGACAGATTTGAATCACATTTTCAGTTCCTTGATTTATCAATATGGATGTGCATCAAGAACGGGTATGCTGCACCTACTGCTAAAGTTGGTAGTAAAACTGTGGCCCTTACCTATACTCGGATGAGTGATGAAAAAAAGAAAGATTATCAAATTGAAAATAAAGCTCACTCTTCAATTAAAATGGGTCTTCCAAAAGAGATCAACCATCAGTTGAAGTCTTTTCATACTGCTAAAGATCTATGGGAAGCCCTAGAGACTAGATGTGATGGAAGTCCTCAGGTTAAGGCAGGTAGGTGTAATCTGTTGAAGAAACAATTCATAGTCTTCAAAGCTATGAAAGGTGAAGATTTTGATGCATATACCATCAGATACTACCATCTGTTAAGTGAGCTAGATGACCACGACATTACCTATTCTAATACGGAGAAGACTGACAAGTTTATTGAGGGTCTTCCTTCGAAATGGGAAATGTATGGAGTTATGCTCAAGGATAACGAAGAGTGTTATGCAGCTATGTCATTGGAGCAGGCTATTGATAAGCTCCGCGGATATGATTTCACAAAGAAATCGAGAGATACTGATTCTGATCAGGTACAGGATCCTGAGCTTTATCATGGAAAATCTACTATCTCTAATAGTTCGTCCAGTTCGACCACTGATTTACTAGTTGGTGATACTGGAGAAACTGGTGAAATGATATCTGAAGACTTATGCTTTATAAGTTCATCTCGAGGTGTAGCAAAAAGCAAAACAACTGGGAAGTCAACTCAAAAGCATCACAAAATGCCCATGAGTGTGAAATCCGCTGAACAACAACTATCAGTTCTTGCTTCATTTGTTGCTTCATACGAAAATTACATCCAGGGTAAGATCAATGATCCAACGACTTTTGATGAGGATTATGATCAGGTAGACCCAGACGACTTAGAAGAAATGGATCTCCAGTGACAACTTGCTATCGTGTCAAGGTATGTTAAAAATTTCTTAAAGCGTACTGGTACAAAGCTGGTGGGAAATAAATTTGGGTTTGATAAGTCCAAAGTGAAATGTTTTAACTGTCAAGGTTATGGACATTTTGCTAGGGAATGTCAAAGACCCAAAACTAAGAAAATAGCAAATCCTCAAAAATCAAGTGCTACTTTGTCTTCTAAAGCTTTGGTTGTTCAACAACTGGATGGTTCTTATGACTGGAGAGCTTTGACTGAAGAAGCTCTTATGGCTGAAATTGAAGATCCAGTTAAGACTGATGAGACACCATCTTACATGCCTACTGTTGGGGATTATCAAATGAAAATTCCTGAATTGAAGATTCTAGCAGCTGAAGATGATGTGTTGGACTTGGGATCAACTGAAGATCCGTGTCCGGAAGACTTTGTGGCACAAATGGCTGAAATCCAAACTGAGAAGAAACGGGTATGTCTTGATGTTCCTACACTTATAGATGTGTGTCAATTAGTGACTAGTTTACAAGCCCAAGTTAATGTATTTGCTGAATCACATAAGGCTTTATCATCTGAACTTGAATTGGCTAAAATTGATGTACATAGGTTAAGTGAAGACAAGCTAGACCTTAAGAAACAGATCAAGTCCTATATTTCAGATAAGACCGTACTTAGAAATACTATAAATGAACAATCTGTGACAATAGATGGTCTTTATTTGAACCTAAAGGACTTAAATCAAGGTGTAGCTAACAAGGACAAAGAATTAGCTGAATCTAAGGTTAAGTTAGTTGAGCTTAATCGTAAGTTTGAAAGTTATAGAACATCGTCTTTAACTATGGACTCTATAATTGACGCTCAACGTAGTGTAAAGGACAAGACTAGCTTAGGCTATAGCGATGTTCCTCCGCTTTTTAATGCTAATTACACTACTACTAATGTTGACCTAGAGATGATTGATGCTACTGCTAATTATGATGTTCAAATACCTAAAGAATCTGAAGTTTCTAAGATACAGAAGGATGTTCTTAAAGAATAATCATCCAATATTGGTAAGATATCAGGTTCCACCAATGTACAATTTGTCTCGGGTGGGATGCTGAATGATGCTAATGTAGATGATAAGGTTATTAAAGAACAAAATGACGCACCTTTATTATCTAAGACTCAGATTGAAAATAAGGCAAAAGACGTTAAGTCACGGAGGCAGATGTCTTGCTTTAAATGCCATCAAAAGGGGCATGTGGCTTCTTGTTATCCCAATAACAGGACTTCAAAGGTGGAACAGGAGAAAGAAGTCTACTGAAAGACTTCAAAGGTGGTTTGAAACAGCGAGTAAACTTCGCTGGTGATAAATGAGGAGTAATTACGAGAAAAGGAAAAGTTTCAAATGGAACTTTGACTCTTGAAGATGTGAATTATGTTGAAGAACTAACTCACAACTTAGTGAGTGTTTCCCAAGTTTGCGATAAAGGTCATCTAGTTCATTTTAATGAAAAGGAAGCCTTAGTCCTGAAGTCGGTTTTGTTATTCCCGAAGATTGGATATTAATGAGGGCACCAAGGAAGAAGGACATTTATGCTATCAACATGGGTGCTCCGGTTACTTCAATGGAGTCTACATGTCTATTATCCAAGGCTTCAGAAGTTGATTCTATTCTATGGCATAGGAGAATGGCACACTTGAACTTTCAGAAAATGAATTACATAACCAAAAATGGTTTAGTTTTGGGTGTGCCACAGAAACCTTTTGAGTTTGAAGACAGGTGTGTTTCTTGCTTGAAAGGAAAACAACATAAGAAAACACAAGTCTAAAACCGAAAACTCAATATCCTTGCCATTTGAATTGCTACATATGGATCTCTTTGACCCAATAAGCAAGAGAAGCATAGGTGGCAAATGGTAGTGTCTGGTTGTTACAGATGATTTCTCTAGATTCTCATGGGTATTCTTTTTGAAATCTAAGGATGAAACTCCAGGAATGCTTATGGAGTTCTTAGATTTAGTAGAGAATATCTATAACACGAGAGTTAAGAGAATTCGTAGTGACAATGGTATAGAGTTCAAAAATTCTACATTGAATGTTTATAGCTTAAGTAAAGGAATTCAACATCAATTCAGTGCACCATATGAGCCACAAAAAAATGGTGTTGCTGAAAGAAAGAATAGAACTCTTATTGAGGCAGCAAGAACCATGCTTGCTGATTCAGGGCGTCCTGTCATCTTTTGGGCAGAAGCGGTGAATACAGCATGTCATGTTCTGAATAGGGTACTAACTGTTAAGAAGCATAACAAGACTTGTTATGAACTTCTGAACAAAAAGAAACCTAATTTGAAGGGATTTGAGCCCTTTGGTGTATCATGCACCCTATTGAAGACTAGAAATCAAACTAAGTTTGGGGAAAAGGCTGACGAAGGATATTTCCTAGGTTACATTCCTAATTCACCAAACAAGAAGGTTTTCAATAAAGTCACTGGACATGTGGAAACTGTCTATAACATTGAAGTTACCAGTCATACTCATGACAAACACAAGGGATTAGATTGGCAATTTGATTATTCAGATTTGTTCAAGTCATTTAAAGTCCTTATAAGTGACTATGTGGTTAATTCGGAAATCCCGGAACATTTATTGTATGGTGACAGGGACACTGACCCTACACATACATCGAATGCTTCTTCATATGGGACGTCTGCAAATAATCCATCTACTAGTGCTTCAAAAGATCCCTCAGTGGAAAAACCTCAAGAGGAAGGCAAATTATCAGAAGTTACTCAAAGGGTATTAGATAATATCTTTACCCCTACAAGGTAATTGAGAGAAAGAATAACTTCTGATGAGATGTACAGTACTGATGAGGATATGCCACCACTGGAAGAGATTGACACCAATTTGGATGATGAGATACTTGTTGAACCAGTAACTGTGACTAGAACAAGTAAGAAATTCCAATGTTAACCAGGAGTCAAGCTAAAGCTAGTACTTCTGAATACACCAGCTTATACGTGTCAATTAAAGAAACTGGGATCACTAATAAATGTCTTTATGCATGCTTTATCTCACAAGTTAAACCTAAAAACGTTCAACTGGCACTAAAGGAAAGTTCGTGGGTGGAAGCTATGCAAGAAGAATTAACTCAGTTTAAAAAGCTGAACGTTTGGGAGTTGGTTGACTTACCTTCTGGTGAATATCCTATTGGAACTAAATGGGTCTTTAAGTGCAAGAGAGACAATAGGGTAATTGTTACTCGCAATAAAGCTCGTTTAGTGGTTCATGATTTCAATCAAGAAGAAGGAATAGATTATAACGAAGTGTTTGCACCAGTTGCTAGGCTTGAAGCAATAAGGGTATTCTTATCATTTGAAACTTACAAAGAAATTAAAGTGTATCAGTTGGATGTTAAGAGTGCCTTTTTGTATGGCAAAGTACAAGAATTGGTGTATGTCTCTTAACCACCAGGGTTTGTTGATCCAGATTATCCAGATAGAGTATATCGGTTGAATAAGGCTCTATATGGATTACATCAAGCACCTAGGGCATGGTATCAGACACTATCAAAGTACCTACTTGAGAATGGATTTACAAGAGGTTCAACTGATAGTACACTTTTCGTTAAATGGAAAAAGAATGACTTTTTGCTTGTTCAAGTATATGTTTATGACATCATCTTTGGGTCTTCTGACAAAAAGATGTGTCAAGAATTTGAGAAAGTAATGCGAAAAAGGTTCAAAATGTCTGCTATGGGAGAGTTTAATTTCTTCTTAGGATTACAAGTTGATCAAAAAGAAAATGGTATGTTCATTCATCAAACAAAGTACACTTATGAACTGTTAGAACGATGTAAGATGGATGAAACACGCATATATCATACTCCTATTCCAAAAAATCATGGACTTGGACCGGATACATCGAGTGACAAAGATGTGGATCCTACTCTTTATAAGGCCATGATTGGGTCACTAATGTATCTTACTGCATCCAGGCCAGATATAATGTTTGCAGTATGTATCTGCGCAAGATATCAAGCCTCTCATAAAGAGTCTCATATGCAAGCAGTTAAACGAATCTTTCGTTACCTCAGAGGGAAACCGAAGCTGGGACTTTGGTATCCGATTGGAGGAGACTTGGATTTTATTGCTTACACTGATTCTGATTATAGAGGATGCAATCAGAATAGAAAGTCCACAACTGGTGGATGTCAGTTTCTAGGAGGAAGATTAGTGTCTTGGCAGTGCAAGAAGCAAACCTCAATAGCCATTTCTATGTGTGAAGCTGAGTATGTTGCTGCAGGCAGCTGCTGCTCTCAAGTGCCGTGGATTCAACAACAAATGAGAGTTATGGATTAAACTTGACCAACACTCCGATGATGATTGACAATGAATCCACCATATCAATAACCAATAATCCTGTAAAGCACAGCAAGACAAATCACATTGATATTCGTCATCATTTCATAAGAGACTGTGTTGAAAAGAAGCTTATTCAGTTAGTCAAGGTTCCATCATTGGACAACTTGGCAGACTTGTACACAAAAGCTTTTGACAGGAATCGTTTTGAGACATTGGTTCAATTGAACGGAATGAGGAATCCTGAATAACTAGTCTTCCAAAGGATATGTAATAGTTAGCTTATGTCTTATATTAAAAAAAAAGGGGGGGGGGCGTATGGCATTCATTTGCTTGTTACCTTGGGGGAATCGCCTCCGATAAAAGAACAACAGTTGTTCTTTTAGAAATTGTTTAAGTTTTTATTTGCAAAAACTTGGGAGATGATAGTACATTAGGAGAATAAACTTAAGAATAATTATCTTAAGTATTAAGTACGACGTGTTATTAGATTCCTATAAGTCACACTAAGATAACTATTTTAACTAGGACTTGACTTATATTTATCTTATTATACACCTATATCCATTGATTATAACTTGTCTTTTACTTAACAAGTGATAAGAATAACTTAAGTCTAGTCAGCTTCATCATACGATGTATTGGTAGGCAGATTATGATAATATTTTAGAGCAGTTAAGAAATGCTAATTTCATGTGTCTTATCTTGTGTGAAACTGCTATACGATGTATGACTTATGTCTTAATTGTTGAATGATAGTACTTCCATGCACCGTTATCTAAAACAAAAACAAAAAGATACAAAGTATCAAAGGATTAAAAGGTGAGTTATATGTTTCTAAAGAGCATTTTTTAGTAACATCTACCTTACATATGAAAGATACAAAGTATCTAGTGTCTAGTGTATGTTACATGCTTCTAAAGGACATTATTTAGTAACTCGTACCTTACAAATAAAAGATACAGTGTTATGTGTTGTACTTGAGTTCTTCAGTATGTTGTATAATGGAAAACACTAGATATTGTTCACATTAACAATAAAAGGTTT
Source organism: Pseudognaphalium luteoalbum (assembly GCA_963422505.1). Taxonomy (NCBI): domain Eukaryota; kingdom Viridiplantae; phylum Streptophyta; class Magnoliopsida; order Asterales; family Asteraceae; genus Pseudognaphalium; species Pseudognaphalium luteoalbum. Next base: position 25,270,054 of record OY730193.1, read on the forward strand.
GCTCAGAAATCTGTGTATAATTTGTTTATGTGGATCATAATATCGGTAATCGTCTTGAACTGTCTATGACAAATGAACATTCACCTTTGTGAATTATAAGTTCTAAAGAAACAATAAGTTATTTTCCGATAATGTGTTATATCGTGTGGATAAAGGTAACTAAGATATAATTTTATAAATATAAGTTTATTGCTGGTTAAAATTGAAATTTTATTGTGCGTATATGAATTTCATGAGGTATGTATATTAACAATCGTCTTAGACTTATTAAAAATCAAATAAGTTTAGCTTATTCTTTCTAATATGATCCCTAAGCAGATAAACTCTTAATCATTTAAGCATAGAATTTATTTTTGATTAGTAAGTATGTTTACATTTTTATTTTGTAAAAGTTTACGTTATTATAATTAAATAAAGTTTTGTTTTAATTTATTTATTGTGTTACCATTTGGAATTAAATTAAACTGCAATTTATTGTTCCGTGTTGAATAAATGTGACACAAAACGCAATGGAAAGTCTAAAATTTTGACTTGTAAAAATAAATTAAAGTTATATTTATATTTAAAGTTAAATTTGCATTTTTGGTCAAACTTGCAAAGTTGACCAGTCAAACTTGCGAAGTGAGCTTGAAGTATAAAAGGAACAAGTCAACGAGTCAAACCCATCTCACTTCCACACCTCTCTGCGAAGCGAACCCAAATACCTTGCGAGGTGAATTTCTGCGACGCGAGGCGAACCGAATTTTTGGTTTGATTTTCGATTTTCGAGGATGAGGAAGGAATTTTCACTCCGTGAATATTATACAACTTTCGATTACGCACCGTTTGAGGTATATCTCATTCCATTTGACGGTGTATTTATCAAGTAATCACTTGTTTTACGTTTTCGAATGTTTCGGTTTAGTTTATCACAGATTTACATTAAATTAGTGATTTAGAAAACCTAAAACTAGTTCCTAATGCTTAATCGATTATTATTGAACATGTTTTAATAGTTCAATTTCTTCAAAACTCGATCGATCATTGATTTTGTTCTAAAGTTTTAAAATTGTCAATTCCGCGAAGCGAAATTCATCTCACTTCGCAACCCGCTTCTGTGAAGCGAGTTCACTTTTGAACTCGGATCGCAGATTTGATCTGCGAGGTGAAACTCATCTCGCAGTCGCTTTCTGCGAAGCGAGATAATGCCTTTGACTCGCATTGACCATGGAGAGGTAAACTTCGACTCGTAATAGCTTCCTACATAGCGAGTTGAGAAGTTTGATCCGTTTTGATTTTCTGCGAAGCGAGGTGAAGCTTAATGTTTTGACCCGCTTTGACTTTGCGATGCGAGGTCAAACTTTGATACTGCGAACTGAAATATTGACTTTAGTCAAAGTTTCAGTTTCCAACTTGAATTTTTAATTTTAGACTCGTGTTTCGATTTGAGAACTTTATGTTTACAAATATATTACGAGTCATGATTATTTAATTAACTTCAGATTAATGTTAGAAGTTAATTATTTGTTATACGTTTATACTTAAGAACTTACGTTTATGAGTTAAAATACGTATAATATATGAACTTTTGGGTTATTTCATATCGAAAGTCTTCCGACTCATAGCGTAGTCGAGCGGCGTGTCCCGATTGTTGTCGGCGGTATGATAACTTAAAATTTTCGCTTATAACTAACGAACGTTATATAATTTTACAACTATAATTGAAAAAGTTAAGTTTTCTTAATCGTTCAATTAAGTTTTGTAAATTAAGTTATTAGTTAATAGTAAACTTAGATGTTTGATGATCATTTGATCATAATACGTTGAAGTTTAAATTAACTAATGTTTGTTAAGTTAAGCTAATTGCCGTTTGTGTAATTTATGACTACAGATATGGCTGCTAGAACTTTTGCGTCTACTCACAATATTCTAGTGAGTTTGGATGTAAATGAGCGCGGTGCTAAGCGCTTTACTGAGATTTTGACTTATTTGGCTAGATCAAGGATCCGATATGCCATTACTGAGTCCCCACCTATATCTCAGAGCATTCTAAACTAGTTTTGGGAGAATATAGAGTACGATGGTGCAGCTAACCCTCCGGTGATTCGGACGAGGGTTAACCAACATCCGGTTGTCTTCACTGCTTATGATATTCGACAGATTTTGCGATTGGGTACTGTCGAGCAGGAAGCTGGTCCATCCGTCTACTCTACGGATTTTATAAAGGGCGCTCTAGGTAGAATGGGATATTCAGGTCCGAAGAGAGGACGCCAGTTTATCAAGGCGTTCGTTCTAGGACAGTGGAGTTCCTGTTCCATATCATTGTTACTATCTTTGGTAGCAAGAAGGGAGGCTACAATGAGCTGAGCCTCGAGCTTTTATTTGATTTACTGTCCATGGTTTATAACAAACCATATAGTTTTTCTTCGTATATATTCAACTCGTTTATCGGACAAATTACGAGAGCTGTCAGATCGAAATTTTTGATTTATCCTCGATTTTGCATGCTTATTATACGACAGTGTATTTCTGATCTACCAGCTTTTGAGCCTGAGTTGAGCGTTGACAGGATTGGCTTGCGAACTTACAACGCTTGTTTTCTCAATTCCTCTAAGCGTCCTGATCATATCAAGCCGGAAGCTTGTGATCTATTTGGGTATATTCTGGATGAGAATTATGTTGCTCCGGCCAACAACGGTTAGATGGATGCAGGAGCTCAACATCAAGCTCAAGCACCACCACAACCTCAACCTGCAGCCGAGCCTCAGGAACTGCTTGAGGATGTTCTGATCCAGGCTGGTCAGCAGGAACAACATGTTGTCCCTGAGCTTGCGGCTCAGGTTGGGCAGGATGTACTGCGACATCAAGATGATGTTACCGACCCAGTACTTCAAGCGATTGAGGATTATCAACCTCAGGTACTTAATTTAGTACTTAAATATAATTATATTGAAACTTAGATGATCGAGATTATTATCTAATCATCAAAGTTTATATATTCTATATCACAGGATGATGCTGGCCCAGAGGTTGCTAGACCTGAGGGCATTTTGAGGCACACTGGACTGGATGTCGGGACATCTGGTAGTTTGGGTAAAGAGGGTGCCCCTGCATTTGATTCTGATGATGAGGAAACTGATGATGATACTGATCCTCGACCCAGGTTTCCTATGGGTATTCCTCCGGGCATGATCAAGAAAGGATCAAGGGTATTCATGGATCCAGTCAACAAGGGCAAGAATAAAGCCTAAAAGAAGGATCCTGATTATCTCTTGATAGATGAGGATTCAGAGGACGATGAGAGTACACCTCTTGTGACATCACGCAGAAAGCGTATACGCTCTGCTACTACCCAATTAACTATTGGGTATTTGTCTCGTCCAGGTAACTTTTTATATTTAGAATTACTTGTAGTATGTTGTATATTCTACTCTAGAGATTGAGATAGATATTTTCTATAACAGTTGCTAGGGAAAGACAGCCTGCTCAGGCTAAACCTAAGAGGCAACGATTGACTTCTTCTGTGTCTGAAACCTCAGAGAAGGTTAGAGATACATATTATGTTAATATTGCTTACTTAATCATGGATTGGGACAGATTAGTCTGTGATATTTACTGATTTAAGTTAATTTTAGGTGCCTGCTACTACTACTCCTACTTCCCGGTTTCTGACTAACAAGGATAGTCGTGTTGCTGCGGGCTTGCTGAGTGATGCATTTGAACAGTTGGTTCAACAACAAGTACGATCTGCATCTACACAACATGTTGTTCCGCCTGCACAGCCACCGGTGAAAGCTTCTGAACGGGTTTCCAATTTGCGTTCAAATTCTTGAAGCTCAACATGTGACCCTTGCAAAAGCTTTTACGACTCAGGGTCAAGCTTATAATGATCTGCTAAAAGCACACAAGATGTTGCTTGGAGATGCTGAGGATAACCAGAGAAAGCTTGATTGTCTTGAGAGATTAGTTCTGAATCTATACAAGGACAAGCCGTCTCAGGGGGAGATTCTGGCATACTATGAGTCATGCAAGGAGGATGAGCTGAGGAAGAAGCAAAAAGATGACAGAGACGATGATCCCAACGCACAGAAAGATAGTGAGTCGGCTGGTCCTTCAGAGACTAGTGAGCAAACTATGATTCAGGGGGAGTCTGAGTCTGTTGGTGCTGGTGCTGGTGCAAGTGAAAGTGGAGCTGGTGAGAAGTAGTTATGTTTTGTATTTGAAACTGATATACTTTTGTAATCTTAGATTGATTGTAACATTATTTATAATCTTTGAAAGATTAATGTTTTGTAAGTATATAAGTTTAGTTAATATAAGATTTAGACTTGTGATTTTACATATATATAACAAGTGAAAATTATATAAGATTGATTATATAAGATTTAGATTTGAGATGTTTTATAACAAGTTAAAATTATATAAGATTAATAATTAGTTGTGATTATACGATTGAGATAAATAAAGAAAATTCTTAGATTGATTCAGGGTAATCAATGAAAGGATTTATATTATATTATCTAATTCGTGTTATTTAAAATGATTACAGAAAAGAATGTTGAAAGTGATTCTGATATTGAGATTATTGATGAAGTCGAAGTAGAAGTTGATTATGATCTAGAGGAAGGTGAATTTGTACCTCCTGAAGATTGGACTTTTATTACTGATGTTGGGTTAGTTGAAGGTGTTGATCTTGATGCTGATATTGATGAACATATCATAAACCCTTTAAGGACTAATGTGATTATTCAGGATGAAGAAGGAAAAAGAGTTTTAGATTTGGATGAATATCTAAATGATTCAACTGATTCTGATTCTGAAGAAAATCTTTCTGATTGTCATAAAGATAATTCGATGTTTAAACCTTTGGAGAAGAAGAAAAAGGTAAAGACTTCGATATCAGAAGTTGATATTACTGGAAAACGTGTACCTAAGAAAGGTATAATTGGATGGTATTATGACGCATGTTTGAAGTTTTTTGCAATCAAAATATATGACGGAGTTCAATATTTTGAAAGAAAGCTTGCAGTCTTCAGTTCTTTACCAAGATTTGAGATTCGAGACTTGGCTAGATTGGAGATGAAAAATCCCAGTAATGATGCTTATGGAAGGTATGTCGAAAAGATAATCAAGACTGAGGGTTGGTCAATGAAATTTGAACGAATTAAGCCAAGAGTTGGTAGGACTATAAAGTTAAAAGAAAGAAGTCAAAGAACAGGAAGACGACCACGTAAAAAGATATATCCAGCAGTTAAATGCGTACAACAGATACCGTTAAAGCTTATGCCTCAGGATATTCTGGGAAATATGAAGAGATGGCATGTAGAAGCTGAAACTGGTGAAGCTATGATTTTTGAAGCTGATGATGAAGTGGAAGATGGTGGGAGAGAACTCTTGAGAGTATATGATCATCGACACTTAGTGAATCTGTCCAAGAGTGATTTGTTGATGTTATACAAGAACAGGATCACTGCTACTGAAGGATGGGGAGATTTAGGAAGAAATTATCAGCTAATGGTTAAAACTTGCATTAAACTGAAGATGTATGCTGGAAGTAAAATTTACAAATAAAGATCAAAGACAACTTGAAGACATAGATGCTAGAGCTATTGTCAAGGGGGAGTCTGTTGGGACATGTTATTGTGACAACAGATCTAGCTTATAATAGTACTAGAGATTATTGTAATCAAGTTTATAAATTAGTTTTGAATTGTAATAAAAATATTGGTTGGTAAACATTTTAGAGTTAAATGTTAAATGCTGAAAAATGTTGACCGTGTTTGACCAATGACCTGCGGTGCGAACCGAGTTGGGTTCGCAGGGCAGGGCTGCGAAGTGAATCAAGTCGATTCACTGGGCCAAGCTGGGCTGCGAACCGAGTCGGTCCGCAGAGCCCAGAACCTGCGAACCGACGAGTATTTAAATAAATTAGGTTTTAAACCTAATTAACTTTTGTCATTTGATTAATCCGAACGAATTTGTGTTTCCAGAGCTTTTAACATAATCTAAAGGTTAGGTATTGATCGATTAACATTCGTTATAATCAATACAAGACATATTAGATTATTAATTCACTAATTAATTGTGAAATAAACCGTTTAGAATCCGTAAACTAGTATTAAGGGATTCCGCACCTTAATACCTAAAGATAACCTCGTTATCGATCCTAATACATACGGACTTACATAAGCGTTAATATTTATAGGGTATCACAAACTTGGGCAACAAGCCAAAACAAAAAAACCTTAGCCCGTATAATTTATCTTCACCTCATGCGCCAAACATTATTTTTTATTTTTTGTTGACTTACATTCATTTAAAATTAAATTAATAATAATAATAATATCACTTAGGTAAAAACAGCGAGAGACAAGGGGGATAAAGATATATGTGTCGATTGTACAAATCAAGTCAATGCATCTATCTATTATTACATTAGTAAATAAATATATGGTTTTGATGAGTATCCTTTTTTTACAAACTAAGTCCTTACCTTTTATGCGTTTGTACTAAAATACCAACCATTTGTTTGTTGACGTACCAATAATACAATTAAAGCACCGGCTAACAATAAAAGTGAGACCATCAATTAGCCATCAAGTACAACTCTATATGTCTTGTTAGGGTTAAAATTCATTGCCAATTGAAAACACCAACCGTTACTTAAACAAAGTAATATGCAATGGAGATGTTATTATAACATTAAAATTTCATAAAAAGAAACAATAGCTAGGTTTATATGCAAATTAACCATTTTATGTTCATTGAATCACATGTTTAAACAAAAAAAACTTACGGTAACCGGTCATGTTATGATTTTCTTCACATGTTATCTCTGAGTAGGCATGATCGGAAGAATCAACGATATGTATGGGGATAACTAGTGACTTAAACGTACTATATGTGAGTTCAATGGATTGTCATATCTCAACATTTTACGTTTTAGTATAAACAATTTTTATATCATGTAATTTATAAAACTTTCAAAAGTTAAAGAAAGAAATGGGCGACCCACCATTTACTGAGAGACAATATAATGCCATATAACACCATATATATATTATGAGATATAATGTCATACATCACATTGTAGTGCATCATTTCATGTGTACGACTTCACATTAGTGTTTATATAATTATATGGTATGTTACATACACGTCGATGTTAAAAATAACATACATAACTATGTGTTTCTATGTTTTAGATACTCTTAGAGTAAAAAAAGAGTAAATAACATTCCCAGTCCATGTGCATGTCTATCATTTCACTTCTATTTATTGAGTTGGAATTTTTACGGGTTCAATCTTTGATCCGAATTTTATTACTTTGCTCTCGGTCCCTTTTCTCTCATGAATAATGACTAAAATACCCTTAAAATTCACAACTTTTTTATCCTTTGAGGGACCAATAGTGAAATAAAAATCATGATGAAATGACATACCTGTAAAAAATTCGACTTAAAGACTAAGAGTGAAATAGATAACATACTCCCTCGAAAAAAAAATCTTATAGTTAATAGAAAAATAAGATAAAAAAACAGAGAAGCAGATGTCAATGTTAGGGTCCGAACATACAATCATTTGATTTTAGAGATCGGTAGAGTTATAGGTACCAATTAGGCAAAAACCAAAACTACATAGCAAGAAACCAAACTATACAATGAACATTTTTCTTGTTTTCTTTCTTTCTTAGTATTTAAGAGCTTATCTAAGCAAACTAACCAAGTCACATGGGTAAGTACCAAAAACATAACACTTGGTCTCTTTCTTGAAGATATTAAAAACTCACCATGAAATGTCTTCTCTCCTTGAGTATTTAATGCTTCTTTCATTCTTTTATGACTTTTACAATCTTCTGTATCTTACCTATGCTTTCTTTCCTTGGAATGGAAACTGCCTTTAAGGAAGTGATAAGACATTTGCTTAGATTAAAAGGTTGATAGCAATAAAAGGACATGCAAGAGTTCAAGAGAATTAAAACTCATTGTGGTGCCATTGTTTTCTATATTGGTGAAACAAAAACCAACTCTATTATCTATATATATATATCATCTCTAAATGTGGGATCTACTACTTATTTGCCATCTTGTAGTACTTCCTTTTATCAGTTTTATTGAATTTAATTAATTAGTACATAACTACTTACTATTGAACAACTTGTATAATTAGCATATAGGTAATTTGATTGTAATTAATGCTCACTAGTTTGGCCACCAATAATGATATAGGTTTAGTTTTCTAAGGTTAGGGATCTACTCCTACTTTCAGAAAAAGATGATGACGACTTTAACTATCTAACAAGTCCATCGGTCCTATAAGAATATACTTTTTATTCATATTTATTATGTGTTAGTTGATGTTTTTTCCAAGTTGAAATCGAAAAATTGTTATGCTTGGACTTATATATTGGCAAACTATGTACTTATGTAGGTTGATTCTTAAAAACAGATATCGACTTATCGTTCAACCGAATTTGATTTTGGCACCGGAAAGTTCAAGACATCCAAATATGGTTGCAATTTTAAGGATATTTGATCAACTAAAATATATGTAAAAAAAATTCTACCATCAAATGCTTGCTAGTTTAATTTAATGGTGGGAGTCATACATCAAAATGTGGACATCGTGAGTTTAGTTTTCATGCCCATTTTCATTTTTATGTTATGTTCACTACAACAAAATTGTCAATTCTTTAGGCTTTTTTCTTCACATTTTTAAAAGGTGTTAACTTATTTACTCAATAATTAGTGTCTACAAAATGTTCACGCTTTAAAGTGTGAGGAAATAGAACTAATAACAATATGCATCACAATGTTGATGCTTCAAGCGTTGAAATATTCAAAATTTGCTACACTTAAAAGTGTGAAAATCATTTTGGGTGACACCCAATTTATTCACGCTTGAGAAGGGTGAACAAATTCAGTGTTACGAAATATTTTTCACACTTTTAGGTGTTACCTTAATTTACTTTTTTCACACGTATATGTGTGAACATTGTGATACATATTGTTATTAGTTCAATTTATTTATACTTAAAAATGTGAACATTTTGTACACACTTATTAGTGTGAAGTACTTAGCAAATAAGTTAACTCTTTTAAAAGTGAGGAAAAAAACGTAAAAAAATTAACATTTTTGTTGTAATGTGTTAACTATGAGATTAGTCACTAAAAGCGTAAGTTGTTTATGCTATAAACATTATAAAGTAGTAACAAGTAATATACGTTATCGCTATTTAATATGCTAATATTTTTGGTAGTGGTTCATATGCATTTTCATTTTAAGTTCTTATTATGGGTTTTTTTCCCACTTTTTTCAACCTTTTAATTTAACAAATTTCACTCCTTGTCTAATACGGAGTATTTGTTTTTGTTTTTTTTCGTATTTCCAACCTTTTCATTTAACTTTTTCACGATTTGTTTATTATTTGTTTTTATTTTTTTTCGCGTCTTCAACATTTTTTCTGTTGTTTTACCTCACGTTATAATATTTAAATACAACTTTATACGAAGTATGTAACACCCACTTTAAGAGTTTAGTGGTAATTGGATGATTTCCTGACTTCAAATTACTATTTAATGTGTTAGGAAATTAATTTGTTATTTTGTTATGTTATTGGGAATAATTAGTCAAAAAGTCAAATGACTAATTGTGACTAGTAAATTATTATTTGTTTTAACTTTATATAGTTGACGGTAAAATAAAATTGTTGAAATCATAAATAGTTTTTAAGTTCCAGACAATAGATTTAGAAGGAGATTAATTTTAATTGGCATACGAGGTCGGTCTATGTGGGAGCTGACCTATTTATGCAACTTTCCCAAACAGGAAAGTTCATTTTTCATTTCTTAGAACTTCAAACTTCAAAACCTAAAACTAAGAACCGTAAACAAAGAAATTGACACACTTTGGAGCTGTGATCTTGATTTGATTCGTTTCATCATCACCATCTTGACATCTTCAACTTGTAAGTATGGTTCTTGATTGATTGATTATTATTTAAGTTTTTGTGTTCGTAGATGAAAATGGGTTAATGATTGTTGTGGAATCTAAGTTGTTATTATATAGTATATAATGTTTGTTGATGATATTTGAAGTTATTTGTGTTATAAAATCGATTATAGCAGTTGGGTTATATGTTTTTGGAGTTTAAGTTCGAGCTAGGAATTTGCAGGAAGTTACAGGGCATCTCGGTTTGGGTAAGATAGCCGATCGGGTACTTTTAGCTAGTCGGCTACTTTTAGCCAATCGGGTACTTTAAGCCAATCGGCTGAAATAGAACAAAATGGTTACAGAATGTTGAGTTGAAGTAAAATCAAAGAATTAGTCTTATAACCGTTCGAGTATAGGTTGATACGTGTTGTTTATATATATATATATATATATATATATATATATATATATATATATATATATATATATATTTAATGAATTGATGTTATAATACATATAATAACTTAAAACATTTGATTTTAAAATGAAGATGAGTGTTTTATAATTGTCATCATTATTATTAAGTGATATGTTTTGAGACAAGTTATATTATTATAAATCGAGTTACTAACTCATTATTTAATTGTATTCTCATATATGAAGAAGGCTCAGTAATATTAGACTTCTGAGTTTGCTGCTGGGGTAATAGTGCGTGAATCTGTAATCCTCAGTGTGATCTAGTTGTAACAAGTTTGCGATGCTTTAGGCTGTAAACAGGGTTGATATGTGTTTATAATGTCTTGCTGTAAACAGGATTGTTATGCTAAGTTGGGCTGTTGATTATTTATTCACACACTTAGCTTTATGCTAACCCCACCACCTCACTTCTTGCAGGTTATGGTTTTGATATAACGGGTTGGGCAAGAAGTTTGATTTGGATGGAATGTTTGACCAGACAGTTACTCTGATATTTTCTCTGGATGAGTCACTACTGTCTTTTGGAATTATATAACACCCAATTTTATATACTATGATTTTAAAATAGTATAACTTTATTTACATAATATATATAATGTAAATTGATAATATATGTTTTGACTTGCGCTTCCAAATTGATGTATTATAAAAAAAAAATTATGATTCCGAAATTAGTGGGTGTTATAAAGTACTACAAAAAAAAATATATGTGATGCACCATAATTATACCTTGAATAAATTGAGTTTGGTATAACAAAGTTATAACTGCAATGTACCATAAAATTAAAATTATGATGTACCATATTTTACAACTATGATGCATCAATATTTATCCACTAATAATGTTTATTGTATATCTAAAAGTTGTAACATCATATCTTAAAACCATAATGCCACCATATATTATAACTATGATACATTATATTTTATAACTATGATGTACCACATTTTAATTTAATAACGATGTTTTATAATATATTTTGAAAGTCGATGCATGATATTTAAACACTCGATGCATCAAATTCAGAGGAAATCGGTGCATCATAATTTAATGCCGTTGAACACAATAATAATTTACTTTTATTGCATCTTGTTTTAGACATTCATCTGTGTCATTATATATAATATCAGGCGCATCACAAATTCGAAAATGATATAAAAATAGAAAAACTATATAGAAAAAAATGTTAAAAATTAATTTTTAATATTCCCAAAACTGATAAAAACTTTCTAAATTTTTTTTTTTAGTTATTTATTTATTAACCTTTTTATAAAAAGTGTTATAGAAGTTTTTACAAGTTAAAAAATGTATCTCTTTAAAAAAATTTAAGTTTTTTTATATAGTAAAAATTTCTAACAAAAATAAAAATAAAAAGAAAAATAGAAAAAAAATGGAGAAATAAAGAAATGGGAGAATTGGATATAAAATGTGGAGAAATGGGAAAGAGAAGGGGAATTGGATAAAAAAGGGAGTTGATAGATAAAACAAATAAATTAATCCATAAACCAAACTGTACAATCGATGAAGCTCACAGTACAAGCATCCTAAAGCATGAGTTTGGTGTATAGAACAAATTTTTTGTTGTATCTATGACCCCTATTAAAAATTAGAAATCAGGAGATACATGTCCACTCCTCATTGAATTCTCTCTTTTCCCTCACTTTTACTCTTCTCCCGGGAACCCCACTCATTCAATATTTGTTCCTTTAATTATAAAAGTACACTGAAATTGTTTTACATCCATATTTCATAACTAAAGAGTGTCATAGATAGGGATTTATGTGTCTATTATTAAGATTGAAAATTTATTATGGGTATAAAAATCAATATTTAGAAATTGAGGGACAAGCGATTATAATATTCCACATTTATAAATCAAATTATTTGAAAGATAAAGCCGGATTCAATTTGAGTATATCATTAACCCTTATAAAGTGTTTAAAGGTTTTCTTTAGAGACTTAGAATATTAAAGATCAAAACTGACGAGATTACCCTTATATAAAATAAGAAGCACATAATTACCCATCCTTAAAATTAGAAAATAACACAATATTTAAAACAATATTTTATATTAAATAATATGTACTGTCTTCCATAAATAAATATATAATTGTAATTTTGAAAATAATCCTATATGTCAACTATTATATTTAAAGTTGTTGGTTCATTTTAGTTGGATGTAACAAATTGTTGTGTATTCAATGTTATTAATAAAAAATTAAGCAATAAAACATGTCTTATTAATACTAACTAGAATTGCAGTAACAAGATCTATATAATACATAAACAATAAAACATACGAATCGAAAATTCACAATTTAATCTGCCGCAGTGCGCGGGCAACCTTCTAGCTTGAGTATAAAACAGGGCAAATGCGTTTTAAAATTCGTCATCCCTGATGCAAATTTCGCTCAATTAAGGATTAACTGATCAACCCCTCAACTTTTGTTGTTTTAGCTTTTTCCTCAACTCATACAATTCCTCACAAAGTTCATCCACGTTGACTAAGCTATAAGTATTAAATCATTTTGGTTATCATTATGATTCAAGTAATAATAAATTCTTTTTATTATAAATTTGAAAAAAATTGGTTTGTTACACGATTCTTCAATCAGTATATACTATTAATTATATATCTTAATCATCACACTTCATGATAAATCTCAATGTGCTAAAGTGTGACATACGAACACACATTAGGTAAAAAGAATTTGTAACTGTATAAAAAGATAAATATTAGATTGAATTGATGCACATTAAATACAAATAATAATATATTTTGTTTATTACTTAGATTAGAATATATACAGTACCATCAATATGGGTCAATTTTTGTCTTAGAAATTGAATATGAACAAAGTTTCTTTTCTGTTTCCTTATTACTTTATCTGTTTATTATATCCTTTTGTGGCTAATAGGTAACCAAGTTGACTTCAACGTTTATGAAATTGACTTACAAAGCTTTGGGATAAAAGCTAGATTCCCGGAAGTCATGTGACACAAAATGTCCTCACGTGACTTTAACTTACGTATATTCCAAATTTTTTTATGTTAGTATTTTAATCACACAATCATGGCAAAATCAATGACAAAGAAGATATACTAGCTCTTTGTTTTATTTATATTTTATTATTATACTATAATAATCATATCGTAAGTCGTCTACTTCCCAAAGCATATATTGGAGAATGAAAGACTCCGAAGATTCTGCCTTATTATTTAATTAGTGGTTTATTTGTTTGAGTGATTTATAAAAATGACAAAATGATATATTCTAAAGTATCGAATATACTGTAATAATATTTTAACGTATGATCCGGATCATTGAAGAGCAACAGAGATTATTGAATTATCAAAACAAAATATGTCAACTATGGTCAAAGGATTTTAATTTTTTAATTTTGAATACGAGCTTGTTCAAGTAAAAATAAGACGTTCAGTAAAATGAATACGAAAGATTAATAAGACATTGCATTATATATAATACAATAACATATGTGGTGATCATCACTCGTGTTATAGATAGTACAAATTAACTGAAACACATCACATATATGTTAACCACTACGTACAATAAATCAAGGCATTTTATATACATATTATTTCTTTTTATTTTTGGATACTGTTGAAATATAAATTGATAAATGGAAACAAAGTACACATAATCAAACAACAATTGTTAAATGAAACCAGTAAACAACTTGTCAGCAACCAAATATAGTCAAACTAATCATACAACTCTTTGTTAGATGATTTTAGACTACTTTTTGAGATTTCTTTCTTCCCATTTTATAATATTTCATTTTTTCCGATCTTTTTGAAAACATAAATATTTTATACATACATTTTTCTCAAACGAGAGTTTAACTAGAGCCTCATGCTTATAAGTTCCTCTCGATACCGATGAACCAATGATCATTTGATGGACAAGGTAGCGACATTCTACTATTGTTACATTCATTTTCGGTCTCAAATCTTTTGAATCGGATGACACTCAAGTTATGATCACTATATATAGAAGTGGCATCTACTTTGATGTATAGCTTTTTTTTATAACAAGAAAGTAAGAAAAAATAGAGTACTTAATAATCCAACTCTGTTTTGAAAGAAAAAGTAATAATAAAAAAAAAATAGCTAGCTACTTGTTAACATGATTAAGTTAAAATTATCTGTCTGGTTCACTATGATTATTCTGTACCAACCATTACTTTCTTCCTTTAAATTAAAGTTCACAAACTGTGGTTGATTGATTTCTCTAATAAAACTAGGAAATTTTTCCATTTAGCAGAACAAAAACGTACATTTCTGTATTTATTTATTTTCCTTCGATCATTCTCAGTTAATTATGAATTAACATAACTTAATAACACGTAAGGACAAATAAGCACACTACAACAGGAAGGAGCTATTGCGACGGAAAAATTCATCACAAATCCGTGGTAATAGGCGTGTTGCGACCGATTTGCGATGAATTTTGGCCGTCGTTAAAACAGCGTTGCAATTGTCATTTGCGACGATGAATTGCTACGGATAATAATATTGCGACAGTTATAAGCCGTGGCAAAGCTGTTAGAATACAAATTTTCAAAACTCATTAAAGTAACCATTTAACGACAGTGTTACCACCGAAATCTGCGACGACTTTTCGAGGCAACTTATTGCCACAGATTGTTCATGCCATTATTTATGACGAATTTGCTACGAGTTTTAAACCCAGGATCAGTCACGGATGCTCCAGAATAATAAAATTCGCATTTTCGACTTTCCTCTTTCCCCTTTTTTTTGTTAATACACGTAGCAAGAATCCATTAATTCAAAATACTACATGAAACTCAAAATTATGAAAATGAATGTACATTACAAATTATTACCCTCTAAAACAAGTAGAAATATCCGAATGATGTTCAACTTATGTGCATAATCTACATTAAAATAGCTAACAAGTAATAAGTGAATAGTCGGCCAATTTTTTAGCTATCTTCAGCTCTTTCTCCTTCTAGTTCAAGATCAAAACCTACTATTTCTGTATACCTTTAGTTGTTCAAGCCCCAACTTCCTTTTATGCATCCATCTTTCGATCCCTAATCAACAATGAATCATCATAATTAAACATCTTACTTGTAACAAAAAACAGTGAGCATAATCTTGCTTCTAAATACTTTCAGGACCAGATAATTTTGCTCAAATTAAATAACGAAAGAAACATGTCAAACAGCTAAAACAAAGTTAGTACATATGCAATCCATGTAGAACTTACTTGAACGTTTAAGGTGAAAAGCTTTGAGAACAAAACCCAAGTAATAGTTACTTCAAAAAGTCTAGCCACCTCCACTAACCTGCACCATTATAAAACCATTTGATCAAAGAACTAAACTTGTGTTATCTCAAATACATTAAAACAATACCAATCTTTGGAAGAAAAAAAGTCGGTAATGTTACTTATTCAATGTTATAACAAAGCTTCACACATGGAACTATGTAAGATTGTTAAATTGCAAATTATAGACTAAGAACGCAAGGATATTGTGCGACCTTGGCAACATCTACAACGAGCTCTTAGGGGTATATCTAAGCAGCTTAAGTACCATTTGCAAATCGAAACTCCTCTTAAATTTAAGATAACAATAAGATATAAGAATCTCCCTGCAAATTTAAACTAGCAAACAAATAGATGTAAATCAATCTTTATTCTTTCATTATATGAAAACTACAAATTAACAATTTAAAAGTTAAATCGAAAATAAGTCTGACTTGAACAAATCCCTAATTGTAAGTCCCTAGTTCTAGGATCGATAACTTCGTTATCTGTAGTATTAAGATGCGGAATTGTTGGTGCATTTCTGTGTGTCAGTCAGTTGGTCAACGTTTGTACTCGTCAATGTTAATTAGTCTTAGTTTGTGAGGTGTTAAAGTTTTTATAATTGAGTTGTAAACGAGAAGTGCAATTTTGTCCAAGTATAGTTTAGCGACACTTGGTCAGTGTCGCTGAATGCGACACTTAGCTAGTGTCACATTAGGGGTTGGGCAACCTATAAATAGGCGTGTTATTTGTAGGTTGGACGTTTTAGAGAGTGAGGCGTGGAGAGAGAGGCAGAGAGAAGAGTTTGTATCTTGTAATCTTTATTATTCAAGCGTGAATATATACAAAGATTATATAGAAATCATGTGTTCGTGATTTAATTATCAATTGTTTGATTTCCGCACTTCCAATTGATTAAACGATCCGATCAGATTCTACGTGTACGGACTTTCAACTGGTATCAGAGCCACAATCTTTGGATTACGTGGTATCGGATCGTAATTTATTCGTTTTTCGATCGATTAATGAAGTTTTTGGAGTTTGATCTTGTTGTTCGGGTGTAATTGGTTGAAGATTTGTGTTTTTGAACGAGTTTTTAGTGCTAGTTCGTCATTTGTTCTTCAAAATTCGTTAGGGTTTCAAAAAAATTTGATTTTAGGGTTTTTTTGGGTGCTGCTGTGCGTTTTTGTGTCACTTCCGAACTTCCTGCGTCACTTGGTGCGTCACTTACCAAGTGTCTCAGCAAGTGTCTCATACACTATTCAGCGTCACTTCATACCGTCACTTCATACCGTCACTTCCATGCGTCACTTCCATGCGTCACTTAGCAAGTGTCTCACCTAGTGTCATAAAAAAAAATTATTTCGTGGGAAAATTGTCGCCTCTCCAAATTTTTGTTTTGAGCTTAAAATAACTTAAATTTACTATCGGAAAAGTTCCGATATACTCGGATATTTTCTGAAATTTTCGAATTCATTTTTGGAGGTAAAATTCGAAAATGGCTTTTGGTAACAAAATGCCTCCTTCTACATCTTTGTTCTATAGTGATTTTGCTAATTGGAAGATTAAGTTATGCAATTTCATTGAACACAATGTTGGGAAATAAGATTTCTACTGTTACTACTGTTGATTACAGAATGCACAAGGCATTAACACTGTTAGTGTTAATGTTACTACTGGTATTAACACTGTTAGTGTTAAGGACTACCACTGTCTTCACAAGTTACAACTGTTAGTTCAAGGCTTCAAAGATTATCACTGTTAGTGATGGTTACCACTGTTATCAGAAGATTACAACTGTTATTGAAGATTGAAGTGAAGACAAGAGTTTCAACTGTTAGTAATTGTTTCAACTGTTAGAGTGCTATTACTGTTAGTTTGTTTACAACAGTTAACACTGTTTAGGCTAGTTACCACTGTTGGTATATTAGTCTAGTAAATTGTACAAGTGTTAACACGATTATAGGAATTACCACTGTTTGTATAGTTGTGGTAGTTAACACTGTTTATGTATAGAATAGGCGGAAAAGTAAAGTTTGAATAATTATGGAATGTAACTGTTTCCATGATTATAGGAGATTGTTTAGCAGGACTCTATGAGATATAAATAGAGATCCTAAACCTAGATTAGGTTAAGTAGTTTTTTCGCAGCTTCAAGGTTTTGTAACCCTAATACAATTCCGTGTATTTGTCTTATATCTTAATAAGATTGGAGCTTTCTATTATTCTGTCTTGATATATTGTTATTGATCTTCATTTTATTACTAAGTGTTATTCCGCAAACTTCTTAGTAATCATTCAAAACTGCGTTTATCTAATAGTTTATTAGATAGATCTTGGTTCAACAAGTGGTATCAGAGCAGGTTTAGTTTTGAATTCAGGAAGATCAATTTTCACTGTTTTATTGATCATTTTTATAATCAACAAATCAAAGCAATGGCAGAAGGTAGTGAAGGAATTGAGGTCACTAAGATCCCAATGCTTAGACCTGATGAGTTTGATCTGTGGAAAAACAGAATCAGACAATATATGCTTCTCACAGATTATCAGATGTGGGAAGTAGTGGTTAATGGTCCTCCAGTGACACTTAACAGTGATGGTGTTCCACAGGCAAGATCACCACCAACTTCTGAGGCAGAAAGGAAGATCAGATCAATAGAGTACAAAGCTCTAAGTACTCTATTACTAGCTATACCAAATGAATATCAGAGGCGGTTTGAGGCATGTCAAGATGCTAAAGTGTTAATGGAAGCAATTGAAAAAAGGTTTGGTGGTAATGATAACACCAAAAAGAATAAAAGATCTCTACTTAAGCAACAGTATGAGAATTTTAATTCTACAAGGTCAGAAACGTTGACCCAAACCTTTGATAGGTTTTCTAAACTGGTTGGAGATCTGGAAAATCATCAAGTGAGGATAGATAGAGATGATTTAAACAGGAAGTTTTTGAGGTCCTTGGGTGATGAATGGACCATGTATACTGTTGGGTTAAGACAAAGTGCAGATCTGGAATCAAAAGAGCTAGAAGACATATATAATGATCTGAGAAACTTTGAAGCTGAAGTGGAGAACAAGAACATTGGATCAGGAAGTAACAACAACAATTCTGCATTTATGTCAATGGCAGGAACAAAAGCAGAATCAAGTCAGAAAGGTTTTTCTTATGGGTCTGGTGGAGTTGGATCATCATCAAATTATTCTAATGATCAAATCTTAGAATCTTTCTTTGCTAGGGAATGCAGAAGCCCAAAGGTTGATCAGAATGAGAGAGGAAATGGACAGAGAAGTGGAGGAAATGTGGGCCAAAAGAAGAATGTGCCAATCCAAGATACTTCATCAAATGCACTGGTATCTGTTGATGGATGTGGATGGGATTGGAGTGATCAGGAAGATCATGCAATGAAGAATCAATGCTTCATGGCAACAACTGAATCAGATAAGCAATCTGAGGTTCCTTATGAGGTACAAATAAAATTGTGCTCAACTGTGTGTAAACAAACTGTGAAACATTATAGGGATCATAACCAGAAAGTGTGTGATGAGTTAAAACAATGTGAAATCAAAAGTAGACACACAATCTCTGTAATAGAAAATCTTGAAAAACAGATTCAGGCATTTGAAGAAAATGCAACACAGTTTAAGTATGACATTGAGTATGCTAGGTGGGAGAGAGATACTCTTAAGGATAAGGTAGAAGTATTAACTAAGAAACTTGCTGAGGTCACATGTGAAAGAGATAGCATAAGACTTAATGTAAGTAATTTAGAAAATGCATCTAAGAGTGTCCATAAACTTATCAATTCACAGATTCATGATAAACTTAAGACTGGGTTAGGATACAGTAATATACCTCCTCCTTATAACAACAACTACTTTCCTTCAAAAACTGAAATTGATTTAAATTTACTTAAAGAAGGATTGAATGATGATGTTAAAAAGATTGACCCGGTTAACAGTTTAAAAGAAGATGTGAACATTGATGGAGTTGAAATTCATGAGTGGAGTGAGGAAGATGATGAAGAGTGTGTTACATCTGAATGTGAGGGTAATGTAATGAATAAATCTGTTACAACACCTAGTGAGTGCAGCAATCAAGTTACTGGTCTAGCTTCAGATCTTAAGGATAAAAAGCTAGAAGAGGGTAAAAGAATGTTCATTGAAAAGGATAAACATAAGATAGAAAATGTAAGAGCCACACCTAACACTCCTAGGAATGTTCAAAGGAAGATTAGAAATGCAGTGAAATCATCTGTTTCTGTGAATCATGTATCTGCATTGAATAAATGTGATCATTGCAAATGTAAGGATAACTCTTCTACTTCACAAAATTTTCAAAAACATATTCCCAGAGGTAATCAAAGAAATTGGAATCAAATGGTAACTCAAAAACTGGGAAATAATGTAACAGTGATAAGAGAAAAGTTATGTCTTATATGTGGCAGAAATAATCATCTTCAACATGACTGTTATCATAATCCAAAATCTGTTCAACAGAAGGTGATACAGCCATGGACAGCAGCTAATATGATTAACAAACAAAATTTTAAATCTAAAGTTAATCATAAAACTGCTGCAAGAAAGATGAACAATAAGGCAAATCAAGCTAAGGTTACTGCAAAGGTTTCCACTGCAGGAACAAAAGTTACAGATTTAGCCAACAATAAAAAGGCTAAAACAGTGGAAAAAGAGTATAATGTAAACAGTGGTAAATCTTTTAAAACTGTTAGAACAGTTAATTCAACTGTTACCACTGGTAGAGTAAATAACACTGTGAGGAATACTAACAGTGTTAATTATTGTACCACTGCTAGACATAATAACAGTTATAACAGGTTTAACACTGTTAGGCATTATAACTATGGTTATTCAGTTAACACTGTTAGACCAAAACCCACTGCTAGGTCTAAAATTAGTTGGATTTGGACACCTATTCAGAATAATTTACCCAGAGGTCCAAAATCCAACAATGTATCAAAATCAATGATCTTCAAGAAAGTTGATTACTTTGATACATATGGGAAACCCAAAGCCAAATTGGTTTGGGTTCCCAAGAGAAATTAATTTTTCTCTGTGTTTGTTTGTGTGCAGGGCAAGCCAAGAAGTTTATGGCATATTGATAGTGGCTGCTCAAGGCACATGACTGGAGATAAGGATAAGCTACAGAACTTTAAATCATTTGATGGTGGATATGTAGCATTTGGAAGCAATCCCAAAGGAGGAAAGATCACAGGCAAAGGAACTGTTCAAAGTGCCAAGTTAAGCTTTGAAAATGTTTACTATGTGGAACAGTTGAGGTACAATTTGCTAAGTGTGAGTCAAATCACAGATAAAAAGAATCATGTTCATTTTACTGACACTGAATGTCTTATTCTGTCAAAGGAATTCAAAATTCCAGAAAGTATGATTTTAATGAGAATTCCTAGGCAGGATAATGTCTATAAGTGTGACTTAGCAAACATGGCACCTCAACCTGATTTAAACTGCCTGATTTCTAAAGCAAATTTAAATGAGTCTAATTTGTGGCATAGAAGGATGTGTCACATGAATTACAAAACCATTAATAAACTTGTCAAAAACAAGCTTGTTAGGGGTTTACCTGAGAAGGTCTATTCATGTGATGATCATTGTGTTTCTTGTCTAAAGGGGAAGCAACACAAAACTTCTTTTAAGTCCAAAACAGTGAATTCAAACTGTACTCCTTTATACTTATTGCATATGGACTTATTTGGACCAACAAGTATAAGTAGTATCGGAAACAGATCTTATTGCCTTGTTGTAATTGATGATTTTACCAGATTTACATGGGTTTTCTTTCTTAGAACAAAAGATGAGACAGGTGAAATACTTAGATCATTTATAACTAAGATAGAGAACCAATTAGATAAAAAGGTTAAAATCATCAGGAGTGGTAATGGAACAGAATTTAAAAATTATGAGATGGATAAATTTTGTGATGAAAAAGGCATTAAGAGAGAGTTTAGTGCACCTAGAACTCCTCAACAGAATGGAGTTGCTGAAAGAAGGAATAGGACACTAATTGAGGCTGCAAGAACCATGCTAGCTGATGCAAAACTACCTATGTCTTTTTGGGCAGAAGCAGTTAGCACAACTTATTATGTTCAGAATAGGGTAACTGTAGTTAAGCCTTATTTCAAAACCCCATATGAGCTGTTGTTTAAGAACAAACCACTGGTTAGTTTCTTAAAATCTTTTGGATGTCCTTGTACTATTTTGAATACCAAAGATCACCTAGGAAAGTTTGAAAGCAAAGCAGATGAGGGTGTATTTGTAGGATATTCTATTCAGAGTAAAGCATATAGGGTTTTCAATCAAAGGACCAGAGTCATTGAAGAATCAATGAATGTCACTTTTAATGAGAATATCATTAATCCTGATGGAATAGGTCCTAAGTCTTTGTTTGATATTGATGCTCTTAACACTGCTTTTAGATATACAACTGTCAATTCTAGTACAGGTACATGCACAGGTACCACATCAAGTATAGCAGATAGAACTTGTGAGGATACATCAGAAATGTCCTCAGAAAAGAATAAAGAGTCTTTGGAGTACATTATCTTTCCAATCTGGACTCCTGATCCTCCAGAGATATTTTCTTCTGATCTGCCACAGTCATCACAGCATATGGAGACAGAAGAACCAACAGAAACATCATCTCAGATTATGGAGGATTCAGAACAAATTGAAACACCATCCAATGAAAGTTCTGAGCAGAATGGTAATTTTACCAATTTGGAGGAAATCATTCCAGAGACATCAACATCTAACTTTCATGTGAACAAAGATCATCCTCTGGAACAGGTGATTGGGAATGTTAATTCTGGTGTACAAACTAGACAGCAAACTACTGTCACTGAAGAAGAAATACATACATCTCTATATGTGTGTTTTCTATCTCAAGTAGAACCTAAAAAGGTAGTAGAAGCTCTTAAACACCCTAGTTGGATTGAGGCAATGCAAGAGGAGTTGCTACAGTTCAAGATTCAGAATGTGTGGACACTAGTTGATCTGCCAAAGGGAAAAAGGGCAATTGGCACCAAATGGATCTTCAAGAACAAGAAGGATGAAAGAGGGATTGTAATCAAGAACAAGGCAAGGTTGGTGGCACAAGGTTATACACAGGAAGAAGGGATCGATTATGATGATGTCTTTGCTCCTGTTGCAAGGATAGAAGCCATTAGACTATTCCTAGCCTATGCTACATATAAAGGTTTCACAGTCTATCAAATGGATGTTAAGAGTGCTTTTCTGTATGGCATGATTGATGATGAGGTGTATGTGTGTCAACCACCTAGATTTGAAGATCCTAGATATCCAGATAGAGTTTGCAGATTGGATAAGGCATTATATGGTCTGCATCAAGCCCCCAGGGCTTGGTATGAGACTCTATCTGTGTATCTATTAGAGAATGGGTTCAAAAGAGGCACTATTGATAAGACTCTGTTCACCAAAAGGGATCAAAGTGATATTTTGCTTGTGCAAGTCTATGTTGATGACATCATTTTTGGTTCTACAAATGATGTATGTGCAAGGAGTTTGAAAAATTAATGCATCAAAAGTTCCAGATGAGTTCAATGGGGGAACTCACTTTCTTTTTGGGACTTCAAGTCAAGCAGAGTTCAGATGGTACTTTCATAAATCAGAGTAAATATGTAAAAGACATACTTACTAAATTTGGATATTCTGAATCAAAAGTGGCTAGTACACCAATGGAGACACACAAGCCACTATCTGCAGACCCTGAGGGGGAGGAAGTTGATGTACATCTGTATAGATCAATGATTGGATCATTGATGTACTTAACTTCTTCCAGGCCAGATATCATGTTTGCTGTTTGTATCTGTGCCAGATTTCAAACCTGTCCAAAACAATCACATCTGTATGCTGTCAAGAGAATCTTTAGATACTTAAAAGGACAATCTGATCTAGGTCTTTGGTATCCAAAAGATTCCCCTTTTGACTTAAAAGCATATTCAGATAGTGATTATGGGGGAGCTAGCATGGACAGGAAGTCCACATCAGGAGGATGTCAATTTCTAGGTGATAGGTTAATCTCATGGCAATGCAAGAAACAGACAACTGTATCAACATCTACTGCTGAAGCCGAGTATGTATCTACTGCAAATTGCTGTGCTCAGGTCTTATGGATTCAGAATCAAATGCTTGATTATGGTTTAACTTTCTTAAACACTCCTATTTTTATTGACAATACTTCTGCTATCAGCATCATCAATAATCCTGTTAAACATTCTAAAACTAAGCATATAGAGATTAGGTATCATTTTATCAGAGACTGTAATGAATAATGACTTATTCAGATTATAAAAGTCCATACTGACAATCAATTTGCAGATCTGTTCACCAAAGCCTTTGATGTGGGAAGATTTACATTTCTGATTACAAGTATTGGTCTGATTAAATCTCCTTAAATTGTTTCTTCATAAAAAAAAAAAAAAAAAATTTGTAAAACATCTCTATAATGCTTAAGGATTAGATGCTGATAGATGTAATTGATACTAACAGTGATAATAGTCTTACTTACAACTGCTTTGCTTTACCAATTATCACTGTTATTATTCAATTACCACTGTATATCTATTGTTTTATTTTCACTGTTAGTTCTACTGTTATCATTGTTTGTGTTGAACTAACTCTTTGTAGGTTATCACTGTCAGAAAAGCAATTATAACTGTTAGTGTAAACAGTTTCCACTGTTTTCACTATTCAGTTATAACTGTTAGTGTAAACAGTTTCCACTGTTTCCACTGTGTCCACTGTTAGTGTAAATCTTAACACTGTTAGTATAATCAGTTACCACTCTTTATACTATCAAGTTGAAATTTCACTATCAGTGTTTATCTTTCTGTCCTATTTACAGGTACAAAAAAAAAAAAAAAAAATTATTACTGTTAGTAATACTAATGCAGTCACTAGTGTTGAGTTATAATTCCTTTGGTCAGGGGTTATTTCCATCCACTAGTTGTAACACTGTTAGTATTATTAACACATGTATAATACTGTTAGTTCCTTTTGTTTCCACTGCTTTAAGACAGTTTCCACTGTTTTAAAATGGTTTCCACTGTTACTGTTAAAATTGGGATTTTTATTTCAAAATTAGGTCATTGAAACTAACAGTATAAATACTCCCAACACTTGTACATATTCTCTTACGCTCTCATAAACACTGCTTTCATATAACCATATAATCACTGCTATCTCATATCATATACTAATTCTTCATGGCTTCTTCTTCATCAACCACACCTCAACTTGCACTAGGTAAGGATCATAACATGATCGCTTATCTGGTAAAATCCTCCATTGCCAATGATTACGTGGAAATCATTGATTTTCTGCGTAACTCTTCCATACATCATGCTCTTACAGTAGCACCCAGAATTTCCCATGATCATATCAATGAATTCTGGGTTAATGCTCAAATTGAGGAAGAAGCAGGTGGTCCAAAGATTACTTCCACAGTGGCAGGACACCAAGTTATGATTTCTGAGGCAACCATTCGTTCTTCTCTTCATCTTCAGGATGAAGAAGGTATAACTTCAATTTCTGATGAAGATTTATACTTTAATTTACAACGAATGGGATATGAAGGGAACTTGGGTGGGTATGTTTTTCAGAAAACTATGTTTTCTTACCAATGGCGATTTCTAATCCATACATTACTGCACTGTTTATCATCAAAACGCTCATCCTTTGAACAATTTAGCAGTAATGTAGCATATGCATTGGTATGTTTAGCAACTGGCCAAAACTTTAATTTTTCAAAATTTATTTTTGCTGGTATGCTAAGAAACATAAACCAACCTAAAATTAAATTTTTAATGTATCCAAGGTTTGTGCAATGCTTTTTAAATGAACAAATATCTGATTTGCCAGCCTTGGATAAGATAATAGGTATCTCTTCTTTTAAACCAAAAGTATTTTCAAATATGAAGAGAGATACCTCTATCAAAGGCATTGTGTTTTCTGGGAGGGTAACAGCATTGTTTCCAACAATGCTTCCTGCACCCTCCACCACAGCATCTGTACCACCAACAGAAGCTGAACCAGTTGTTGAAAGAATGGAACAACCCATTCCTTCTTATACCACAACATCTGGGGGTAATAATGAACTACAAGGGAACAGATTCACTACAACCTACACCAGAAAAGCCAAAAGGCTACACACTAGGTGACTGAGGATCATGCTGCTCAGTCATCTCAGTCCAATGACAGGGGTCATGAACAGCATGTGGTCCATAAGGAGAGGGGTGACCATTCTGTAAGGGCTACTTCTACTGCTTCTAGCCCACTGGCAGAGCAGGACAGAAGTAACATCAATAAGACCCAAGCAGAGGCAACACCAAAACATGATTCTATTCCAGTAGATGATTTTGGTGGTCCCAGTACCAATAACCAAGGGGAATCTGCTGATCACACTAGGTATGATACAGGTTTTGATACACATGTCAATGATTCACCTAGGAAGTCACATTCTGATGGTGATGAGGCTAGAACTAACCTGGAATTGACAAGAATGATAGACTATGTGTGGGAGAAATTTAGGTTGGAAAGGAGAAACAACAAAAAGAAGGATGAACAGATTGCAAATCTAAAGCAGAGGGTTGCTCAACTGGAGTATATTGTTGTTAAGGTTTTGAAAGAAGGGAAGCAATATGTTATAGCTGAAGGTGAGTCTGCAGAGACTGCTTTCAAAAAGGGAGAGAAGTTTTGGACCAATAAAGGCGATGATTGTCATCATGATAAGAATGGTGTTGATGGATCAAGTTCTGAAAAAGTTGAGCAGGAAATAGAGATGGAACCACCAACTACTAATGATCTTGAGATTGTTAAAGAAAAAGCTGATGATAAAGAGCAAGAGAAAGAGACAACTCCAAAGGCTAAAAGGCAGAAATCCATACCAGTGGTGTCTCTTAAAGCAAAGAAACTCAAATCAGCAACCTTACCACCTGTTCAGATTAGAGAACCATCTGCACCTGCTACTGCACAGAATATGCCCAAGATTGATCCTAAGGATAAGGGTAAGGGTGTCTTGGAGGAAGAGCCCAAAGTGAAAAAGCAGAAAACCATGCCTCCAGAAGCTACAATGAATGATGATGAATATGCACAGAGGTTATTTGCTAAGATTAATGCAGATGTGCTAGCAGATGAATTGATTGATGTTGAGGTGGAACCTGGTAAATATGTGAAAATGACTAAGGCTCAGGTTGAGGAGTGGGATGAAGCACAGCTGAGAGAGCAAAAACATGATGATATTGAATATCTGATTGAACAGATTAAGAAAAAGAAGGCAGCAGAAATGAAAAAGACTAGAGCTGCCAAAGCTGCTGCTAAAAGGAATAAACCATTGACAAAGGCTCAACAGAAAAGAAATCTGATTTTGAAGTTAAGAGGTGGCAACATTTCAACTGCAAGACTAAATGCCATGTCTCTTGAGAGTCTACAAAGAATCTGGGATAGGGATACATTTCTAAATCCTGAGGCTGCTAAGAGAGCAGAAGAAGCTAAGAAAGCTAAGGATAAAGCAGAAAGGGAAAAGAAAAAGAAAGAAAAATTAGATAAACAGATTGAAGATGAAAAGGAATGGGAAAGGATGAGTACTGAGCTTAAACAGAAGAGGAGACAGGAACTTGCATCAATCCCAGATTTTCCTAAGAATAAGTTGAATTTGGATGATTTGATTGTGGTGCAACCTCTACAGGTACATCTTCCACCTGATAACTCTCCTGGAATCATAGATTGGTCTGTTGAAAAATTTTCGTTTCCAATTAAGTGTGAGAAAATTAGACTTGAAAGAGCATATTCTTCTGTCTCATTTTGGAGATCATTTAAAGAGTTGATCAGGGTGCTTGTTAGAGAAGACTTGAACAGAATGTATGAGATTGGATCTGAGAAAGGACTGAGCACCAAGAAGTTTGATAGTGTTTATGAATTGGGTGTTTGGTCTGGGATTTCAATGATGTATGAACCAGAAAGATTTCAGTTTGAGTTCAATACTTTCAGAAATGTAAAGCAGTGGATCTATCTCAGCAATCCTAGTGTTCATCAGGTTATTTTTGATGATGCTACTATTATTTGGATGCTAACTGACAGAGAATATGATATGAGTTTGAGTTTGTTAAGAAGCTTAAGGCATGCTAAATTATCTGTCTCATTCAACAATGATTTGCCAGAGGATTTGGTATATATGATCTTGAATCAGATTCATAAGAAAGAAGAGTATGAGAGAAGACACAGAGATCAAAGATAGTTATTCTGAAAGAGTATTGGAAAGAGGTCAACTTGAAAAATCAAGAGAAACTTAATTCTGTTGGGGACAGATTAAGTTTAGGGGGAGATTGTTGGGAAATAAGATTTCTACTGTTACTACTGTTGATTACAGAATGCACAAGGCATTAACACTGTTAGTGTTAATGTTACTACTGGTATTAACACTGTTAGTGTTAAGGACTACCACTGTCTTCACAAGTTACAACTGTTAGTTCAAGGCTTCAAAGATTATCACTGTTAGTGATGGTTACCACTGTTATCAGAAGATTACAACTGTTATTGAAGATTGAAGTGAAGACAAGAGTTTCAACTGTTAGTAATTGTTTCAACTGTTAGAGTGTTATTACTGTTAGCTTGTTTACAACAGTTAACACTGTTTAGGCTAGTTACCACTGTTGGTATATTAGTCTAGTAAATTGTACAAGTGTTAACACTATTATAGGAATTACCACTGTTTGTATAGTTGTGGTAGTTAACACTGTTTATGTATAGAATAGGCGGAAAAGTAAAGTTTGAATAATTATGGAATGTAACTGTTTCCATGATTATAGGAGATTGTTTAGCAGGACTCTATGAGATATAAATAGAGATCCTAAACCTAGATTAGGTTAAGTAGTTTTTTCGCATCTTCAAGGTTTTGTAACCCTGATACAATTCTGTGTATTCGTCTTATATCTTAATAAGATTGGAGCTTTCTATTATTCTGTCTTGATATATTGTTATTGATCTTCATTTTATTACTAAGTGTTATTCCGCAAACTTCTTAGTAATCATTCAAAACTGCGTTTATCTAATAGTTTATTAGATAGATCTTGGTTCAACACACAAAGATCCAAAGTTGTGGAACTGGTTTAATACTAGTGATCGATATGAGCAACCAAGACTCAATGGGGTGTTTAAGTCAAGAGCACAAATGTCAGGCAAGGAACGAGAAGAGTTTGATAAAGACAATAGAGCGTATGAGATGATTACTAAGTGCTTGTCAGAAGTTGAAATTAATAAATTTAAAAATCAAGCAACTTCTACAGGTTTATGGGATGCTCTTATAGAGGCTTACGATCAAAAGGAAATATTGGTAAATGAAGAAGAGGTTCAACACACTGTACTGGTGGCTCAAATAAAAGACGTTGATTCTAATACACCTGAGGTACATGATGAACCCGAGGAACCTTTAAATTGTGTATCGTGTATTAAGTATAATGCTTCTTTAAAATGATTTCAAATAGATAATGAAAACTTGAGAGAAAAGGTTGTTAAACTTACTGAGTCAAATAATTTTCTAAAAGCTAATGAAAAACTTTATGATAAGAAAATTGAGGCTTATAAGTTAGACACTCAGACTTATAAATCTAAAGTTTTTAGTCAACAAGATGCTATTAATAGCTAGCTTGTTGAAATTGAATTGCTAAATAAAGAACTTAATGATTTGAAGAATGAGTCTGTAAATTGTAATCGAAAAATCTCAAGTTATTCAACATCTCTTGAAATCTTCGATGAAATCGTTAGCAAGCAAAGGACAGACAAAAATAGTAAGGCGGGAGTGGGGTATGAAGTAGTCCCAACTCCTACTAACTACTATCCTACGCCCGTTAAAGAGGGCACTGAAGATGTTGTAGCTGACTACTCTTCTTGGTCAGCTACAAAGAATAAAGAAGCTAAATCTAATCCCAAAAGGCAGGCAAAGGAGAAGACTAAACGACCAGAGTATCCCTTGCCTACTTTTGTTAAGTCTGAAAGTACACCTCCAGTTAGTGTAGAGGAGGTTGTTGAGATAGAGGATCTAGTTGAAGAGGCTGAAATTAAAGTTGAAAAAGTTAATGTAAAGCCCGAAAATCATATACTTACCAATGAAACTGTAAAGGTTTCAAATACAAAGGGTAAAAACAAGGTTGAAAATGAATCCAAAAAGGTTCAAAATCAAATGAAGGATTCAAATGTAAAATCTAAAAGTGCACAACCTTCAACATCAACTTGTTCAACTTCTGAGGCTTCTACATCAACGTGTACACACAATTATGCACGTTCTGTAAATGCCTCCTTTTCTAAGCCTCCTACAATTCATTCTCCACCTCAACCTTTTGTGGGTAATCATTGGAATAGGTCGTACATTGAACGACGTTCTTGTTTCCATTGTGGACAACAAGGACATATAATTAGGGATTATCGGTTATTATCCCTAGATAGGTTTGGTAGAGGGATGCCAAGAACTTCCTCCTTTAGGAATTCTTATTCAAAATCGTTTTTCTAGGTGTGCTTCGTATTCGCCTATATCAAGATATGCATCCTCTTCTCCCAAACCTGTGAAAAGAGTAAACAAAGTTATGCCTAATAGAACTCAAGTTCAACAGCATAACATTGTTGAAAATAAATCATCTGAACCTAAACAGGTTTGGAAACCCAAATCCACAAACAACGCATCAAATAAATCTTATGAGTTTTTGAAATATCATAAACTTATTGATGTGGTGATTATGGATGATTTTGGACTACCCAAGTCTATCAAGGCTTGGGTGTCCCATAAAATCTAATGTTTGATTGTTTGTGGTGGTGCAGTTAGGTTTCAATAGCTAATATTTTTAGTACTGTAAGGATGTGGATATTGTTGGAAGATTGCTTTCAAGGTAGTTATGTGCGATGCTTTGTGATTGGATGGATAAAATTTCCAACGTGTTTCGAGATGGTATACCGTTGTTAAAAGGATTTGACTTGACTTGATATGTGATTTTGATACTTTTCTTTAAATTTTTGTTATTAATGCAACAGTCATTCTTTGTATTTTTTAGTATCAAAGAAATGCAATGTTGCGAAATTTGTTAAATTAAAAAATTACAAAAAAATATTAGTTTAATGTTTAAGGGAGTATTTTTGGATTGGATATAAGAATTTGTTGTTCAGGGGGAGTAATTTTAAAATATTAAAAATTCTGATTATGGATCAGAAATGTGAACAACAAGATTCTTAATTCTTGAAAAGACCTTGGACTGTGTCTGTAAACAACTTGGGAAATGATAGTACATCAGATGACATGCACAAAATGGAAATTTTAAGGTTTATCTGGTATAACTAAAACAACTTTTATAAACATTAGCTTCATCATACGATGTATTGGTAGGCATGATACACATCAGTCTTTGGGTTATTAAGAAGTAAGTCTAATACATGCGTACTATCTTGCGGTAAACACCTTATGACGTACGATTGAATGTCTTAATTCCTGAATGTAGCTTGACATACTTCTATACTTTAGAGTTTTTATCTGAAATCATTTGGTGGTTTATGCTGGTTGTTTCCTCTGTTGTACGTAAGTACAGACCTGGTCTCAAGCAACATAAGCTCAAAATTAAGCAAACACAAGTCAAAGCACTTGAAAAGTCTTAAAAATAAAAAAATAAAAAGATACCAAACAAGGTCGCCAAAAGGTTTGACCAAGATTAGTTTTGCTTAAACCTGCATCAAGTTATGTTATCCCCAAATTCAATTTATTTTAATCTTTGTTCTTTATTTTTCTTTATAAAGAAAATACAAAAAGATTTAATTTCTATGTTATTTTCTTCAAATATCACATATCTTGTTAAAGTCAAATATTGAAGATGTAAAGGATGTCGGTTATTCTCCAAAGACTGTGAATATAAAATCTATCGAAGAAGCTGCTGATGATTGAGAGATGGTCACATAGTTTGAAGATCTTATTGTATAATAAATTTGTGTTACTCACATGAATTTTGGACATCAAGATTTCTTTAAAGACCATGCTATCTCAATGGGGGAGATTCCAATTGTTGAAGACATGAAGAAGTTAGTTGGTTCACACTAATTAAAGCTTATTTGACCAAGCTGCTGACATGGGGAAGTTTGTTGGTGCATTTCTGTGTGTCAGTCAGTTGGTCAACGTTTGTACTCGTCAATGTTAATTAGTCTTAGTTTGTAAGGTGTTAAATTTCGTATAATTGAGTTGTAAACGAGAAGTGCAATTAGTGAATACGATTTTGTCCAAGTATAGTTTAGCGACACTTGGTCAGTGTCGTTGAATGCGACACTTGGCTAGTGTCGCATTAGGGGTTGGACAACCTATAAATAGGCATGTTAGGGTTCATTTGTAGGTTGGACGTTTTAGAGAGTGAGGCATGGAGAGAGAGGCAGAGAGAAGAGTTTGTATCTTGTAATCTTTATTATTCAAGCGTGAATATATACAAAGATTATATAGAAATCGTGTGTTCGTGATTTAATTATCAATTGTTTGATTTCCGCACTTGCAATTGATTAAACGATCCAATCAGATCCTATGCGTACGGGACTTTCAGGAATTCCTTAATACGTTGTTATCTTACTATAACGAATAAGTTTGCATTTAGATTAACTAATACTTAGCTTTAAACGATAAACCGTCAAAGCCTAGCCTTTAGAATACGTTTTTCTCAGGATTATTTAATTTGCAGGTGTAAAATTCGAATGACAAAAGTCTTATTTAAGTCAAACCTAATCAAATACATATACTTAGTTCACCTCGCAGGTCATGGGCCTGCGAGTCCAACTCAACTCGCAGCCCAAGCCCAGCTTGGCTTTGGTTCGCTATACTTATTGTATTGCGAGTTCAGATCTCATCTCGCATCGCAATGCCTTGCGACTTGAGATCTCGACTCGCTATACATGTTTATTTTATTTCCGATATTCGTCTAACACTTTAATATACTAATATATTTAACGAATATTAATAACAAAACAAACATTTATTTACAAATCTAAACCAATGTACAAACATGATAATAATTACACCAGTCATATTTCAAGCTAGATCCGTTGTCACAAACTATGTCTCAACATACTCCCCCTTGACAATAGCTCTAACGTCTTTATCTTCACGCTTGTCTTTTGTCTTCATTTGTAAATTTTACTTCATGCATATATCTTCATTTTAATACAAGTCTTAACCATCATTTGATAATCTCATGCTAAATCACCCCATGCTTCAGTCATCAAGATTCTATTCTCATTTAACTTCAACAAATCTTTCTTTGACATGTTCATTAGGTGTCGATAGTCATAAACTCTGAAAATTTCACGTTCACCACCCTCAAC
The DNA here is from genome assembly GCA_963422505.1 of Pseudognaphalium luteoalbum. Lineage (NCBI taxonomy): Eukaryota > Viridiplantae > Streptophyta > Magnoliopsida > Asterales > Asteraceae > Pseudognaphalium > Pseudognaphalium luteoalbum. The sequence continues at coordinate 25,303,126 of OY730193.1, forward strand.
TTCATCATCAGCTTCAACCATGACAGCTTCTCCAGTTTCTGAATCCACATGCCAACTTTTCATATTTTTCAGAATATCTTGTGGCATTGTTTTAAGTGGAATCTGCTGAACACACTTGACAGCTGAATACACTTTCTTTCTCCTTCTCCTTCCAGTCCTTTGACTTCTCTCCTGTAACTTATCGTTTTTCCATTCCTTGGCTTAATCTTCTCAAACTTCCCCGAACGAACCTCAGTCTTGATTATATGTTCAACATATTGACCAACAAAATCATTATCTGGATTCTTCAAAGATAATCTAGCCAAGTCTCGAATCTCATACTTAGGTAGAGAACTGAACACTGCAAGCTTTCGCTCAAAATACTGAACTCCATCAAACCTTTTACTCGTAAAAAGCTTCAGGTCAGAGTCAAAATACCAACCGATAATCCCTCTATGCGCTTCACGTTTTCCTATGATATCAACCTCCAAAACTCCAACCTTTTTCTTCTTTATTTTCTCTAAAGGTCTGAATATTGGATTGTCTTTATTCTTATCGGGAATCTCTTCTTCATAATCGGTTGATTCATCAATATCTTCATCTACATCAACAACTTTAGGACCTTCTTCATCTTCAATCACAATCCCTGTTCTAGATGGGCTCACATGGTGTTCATCTATATTTGCATCTAAATCTACACCCATGTCTAGCTCAATCTCTGAAACAGCAGTCCAATCTTTAGGTGGTTGAAATTCTCCTTCTTCTAAATCATAATTAATGTCTTCATCTATCTCATCAAGAAAGTCATCTTCTGAATCTGATAGATCAAGCATTTCAATCCCTAGAAAACACAAACACAAATAACTATTAACAATCTAAATTCCTTCATTGATCTCCCTGAATCAATCTAAGAATTTCTTTATTAATCCTTTTGTGTAATAAGTCCATAACATAAATGCAATTAATAACTTATAAATCTTTTATTCATTACCCTGAATCAATCTAAGATTTCTTAAGTCTTTGATAAAACACTTAACAAATATTAATTAAATTTAAACTCTAATATTTTGTGAATAAACACCAACGATTTAAGTTTACGAATAAATAAGTTATATAATTCCAAGACTTAATTGAACCGTTATCTTTTCAAAAACTTAATGTTGGGACATGTATGTGTGACAACAGATCTAGCTTGTAATAGTACTAGTGATTATTGTAATCAAGTTTGTACAATTGATTTGGATTTGTAAATGATATTAGTTTGGTATTAATATTCGTTAAATATATTAGTATGTTAAAGTGTTAGACGAATATCGAATACGATGTTACAAACTAAAGTCTGTGAGATGAGATCTCAAGTCGCAGAACTTAGTCATGTGAGATGAGATATGGGCTCGCAAAGTTGCGAACCGAGTCGAGATGGGCTTGGTCGTGGGCTGCGAGTTAAACTCGACTCGCAGAGCCCATTGACCTGCGATTCGAGTTTGGATGAAACCTATAAATACTCAATTAGGTTAAATTCGTAAAGGACTTTTGACAATTCGTTTTTTCCAGAGAACTAAAATGATTTTAAGCATTCATAGGGTTAGGTATTGATCGATTAACATTAATTAATCGATACAAAACCTTGTTGATTAACCAATTCGCTATTATCTTGCGAAATAAACCGTTCACATACTGTGAACCAAGTATTGAGGAATTCCGCGCCTTAATACTTAAGATAACCTCGTTATCGATCCTAGAACTAGGGACTTACAATTGGTATCAGAGCTTTCGGGCTAAATACTTAGTTAGTTCGAGGTTATTTGGATAATAACGATAGATTTAGGGTTGTTGTTAAGTTTAATCTTCGTAAAAATGACCAAAATCAGTCTCTGGAAGTTTTTGGTTCGTAATCGACCGAAATCTTAGGGTTTAATCGATTAGAAAACTAAAATTTTCGTTTTAGGGTTTTTCAGCCGATTCTGCGAACCGAGTTCCCCCTGCGAACCGAGTTCCCCCTGCGAACCGAGTTCCCCCTGCGAACCAAGTTCCCCCTGCGAACTGAGTTCCCCCTGCGAACTGAGTTCTCTCTGCGAACCGAGTTCTCACAACGAACCGAGTTCCCTCTGCGAACTGAGTTCCCCTGCGAACCGAGTTCCTGTCCTGCGAGTCGAGTTTCTGCGAAGTGAACTTTCTGATTTTTCTGATTGTTAATTCCTGAAACTTTTAAAATGTCTGACATTAGTAAAATGATAGAGATGGAGCACGAGGTTGGAAAATCTAATACTCCACCTAAGTTGTTATGGGTTGAAGACTATTACAGTTGGAGAGATAGGTTTGAATCTTACTGTAGATTCCATAATCTCTCAATCTGGATGTGTATCAAAGGAGGATACACGGCACCCACCCAAACTGTTCAAAATGCTGTTGTTGTGGTATCCCATAATCTGATGAGTGAACAACAAAAGAAAGACTATGAGAATGAGAATAAAGCTCATTCTTGTATCAAGATGTGCTTATCTAAGGAAATTAATCATCAGTTAAAATCTTTTCATACTGCTAAAGCACTCTGGGAAGCGCTTGAGAAAAGATGTGAGGGAAGTCCACAAGTGCAAGCTAGCAAGAAGAAGCTTCTGAAAAAGCAGTTTACTTTGTTTAAAGCTTTTAAAGGAGAAACTCTTGATGCTTATGTTACTCGTTTCTACCATTTATTATCTGAGATTGACAACCACGAAATCACTATTGAGGAGGTAGAGAAAACCGACAAGTTTCTTGAGGGTTTACCTTCTAAATGGGAGATGTATGGTGTGATGATTACAGACAATGAAACCAGATATGCAACCATGACTCTTGAGCAGGTTATTGACAAGCTCAAAGGATATGATTTCACTAAGAAGTCGAAAGATACTGATTCCGATCATGTTCAGGATCCAGGACTGTATCATGGAAAAACTTCTATCTCGACTGCTTCATCCAGTTCGACCAATGTTTTGTTTGTTGGTAATGCTGATGGAAAGGGTGAAATGATAACTGATGAACTGTGTTTCATTACATCATCTGGAAATGAAGCTAAAGGGAAACCTTCTGAGAAGTCACCTCAAGAACATCAAAAGATGCCTATGAGTGTGAAATCTGCTGAGCAGCAACTGTCTGTTCTTGCTTCATTTGTAGCTTCATATGAGAATTATATTGATTGTAAGATTAATGATCTAATTCTTTTTGATGAAGACTATGATCAGATAGATCCTGATTATCTTGAAGAAATAGATCTCCAGGACCAACTTGCTTTGTTGTCAAGGAGAGTTAAAAATTTCTTAAAGAAAAATGGAAGAAAGTTTGTTAGCAACAGATCAGGGTTTGATAAAACCAAGGTCAAGTGTTATAACTGTAAAAGTTACGGACACTTTGCTAGAGAATGCCAAAAACCTAAGGTAGAGACTAGTGAAGGGAAACAAGGCTCGGGAAATACTTTGCATTCCAAAGCCTTAGTAGTGAAACAGCTAGATGGTTCTTATGATTGGAAAACTCAGTCAGAGGAAGCTTTGATGGCTGAGATTGACGATCAAGAGATTGTGGCTGAGTCATTATCCTATATGCCCACTGATCCAGCTTTTGAAATAAAGGTGCCTGAGACTCCTGTTAAAGCTAACGTTGATGATGTGTTAGATTTGGGTTCAACTGAAGATTTGGATCCTGTAGATTTTGTAGCTAAGATGGCTGAACTGCAAACTGATAAAAAACGGGTATGCCTAGATCTTATCTCTCTTGTAGATCTTTGTCAGTTAGTTTCTAGTTTACAGTCCCAAGTTAGTGCTTATGCTGATTCCTACAAGACTTTAACTGAAACTAATAATACCCTGTCATCTCAACTTAGCACACTTAGTAAATCCAGTGAAGCTGTAAGATCTGAACTTGACTTAGCTAAGTTAGATATCTGTAGGTTAAGTGATGATAAACAAGTCTTAAAGGATAAGATTAAGGCAGATGCGGCTGACAAGATAGCTTTTAGAGATACCGTGAATGAGAAATTAATTATCATAGACGGTCTCTATATGAACATAAATGACTTGAATCTGTCCATTGCTAATAAGGATAAGGAGTTAGCTGATTGCAAAACAAAACTTGTAGCTCAGAATCGTAAGCTTGAGAGCTATAGAACATCTGAAATGGATAAAATGTTAGGTGCTCAGCGTAGTGTGAAGGATATGTCTGGTTTAGGTTATAATGATATGCCTCACCCATTCAATTCAAATTACACTAAAACTCCCATAGATATTGAGATGTCGGATGTTAACCCTGAGACGAAAGTAACTAATAAACCGGAAAAGCTAGAGGCACAGAAGAGTGTTATTAAGAACCCTTCATCTGATGATAGTAAGAAAATTCCTCACACCAAAGTACATTTTGTACCGGGTGGAGTAATTAATGATACTAAGACTGATGAAGTGGTTAATAAAGAACATGTAATTGAACCTTTAGTGCCTAAGACTCCGGTAGCGGATACAAAAGTTAGTAAGTCACGTAAACAGATGTCTTGCTTTAAGTGTCACCAAAAAGGACACGTAGCTTCTTGTTGCCCAAATAAGAAGTTGGAAGCATCACATAAGTTTGTGAATACTGAAAAGACACCGACTATTTCTAGTTCGATTGTAGATAGGTTAGGCTCCAAACCGGGATTAGGAAGTAAACATGTAAACATTCTGAAAAGAGATAGTAATCATAGTGTCTCTCCACCTAAACCTAAAAGGGCTTATACTCTAAACGAAAATACTTTCAATAAGTCAAGAGATTAGACACTCTCGAGGTTTAGGACCCCAAGTAGAAACCATAGTCAATTTGAGAATGGCTCTACTTCGAGTGCACAGGGAACTAATTATGCGCCTAGGAGGTTTTCTACTCACTCTCCTCATAGGCCTAAGACTACAGATCATCAACAATCTCAAACTCCTGTGAAGGTTACCAAGACTCTCGATGGGAATAGTTATGGTTACTTTAAGGATGTTCAGATTGTAGATGATCAGGGACAATCCAAGACCGTAATGGCTTGGGTCCCTCTTGATAACTAACTGTGTACCACTTGTTATGTGTAGGAGCAGACTGTGAACAAGGACAGCTGGTGGTATGTAGACAGTGGATGCTCAAGACACATGACAGGTGAAAGAAGTCAACTGAGGGACTTCAGAGAAGGTTTCAAGCAAAAAGTAAATTTTGCAGGAGACAAAGGAGGAGTAATTACTGGGAAAGGAAAAGTTTCAAATGGAACTTTAACTCTAGAGGATGTGAATTATGTTGAAGAACTAACTCATAACCTAGTGAGTGTTTCCCAAGTCTGCGATAAAGGTCATCCAGTTCATTTTAATGAAAAGGAGGCTTTAGTTCTGAAGCCAGGGTTCACAATCCCTGAAGAATGGATATTGATGAGGGCACCAAGGAAGAAGGACATCTATGCGATAAACATGGGTGTTCCTAACTCTTCAATGGTATCTACATGTTTATTATCCAAGGCTTCGGAAGCAGACGCGCTACTATGGCATAGGAGAATGGCACACCTAAACTGGAGAAAAATGAACTACATAACCAAAAATGGTTTAGTTTTGGGTGTACCGCAAAAACGTTTCGAGTCTGAGGATAAGTGTGTTCCTTGTATGAAAGGAAAGCAGCATAAGAAACCACACAGATCTAAGACTGAGAACTCAATCTCCTCACCATTTGATTTGCTACATATGGATCTCTTTGGCCCAATAAGCAAAAGAAGCATAGGTGGCAAATGGTACTGTCTAGTTGTCACAGATGACTATTCTAGATTCTCGTGGGTATTTTTCTTAGGATCTAAGGATGAAACTCCAGGTATTCTAATTGAGTTTTTAGATCAAATTGAAAATGTATACAAAACGAGAGTTAAGCGTATTCGTAGTGATAATGGTACAGAATTCAAGAATTCGACATTAGATATCTATTGCTTAAGCAAAGGGATAATTCATCAATTCAGTGCACCATATGAACCTCAACAGAATGGTGTGGCTGAAAGGAAGAACAGAACGTTGATTGAAGCTGCTAGAACAATGTTTGCAGATTCAAAGCTTCCGGTCATCTTTTGAGCAGAAGCAGTGAATACAGCATGTCATGTTTTGAATAGAGTTCTTACGGTGAAAAGGCATAACAAGACTTGTTACGAGCTTTTGAACAATAAGAAACCAAAATTAAAAGGATTTGAACCCTTTGGAGTTGCTTGTACAATATTGAAAACTGGGAATCAAGCTAAATTTGGTGAGAAGGCTGACGAAGGATTTTTCTTAGGTTATATGCCTAATTCTCCAAATAAAAGGGGTTTCAATAAGGTCACTATTCGTCTGGAGATAGTTTATAACATTGAAGTTACAAGCTATACACCAGATGTACATAAGGGATTAGATTGGCAATTTGATTATTCCGATCTCTTTCAGTCATTTAAAGTTCCCATAAGTGACTTTGTTAGTGATTCAGAGATTTTACAACACTTATTGAATGGAGACTTGGACAATGGTCTGTCTTCAACATCGAGTGTTTCAAAATCTGGAATCAGGACAATCGATGACTCAAATGAAGCTTCTTCAAGTGGGTCTCAACAATTTTCAAAGGATAAGCATCAAGAAACAGAAGATTCTGAAGAGGATCTTCAAACAACGTTTGATGATGTGCTTACTTCTTTGAACCATTTAAAGATCTCTTCAGCAAGTTCAGAAGAAATGCCTTCATTAGAAGAGATTGGTACTAACTTAGGAGATGAGTTAATAGTTGACCCTATACCGATTACAAGAATGAGTAAGAATCATCCCGTTGAAAACATCATCGGTGATATTAATACTCCTGTTCAAACTAGGACTCAATCTAAAGCTAGTACTTCTGAAAATTTAGAAAGCTTGTATACTGCTATGAAAGAGACAGGGATTCCTAATCAATGTCTATATTCATGCTTTATCTCACAAGTTGAGACTAAGAATGTGCAAATGGCTCTCAAAGAAAGCTCGTGGGTTGAAGCTATGCAAGAAGAACTGCAACAGTTCTCAAAATTACAAGTTTGGGAGTTGGTTGACCTACCAAAGGGAGAGTATCCAATTGGAACTAGATGGGTATTTAAGTGTAAGAGAGATGACCAGGGAGTCATTACTCGCAATAAAGCTCGTCTAGTGGTTCAAGGTTTTAATCAACAAGAAGGCATAGATTACAACGAAGTGTTTGCACCAATTGCTAGGCTAGAAGCAATTAGAGTATTCTTAGCATTCGCATCTTTCTATGATATAAAGGTTTATCAGTTGGATGTTAAGAGTGCCTTTTTGTATGGCAAAGTGGAAGAATTGGTGTATGTTGCTCAACCTCCAGGGTTTGCTGATCATGAGTATCCATATAGAGTATATCGTTTGAATAAGGCTCTATATGGATTACATCAAGCATCGAGGATGTGGTATGCAACACTATCAACGTATCTACTTGATAATGGATTTACAAGAGGAGCAATTGATAGTACATTGTTTGTAAAATGGAACAAGAAAGACTTTCTATTAGTACAAGTTTATGTTGATGACATTATCTTTGGATCTTCTGATGAAAAGATGTGTCAAGAATTTGAGAAAGTCATGAGAAAAAGGTTTGAGATGTCTGCAATGGGAGAGTTGAAATTCTTCTTAGGGTTACAAGTTGACCAAAAGAAGGATGGATTCTTTATTCATCAATCTAAATATGTTAATGAGTTATTAGAACGCTTTAAGATGGATGACAGTAAAGTCTACAATACTCCGATTCCAGTTAATCACAAACTAGGTCCGGATACATCGAGTGATCAGGATGTGGATCCTACTCTATATAGGGCCATGATTGGATCACTAATGTATTTGACTGCCTCTAGACCTGACATTATGTTTGCTGTTTGTCTATGCGCAAGATATCATGCCATTCCGAAAGAGTCACATATGCAGGCTGTTAAATGGATCTTTCGTTACCTCAAAGGGCAACTGAAGCTGGGACTTTGGTATCCAATTGATGGAAACTTAGATCTAGTAGCATATACTGATTCGGATTATGGAGGATGCAATCAAAATAGGAAATCTACGACCGGAGGATGTCAATTCTTAGGAGGTAGATTAGTATCTTGGCAGTGCAAGAAGCAAAGCTCAGTAGCCATCTCTACATGTGAAGCTGAGTATTTACAGCTGGCAGCTGTTGTTCTCAAGTTCTTTGGATACAACAGCAACTGCGGAATTACGGGTTAAATATAACCAATACTCCTATGATGATTGACAACGAATCTACTATGTCGATCACCAACAATCCTGTGAAGCACAGTAAAACTAAGCACATTGATATTCGACATCATTTTATTAGAGACTGTGCTGAAAAGAAAATGATAAGGTTAGTTAAGGTTCCAACTGCGGATAACTTAGCAGACCTCTACACAAAGGCGTTCGACCGAGCAAGATTTGAGACATTGGTTCAACTGAATGGAATGAGAAATCCAGAGTGATTAGTCTTCCAAGGGTATTTTAGTAATAGTTAGTAGTTATTTTTAGTATATATTAAAAAAAGGGGGGGCGGGGCGTGTAGCATTCAATTGCTTGTTACCTGCGGGGAATCGCCTCCAATAAAAGAACAAAAGAAGTTCTTTTAGAAAAAGCTTTAAGTTTTTAGCTGTAAAAACTTGGGAAATGATAGTACATTAGGAGAATAAGTCTAAGAATAATAACCTTAAGTATTAAGTATGATGTGTTAGTAGATTCTTATAAGTTGCACTAGAATAACGATTTTTAACTAGGATTACACTTATATTTATCTTATTATACACCTATATCCACTGATTATAACTTGTCCTTTTATTTAACAAGTGATAAGAATAATTTATGTCTAGTTAGCTTCATCATACGATTTATTGGTAGTCAGGTTATGCTAAGATTTCTGAGCAGTTAAGAAGTACAAATTTCATGTGTCTTATCTTATGTGATCTGCTATATAACGTATGACATATGTCTTAATTGTTGAATGATAGTATTGTCGTGCACTGTGATCTAAAATAAAAAAAATTGAAGTGATACAAAGTATCATAATGTCAAAAGGTGAGTTATATGTTTCGAAAGAGTATCATTTAGTAACCTCTACCTTACATATGAAAGATACAAAGTATCTCGTGTCAAGTGTATGTTATATGCTTCTAAAGAACATCATTTAGTAATCTCTACCTTGCTAATACAAGATACAGTGTTATGTGTTGTACTTGAATTCTTCAGTATGTTGTATAGTAGAAAACACTAGATATTGTGCACATTAACAATAAAAGTTTGGCTCAGAAATTTGTGTGTAATTTGTTTATGTGGATCATAATATCGGTAATCGTCTTGAACTGTCTATGATGTTCGAACATTCACCTGTGTGAATAATAAGAAATAATAAGTTATTTTTCAATGAAGTGTTATATCATGTGGATAAAGGTACATAAGATATAATTTTATAAATATAAGTTTATTACTGATTAAAGTTGTGATTTTATTGTGCTTATATGAATTTCATGAGGTATGTATACTAACAATCATCTTAGGCTTATTACAATCAAATAAGTACCGCTTATTCTTTCTAATATGATCCCTACGCAGTTAAAACTTTAAGCGTTTTATATTTTCTTAGAATGTTAGTAGTATATTATTTTATTTTAAGTTTTAAGTTTTGTAATTATTTCTTAGACTTAATAAATAAAAGTTTTAGTTATTATTCTTGTTTTATTTAGTGCTTACCCTTTGTAATTAAATTAATCTAGTTATCTTATATCCGTGTTGAATAAATGTCTCAACTTCAAGTGAAAAACGATTTATTTATTTTTGACTTGAATTTTGACTTAAGGCCATTTTAATAGTGGTATAAGTTAACTATGCAAAAACATTTATTGTTTTAGCTACATAATTACTTAATTAAGTTTAAATTTATACTTTTTATTTAATTCGTATTTTAAACTAATATTGCGAGTTTGACCAGTCAATCTTTGCGAGCCGAGTTGAAACATGCGAATCGAGTAAATAGTATAAAAGAAACAAGTCCAACGAACCGAACCACACTTTCCTATTTTCCCTGCGAACCGAATCCAAAATCCTCTGCGACTCAAAATTTGGCGAAACGAATCGATTATATTTTTCGATTAATTTTCTGATTTTTAGTACAAGGAAGGAATTTTCGATCCGTGGAACTTTTACAACTTTTGATTACGCATCTTTTGAAGTAAGTTTCATGAGATTTCACCGTGTAATTTGTGAGATATTGATTGGTTTATGTTTTCGAATGTGTCGGTTTAGTTTATCACGGATTTTGTACCAATTAGTGATTTAGAAAACCTAACACAGGTTTATAATGCTTAATCGATGGCTAATAAACATGTTATAATCGATTAACTGCTTTGAAACATATTAGATTGCTAATTTGATGATTGAATTCGTTGAGCAGATGGTCCTGCGAACCGAGATCTATCTCGCTTCGCAGCCCGCTCCAACGAACTAAGATGATGAGTTGACCGAAGCGAGACGAGTTCACCTCGTTTGACTTGAGTTGACTGAAGCGAGACGAGTTCACCTCGTTTGACTTGAGTTGACTGAAGCGAGACGAGTTCACCTCGTTTGACTTGAGTTGACCGAAGCGAGACGAGTTCATCTTGTTTAACTAGGGTTGACCACAACGACTCGAATTCAACTCGCAGGGTTTCTGCGAACCGAGTTGAAAGATTTAATTGATTTTATTTTTATTTTTATTTTTAATTTTAAAATTGACTTAATTTGACTTTGAGAACTGACTTAACTTTGTTGATTTCAGTTGACTATGTAAAATTAAGTAAATTTTATCATTTTTCAATTATAACTTGTTTTCGATTTGAGAATCGTTTGGTTACAAATAATTAACAAGTTACTTATTTATATACATTTAGACTTAAGAACTTTTGTTTATAAGTTAAAATATATGCAATATCTTAACAATTTAAGTTATTTCATATCGAAAGTCTTCCGACTCATAGCGTAGTCGAGCAGCGTGTTCCGATATTTATCGGCGGTATGATAACTCAAATTGTTATTCTTAATTAACGAACTTTATATATAATTTATAGAATATAATTGAAAAGTTAATTCAATTAAGTTTCAGTGAATTACGTTATTAGTTGATAGTATACTTAGACGTTCGATGATCTTTTTGATCATAATACGTTAAAGTGTAAATTATCTAATGTTCGTTAACTTAATTCTTTTGCTATTTGTGTAATTTTGAATTATAGATATGGCTAACAGATCTTTTGAGAAGGGTCACAACATACTGGTGAATTTAGATGTCAACGAGCGTGGTGCTGAGCGTTTTGAGCAGATTTTGACATATTTAGCACGTTCGAGAATTAGATTTGCTATTACTGAGTCACCTCCACTGAACAAAGACCTTCTTACGCAGTTTTGGACGAATATTTTATATGATGGTGCTGCTAACCCGCCTACAATACGTACGACGGTACATCAGCATCCGATTTCTTTTACTGCTGATGATTTACGACAACTACTGCAGCTAGGAACTTCTGACCAAGAAGCTGGTCCGGCTGCTTATTCAGCTGATTTTATAGAAGGAGCTCTAGGTCGTACAGGGTATTCAGGACCTAGGAGAGGATGCCAGTTTGTCAAGGCATTCGTACTAGGATAGTGGAGATTTCTTTTTACTGTTATAGTATCTATTTTTGGAAACAAGAAGTCAGGATTAGATGAGCTTAGTCCTGAGTTGATGTCAGCTGTACTGTCACTGGTTTATAATAAACCATACAGTTTTTCTTCGTATATCTTTCAGTCCTTCAGAGGACAGATCACCGGAGCGGATAGGACGTTGTTTATTCTTTATCCTAGATTCTGCATGCTCCTGATTCGAGCTCAAGTTCCAAACTTGCCAGCTTATGCAGCTGATTTTCAAGTTGAGACCATTGGATTGCGAGGTTACAATGCTTGCTTTTTGTTATCCAAGCGTAAAGATGAGATTAAGCCTGAGGCAGCTGATCTTTTTGGGCATCTTCTTGATGCTGATGATGTTGCTCCACCGAACAATGGTTGGATGGATGCCGGAGCTCACGGTCAAGCTCAAGCTCAACAACAACAACAACAAGCTCAACCTCAACCTCAACCAGCAGCAGAGTCACGGGAACTCATTGAGGATGTTTTACATCAGGCTGAACATCAAGGCCAACAAGTTGTGCCTGAACTAGCTGCTGAGGTTCTTCATGAGGTCTTAATACAGATTAATGATGATACAGATCCCTTGTTACGGGATATTGATAGTTATGTTGCACAATCTGAGGTAATTTTATAATTATATAGTAATATTGGTACTTTGCTGTTATATTATTATCACTTTATTATATAATGCATATGTTATAGATATTTCGTTAATTAGATATTCTTTCTGATTATAAAATATAAATATCATTATGATCAGGGAGCTGAGACTGCAGACCCAGAGGTCACTCGACCTGAGGGTGAGCAGGGACAGCTTGATAGATCTGAGGGTTTACCTTCTAAGGTAATTATCAGATTAATCATAAATATATAGAACTTGTATCATAGAGCTTTTAGCTAATCATAAATGTTTAATATATTTAATATTTAGGATTCTGATGTTGGTCCATCTGGAGACCGTGATGGTCAATCGGCTTCAGATGATGATGATAGTACTCCTTCTCCACCTCCAGATGCTGATTACATTAGATACCGATCTCGGATGATTCCAGATCCAGCACTGAAGGAAAAGAGAAAGGCTAAGGAAGTCGACCCAGACTTCAGTATTATTAACGAAGGTCCTGAGGAAGAGGATCTACCTCTTATTCCTCAACGCCGTAAGCGTTCCAGGACATTGATTATTCAAGATGGTATGTTTTATTTAGAGTTAGATAATCTTAACTTGTTTATCAGGAGTTAAATTGAGACAGTTAATTCTGTGACAGTTGCTCAAGATACATTCCAGGTAGAGACAATGATACCGGTGGTTACTGAACTAGTATCTGTACCATCTAAGGTATGAGATAAACGTTTAGTACTACGAGTATTATAGATATTTAATTAGAGATTGAGACAGAGTTATCTGTAACAATTACTTATTTAATTATATCTAACTTTATAGGCTGAGAAACTGCTTGAGTCAGTGGAACCAGAAATGGTTTCCAAGACTGTTGAGGAGGGAGTTGCAAAACTGGTGCATGATGCTCAGTTTCCGACCAATAAAGCTAGTAGATTTGCAGCTAGTTTTCTCAAAGAAGCGTTATCTCAAGCTATTCCACCACTTACACGTGAATCATACATTGCTTCAGTGACACCGCCTGGACCATCAACAATTTCTGTTATTCCGACGACTGATGCTGAAAGGATTACATCCTTAGAGTCAAGAGTTAAGGAATTGGAACAGAGTACTTCTAGGATTCCAGGGTTGTTAGCTGAGAATGTTTCTCTTGCTCAGCAGATGGTTCATATCAGCGAATCACATTTGACTCTGCTGAAGACTCATGATACTTTGCTTGCTGATTTTACTGCCCAGCGACTGAAGCTTGAACACTTAGAACGTTTGGTGTTGAGAGTGCATTCAGGACAGTCTGCTCAGGGGGAGATAATGATATATCATGAAGCTTGCAAAGAGGATGAGTTAGCTAAGAAGAGAAAAGATGATAAAGATGATGATCCCGATGCTCAGAAAGATGGTGAGTCGACTGGTCCTTCAAAGACTGGTGAGCAAGCTATTATTCAGGGGGAGTCTACATGTGTTGGTGTTAGTGGTGATGGTGCTGGTACAAGTGCTGCGGGTACAAGTGAAGCTGGTAAGACAGCTTAGACTTGTGTAGATATTTGTATCTAGAATTTTAGTTGAATTATAATTGTAATTTATAATTGTAATTGAATAATTGTAACTTAATAGTTTTTGTAATATATTCGGCTTGAGATTATTATTATTACAAGTAAAATATATTAGAAATTGTTTAAGTTATTTGATTCTAAAAAGTTAAATAAATTATTGATCGAAAGTCTTCCGACTCATTGAGAAGTCGAGCGGCGTGTTCTGATTTATTTCAGCGGTCAAAGTTCATTTTAACTTAGATATTTTAGACTTGAGAGTTTTTATAATTGACAAGTTAAATATGTATGATTTTTAACTAGACAAATGATATATAATTTAAAGATATAGTTGAAAGTTAAGTTGTTGTGATATAATAGTTCAATTAAGTCTTGGAAATTATATAAGGTAATTAATAGTGAATTTAAATGCTTGGTGATTATTCACAATGCATTAGAATTTAAAGTTAATTAATATTTGTTAAGTGTTTATAAGACTTAAGAATTCTTTGATTGATCAAGGTAATTAATAAAAGAATTATAAGTTATATACATTGGTTATATTAACACAATTGAAATGAATAATGAAATTTTTAGATTGATTCACAGAAATCAATAAAAGAATTTATATTATTAATTTGATTTGTGTAGATATGGAAATGCTAGAATTGAGTGACTCTGGAAGTGATATGCTTGATGAAATCGATGAAGAAATTGATTTTGATCTTGAAGAAGGAGAATTTTTACTACCTGAAGATTGGAATGCTGTACCTGAGAATGTTCAAGACATTGGTGTAGATCTAGATGCAAATATTGATGAACACCATGTGAGTCCATCTAGGACAGAAGTTATTATTGAAAATGATCAAAGTCCAACAGTTGTCGATGTAGATGAAGAAATCGATGACTCAACCAATTCTGAAAATGATGAAATCTTAATTCCTACCAAGAATCCAGCAGTTTTTCTTAGAAAACTTCCTAAACAGAAAAAGGTTGGAGTTTCTGAAGTTGATATAACTGGGAAACGGGAACCTAAAAGAGTGATTATTGGTTGGTACTTTGACTCTGCTCTGAAGCTGTTTGCTATTAAAAGGTTTGACGGAGTTCAATATTTTGAGCGAAAGCTTGCAGTATTTAGTTCTTTGCCTAGATTTGAGATTCGAGATTTGGCTCGATTATCTTTAAATAACCCAAGTGATGATTTTGTTGGAAAATATGTTGAACACATAATCAAGACTGAGGTTAGAGCTAATAAATTTGAAAAGATTAAGCCAAGAAAAGGAAAGACTATTAAACTGGCAGAGAGAAGTCAAAGGACAGGACGAAGAAGAAGAAAGAAGATTTATCCATCTGTTAAGTGTCTACAGCAGATTCCACTGAAGACAATGCCACAAGATATTTTGGGAAATATGAAGAATTGGCATGTGGATTCAGAGAATGGAGAAGCTGTCATGGTTGAATCTGACGATGAGGTTGAAGGTAGTGAGAGAGAAATCTTCAGAGTTTATGACCATAGACACCTAATGAACATGTCGAAGAAAGATTTGATAAAATTGAATGAAAATAGAATCTTGACGACAGTAGCATGGGGTGACTTAGCACGTGATTATCAAATGATGGTTAAGACTTGTATTAAATTGAAGATTTATGCTTGCAGTAAGATTTTTAAGTAAAGATCAAAGACAACTTGAAGACATGATAGCATAGATGCTAGAGCTATTGTCAAAGGGGAGTCTGTTGGGACATGTATGTGTGACAACAGATTTAGCTTGTAATAGTACTAGTGATTATTGTAATCAAGTTTGTACAATTGATTTGAATTTGTAAATGATATTAGTTTGGTATTAATATTCGTTAAATATATTAGTATGTTAAAGTGTTAGACGAATATCGAATACGATGTTACAAACTAAAGTCTGTGAGATGAGATCTCAAGTCGCAGAACTTAGTCATGTGAGATGAGATCTGGGCTCGCAGAGTTGCGAACCGAGTCGAGATGGGCTTGGTCGTGGGCTGCGAGTTGAACTCGACTCGCAGAGCCCATTGACCTGCGAATCGAGTTTGGCTTAAACCTATAAATACTCAATAAGGTTAAATTCGTAAAGGACTTTTGACAATTCATTTTTTCCAGAGAACTAAAACGATTTTAAGCATTCATAAGGTTAGGTATTGATCGACTAACATTAATTAATCGATACAAAAGCTTGTTGATTAACCAATTCGCTATTATCTTGAGAAACAAACCGTTCACATACTGTGAATCAAGTATTGAGGAATTCCGCGCCTTAATACCTAAGATAACCTCGTTATCGATCCTAGAACTAGGGACTTACACTTAACTTTTAATTATATCTTTAAATTATATATCTTTGTCTAGTTAAAGATTTTACATATTAAACTTGTCAGTTATAACCAACTCTCAAGTCTAAAATATGTAAGTTATCATAGAAATTTGACCGCCAAAACTAACTGGGACTCGCCGCTCGACTACTCAATGAGTCGGAAGACTTTCGATCACAATTCTATATATCATATATAACTTAAATAATTTCTAATATATTTAACTTGTAATGATAATCTCAAGCCGAATATATTACTAACAATATTAAGTTACAATTATAATTTACAATCATAATTCAACTAAATCCTAAATACAAATAACTACACAAGTCTAAGTTGTCTTACCAGCTTCACTTATATCCGAAGTACTTGTACCAGCACCATCACCACTCTTATCAACACCAGACTCCCCCTGAACATTAGATTGCTCACTAGTCTTTGAAGGACCAGTCGGCTCACTATCTTTTGGTGCACTGGAATCATCATCTTTGTCTTGATCTCTTTTCCTCCTCACCTCATCTTCTTTGCAAGACTCTAAATATACCATTATCTCCTCCCGAGCTGACTGTCCCGAATTCACTCTTAACACTAAGCGTTCTAAGGAATCAAGTTTCAGTCGTTGAGAAGTAAAATCTTCTAACAATGTGGTATGAGTCTCCAGCAGTGTCTTGTAAGATGTAATCTGTTGAGTAATCTGCTGTGCAAACAGAAGCATCTGAGCTACCAACTCTGGAATTTGTGAAGTAAGCTTCTCTAACTCCTTAACCCTAGACTCTAAGGATGTAATCCTTTCAGCATCAGTCATAGGAGTAACAGAGATAGTAGATGGTCCATGTGGTGTGAGTGAAGAAATATGAGACTCAGGTGTAAGCAGTGGAATAGCTTGAGATAAAGCTTTCATGAGAAGGCTAGCTGCAAATCTACTTACTTTGGCAGTTGGAAACTGTGCATCACGCACTAACTTAGCAACTCCCTCCTCAATAGTCTAGGAAACCGTCTCTAGTTCCATTGACTCTAGCATTGTCTCAGCCTGTAAAGTTAGATACAAATAAAGAAGTAATTGTTACAGATAATTCTGTCTCAATCTCTAATTAATTATATAACACTCGTAGTACTTGACGTGTATCTCCTACCTCATATGGTACATATACTAATTCAGTAACCACCGGTGTCATAGTCTCCACCTGCGGTGTATCTCGAGAAACTGTCACAGAATTAACTGTCTCAGTTGAACTCCTGATAAATAACAAGTTAAGATTATCTAACTCTAAATAAAACTTACCATCTCGAATAGTCAAGGTCCTAGAACGCTTTCTGCGTTGAGTAATCAGAGGGGACTCAGCCACCTCAGGACCTTCATCAAGAATACTGAAGTTAGGATCGACTTCTTTAGCCTTACGCTTTTCCTTCAAAGCTGGATCAGGTATCAACCGTGAACCATAGAAAATTTGTCCAGCTGGAGGTGAAATGGGTCTGACATCATCAGAGTCTGTAGATGAATCTGATTCAATCTCACCATCATTTCCACCGGAAGTACCAACAACAGTATCCTGAATAGTAAATATATTAAACATTTATGATTAGCATAAAAGCTCTATCATACAAGTTCGATATATATATATATATAAGATTAATCTGATATATTAACTTCAGAGGTAAAACCTCAGATCTATCTTGTTGTCCCTGCTCACCCTCAGGTCTTACAACCTCTTGGTCTGCAATCTCATCTTCCTGTGCAGGTGAAGCATCAATATATTGATCAATCGCTTGAAGAAGCGGATCATTAGCATCATCATTTTTCCCTAACACCTCTTGCACTAGCTGTGCAGCAACCTGTGCATCAACCTGCTATTCCGATTGATCAGCCTGAATAAGAACATCCTCAAGCAGCTCCTGTGGCTCAGGTTGTGGAACCACTTTCACAGCAAGCTCATGAACAATAACAGCTGCAGCATTAACATCCAACCAACCATTGTTTGGTGGCGTAACATAACCCGCATCAAGAATATAGCCAAAAAGATCACGAATCTCAGGCTTGACATATTCTTCACGATGAATAGTCTTCTGAAACATCGCATTGTATCCTCTGAGCGCTATTGTATCAACGCGTAGATGCGGCTCAGGGATAACAAGATCAGCAATCCGAGAACGGATGATCAGCATGCAGAATCTCGGGTAGATCAAAAATCTTGATCTAACAGTTCCCAATATCTGGGTTACCAACTCACCAAAAATATAATCACAAAAACTGTATGGTTTATTATAAACCAGTGACAGTACGATCGATACAAGAGCAGGGCTCAACTCATCAAAACCGCCCTTCTTCGGTCCAAAAACTGTGACTATAACATGCCATAAGAATCTCCATTGTCCAATAACAAGAGCTTTAAGGAACTGACATCCTCTCCGCTCACCTGTATACCCCATACGACCTAACGCACCCTCAATAAAATCACTTAGGTACTTAGTCGGACCATCTTCTTGGTCTACTGTTCCCAGTCGTAAAATCTGACGAAGGTCAGATGCAGAAAACACAATCGGTTGCTAATTAACCGTTGCGCGAATGACCGGTGGATTAACCGTCTCGTCATACTGAATATTTGTCCAAAAATCGTTCAGTATACCTTAAGAGATCGGTGGAGACTCCGTCAGCGCATAACGAATTCGTGAACGTGCAAAGAAAGTAAGAACTTGAGCTACTTTGTTAGCTTCACGTGCACTGAGATCTAGATCAACAAGGATGTTGTGACCTTTATCAAATTGCCTAGCCATATCTGTTTAAAACACAAATGACAAAACAATTAAAAGCACGTTAGTAGGTTATAACTATAATGTTTATGAATCAATATTCATCAAACATCTTAGTTCTAAATTATAATATATAACTTGTTACATTGTCATCTCAAGTCGTATATAATAATCAATTAACTTATTACTAAATAGTCGTAGGTTAATGTGATATATATATATATATATATATATATATATATAACTAATAATTATCGAATCTAAAGTCGTATATATATATTAAATATATGTTATTACGTATTAATATAAAAATCTTACATCAAAACATATATTATCAAAAGTTTAAGTTGCAAGTTACGTTTTAAATTAAAAATTGTCAATTTGCAAAAACTGAACTCAACTCGCAACTCGATTCGCATATATGTCAACTCGCAACTCAATTCGCAAACCAGTCAACTCGCAAACCAAGTCAATTCGCAACTTCGACTCGCAAGTCGATTCGCAAACCTACTCAGTTCGCAGGTCAACAAGTCAAGCGAATTGAGTTACAACTCGCAACGATAGACGTTGCGAATTGAAATATATCTCAACTCGCACGATGAACTGTCATTGCGAGGTGAAACACAAAATCGATTAATCTATCAATTTTAACATGATTTATCGATTCATCTACGTTCATTAAGATGCGTTTAACATAAACCCTAGTGATTCTTGTCAAATAACATCTTGAATCTACATAAATCGTTCAAACTTTTAAACCGAAACCCTAGTGTTATAAAAACTTCGATTTCGAGTTAATTACATGGTGAAATCCATTGATTTATACCTCAAAGTGTTCATAATCGAAAAGTATATAAGACCTATGGAGTCAAAAACCCGTTCCGTTGTTCGTGAAAATAAAATCAAACGAAAATAAGATTTCGCTTTGTTTCGCACTAAGTCAACTCGCACAGATGAGGTGAACTCGCAAGACAAGGGGATTCGGTGGGTTTGACTCGTTTGACCACATCCCTTTTATACCCTATACTCGATTCGCAGGTTTGAACTCGATCCGTAGGTTTGACTAGTCAAACTCGCAAAATTAAATTAAACGCGAATTTAATACCAAGTATAAATATAACCCATTATTCGTACAAGTCTAAAATAAAAATTATTTTTCACTTGTATTTTTTTTTTTTTACGATTTTTCAACACGAATATGAGATTACCAGCTTAAATTTAATTCCAAAGGGTAAACAACTGTAAGAAAATAAAACTAAAAATGAAATAAAGTAAGAAACACATAAACTAACAGTGGTATCAAGTACCATTTTATTAATCACTTGGAAAAATAAAGTACATAAATAAACTGAATAAGAATTTATCTGCTTAGGGATCATATTAGAAAGAACAACCTATTTAAATTTATTAAAAAGTCTAAGTAGATTGTTAATATACATACTTCATGAAATTCAAATAAATTACAATAGAATTACAACTAATTTTATCATTTATTCATTTATATTTATAAAATTATATTTTAGGTACCGTTTTCCACATAGCATAATTAAGAATAACATATTATTCACTTTAAGTGAATATTTTTTTATAGACAGTTCAAGATTATTACCAATATTATGATCCACATAAATAAAATTTACTCACATATCTAAGCAACATCATTATTGTGAGTATGAATATTACCAAGTGTTTTTTAAGATATGACATACTGAAGAATTCAAGCAACACATATAACACTAATTTCTTTAGATTCAAGGTAGAGGTTTATCAAACGTACACTTGAATTTAGAATTTAGACAAATATCAAACATACTTTGAAGATGCTATGTTTTGCAGGTCTGTACTTAGTACAACAAAGGATCCCTTTCAGCATGATTCAAAATACATTTGAGAATATCAATTTAATTAAATGCTTCAGGTCTGTACTCAGTACAACAAAGTTACCAATAATTAAGTTAATACCCATATTGTTACTATTTGTCATTTTATAGCTTTATAATATGTGATTGCTATCAATCAACAATTAAGACTAATATCATACACCATATAATAAAAACACTAGATAACAATCAAGTATATTAAAATTTCTTAAATGCTTAGAGATGTTTATATAATTTTCCTACCCGTACATCATATAATGAAGCTATCTAGATATTTAAGACATGCAAATTATTACTTGTGGATATAGGTGTATAATCAAATAAATATAAATACATACCTGATAGAACCGTTGTAGTTCTAATGTAGCTTTAATTGAACCTACTAACACATCATACTTAGGACTTAAGCTTATTATTGTGAAGCTTATTCTCCTAATGTACTATCATCTCCCATAGTTTTTGCAGATAAAAACTTAAACATTTTTCTAAAAGAACTACTGTTGTTCTTTTATTGGAGGCGATTCCCCTCATGTAACAAACAAATGAATGTCATACGCCGCCGCCCCTTTTTTTTAATAAAAACATAAAAAGTACTACTAACTATTACAAAAATACCCTTGGAAGACTAATCACTCTGGATTTCTCATTCCGTTTAGTTGAACCAACGTCTCAAATCTTGCTCTGTCGAAAGCCTTTGTGTATAAGTCTGCTAAGTTATCCAATGACGGAACCTTAACTAACTTTATCAAATTCTTCTCAGCACAGTCTCTAATAAAATGATGTTGAATATCAATGTGCTTAGTTTTACTATGCTTCACTTGATTGTTGGTGATCGACATTGTTGACTCATTATCAATCATCATAGGAGTATTGGTTATGTTTAACCCATAATCCCATAGTTGCTGTTGGATCCAAAGTACTTGAGAACAACAGCTTCCAGCTGCAACATACTCAGCTTCACATGTAGAAATGGCTACCGAGCTTTGCTTCTTGCACTGGCAGGACACTAATCTACCTCCTAAGAATTGACATCCTCCGGTTATAGATTTCCTATTCTGATTGCATCCTCCATAATCCGAATCAGTATAAGATATGAGATCTAAGTCTCCATCAGTCGGATACCAAAGTCCCAGCTTCGGTTTCCTTTTGAGGTAACAAAAGATCTGTTTCACAGCTTGCATATGTGACTCTTTCGGATTAGCCTGATATCTTACGCATATACAAACAGCAAACATAATGTCAGGCCGAGAGGCAGTTAGATACATTAGTGATCCGATCATGACTCTATAAAGAGTTGAATCCACATTGCTATCACTCGATGTATTTGGTCCAAGGTTATGATTGACTAGAATTGGAGTATTGTAGACCTTACTTTTATCCATCTTAAAGCGTTCCAATAGCTCATATGTATATTTAGATTGATGAATAAAGAATCCATCCTTCTTTTGATCAACTTGCAATCCTAAGAAGAAATTCAACTCTCCCATTGCAGACATCTCAAACCTTTTTCTCATGACTTTTTCAAATTCTTGACACATCTTTTCATCAGAAGATCCAAAGATAATGTCATCAACATACACTTGCACAAGTAGAAAGTCTTTCTTCTTCCACGTTACAAAAAGTGTACTATCAATTGATCCTCTTGTGAATCCATTCTCAAGTAGATACGTTGATAGTGTTCCATACCACATCCGAGGTGCTTGATGTAATCCATATAGAGCCTTATTCAAACGATATAATCTATCTGGATAGTCAGGATCAGTAAACCCTGGTGGTTGTGAAACATACACCAATTCTTCAACTTTGTCATACAAAAAGGCACTCTTAACATCCAACTGATAAACTTTTATACCTTTAAATAAGGCAAATGCTAAGAATACTCAAATTGCTTCTAGCCTAGCAACTGGTGCAAACACTTCATTGTAATCTATTCCTTCTTGTTGATTAAACCCATGAACCATTTGACGAGCTTTATTGCGAGTAATGACACCCCGATCATCTCTCTTACACTTAAATACCCATCTAGTTCCAATTGGATACTCTCCCTTTAGAAGGTCAACCAACTCCCATACTTGTAATTTTGAGAACTATGATAGTTCTTCTTGCATTGCTTCCACCCACAAACTTTCCTTTAGAGCCATTTGAACATTTTTAGGCTCAACTTGTGAGATAAAGCATGAATATAGACATTGATTAGAAATCTCTGTCTCTTTCATTTCAGAATACAAGCTTGGATGAACTTGATTATCAGAAATACTAGCTTTAACTTGTCCTCTAGTTAACATAGGTATTTGAGGATCACCTATGATATTCTCAGGTGGGTGATTCTTGCTAGTCCGAGTAACCGTTACCGGTTCAACTGGTATTTCATCCTCCAAATTAGTACCAATTTCATGAGTACTATGAGGTTCAGCTGTGTCTTCCAAATTTGGTACCTCCTCACTGAATGGCTGTGAATTATCAACATTAGAAGATATTCTTAATTCTCTAAGTGGAGTAATGATATCATCCACTAAGTCTTGTAACAGCTCTTCCTCATCTGGAGGTGTATTTACTTTGGATCTATGAGATCCACTAGTAGATGGTTGATTTGGATCAGCACTTGTCTTGATTGCAGAAGATTGAGCATTCGATGTTGGAGTGTGGCCAATATCCTCATTTCCAGACAATAAATGTTCAGAAATCTCTGAATCACTGATAAAATCACTTACAGGCACTTTAAAAGATGCAAAAATATCAGAATAATCAAATTACCAATCTAAGCCCTTATGTACATCTGGTGTGTAGCTTGTAACTTCAATGTTATACACTACCTCCAAACATCTTGTGACTTTATTAAAAACTCTCTTATTTGGCGAATTAGGCATATAACCTAGGAAGAATCCTTCGTCAACCTTCTCACCAAATTTAGCTTGATGACCAGTTTTTATATATAATGCACGAAACTCCAAAGGGTTCAAATCCTTTTAAGTTTGGTTTCTTACTGTTCAAAAGCTCATTACAAGTTTTGTTCTGCTTTTTGACCGTAAGAACTCTATTTAGAACATAACATGTTGTATTCACTACTTCTGCCCAAAAGATGACAGGAAGCTTTGAATCAGCAAGCATTGTTCTAGCAGCTTCTATCAACATTTTATTCTTCCTTTCAGCTACACCATTCTGTTGAGGTTCATAAGGTGCACTGAATTGATAAATTATCCCTTTGCTTAAGCAATAGATATTCAACGTTGAGTTTTTGAATTCTGTTCCGTTGTCACTACGAATACGCTTCACTCTCGTCTTATAGACATTCTCTACTAGATCAAAGAACTCAATTAGAATTCCAGGAGTTTCATCCTTAGATCCCAAAAAGAACACCCATGAAAATCTAGAATAATCGTCTGTGACAACCAAACAGTACCATTTGCCACCTAGACTTCTCTTGCTTATAGGGCCGAAGAGGTCCATATGTAGCAACTCAAATGGTGAGGAGACAGAGTTTTCATTCTTAGATCTGTGTGGTTTCTTGTGCTGCTTTCCTTTCATGCAAGAAACACACTTATCTTCATACTCGAAACGTTTTTGTGGTACACCTAGAACTAACCCATTTTTTGTTATGAAATTCATCTTTCTCCAGTTCAGATGTGCCATTCTCCTATTCCATAATAATGCGTCTGCTTCTGAGGCCTTGGATAATAAACATGTAGACACCATTGAAGAGTTAGAAACACCCATGTTTATAGCATATATGTCCTTCTTCCTTGGTGCCCTCATCAATATCCATTCTTCAGGAATTGTGAAGCCTGGCTTCAGAACTAAAGCCTCCTTTTCATTAAAATGAACTAGATGACCTTTATCGCAGACTTGGGAAATACTCACTAGGTTGTGTGTTAGTTCTTCAACATAATTCACATCCTCTAGAGTCAAATTTCCATTTGAAACTTTTCCTTTTCCCGTAATTACTCCTCCTTTGTCTCCTGCAAAATTAACTTTTTGCTTGAAACCTTCTTTGAAGTCCTTTAGTAGACTTCGTTCTCCAGTCATGTGCCTTGAGCATCCACTGTCTACATACCACCAGCTATCCTTGTTCACAGTAGGCTCCTGCACAAAACACAAAACACAATCAGTTGTCAAGAGGGACCCAAGCCATTACGGTCTTGGTTTGTCCCTTATCATCAACAAACTGAAGCTCTTTAAAATAACCATTCTTCCCATCAGGAGCTTTGGTTACTTTCGAAGATGCTTGAGCTTGTGGACGATCAACCTTAAGAGGTGAATTTGAGGAGAACCTCATAGGCACTGAATTAAGAGTTATATTATTATAATTATAATTAAACTCATGTGTTCGTGAAGTAGAACCACTCTCATAATGACTGTGATTTCTACTTTGAGTTCTAAACCTTGACGGTGTCATATCCCTAAGCTTATTAGAAGAATTGTCACTTAGAGTATATGGTCGTCTAGGTTTAGGTGGGGAGACACTATGATTACCATCTCTCTTAAGAATGTTAACAGGTTTATTACCTAACTTAGGTTTGGTATCTAACCTATCCACATTCAACCTAGAGTCAGTCGGTGTCTTTTCATCAATCACAAGCTTATGTGATGCTTCCAGTTTCTTATTTGGACAACAAGAAGCTACGTGTCCTTTCTGGTGACACTTGAAACATGACATCTGATTTCGTGATTTATTAACTTTTGCTTTCTCATTCGAGTCTTAGGCACTAAAGATTCAGGTGTTTGTTCCTTATTAACCTTATCATCAGTCTTAGTATCATTAATCACTCCACCCGATACAAATTGTATTTTGGTGAGAGGTGAAATCTTACTATTATCTGATGACAAATTCTTAACATCATTCTTCTGTGCCTCAGATTTATCAGACTTATTAGTTACTATAACCTCGGAATTAGCATCAACCATTTCAGAATCTTCAGGGATTGGAGTGTAATTGGCATTAAAAGGAGGGGCAACATCATTGTATCCTATCCCAGTCTTGTCCTTTACACTACGTTGAGCATCAAGCATTTTATCCATTTCAATAGTTCTATAAGATTCAAGCTTACGATTTTGCTCAACAAACTTCAAATTAAGATTTGCTATTTCCTGATCCTTACTAGCAATTGTTTCATTTAAGTCTTTAATGTTCATGTAGAGACCATCTATGATAACTGATTTTTCATTTATGATGTCTCTAAGAGCTTTCCTATCAGAAGTATCAGACTTAATCTTATCTTGTAAGGCCTGTTTATCATCACTTAATTTACGCACATCCATATGGGCTTAGTCAAGTTCAGATCTAACAGTCTTATAAGATTCTCTATCCACATTCAATTGGGATAATAAATTGCTATTTGAGATAGTTAACATACTAATCTGAGATTGTAAATCAGTAACTAAATAACAGATATCAGCAAGAGTAAGAATATCAAGACATACCATTTTCTTATCTGTTTGAACTTCAGCCATGTGTGCCACAAACTCTTCTAGACTCATTTCTTGAGTTGAATCCATAAACAGCACATCATCATCACTTGCTTTCACTTCAGACGCAGGCACCTCTACTTGTTGTTCTACATCAGTAGGCATGTAGGACATTGTATCAGCAGTTCTCTCTTGATCATCAATCTCAACCATCAAAGCTTCTTCAGACTGAGCTTTCCAATCATAAGAGCCATCTAACTGCTTTACAACCAAGGCTATGGAAGCAAGAGTACTCCCCGAACCTTTTTTCCATTAGTTTCTACCTTAGGTCTTTGGCATTCACGAGCAAAGTGTCCATAACCTTGACAGTTAAAACACTTGATCTTGGTTTTATCAAACCCTGATCTGTTGCCAACAACCTTTCTTCCCGTTCTCTTCAAGAAATTCTTAACTCTCCTTGATAACAAAGCAAGTTGATCCTGGAGATCTATTTCTTCAAGATAACCAGGATCTACCTGATCATAATCTTCATCAAAGAGAATTGGATCATTGATTTTACAATCAATATAATTCTCATACGAAGCAACAAAGGAAGCAAGAACAGACAGTTGTTGTTTAGCAGATTTCACACTCATAGGCATCTTCTGATGCTCTTGAGGTGACTTCTCAGTACCTTTTCCTTTTGCTTCACTACCAGATGAGGAAAGAAAACACATATCCTCAGTTTTCATTTCACCATTTTCACCAGTATCACCAACTAACAACGCAGTGGTCGAACTGGAGGACGCTGTCGAAAGATTTGTCTTACCATGATATAACCCAGGGTTCTGAACCTGATCAGAATCGGTATCTCTTGACTTTTTGGTGAAATCATAACCTTTAAGCTTATCAATAACCTACTCTAAGGTCATGGTAGCATATCTTGTTTCATTATCCTTGAGCATAACACCATGCATTTCTCACTTAGAAGGCAAACCCTCAATAAATTTATCGGTTTTCTCTAATTCTTCTACAGTATTCTCATGGTTTTATAGCTCACTCATTAGATGGTAGAAACGGGTAACATAGGCATCAAGATCTTCTCCCTTCAAAGCTTTAAACACTGTAAACTGCTTCTTGAGAAAATTCTTCTTGCCTGCTTTCACTTGTGGACTACCTTCACCTCTTTTCTCAAGAGCTTCCCAGAGCTCTTTAGCAGTATGAAAGGATTTCAGCTGATGATTGATCTCTTTAGGAAGACACATCTTAATACAAGAATGAGCTTTGTTCTCTGCTTTATAGTCCTCATTTTGTTGATCAGTCATATTTTGATAAGTAATCACTACAGTGGCATTTTAAACAGATTTAGTAGGTGCATTGTATCCAGTTTTGATACACATCCAGATTGAGAGATCATGAAATCTACAGTAAGATTCAAATCTATCTCTCCAACTGTAGTAATCTTCAAGTCTTAACAATTTAGGTGGAACACTAGATTTTCCAACCTCTTGTTCCATCTCAATCATTTTACTTAAATCAGACATCTTCAAAAATTCAGACTGTTCTGCGAATTCAGATTAAACTCGATTCGCAACTCAGTTCAATTCGCAATCTCAGCTCGACTCGCAAACTTCATTCGCCAATCTCAGTTCGGATCGCAACAGATGTCAACTCGCAAGTGATGTCGGTTCGCAAGTGGTCTCGGTTCGTAGCTTGGTTCAACTCGCACAACTAGGTTCAGTTCGCAAGTTCAACTCGGATCGCAGACGTAGCTGAAACCCTAATCTCAACTCGCGAAACGGCTGAAAAACCCTGAAAACGAATTTTTTTGGTATTTTTACGATTAAAACTAGAAATTTCGTTCGTAAACAAACCCTAAATCGTCCAGAGAATGATTTTGATCGTTAATATGTACTAATACACGTAAAAACAACCCGAAATCAAACGCAATGATCGCAAAAACTCCAAACTTACTCATATTTAGCCCGAAAGCTCTGATACCAGATGTAAGTCCCTAGTTCTAGGATCGATAACTTCGTTATCTATAGTATTAAGATGTGAAATCCCTTTGTACGTCGTTATCTTACTATAACGAATAAGTTTGCATTTAGATTAACTAATTCTTAGCTTTAAACGATAAACCGTCAAAGCCTAGCCTTTAGAATACGTTTTTCTCTGAATTATTCAATTCGCAGGTGTAAAATTCGAATGGCAAAAGTCTTATTTAAGTCAAACCGAATCAAATACATATACTTAGTTCACCTCACGGGTCATGGGCCTGCAAGTCCAACTCAACTCGCAGCCCAAGCCCAGCTTGGCTTCGGTTCACTATACTTATTGTATTGCGAGTTCAGATCTCATCTCGGATCGCAATGCCTTGCGACTTGAGATCTCGACTCGCTATACATGTTTATTTCATTTCCGATATTCGTCTAACACTTTAATATACTAATATATTTAACGAATATTAATAACAAAACAAACATTTATTTACAAATCTAAACCAATGTACAAACATGATAATAATTACACAGTCCTATTTCAAGCTAGATCTGTTGTCACAAACTATGTCTCAACACTAATTACCAACTATTTAGTATACATACACACACAAATATATCCGTATATATTTGTAACACTCAAGATACAACAAACAGAAGAGGAAAAAAAACAAACCTGAAGCGATAGTGACCGGCGGTTAAATCGATGGCGAGCCTCGAATAAAGTGGTGGTCACTGGCGGATGTAACCGGCGGCAGTGGTGGTGACCGGCAACTACGAAGGTTGGGCAACGGCGAGAATGGCGACCGGCGGCTGCTATCGTGTTGTCTTAGCTAGGGTTTGTGGAATGGAGGATTGTTGTGGTTGTGGGTTTAGGTGTGAAAATATGCGTGAAAAACTGAAAATATTTTGAGTGGGAAACAGGGTATGAGCGGGGAATTTTAGGGGGATATGAAAAAATTTGTAATCTTTCAAGAATTTTGAATTATTATTATTATTATTATTATTATTATTATTATTATTATTATTATTATTATTATTATTTATTTATTTATTTATTTATTAATTATTACATTATTATTATTATTATTTATATTATTATTATTATTATTATTACTATTATTATTAATATACATAAAATGCAAAGCGTGTTGAGTTGTATTCTTTAACTTCCAGCAAAGGCGAGTTCGAGTTTTAAAAAATTAATAATATTATTCCCCCCGTTGTGAATTTTCGATGTTAATAATAAAGTAAAAGTTATAAGTAACATTATTAGCACAAAGCTGTATTTAAATTATCATTATATTTTCTATATTATTCTATATAAAAATGCAGTACACTACTTTTATAAGCCAATATGAATCATTCAATTAACCTAAAATAATATGATTAAAGTTGAAGTAGAAATCTATAAATATAAGCAAATGTTTAAAATGCATGACATTTGAACTTCTAATAACATTGAAAGTTTTTCCATTAAAAATAATAATTGTTTATCTATGAGCAAAATGAACTCATGTGTGTTAAAGGTGGTAATATATAACGTACAATTTTTAACGAAAGTTAACTAATCATGTTTTTAAAAAAAATATATACGGGGATTATATTTATTTATCAATTCAGTAAAACACGGCTTACAACTAAAAAAATAACACATAGTAACATAACCAAAGGTGTCACTTATTCTAATATAGTGTATGAATCAAAAGGAACATGATATAATATGCACAAATATCATATTAAAAATTTTAAAACAAAATTAATTGATTTTGGAAATGAAGAACAGACAATATGCATTTAGGACTGAAATAACTGTAGCATTATTTTCCTAATTACGCAACGCAACTCTTGGGATATCTGGATTATCCAAGACATATACATGCAACACAGTTTGGTTGTGACATGTGCGAAACATGTTACGGAGGTCATCAGTAGTCAATAGACGTGCTAGAGAGAATTCCTCATTTAAGTTTTTTCGTGGGTGCTTGGCCACATACCAATATTGTAGTTGTGAAGGATAAACATTTGAGTAAATCCACATAAGAATGTTATTCAACGTGAAATCATTTATCTGAATAGAGCATAACATAATCTCAGATCCACGTTGATATTCATAACCTACAATGGTCCGCACCATATCTCTTCCATAATGCAAACATATATCGATTTTTGTTGGTAATTCTCCATTGACACTGAAAAATAAAAAACAGTGTAGATATAGTGCTTAGATAGACAAATAGTTCACTGAATGACAAAATATATGATACTTAAAATTGCTTAATAAAATGATAAGAGTCACTTACTTAGGTGCATGAATCCTTCTTACACAATTGTTGCCAACAAAACGCAAAGGCATAATGTTGGTGAGAAAGCGAAGGTTAACGAATAAATTAATTAAATAAATAAAACTTTAAACGAACCTTGACATAATTTTGTAGAACCAAACAATGAGATTAAGTATTTGTCCAATATATATATATATATATATATATATATATATTATTCAATGTAACGATTCTAGACAAAATTTACTTTTATACAATTTTCCCTCCATAAATGTAAATTGTAAAATGGTAAAAGATCTTGTTTTGATTTAAAGAAGAATATTATATCGGTTATATAAGGAATTACACCTAAAAGATCTTTGTAAACCGAGTAAAGTCTTGGTTGGGAACTAATCATTATCCCTAATCATAAAATATAAATATAAATATAAATATTAAATATGTGTAGGTTATCTCACTTGTTCACCACGGTTTTAAATAAATATTTAAATTTACATAATTTTACATAAAGAACATTAAGGTCAAATGAAAGGGGAATTTATCGAATAAACTTAGTACACCTTTTGAAATTATGTTAAATTTAACCATCGTTTGTGGCAACCTTTTAAGTTACAAAAAAAAAAAAAAATCTAATGGCGAAAGTATACATGATTGTGAAACATAAACATAAAAAATGGAATTGCATGTATCTTATTTACATTTATATTTTTATATTTATATATAATATGTTATTTATATTTATATTTTTATATTTATATATAATATAAAGAGATAAAACATTACGTTTGGTTTACATATTGTTAAAGAATTACTTGTTAAAATAAAATTGTAGTATCACCTGTTAATTCCATTATAATCTACGTAGACTTTTTTGTTATTAATTTAGTTTATTAATTTAATAATAAAGGGATAATTAATTAATAGTTAAAAGATGGATATGGTGAAAGGTGTTATTTGAGCGAACATAATGCCAATAATAATATTTAAGTTATTTATCAAGGGGGCATATGTAAATTTAGGGTGCAATAGTGAAACTAATATTAAACATGAAGGTAATAAATGATTAAATTTTAGAGGTTTTATGTGTTGTTTTTAAATTAATAGGAGGATTAATTAGCAACTAATTAATTTTGTTTAGGTATACAAATCTGATTTTATTCATTGGATCAAAAATGTAGGAACCAATGGAAGGGCAAGATCTCTTTTAATTGGCCTCTTATATTTAATAAAGAGATTGTTATACTCCGTAGGATACTAGGATAGGATAAGAAGTATAAATGTATAATTATTATTTGTTATTTATATCGTTTTCTCATGTCCTTATCATATCAAGTTATCAATTTCTTTGTTTAAACCTTTAAATTTATTAACGATCCTTATATTCGATACTGAATTTTAAGATACTCCAAATTGACTTGGTATAATTCAAGCTCGAACTACTCAACTAGACACTCAAGTTCAAGTATTATAGTACTCGACTTGAAATGCTCACGAGCCTTCAGCCTTATCAAGCAAACATAAAAAAAAAAAAAAAAAAAAGTTTAATACTATATATCTACAAATATAGTAGACCAAATGGCCTTTGACCTAGCAGTATCGTGGTGACCCTTTCAACCAAAAGGTTGGGGGTTCGAGTCCTAGAGATGAGATAGTTTGTATATAATTCGTGGATCAAAGTCAGTTTGTATATATTCGTGGATTAAAGTAAATATTCATGGTATTAGGGTGTGTGGGTACTTGCCTTTTTCTTATAAAAAAAAAAAAGATTTAGAGGTGATCTCAATTACTTTTACTTGATTGAATATTGGTCTTTGACATGTTACACTCATATAAAAACATACTTCATCATCCCATGTATCTAATTGTGCTTGTATAATCAAGCAAATGCAAAACGGCAAAAAGTTATGTAACAAAATCGTAGCAATTCTTGATATTTTGTGACGAATTTAGTACAACCTATTTTATTTTCATTTTTCAAAAAATAGTTATAAATAAAAAAATGGACATGTATGTTTATACATATTACTATATGGCTCAATAAATACTTTAAAAAATTAAAAGTGAATGAATATGCATATCTCTATATAAGTATATAAGTATGTGTGTACATCAATTTCGACATATTAGAAAGCATATATCTATCTATTAATAGTTTAGACATACATACCAACAAATATATTAACATGTACAAATATTTACGGGGGTTCGTTTGGATGGATCGGAGTGATCCGATCCATATATATAAATCCATTTGGATTTTTCTCAAAATGTGAATCCAATCCATCCAAACGAATGGCAAATTCAAACTAAATCGAACCAAATTACTATTTGGATGGATCGGTTTCAGTGGCGGATCTAGAAATTTTGTTCACGTATCTAATTGAGCTTGTATAATTAAGCAAATGCAAAATGGTAAAAAGTTCTCTAGCAAAATCGTAACAATTCTAGATATTCTGTGACGAATTTGCTACAACCTATTTTGTTTTCATTTTTTAAAAATAGTTTAAAATAAAAGACGCACATGTATGTTTATACATATTACTATTTGGTTCAATAAGTACTTAATTTTTTTTAAACTGAATGAATATACACATCTATATATAAGTATGTGCATATATCAACTTTGACATATTAGAAAGTATATATCTATCTATTAATAGTTTAGACATACATACTAACAAACATATTAACTTGTACAAACATTGGTATTTGACATCTTACACTCATATAAAGACATACTTGATCTTCCTACGTATCTAATTGAGCTTGTATAATTAAGGAAACACAAAACGGTAAAAAGTTCTGTAGCAAAACCGTAGCAATTCTAGATATTTTGTGACGAATTTACTACAACCTATTTTGTTTTCATTTTTTAAAAATAGTTTAAAATAAAAAGATGCACATGTATGTTTATACATATTACTATTTGGTTCAATAAGTACTATATTTTTTAAATTGAATGAATATACACATCTATATATAAGTATGTGTGTATATCAACTTTGACATATTAGTAAGTATATCTATCTATTAGTAGTTTAGACATACATACTAACAAACATATTAACTTGTACAAATATTGGTCTTTGAGATGTTACACTCAGATAAAGACATACTTGATTATCGTATATATCTAATTGTACTTGTATAATCAAGGAAATGCAAAACGGTAAAAAGTTCTGTAGCTAAACCGTAGCAATTCTAGATATTTTATGACGAATTTGCTACAGCTTCATTATTTATGTTATTTAATTAATAAACATTAAATTTTGCAACCGATTTACGACGGCTTCCTTTATTATTATTTATTATATTCTTATTCTATTCAATTTTGCTACCAATCTGCTACAGGTATTATCATTGTAAGTTTTACTTTTTATAAAGATATTAATTATTTTGCTCAACCGTCGCAAATTTGACACAAATCTGTCTCAAGACTTAGTCAAAGATTTAAAAATTAGGCAAAGTATTTGAATTATGATAAATTGTCGCAACTTTGACACTAATCCGTCTCAAAATTTAGTCAAAGCTTTGAAAATTTGGTCAACTATTTGAATTCAGATTTGTTGTCGCAAGTTTGATACAAATATGTCGCAAAATTTGATCAAACATTTGACTTTTGATACGCCGTCGCAAATTTGTCACTAATCTGTCTCAAAAGTTAGTCAAATGATTGATTTTTTTTTCTTTTAATGTCGTTACAAAGCGGTGACAAATGCGTCGCAAAGGTGATAAATTTGCTACGATTTTATTTTCGTCGCAAAATTTATGTCGCTGTTGGTTGTTTCAGTAGTAGTGGCAGTTGACACGTTGGATGATAATTGCATGGAAAACATGAAGTTGACAGGTGAAAAAAGGAAGGTGGGGGTCAAATTCTAACACCCTCACATGGTCCAATCAGTCATCCATTAGTAATTAATTTGTTTATAAACTACTAACACTATCCAATTCTACTATAAGCGTTTATATTGCTATATTGAGTCCTTTTAAATAAATGTTCAGTTTAGTGTTACGGACATTTAAAATAAACTTTAGTTAATAGATATATTATTTGATTAGTGAAGAATGTCATGATAGAGGTTTATAAAATTATGTATATACTTAAAATGGATACTTTAAGTGGCATGAACTAAGTGATAGATATGTAGGTAGAAGAAAAGAAAAGAATGGATGCAGCAGGACCTCTTTTGACATAAACCCAAAAGATAGATGTGTGAGCCACAACCAACACAACTTAACCCAAATCATTTTGTAATCGATTGCTTTATGATTGTACACATTTGTGGAGAGAGAGATAAAGCTTATAAAAAGCTTTTCCTTTATTTCTTTTTTAGAAGTATAAAAGTCAGACTATGGAGAGAGAGAGTGGGGGTAGGGGTGGGGGTGGTATGTATTGTCTTTTTTCATGACTGTAATCACAAGGTCATGATGACTTTATGATGAGTATGTTACTACTCCTTGTTGTAAGTATATGAGAATAGAATGGTGGTTTGTTTCAAGCATATACAATTAATGTTTTGTACTACCAAAACCATACCTCTCCTATACCTTTCTGATTCACTGTTTATACTGACACATAAACCCACAATAACCAATATTTCAAAATAATTCTCTACTTCATCCTTTCCCTTTCAATATTCATTATCTGACTTATTCAATTCTAATCTACAATGTAGTAAACTGACTTTGCTTAAAAATGCTAGAAAAGATTTTTAGCAAGTAACTAAATAATGCATCTTTGGTATTGTTTATGATAGAACACTACAAATGTTATTCAATATTTTTGTTTTCTTATTCGAAAAGGGATACATGCATTTAAAATAATATACACTAACTGAAAGCATACGTACTATTTAAATTATTGTCACGTACTTAAATTCCATCTTAGTCCTATAATTTCTTTGGTTTTTCAAACTATTTGTTAAGCACAATTATAAACGCACATCTCTGTAATTTCATATTGACTATAGAGCTGTAAAACAAGGGAAATTAAAAAAAAAATGCCACTTATTTTTCAACTATATATGGTTTTGTCTTTCGGAAAAAAAATTTGACGATATACCCCGTGAAATCGCAAAAGCAGCTTTTGCGATCCCTTATTTGCCATTTGCGAGTCGATCACCTAACCGGCTCGTTCACGAGTAAAAGATGTCATCGCAAATGACAATTTTTTTTTGCTTTTTGCCATTTACCTATGCTCGAGATACATTTGCTATGGCACGTGGAAGTGGTCCGTTCTCGAGTAAAAGATGCCATGACACATGGAAAATGGCAAAAAAATATTTGTGATTTGCAATTTACCTATGCACGACATAAATTTACGATGGCACGTGTTTCCTATCCGTTCTCGAGTAAAAGATGTCATGGCAAATGGCAAAAAATTATTTGCGATTTGCCATTTACCTGCACGACATAAATTTGCGATGACATGTGTTTCCTATCCGTTCTCGAGTAAAAAGATGCCATCGCAAATGGCAAAAAATTTATTTTTGCGATTTGCCATGACATTTTTTACTCGAGAACGGACTGGTTCTACGTGCCATCACAAATTTATCTCGAGCATAGGTAAATGACAAATCGCAAATATTTTTTTGCCATTTGCCATGTGCCATGGCATCTTTTACTCAAGAACGGACCGGTTAGATGATCGACTCGTAAATGGCAAATACGAGATCGCAAAAAGCAAATTTGCTTTTACGATTTTAGAAGGTATATCGTCAATTTTTTTTCCGAAGAGAAAAACGATATATAGTTGAAAAAAATGATGTTTTTTTAAATTTCCCGTAAAACAAATACCCTGAAAGACCTTGACAAGTCTTTACAGTTTGAAGGAACGAAACTGCAAAGAATAATGACTTCGGCAAATAATAAATAATTCCGTGAAGTATAAATCTTCCACCAACTCCATAATTTTGACGAAATATGTTTTATTTTAGGATAACAAAGCTCAAGATTTTCAACCTCATTCCCACATAGAACACATTGATGACGCGGGTAAGTCTACCCCTTTGAGCAAGTAGATTCATTCAAGATGGGAGAGGATCAAGAGACGTACGCCAAACATCATTACTAATGTATATTATTATGGGTAACTAGATAATTTCGCTCATAAAATGTGACATGTAGATTATGAGTTGTTTATGTTAATTAAATCCAGCTTTTTTGGTTTGACAAATTTTCATCTATTAATTGAATTAAAATTTATCATACATGGAAGATATATGGTAGAAGGATTGATTGTCAACATATGAAGTGCAGGGATGAAGATACTATATATGAAAATGATAAGATACGGTAAGGGAATTTGCTTTAATATCGTATATAAAATATAAATGAAACCCTCCACGGGATATATGATGTATGTAACGATCATCAAATCATGCTTCTAAGTAACGGTAAGTAACGGGTTAACATGTACTCCTTTTTTAAATTCTAGACTAGATTAATTTTTTTTTTAAAATACATTGCTAGACAAGATAGAATCTCATTCTATAATCAAAATCAAAAGGTCGGGCAATAAGTGGATGCACACATTTAGAAAATATATTTACTAGAGAGAAATGTTAGGTCACAAAATATTAGAAAAAGATATTTACAAATTGATTTGGACCAATAAATTAAGGAGAGAGATGTAAGTGAGAGAAGCTATAAATGATTATGATTGTTTTAATTATTTCAAATACCATTTCATTTTGTGAAAAATATTTTGTAAAATTTTTATGGGTGTATACGTAGCGAAGCTTTTACAAAATAAATTTACCTTGTTGTTTTCTTCATCAATGTACTTTAATTGTAAGGTACACTCGTGTCTCAATAATTAAGTGTCCAAGTCATGAAAAGGGTTTGAGCCGGTTAGACCCTCTACGCACCACGCACCACGCACATCAGTTAATCTGATTCACAAATAATGTCTCTATTTATTTACACTAATATAATAATTACTTTTATACTCCAAGTGTCTAGTTTCATTTTTTGTAATTATATAGTCCAATTTTAATCTTAAGTATCTTGTTGGTATCATATAATATTTTATGAAAATTATACTAATAGAAATACATTTTAAAGTTTAATTCATTCATATATTTTGCATCAACTATTATATAACATATGAATTGAAAGATAAAAACTCAGAAGGTAAAATATTAGACTTATTTTGGATGAGAAGAAGTATTAAAATGTTTGTTTTTATTTTGGTAAAATGAAATGATAAAGTCAAAGATTACAAAATTTGATGGAGGGGGGTAAGAGAGAATATATGTGGCGTAAATGAGAGATCACATCTTGAAGGGACCTGTGTGTAGGGGACTGACATTGTCCTTGAACAAAGTCACTGGTGGTATTGGTCTGACCCGCATTTATTGCGCTACAAATAGCAGTACTTTACGTAGTAAAAGTAGTACCATGAGTATGTGTGTTACACGACTAATAAAGAAAGTAAAGTAACTCTAACACACACACGGTCAAAAGGGTGGGGATAACATCATGGGAGATTGGACTCGGTCAGCTGTCACCTCACTTTCTTTATTAAATCCAACTACAGTTTTATAAGGGCATGTTTGTGACAACCTTACCACTTTCAAAGGGCCTATAATGAAAATATCTCATTTTTCTTTCATCATGATATAATAACAGTATAGTAAGTAGTTGAGGTATGTCTTAAGTATATTGGTTCCACAATTATTGCAACTTAAGATAGACTGCAGGAAATAAAGGGTGGTTTTTAAAAATGAGACAATAACAGTTGTTATAATTTATTTGGATGATATCCGTTGACAAATTGCATGTCATAACGAAATTATTTGTGCCCTGAACAACACAAAATTTTGATGTTGATGCGTTGATCAAATTGAAATCTTGATGTTTACATATTATACCCTTCTACTATATTTAGCACAATTGTTCAATTTTGACCTTGATACAATAATGAGCATATGCTCCAAACTGACTTGGTCCGTGATAAAAAGTGTTAGCCCATTTTGAGATACATGACATTTGTCTTGCGCGCAAAGTCCTTCCTCCGAAACCAGCTGTGCTACACACCCAAGGGTTGAACCCAAAGTCGCAGCTTGTGGAGATTGAACTTGAGTCTCCTTTAAAAGAATTTCAAAACTCCCCCACTAAGCTACCACCTTCTAACCCTCACAACATTTAACCTAGTTGTTAGTATTTCAACTTGTTTTCACAATATACCACTAATATTTCAAAATTCGTTGTTATCAATGTATTACAGATACTGCAATAGTTTATATACTTTATGAGGTTGATGTTATGCTCTCTCAGTTTATTTTCCGTTATCATCAAACACACACTTGTATACATTTATATATACAACTTTTGTCCACATTGTTATCAGGTTCGTATTTAATTACATTGCAGAGGCATTTTGTCTACTTTCAGAATTGTGTGTAAAGTTGGATTCAGCTGACCGATTATAGCTCCCATTTTTGTCATTAAATCGTACATTTTGTGGAGGGTAATTTTGTCTTTTTATTTGTCCTTCATATTGACTATGTGGATATTGAAATGATTAAAATTTGAATGTTGTTTACGTTATATTACCTTTCATTTTTTTACGGTGTATTCGTATGTTTCATTTGTTACGACTTCATCTAGAGGCGACAAAATACATAAATTTTCATGAATGTCAATGGGTCATGTTCGGTAAACTATTTTTTTTCTCTCTCAAATTATATATACACATATTAACGATATAGTATAACTTTATGAAAAATAGAATGATGTTTACCTATTAAATCTATTAATGAAAAATTTTGAAGTTCCTTTGCAAAATGAGTCTTACTATGGATATAAATACTTGTACGGTTGTACCAAAAACAAAATTATAGAACCAAAATCCAGTAGTTTTGGGCTCATATTAGTTTTAAGAAAAACAACAATGAAGCCCACTCAACTTATGGGCCTTGGCTTAACGGCTACCCCAGTCCCCAGGTATACTGGCCAGTAGGCATGCACATCCAAACCGGTTTCCCGACCCGACCCGGGTTGAACCCGAAATCGACCCGGTTAAAACCGGTTTTGACCAAAACTAGTTCGGGTTTGACCCAACCCACCGGTTAGGAACCGGTTTGTATTTTATACGATACGAATAACGTGTTAAATATTTAGTAAATAATGAGGTTATTAATCTTGATCAAATAAATATTTAGTAAATAATTTGTCGGGTGTCACATGCATCTACATGTATAAAACAGAAATCAATCTTGATCAAATAAATATAAATACGTAAATGAGTAATTATATAGATTTGAAAAGTAATATATAAATTATAAAATTACACCTCTTACAAGTCATATAAAAAATTATAACTAAGTTATGTGATTAAAATTAATAAAACCTTTAAAAGATAAAATGAACTAGATTTACCTATCAATATCTGTTGTAGTATTTAATATCCAAAAATGATGACACATTAAATAAAATTAAGTATAATTTAATATTTTAATAAAATCTTACTTTATTTATCATTTGAGTGCAGAAGAATTCACATTGTTTAAGATAATGATGACACATAGTTTGATGATGTGTCATAAATAAATAGTTGTTAAATCATTGAAAATCTCTTTCTTTAGATTGATACGGAGTAGATTATATGAACTTAAATAGTAGGTCTAATGCATTAATTATTTGGTACATTGTTTTCTTATAATTTTATAAGTTAAACTTTATACATTTTAGAGAAAATTGTTCGAATCAACCTCGTGTTTGTCTAAAAATCACATACCGTCCCTTATTTCATGAAATATCACCAAACATCCCTGTATTTGTTATTTTCGCTCACCATTCGTCCCAACTAAAAAATTTTATTAGTTTTCTCCGTTAAATCATGTGAAATGACTACAATGGCCTTCTTCTTCCTCAACGTACACTACCTGCTCAAGCCCTTATGATACCAACTTTTTTTCCATTACCAAACTATAGTTTTATACCGTAAATCAATAACATTATCGCCTCAAATTAATTCTTTTTTAGTCGTAAATATACAAATTGTATCAACACAAACCAACACAGTCATCACTAATTCCATCAACCTTAGAAAATTAACAAAAAAATGAAATAAAATTAAAAACAATAAATGTCCAAATTTCTCGTTCACATACATATACAAACCCATCAAATTATCAAAACGTTAAGGAAGATACACCTAGTAATCGGCGACGATTTTTGAAAACTCAAATCACAGCCTTCAATTTCTCAAATCTCAACACAACCGTCAATTTCATCACCACCGTAATCTTTGTAGAGACTAACGAAAACTTTATTAAATCATGAATGCGATTACAAAAGGCTTAATGGAAACCGAATACAAAGTGTGTTTAAATAGTAACTAACAAAACCTATAAGTAATTAACGGACCTAAACTAAATCAATAAAATATGGGCTTAAACTAATATGCTAACATCCCCTCTCAAACTCACAATGCTACATTAAGATGCATTGAGGGTTTGTCAAACAAAATTTCGAACTGAAACACGAAACAAAGCAAAACGAAGTGAAGCCTTAGATATTGATGTCGAGAGTCCAATCCAAAACTAATGTCAATGGTGACCACCAATGCTAGTATGAAACCCACAACCAATGACCACCATACGAAAACAAATGCTAATTTCAATGCAAAACCAAATCCAAATCCAAAGCGATACTGATACCAAACCATGCCAATGCCAATTCTAATGCAAAACCAAAAACAATGCCAATCCAATGCGAAACGATTCCAATGCAAAGTCAGACCAAACAAGTATCAATGCAAAATCAAAACAAACTGAACAGAAGCCAAACATTGCATAACCAAAGAAAAATCAAATTAAAATCAAATCCTTAAACAGATCAAAGCTAACTAATCGATAAGAAACTTGCCAGATGAGAACGTATAAAACCGAACCAAAGGAAACCGATCACATCAAAATATTCAGCAACTTTGACAATGAATATCTTCAAAACGCTACATCCAATCAAAAATCTGAACGGTCAAATCTTGTAACTGTGTGTTATAAACCTACAGTCCAACATTCATGAAGATCCAACGGCTAACGAATTCTATAGAGTAATTTTACCACAGTTGCGCACTAAATAACGAACAGAAAACAACAGCAACTTCGACAGATTTCTGATAATTACTCGAATGTCCGATTATAAATCTGAACGGTCAAAACCTAGATCTTTATGTCTAAAAGCTACAGTACATATTTTAGGACGATCCAACGGTTAACGAATCTCAGATCTTAAGTATCCTACAGCTGCACATATTATTACGAATTCCATACTAAAACAAAGAAAAACAAACGAACGAACGAGCGCAAACGTAAACGGAATCCCTCCGGATTGTCAACAATTAGTCGACGACCGAAGGATGACTAATTCTCTCGTATACCTAAAACTCTGATACCATGTAGAAATTAACGAAAACTTTATTGAATCATGAATGGGATTACAAAAGGCTTAATGGAAACCGAATACAAAGTGTGTTTAAATAGTAACTAACAAAACTCTAAAAGTAATTAACGGGCCTAAACTAAACCAATAAAATATGGGCTTAAACTAATATGTAAACAATCTTAATTAGTGTTATCACAAATATGCCGCATTTCCGTAACCGATCAGTGCTGGATGGTGATATGCGTAGCAACGGTGTGCACAGCGATGATGTTTACAGTTGTGTGCGGTGGTGGTATTGTTTGAGGAATATCGTTCAAATTCTGAGGTACATACACATCGGTTCAACTCCGGGAAACTCAACCGGATCGCCCAAATTCTGATGTGGTGATTTTATTTTCATGTGATGTTCGTTCGATTTAGGTTCTAGGATTATAATTTTAGATTGTCTTCCTTCATGTCCTTACAAAAATTCAGTTGCAGGTGATGTTTTTGGTCCACAGTGACGATAAACGAATTTAGGAGAATATATTTGAAGTGTAATATGGGTGTATTTATATATAGGAGTATAATTTTACATACTCATGAGATGTAGTCAGGTAACAAGTATTGAAATACTCCGTACTAATTTTACTTATATTCTTATAGATGGGTAATGATAAATACAACAAATTATTTGATTCATACACCAAAACTATGTTTCACTGAGTTTGTACTGTGAGCTTTAATAATTGTACAGTTTGATGTATGGATAATCTTTTTTGTTGTATCTATCAACTCCCCTTATAGATAGATGGTGTGTTTTTAGGAAGAAAAAGGGCATTTTAGTCATTTCACTTGACTTAACGGAGAAAATTAACAAAATTTGTTAGTTGGGACGATTGGTGAGCGAAAATAGCAAATACAAGGATGCCTAGTGACATTTTGTGAAATAAGGGACGGTTTGTGATTTTTTGAACAAACACAAGGACGATTTGAGCAATTTTCTACATTTAATATCATATATTTAAGGTCTACTTAATATCTACTTGATTAATCATATCTATCATTTTTATATAGTGAACAAGAGAACTATGGAAAAGTGGTCTTTTGCTAGCCCCTATTATAACCATTTAGGCCCATCAAATAGACTTGTGAACTAATTATATTTGTTTTTGGTCCATCTTATTTCACACATATCACTTGGATGATAGTACTACATGTTCAAGAATCACGATATAACAAGTTAAGCTAACAGTCCGTTACTATATGGCCTGTGATATACAACAAATATTTTAATTCATACATCAACTTTTAACTTGTACGCATGTTAGTGCAGTACTGTACAATACTGTAATGCATATACTTGATGCATGAATCAAAAAGTGTGTTGTATATATCGATACCCTATAAGCCTATAAGTTAATTTATAAGGTTACCGTTGAAAACTATTGCAATGATTTCTAGACCCAATATAGGTTGTAACTGAAATATTTTATATGTGAAAAGTTACAAGATTAATTTATCATACAAAGTTTAAGGCATATTGTTACATATACATATTGTGCTTTATAACTGTACATATACGTTAAAATGCTAATTTGTAGGTATGTTGTTATGTTGTGTTTAACTACACAATTTGACACATTACAGGGTTTAAATTAAATTGATAAGTATGATCATATATGATTACAAATTGCATAACTTACTAATTATTTATAAGTATATTGCATTAATCTGTTAAAATCGAGCAATTCGCAAGTAAAAGACTAAAAGGTGATATATGACTTTTTAACTTGTTGTGTTGAACTAAACATTGATTCTTTTCAATCATAACGCCAAGTTGCTTAGAAAATATCTATGTTGATGTATGATGATACAAAAGGAGATCAAACAGGAAATTGGGCATGAAATATATATGAACACAAGTTGCAGTCTGCAATAATACTAGGAGTATCATTGGGTGCAAACTCATGGTTTGAATTGAAAAACAAAATAAATAAATGTTCGCATATAAGTTCTCTCTTTATCATATTTTGATTCTACAGTGGAACCTCATCTAGAACTTATATGCTGGCATGTTATTAGGTTAAGTGTTTGATCATACAATTTGTAATAAAATAAATCTGCTTTTACTTTTTATATTTTTCTTAATTGGTTTAAGCTCTTCTTAATTAAGTGTTTAAATCCTTTAACAATTAGATGGGTTTAATCAAAGAAATTTGTTAAGGACTAATCTCGATTGCACTCACACAACAATTGAGTAAGTCCTTCGAGGTACGTTCTTGAACAACAATTAATTTAATTTATTCCCTTTCTATATTATACCTGACACTAAATATATTTCAACTTTAATTCATTCTAGCTCGCTTGCTACTAAAATCTCTTTTTTTTTAAAGCAGCAAATGAATTATATAAAAGACTTCTCTTAGCAAGTAACTAAGAGAAGCAAAGTAGCGATACAATTACAATTATGAAAAAATAGAAAATGGAGAACAATTCCATTTTGCCACCATACACTTTAAATTGTCTCTTTGTTTACACCATAAAAATGTTATAGAAATGATTTCATCCACAATCGATCTTGAAGATTTGACGATTTTGTTGAATATCAAGTCGTTCCTCGCCTTCCAAATACACCATAGCATTCCGTAAATAATAGTCATGACAGTTTTTCTTTGTTTCAGACATTTTCCTCACTTTACGCCGAAGTTGAGTAGTTCTATCACCGAATGAATGTTAGGCATTTACTACTAAAATCTCTTGACAATCAAGCTTCTTCACTACTATTTCATATATATAATTGATTAATTATTTATCACTAGACCTTAATTAGACCAGTATATACACACAACCCAACAAATTTGTAATTGATAATCATGCAATTAACACTACGTAGTAAATCGAGAAAATACAAGTATCGTCAAATGAGAATGGATTCATACACATTAAAATGAGATGATATCTAAATACTTGGGATAAAATATTAGT
Source organism: Pseudognaphalium luteoalbum (assembly GCA_963422505.1). NCBI lineage: Eukaryota > Viridiplantae > Streptophyta > Magnoliopsida > Asterales > Asteraceae > Pseudognaphalium > Pseudognaphalium luteoalbum. The sequence continues at coordinate 25,347,927 of OY730193.1, forward strand.
TTTTAGTTACAAGATGCCTACTATTATTATTTGACTATGGTAATTGTATATGAATGAGTTGAAGTTCATATTTTTATTAATATGACAAGTCATTACAACTTTTTATCAACTTATGTTTTTTAACAAATTATTCTACGAGTAACATTGTTCTTTAAAAAATACGGATTAACAATTGAAAAAATTAAAATTAGGGTGTGGTTCAAATGAGTACAACAACTTTGAGTGAGAATAGAGGAACCAATCACAATGTGTCACGTGTCATAAAACTCATTTTTCCCCACGTTTTAAAAATCAAATATATCACAAACGCTAAGTCGAAAAATTATAAAAATTACACCATAAAAATCAGCATTTTTCTCTCTTTGATTTTCCATCTCACGATGCATACTTTCGACGACTTTTATTTCTTTGGATTTTACAAATTGTACAAAATTAGTAATACATGTGTTACGGGCTGGTAACACACGTGTTAGTTGTTGGTAACACATGTGTTAATTGCTGGTTACACATATGTTACTCGCTGGTAACACATGTGTCAGATGTTTTCAAAACCAACTGTAAAACGGGAATTAAGTTCGTTAAAAGTATACTTTGTCACATCTCTAATCGAAGAGAATAAAATGTTGATTTTCATAGTGCAATTTTTATGAATTTTCGGCTTACAATTTAAGAGATATGTACATTTATAAAACGTGGAAGGAAAGTGGATTTTTTTTGACACGTGGCGCATTATGGTTGGTTCCTCCATTCTCACCTAAAATTGTTGTACTCATTTGAACTTTACTCAATAAATTTATTAGCTTAATACATCGTTAAAATCTTCTTTGGATCAAGTTTGAAAGGAATGGATACATATTATACTTTCATTAGAACATTTTTGATGAATATAACTTTAAAACTTTTTATTGGCTTACCTTTATTCATTAGAACTATTTTCTAAAATTTACTCAAATGCTGATAATCTTTTCCAAAGCTTTTATTTTTTATTTTTAAATTAACATTGGAAATAGACACGATCCACTAGGAACCAAACAACAAATAAGCCGTGAATTTTTTTAACTTAACATTATCATGATCACTTATAATTTGAAAGCTATAAACCGAATTGTATAAGTTAATCAACTTATTCACCATTTCATAGTATTAAAGTATACAACTTGATGCACCAAGTCCTTTTACGTACAATATTCAATTATTACAAAGCAAACTCATTTTAAGAGCCACATTTATTTTGTGTCTAATTTTAATTCTTCTTCTACGTTTAGTTTAAACCTCTTGAAGAATGAATATACGTTTTATAGGTAATAAAAGTCTCAATTGAAGACCATTAAGCTAGACTTGAAGTGCCATTATGACATTTAAGCATACAAGGTTTATATGAGGTAAAAACGATGCAATATTGTTTGAAATTCAATTATTCAAGGTAGTACATACTAAGGATATTGGTTATGTCATATTTAATAGAATTTTAATGGGTAAAGTGTAGATTTGTATCCGATAATAATAAAAACAAGTCCAAGAGAATTGAATCATAAACGATCCATTTATACATAATGAAATCAAAAATATAAAGGAAAAAATAAAAGTTAGCAATTATATATTTGAAGTTGTAGGTACGGAGGAGTAATTATATTCTTTGTATTTGATTGCTAACATCTATTTTTTTTTAGAACAACATTTTATTAAATCAAACAATGATTAGTTGAGGAGGACTGAACCAACAAAGAGAGAGAAAATTACATACTAAAGAGAGGATTTGTTATCCACTTATCCCAACAAAATCTATGTTTTTTGTTCCTATTTGTATACCAAAAGAAAGAATTGCTAATAATTGAATCAAATAGAACGTCTCTACGTTGGATACCCGGATCAAAAATCTCTTCATCACAGAACTTCCATAAGGACCACCATCCAGTATAAAAAATTGATTCCAATAAAGATTGCTCAACAGACGAACCAAACCAAATGAGGAGTCTGTGAAATTGAGCATCTCAAACGGCCAATTAAACACAAGTAGGTCAATATCTAGCCATTTGGAAATAGATCGCCAAACTTTTTGAGCGAAGGAACAGTGAATCATAATATGACTAACCGAGTCAGCATAGTCACCACATAACGGGCAAAGAATCGATGGAAATAGATTGCTAACATCTATTTACGTTCGGTGGTAACCACTTCTCAGCAATAGCGATGGATAACCACTTCTAAGCAATAGCTATGGATATTCATCCATTTCCAGTTGTATCATGATTCATGACAATAGAGTCCAATTACTGATTTAAGCTTTCAAAGAAAGAACGGGATCATAAGTCATATAGCTATGGATTTTCATCCATTTCCAGTTGTATCATGATTCATGACAATAGAGTTCGATTATTAATTTAAGCTTTCAAAGAAAGAACGGGATCATAAGTCAAATTTTGCATAGAGGACACTCAGTTAAACCACACCCAATGGGGTCGTCGATTGAAACTGTAACACCCCCAAATTTATTGTTTAGCGGAAGCAAGATTTGGGTGTTACTAATCAATAACAAAACACATAAGATAAAGCGAACGACTCTAAATGCGTCGTTTAAAGCCATTACATAAGTAATATAAAAGTTTTACATTGTTGTTCTTGTTACAAAAGCTCATAGCTAAATGTATAAGATTCTAAGGCATATCTAATTGTACAAAATGTAGAAATGCATGTGAATCTTCTGTAATCTGAATGCGACTCGAGCTAATATATCCTGAGCAGATCTACTACTGCTGGGTACCTGAGAATACATGCTAAAAGGTCAGCTAAAAAGCTGGTGAGCTCACAGGTGTAAATTGATGAAATCCATGTTATGAACCACAAGATTTGATTTAGTGATTTGCAAACATGCAAATAAAATATGAGTGTATATTATTGCCATGAGCACATAGTTTGAGCTTAACTGAGTGTGCCAGGATCCACATTCAAGGACCTGATCGAGTTTGCCCCCGGCATGTGCCTAATCTACACATGTATGAACAAATGAAAATGCGTCCGTTCGACCGCAGTCGTGGTAGCGCGACTACCCCGGACGGGGATTGTCAATCCCATATGGTACCATACACTAACATTCACGCTATCACAATATAAACAAACTATGTTGTGAGGGACTTCATGATTAGATAAAACAACTCATGCAATCAATATATCGAGGTTTTGTACTCGTGTTCATATGTTAAACAAAATCGAGCATGTAATCCCACCCCTGGTAAAAACAGTAAAGAGGAGCTATGAGACTCACCTGAGTCTTTACGTTTATATAAATAAACGTGTGTCGAGTGCTAACAATGAGTAGGTTCTCCGAACCCGTAACCTTCTAATGTCCTAGACATATAAGGTTATATAAGTAGATGTCTCGTAAGACCATCCATGCTAGTGTTCATCCAACTAGTTATGTCCAAATACTTTGGTTTGATTGAATGCTTGTTTGCATGTTGAAACGTGTACGGCCCGTTGGTAATGGTTGGTAATAAAAATCTTAAGGCATTAATCTTATACGTTTATTTAACTCTATTACCACTGTTTATTACATGCCACTCGTTACCACTGTTAGCGATGATCTTGTTACCACTGTTAATTTTGTTAATGAATACAAGTGTTAGCTTATGCGATAATGGTATTATGACAATATGGTTTCATGCGACAATCGAGAGGATACTCGATCATCAGATAAGCAATTTCGACAATATGGTATTCACGGATTATTATTTATGCGAGAATAAGGCATCCACGGACATTAGTTATGCGAATATAGACATACTTAGGTGATTATAGTTATCCGACAATTCCTATTCCGACATTATGTGTTCAGATTCTTCCGTGATTAATTTTGTGAATAATATACAATAATGTTAAGGATTTTAATTGCTTATTCCGACAATAGGGTATTGCGTTAAAAAGGATTCTCGGACACTGTTCATGCGAGAATGGGGATTCACGGACTTGGTTTATGCGTGAATAGATTCACGGATTGTGTTCATGCGATAATGAGGATTCATGGATTGTGCATTCCGACAATAGGGATTCACGGTTTTGTTTATTCACGGACAGAAGGTCAAGGTTCATTTATATTTTTCACTCAACTTCAAGTAATTATTTGATCAAGTAAGACTTAGCTAATATTCATGAAATTTTTATATGATATTCCCTTATGTCTTAGCTTTCTAAATCATATTTTTATATGCAAAATGGATAAACAGGACCCATAATAAAATTTTGGGAAGAGTCGGGTGTCAAACAAGTGAGTTCAGTGACATGCATTCATTTGAAAATTCATAACTCAAGTTTTATACAACTTCACAGAATGTGCAAGTAGGGAAATTAAAGCTAACACAATTTGTGATCTTTTCCAAGTGGTCTCATCGGTTTTTGTTGGGTATTTTTCAAGATATGCTTCTTACAAGTTGACTGAAATGTTTGGTCAGAAGGCACAGACTGTATATGTACTTTATTTTCTTTTCTTAAAAATATCAAATAAACGATTTAATTTCTGAGGCTTACAGATTATGAAACTAGACATCTTGAAATTTGTCTTAGGCTTAAGAAATGCAAGATTTCGTTAGGAAATGGTCTCGTTATGTTCGATCTAAATCGATCCATTTTATTGCCCAGTGGTTAAAGCTATTATCCAGCGGTTCTTAGCACTTTCAAACGATTTTTAATACAGATTTTGGGACATAATTCAGTAGGAATGGAACACCAGCATGTTTTTTACGTTATCCAAGTAATTCTAAAGAAAAAGGAGGAGTTTATACCGATTAGAAGCTGAGATATTACAGGAGAGACGAGAGTGAGCTGCTGCTGCTCGGTTGTTGAGTTCTTCTTGTTCCTTCTTGCTAAAACCGTGTAGGATGGCACTAGGATTGTGAAGGAAGTGTTTGGGTGTTCTTGGACGAGATTTTAGTTGAAGAGGAGGCTGGATTCCAGTTGTTTTTAGTGAGAGAGAGCAGAGAAAATGTGTGGGTAGTGAGAGAGTGTGTTGAGTGAAATGAATCAAGAAGGAGATTGTTTAGGGTTTGGTTATTTGTGTTGACCTGGGTTGACCCGTGGGTCACATGGGCTGGGTAAGTCCGACCCATATGTGGGTTGGGCTCGTGACTTGCCTTCCTCGTGTTCGTGTATTTTATCGTCGTCGGTTAAAGTAAATTTGTACGTTTTTGTCGCGTTTATGACGTTTTATAGAATTTTATTTATGGATTGTATGTTATCATCATAATATTCACAAGTTTTTGATTTACTAAGAAATATTTAAATAATTTAAATATTTTGTTTACCAACGTCCATAGTATTGTATCGGGATCCGCCCGATATGAAAATGCACGATTTAATCAAATCGCGTACGTGTGTACATATATTTAAAATATCAATACACATAATGACACATATAATTAATCTTAATTACATGTATTTACACTTATGATTAGGTACTAATAATAGCCCTAATTTGACGGGTGTTACATTCTCCCCTTGTTAAAGGAATTTCGTCCCGAAATTTAGTTCTGAGTCGTGGTATGAGGGGAGTCTGTGAATAACTGTGGGTACTTGAGTCGCATTTGGTCTTCCCGTTCCCAAGTGAATTCCGGACCACGCCGCGAATTCCACCGGACTCTAACGATGGGAATACGACTTTGTTTAAGTTGTTTGACCTCCCGGTCCATGATTTCAATAGGTTCTTCAACAAAGTGAAGCTTTTCGTTGACGCGAATCTCGTCAAGGGGGATTATAAGTGTCTCATCAGACAGACATTTCTTTAAATTTCAAATGTGAAAAGTAGGGTGCACACTGCTGAGTTCAGACGGCAGTCGCAATCGATAAGCCACGGGGCCGATTCTTTCGAGGATCTCAAAGGGTCCGATGTATCTGGGGTTTAACTTCCCGCGTTTGCCAAAACGAATCACGCCTTTCCAAGGCGATACTTTCAAGAGTACTCGATCCCCAACCTGGAACTCGAGTGGTTTGCGTCTCACGTCAGCATAACTTTTCTGACGATCACGGGCGGCTTTGAGTCGGTTCTGAATTTCAGAGATTTTCTCTGTGGTTTCGTGTATGAGCTCGGGACCAGTGAGTTGGCTGTCTCCCACTTCGGTCCAGCAAACCAGTGATCGGCACTTACGACCGTATAGTGCCTCGAATGGTGCAGCCTTTATGCTGGCATGATAGCTGTTATTATAGGAAAACTCGCACAATGGCAGATGTCTTTCCCAGTTGGCACCGAAATCAACTACGCAAGCTCGTAGCATATCTTCCAGTGTCTGTATGGTTCGTTCACTTTGGCCATCAGTTTGAGGGTGGTATGCGGTACTCATATCGAGACGAGTACCCAATGATTTCTGAAGTGATTGCCAAAAGTGAGATGTGAAACGAGCGTCTCTGTCGGAGATAATTGAGATTGGGACACCGTGTCGAGTAACGATCTCCTTGACATAGATTTGTGAAAGGCGCTCCATTTTATCGGTTTCCTTGATTGCAAGGAAGTGAGCGGATTTAGTGAGATAATCGACGATCACCCAAATGGTATCGCAACCGCTCGGTGACTTGGGCAATTTGGTTATGATGTCCATAGTAGTTTGCTCCCATTTCCATTCGGGAATACTGGGTTGTTGGAGCAATCCGGTAGGTTTTTGATGTTCAACCTTGACCTTGGAACAGGTAAGGCACTTGCTGACATAGCCGTCAATTTCGGCTTTCATGTTCGGCCACCAATAGAATTCCTTGATGTCGTGATACATTTTATCGGATCCAGGATGGATAGAATATTTGGACTTATGAGCTTCATCCATCACTAAGTCTCGCAGGTTTCCAAAAGCGGGTAACCAGATTCGGTTCACGAAGTACCTAACTCCACTAGGCTTGATTTCAAATTGCTTATCCATGCCTCGCAAGGCTTCATTCTTAACATTCTCGGGTTTCAAAGCTTCGAGTTGGGTAGCGTGAATCTGAATGGTGAGGTCATTATGAATAGTCATACTGAGAGCTCGGACTCGAAGTGGTTTTACACGCTCCTTACGGCTGAGGGCATCGGCAACAACATTTGCCTTGCCAGGATGGTAGCGGATCTCGCAGTCATAATCAGTGAGTAACTCGACCCACCGACGTTGTCTCATATTGAGATCCTTTTGGTCAAAGATGTGCTGGAGGCTTTTGTGGTCGGTAAAGATGGTGCACTTAGTGCCGTAGAGGTAATGCCTCCAGATTTTGAGAGCAAAGACAACAGCTCCCAATTCGAGATCGTGGGTGGTGTAGTTCTTTTCATGGATTTTGAGCTGTCGTGAAGCATAAGCAATAACTTTGTCTCGTTGCATCAGCACGCAACCGAGACCTTGATGAGAAGCATCACAGTATACCACGAAGTCATTGGTGCCTTCGGGTAAGGATAGAATCGGAGCACTGCAAAGCTTTTGTTTCAGAAGTTGAAATGATGACTCTTGTTTATTAGTCCAATCGAACTTTTTGTCTTTCTGAGTCAGGGTTGTGAGTGGTTGAGCTATTTTCGAGAAATTTTCAATGAATCGCCGATAGTATCCGGCAAGACCCAAGAATTGACGTACTTCGGTTGGAGTGGTTGGCGCTTGCCAGTTTTTGATGGCTTCTATCTTCGATGGATCAACATGGATTCCTTGACTATTGACAACATGTCCAAGGAATTGAACGGATTCTATCCAGAATTCACACTTGGAGAATTTGGCATATAACTCCTCGTGTCTGAGTAGTTCTAAAAAATAATGCTATGTTTTTTTAAAGATATCAGTTGTATTAATGTTGTTGACTGTTCAAAATTTATTATTGAAACTTAATAGTAATACATAACAAAATGTACGGAAAATAATCAATTTTATATATGTTAGTAAAGCTAATTTTCTTAAAACGTGGTAGTTGATAACGATAATGCTTGATACTCGTAATATTTGAGATATAAATAAGAAAATGAATCTATTATTATGTGTAAAAATTGTTATCTATTAAATGTAAAGAATCGTTATTTGAAACATATTATGATAAAGTATATTAAAGTTGAATTATGACTCTTAACAAAATAGAAGACAATAGTTTATCAGGAATTTGAATTTATAAAATTTTTTAAGATGAGAATATGTATGCGATGCACGAGCATTTATAAAATATACACCGATGTTTCGAGAATGAGGGTGATTAAGTCACAAGACTTCAGAGGTTTTTCTTCAGAATTATCTTCGGGAAAATAATTGAAGTGGGAAGAATTTGATGAATCAGGTAGGTGTAAAGTTGGCGAGTGATCTTCTGGAGATGATGCAAGGTCAGGTAATTGGTCCGTGTCATCAAAATCCAGGCAATGTTTTGGAATTGAAAGTGAGGTCCTATATTCTTCTTGGGTGTCGGAGGTTTCCTTAGTTTTAGAGGAAGAAGGTGAAAAGAAATCAGATCCTAACTCTTTTTCTAAGTAGTCAAAGAATTCCGTATCATTCATTGAAGTGAGGCAAGAAGTGGGTTTTTGAGTTGTCATTTTTAAAGTTATCCTAACTAACTAATACTTAATTAATACTAATTACTTAATTTAACTTTCGAAAGATTTCTAAGAAGATTTCGACCGGAAGGGTCTCCTAAATATTACTACTTAAGGCGGCTTTGAATCGTACGTTTGTGATTCCCCGGCAGCGGCGCCAAAAACTTGTTGCATCCGCAACCGTCGGTTCAGTGTCGTTGCGATTCCTGATGGTGATGCGGGCGCAGCAGGGGTTTTAAAATTTATATTTAGTTGGGCTTAAATTATACGTACTACCTACTCTGGTTAGCAAGCGGTAAGTATGACCTAAGATCGTTCTATGAATCCAAACGTGTGGGCGATTAAAGCTGGTACTTTCGGTAGGAGATAATTAGGATGGAACAAAGTAGGTAGGTTTGGGTTTTAAACTAAAGACAGGTAATTAAAATGCAGAAAAGTAAATTGCAGGAAAACAGATAAAGATAAACATGTGATTGTTGAGATTTCGATAATTAATGTTTCGGAATGACAGATTAAACAGGGACAATGCTAAGTGTAATGATTTAAACTATCAGGTGTAAACTCTAGAACCCTACCAACTAAATTTCCCATTGCCATGTCACTAGGAACTAGGTTATCGTGATTCTGATCGGAGCAATACACAAACTTCCAATACTTATCTAGTTGAAAGATAAACAACCTATCTTGGCTTAACGCCGAGGTGCATGAATTAGTAGCGTATCGTCTCATAGGTCCGACCTTTCTTAACCCCTAAAATAGTTTAGTATTTTATTAGCATGCAGAATAATAACTTTGTATGTTTTGACCGCTGATTGTGTAAGACTTAGTGTTTTAAGGTATTTAGATCACCAGGATGTTATCCTTATTCCTAAGTCTTGTTTCGTGCATTAGGGCTTGGTTACTTCATCTTATGACTTGAGTCCTCCTTTTCAAACAGTTATACATCCCTAGATTATTCGCAGTTTATAAAAACGTGTTTCATATGCAGGCCATGCCTTTCAGTAATCAGACAGTGTACTTTACATGGTAGTTCGACTGCTTCTTACATTAGAAATTCGGTCAGGAGTAATTGACGGTGAATGTGACACTCTAAACTAACTAAATGTAAAGCGATGCAGAAATGTAAACCTAATATGTACAACGAGTGGGTTCACTGTGTCTTACTTGTTGCATGTCATGGGCACAGATAACTACTTACCATAACTAAGGTTGATCAAGTCCTAATTACTAGGTTGCAGTCACGTGGATAACCGGAAAGGGTACTCCATAAATTAAACTCAAGTTCATAAAGTCTTAACGATACAAAGGTCATTAATTCCTATTTTATCTGAATGCGTTTTCGAACATCATTTCATTATGCATTGACTTTCGTAGGATATACCAGTAAGTTGTGGAGTTGTATTATCCTTTCGGAGTTCCAACTGTGAAACTAGAGCTGATTCCCATGATGTAACTACCTTCGGTCGTTTATCGACTTCCATACATTTGTACTCCGTGTAAAACGTTTCCAGTACTATATCAGATAAACTGTCGAATAGGGGCCGTTACATCACGTTTACAATTGTCGTACACTTAATTATATAATGTCATCCTTACTTATAATTATCTACATCATCAACAATCACAATAATAAACTACTCGCAATTCATGGCAATAGACAAATCACATACAAGGCAATAATACATAATTAAAGTATGAAGCAAAGTAAGTATGATAAAGGTTTCGATATCACCCGAAAAAGGACAAAAAAGCGCAATCCGTGCGGGAGGGTGGTGGCCGGCAGTGGCCTAGTGGCATCCGGTGGCGGTGGTGTGGCTGCCGGCGGCGGCTGGCACCACCCCGCACCGGTTCGCTGCCCGTTGTTTCGTTTCTTGATTCGTGCGTGTTTTCTTCGTTATGCGTCCGTTTGTGTCGATTCTTTTTGCGTTGGATTCGTAAATCAAAAAAGAAGCTTTTGATGAAAAGAAATCCCAAAAATATATCTCTGATCTTTAGATGTGTCGTACGAATCGTTTGGATCTTCCGGCGTACGCAGAATCTTCATTCTTCGTCCGTTTTTGTTGATTCTTCTTCTGTTGGATTCGTAATTTGAAAATGAATATCTTAGGTCAGATAGATGTTGGTGATGGGCTCTTTGGTCTTGAAATCTCATTTTGATGTCTTGAATCTTCAAACGTGCGTGGAATCTTCGTTTTCTATCCGTTTTGCTTGATTTTCATCATGCAACCTTGTTTTTACCATCTTGACATAATATTACAGATTTGTAATGTTTTTGAGTTAAAGTGCCAAGATTTGTTCCAGAATGAGAGAGATATCGATAGTAAAAACGTGACTTTTTACGCGATATCAAGTATCCCACACTTAGAACTTTGCTTGTCCTAAAGCAAACTCATTCTTAAAAGCTTCTGGAATGATTCTAATTGCATCAATTTTTAGAGATACCCTTTTCCAAAGAATATAAAGTTACAGTTATGAAAGAGTTTTTACCGGAAAATAAGGGTTTATTGAATTCGATACCTTCTTCGAGCAACATGATGATCATGACTAGGCAATCCTCACAAGTGGGTCACTCAAACCACTCAAGTGTTTAGGGTTTCCAACTTACTAGTGTCAATCACTCAGATAACCAGTCATGCAGCATTCTCGTCATAGGTTTGATCGAGAATCAAATCTCCATCACTTTTGATGAGGACGGTACTAACCTTTCGAGATATCTTGGAAGGAATCGGGTGTTTTTGGTGTGAAGAAGGTGTGAGGGTTTTCCTTGTATTTTCTTGAAACTTTTCTTGAGAGAGTTTCTTTGGAATTTCTCAGATTTTGAAAGGACTACATAGCCTTTTTCTTTGGAATTTTCCTTTTCTTGGCCCTTTTTCTTGATCCTTGGGCTTTTTTTTTTTAAGTAGCTTCTGCTGAATTTCTTTTTCTTGGAGCTCATTTTACGGATGATGCTCATCCTTTGGGGAACGCTCCGATATAAGCTTTTCTTTTCTTGGAGCACCTTTTACGGACGATGCTCATCCTTTGGGGAATGCTCCGATGGCTTTGTGTTAGGCTGCAGAAGTCTTGAAAAATCAAGAGTATCTTTGAGAATTCGTTGGAAAATGAAACTTCTGTAGGTTCGAGATGAATGTTAGGAGGTTTTGATTGGGTGTGAAGAGTGAGTGTTGAGTGGGTGGATGTTTGATGGTGGAAGGGTGTCTGGATTCCTTAGAAGTTATCAAGATTGGTTGCACCTATGCCACGTATGGCACTCATCGGTGTGATCTCGAAATGTATTACAAGAGCAAGTTCTAATTCAAATGCATACATCGGCGCCTAGCCATGTGTTGCCCTTTTCGTCCGTATCTTATTCTAAAACAGTTTTGTTTCGTTGTCAAAACTCGTTTCTTGCTGTAATTTATAATTTTGAAAGATAGGATTTCTAAAGAACGATGTTTTTTAATCAGAAAATTTTGAAATTTTATCCGTTTTTAGCCTTTTAATAAAAATGTTGTTTGACTTACGGACAAGAGGTAAAAAACTTGCGGTTGAAGGACGTATATCCCACACTTAGAGGAACATTGTCCCTAATGTTCGAATCTATTCGTTGAGTACCTCTTGTTGAAGTATCCCACACTTAGAGATTCTACTAATTTTTGGATTGTTTCGTAAGTGTAATGTGGTTTTGATGATCCCACACTTAGTTTTTGGAATATCTGACGCGATAATCAATTCTTTAAACGGGTAGAGGGTTTTGGAACGGTGTACCGCTTTTACTGTGCACGTTGTTGGCTCCTTGTTAGAAGTTTGCTGGTCCGTGGCTTGTAGCTTATGGCTCTCGGCATACTTCATTGTGTGGTCCACAGTTCTCCCTTGCTTAGGTCTTCTATAGTTTTTCAAACAAACCACTCAATTCAATCAAGTAATAGCTGCTGATAAGAAAAGCAAAGTAATAAAATGATAAAGTAGTAACTGGATAGATGTGATGTCTATGCATCCACAGTACATCAAATACACACAATAATAATAAAGTTTTGGTAGAAAATAGAAAGAAGTAAGAAGGCGGAGCAATCTATTGCTCGGCTGGTGGTGGTACTGCAGTCGAAGATGCTATGGGAGATGTCTCATCTGATGAAGAGTCATCGTGCTGATAGTGGGTGCCCTCATCTGATGCATCCCTATCATCCTCTGCATATGGTGTACCCACGGTGAATATCCCGTCATGTATCAACTGATCAACAAACTCCCCTGCGGGCATGTCAAAGCTATAGAGTGGAATCTCATGTATCCCTTGCTGAGAGTGCTCTCTGAATAGATCGGTCTGTCTGTGAGAAGATACTGGAGCAATTGGTGCAGCTGCAGGGATGGTGCTCCTGAGAATCCTATGCCTCTGAACAAAAGTGGCTCGAGTAGAGGCTCTGGATATCCTACTGCTTCTCGAAACCTGTCCTCTAGCTGAGCCGATAACTGAGGGAACCTGCTGTCTCTGAAGGGGAACGTGTGCTCGCGGTGCCTGTGGCCTGAGTGGAACTGTCCGAGGTGGTAAACCATGGCCATGGACTGGATGTCGGCGGGGTGCTGGAGTAGGAGCTGCAGGGGGATATAAATGTGGTGGGGCTCGGCCCATTCCGCACGGTATGTCCGGAAGTGGGATCACTGGTATCCCTGCGATCTGCTGCCTCATAGCTCTATAGCATCTGACTTGCATCTGCATCAGCCAGTACCAGTAATCGGGTCCTGGGGGTGTCCCGTAATGGTATATGTAAGCTGGTATCTGAGCTCTATGGGCCGGGACAGAAGGTCCTGGCCTAGTAGGTTGTGGCGGTGAAACTGGGACATCAGAATCTTGTGCATCCTCATCTGAATCGGAGTCTGAATTTCGGGGCTCTCTCGGTTGCTTCCTCTTCCTGGATTCCCTGGGTAGGACAAGACCTGCTACCAATGTATCAATACTCTCAGGGTCTGATGATCGTGCCTTGATGTAAACGGTGCCATCCTTCATAATCCTAAGTATATCCATGCTCCTTAGAAAATTATAGTCTATTGGTTGGGCACTCCATTCTGGCAGGCTCTTAAATTTCACTATCTCTGTCGTCCTAATCAATCCCATTTTCCGAATCAATCTAGTAATTACTGGGCCCATGAATGATCTTCTTGCACCAAACTCTTTTTGATATCATATATGAAAACAGTATTACCAAACTATATGATATCGTATACTAATATGATATCATATATGATAACCTGGACGAGGAGGGTCAATCCTATATGATATCATATACTAATAGTCACGCTACAACGTATTACCAAACTATGCTGACGGAGGACTTTGAAATGAATAGTTGTGTGAAACTCATGTAGTATATGAAAATGTTTGTACTTGCGTTCACATGTTAATAGTAAGCAATGAATCACACCCCTGAGTAAAAATAGTAAAAGAGGGGCCATGAGACTCACCTGAGACTTGAAGCGTTTAATCAATAAACGTGAGTTTGATTAGCCGATTAGTGATTGTCCGAAGACTCGTAACCTGAGGGTGTCCACAACACGCGACGGTTATAAGCATTGTTGGGTATCTTAAAGATCACCCTTGTAATTGTTCGTCCAACTAGAATGTCCAAATTACTACGATTTGGTTGATTTGTTTAAGTATTTGAAAAATGCGTACAACCCATTGGTGATTGTTTGTAATAAAAAGCTCATCATTATCATTATGATTTCGAAGTGTTATGCTTGAAAACATGTCCCAATGTGTTTTATAAGTCGTATCGTATAAGTGTTTGGGAATTATGAAGGGTCGACGCTTAGTGTGGAAAAGAGTTGCAAACAGTCTGTTTTTAGCGTCACTTGATGCGACACTTAGGGGTTTAGGCGACACTTAGGAAGTGTCCTATAAAATGGTAAAATCTGAGTTTTAAGGCGTCACTTAGGGAAGTGACGCATGATGAGGCGTCACTAAGGCCGTGTCGGTTGTCAGTGTCGGGTAAGGGTTCGATGCGTCACTAGGGTCGAGTGTCGGATGGAATTAGGGTTCAATTGTATGCGACACTTAGACAAGTGTCATTGGAAGTGTCGGTAAATAGTGTAGGGCGTCACTTGACAAGTGACGGATATAAGTGTCGGGAAAAAGAGGTTTTATGCGGCACTTAGGCAAGTGACGCAAATTTAGGGTTTTATGCGTCACTTGATGCGGCACTTAAGTGACGCACGAAGTGATGCTATACTGGTCTGGCCTATGCGACACTTAGGTCTGTTCGACGGATTTTGAGCCAAAAACGTGTTTTCCGGTTACCGTTTGGTCTTATCCTTTTACCCAACCCTTAGATGGACATTTCAAAGCTAAATAAACAACTTTCAAGTAAAAATATACAAAATCAAAGAGTTTCGAGATTTGTCAGGAATCTTACAAGTTTACGCGGAGAGATTTCGAAAAGATGGAAATGTAGATCGGAACTCCGTGAATCTTTTCTTCCAAACGAGCGAGACGATCCGAGTAAGTGTGGTGGTGTTATTTTGATGATTAGAGAGGTGGTGGCGGTGGTGGATTTCTTGAAAGAAAGAGAGAAAAAGAAAGGAAGAGAGAGAGAGGGGGAAGAAAGGAAATGAGGAAAAAGGAGGGAAGGGAGGGGGTTTTGGTGAAGCATCCTCCTTTTTTGCCCCTGCGTTTGCGCTCCGTGCGGTGTTCGTTTTCCGATCGTTTGAACGTTTAATTATTTAGTTTGCACTTTAAACATGCGTTTCAAAATACAAATATTTCATAAACTTTTTGTTTAAAGTATCTTATCAAATATTTGGTAAGTGAATTACAAAGTATAATTACCCTCGTTTTGATTGTTTGCGCGCTTAATATTTTAATCGCATAATCCTTGTTTGTACGATACGAATTTAAGTTGAAATATTATTTAAATAATACTTTGGATAAAATCGGGTTATTAAATAATGTCGTATTATTTAATGAAAATCGTTCACCAACGTCCGTAATTATTTAATTCGAATTACATTCGATTTGAATTGCGTACGATTTAAATTAAATCGCATAATCGTATATATTCATCAATATATATTTCGATACATTAATTATCCTAAAATCGAACTAATTACATGTATTAACAAAGGATTAGGCACAAATCACTAGTCCTAATTTGGCAGGTGTTACATTTACCCTCTATTTATACTTACCTTTTAGTGGGTTCCTCAACGAATTGGAGTTTGTTATCGACGCGAATCTCATCGAGTGGGATTATAAGTGTCTCATCAGACAAACATTTCTTTAAATTAGAAATGTGGAACGTGGGGTGCACGCTGCTGAGTTCGGATGGCAGCTGCAGTCGATATGCCACGGGGCCAACCCTTTCGAGGATCTCAAAAGGTCCAATGTACCTGGGATTTAACTTTCCGCGTTTGCCGAATCGGATTACGCCCTTCCAAGGCGATACTTTCAAGAGTACTCAGTCCCTAACCTGGAACTCGAGTGGTTTACGTCTCACATCGGCGTAACTTTTCTGACGATCACGTGCGGCTTTGAGTCGGTTTTGGTTTTCAAAGATTTTCTCGGTGGTTTCGTGTATGAGTTCAGGACCAGTGAGTTGACTGTCTCCCATCTCGGTCCAACAAATCGGTGATCGGCACTTACGATCGTACAGTGCCTCGAACGATGCAGTCTTAATGCTGGTGTGATAGCTGTTATTGTAGGAAAATTCGCACAATGGCAGGTGTCTTTCCCAGTTTGTACCGAAGTCAACTACACAAGCTCGTAGCATGCCTTCTAGTGTTTGAATAGTTCGTTCACTTTGGCCATCGGTCTGAGGATGGTATGCGGTACTCATATCAAGACGGGTACCCAACGATTTTTGAAGTGATTGCCAAAAGTGAGATGTGAAACGGGCGTCCGAGTCAGAGATAATCGAGGTTGAAACACCATGTCGAGAAACAATTTCTTTGATGTAGATTTGCGAGAGGCGTTTCATTTTATCGGTTTCCTTGATTGCCAGGAAATGAGCAGATTTGGTGAGACGATCAAAGATCACCCAAACGGTATCGCAACCGCTCGTTGATTTTGGTAGTTTGGTTATGAAATCCATGGCGATTTGTTCCCATTTCCATTCAGGAATGCTGGGCTGTTGGAGTAAACCGGAAGGTTTTTGATATTCGGTTTTGACTTTTGAACAAGTAAGACACTTGCTGACATATGTGGCAATTTCGGCTTTCATGTTCGGCCACCAATAGAATTCCTTGATGCCGTGATACATTTTGTCAGATCCCAGATGGATAGAATATTTAGACTTGTGAGCTTCATCCATCACCAAGTCTCGCAGGTTCCCAAAACTAGGCAACCAGATTCGGTTTGAGAAGTACCTAACGCCGTTAGGTTTGATTTCGAATTGTTTATCAATGCCTCGTAAGGCTTCACTTTTGACATTTTCGGGTTTCAAAGCTTCGAGTTGAGCAGTGTGAATTTGAATGGTGAGATCATTATGAATGGTCATACTGAGGGCTCGAACCCGAAGTGGTTTCGGCCATTCCTTTCGACTGAGGGCATCGACAACAACATTTACCTTGCCGGGGTGGTATTTGATTTCGCAGTCATAATCGGTGGTATTTGCCTTGCCTCATGTTTAGATCCTTTTGGTCGAAGATGTGTTGGAGACTTTTGTGATCGTTGAATACGATACTTCGGGTACCATAGAGGTAATGTCTCCAGATTTTAAGGGCGAACACCACGACCACTAGCTCGAGGTCGTGGGTCGTGTAGTTCTTCTCATGAACTTTGATTTGTCGGGAAGCGTAAGCAATAACCTTATCTCGTTGCATCAACACGCAACCGAGACCCTGGTGGGAAGCATCGCAGTATACCACGAAGTCGTCGGTGCCTTCGGGTAAGGATAGAATAGGGGCACTGCAAAGCTTGAGTTTTAATAGCTGAAATTCTTATTCTTGTTTATCAGTCCAGTTGAACTTCTTTTCCTTTTGAGTCAGCGTCGTGAGTGGTTGTGCTATTTTGGAGAAATTTTCGATGAAACGACGATAATACCCGGCCAATCCCAGAAATTGGCGTACTTCTGTTGGACTGGTTGGCAATTTCCAGTCTTTGATAGCCTCGATTTTCTATGGGTCGACGTGAATTCCTTGGCTGTCAATCACGTGTCCAAGGAATTGAACGGTTTGCATCCAGAACTCGCACTTAGAGAATTTAGCATAAAGCTCTTCGTGCTTAAGTAGTTCTAGGATGGTTTTGAGGTGTTGCGCATGCTCTTGTTTGTTTCGCGAGTATATGAGGATATCGTCAATGAAGACAATGACAAACTTGTCAAGGTAAGGATTGCACACCCGATTCATAAGGTCCATGAATACAGCCGGTGCGTTGGTTAGTCCGAATGGCATCACTTGGAATTCGTAATGCCCATAACGGGTGCTGAAAGCGGTTCTTGGGATGTCGGTGTCACGAACACGTAATTGATGATAACCTGATCGAAGATCGATCTTTGAATAACAGCTCGATCCTTGAAGTTGGTCAAACAAGTCATCGATGCAAGGAAGTGGATACCAGTTCTTGACGGTTAACTTGTTCAACTCTCGGTAGTCGATACACATTCGGAAAGAACCGTCTTTCTTTTTCACAAATAAGACCGGAGCTCCCCAAGGTGAAGAACTCGGTCTAATGAATCCCCTGTCCAGGAGTTCCTGTAACTGGGTGGACAGCTCCTGCAGTTCGGATGGGGCTAGGCGGTATGGTGCTCGGGCTACCAGTGCGGCACCCGGCACAAGATCGATCGAGAAATCAACCTGTCTAAGTGGAGGTAAACCAGGTAGTTCTTCCGGGAAGACTTCGAGAAAATCTCTAACGATTGGCACATCCTCAAGTCGCTTCTCCTCCGACTTTTTCTCTGTGATGTGCGCGAGGATTGCAAGATAACCATTTCTCAGAAATTTTCAGGTTTTCAGACAAGAGATGATATTTAGTCTCGTCCCACCGGTCTCCCCCTGTATGATCAAGGTTCTACCGACGACGAGAGGGATGCAGACGATTTTTTCATAACAAACGATTTCGGCTTGATGTTTGGACAACCAGTCCATACCAATGATGACGTCGAAACTTCCAATTTCAACAGGTATAAGATCTATTGAGAAGGTTTCGTTGGCTAAGTTTAAAGTGCAATTACGTATCACACTATCGGTTTCTATGAGTTTACTGTTTGCTAGTTCTACAGTGTACTTAACATCTAAAGCGATAGGTGTGATGTCAAGCAGGTGACAAAACTCATCAGAAATAAAGCTTCTATCGGCACCGGTATCAAATAGAACAGAAGCAGTTAAGTTGTTGAGGAGGAACATACCCGTGACCACATTCGGGTCCTGGCGGGCATCCCCAGAGTTGAGTACAAAGGCTCTACCTTTAGCATTGTTGTTGTTGTTGTTGCCCTAGTTCTTTAGTTTCGGGCACTCATTCCTAAAGTGCCCGGGATTTCCGCATTCAAAGCAGGCTCGGTGTGGTCTGGTGTTGTTGCTGGAGTTGTTGTTGTTGTTGTTGGCGGGAGATCTACAGTCCTTGGTGAGGTGACCGTACCTCTTGCAGTTGTTGCAATAGGGACCGCAAGGACCTTCATGGTGGCGGTTGCACTTAGAACAGTAAGGCTTGTTCCCGGTGTAACCCTGTCTGGTTTCGGTGGTTGAGTTGTAGGCTTTGATGGTGTCGGGTTTCTTGTTTTGGGAGTTGTTGTGGTTGTCGGACCACTTTCTTTTGAGGTGGTTGGAGGAAGAAGTGGGTGGTTCCGAGTCTTCGTTCATGGCTAGAAGTTCGTGGGCCAGCTGGATGGCGCCATGAAGAGTGGTTTGGTTTGATGATGCGACGTTTCCCCGGACAGGTTCCGGAAGGCCGCGGATGTATTTCTTGATTTTCTCGGGCTCGGTACTCAACATAGCTGGGCGAAGGATGGCAAGTTGTTGGAATCTGGTGGTGTATCCAACAATGTCAGTCCCCTGCACTTTCAAGTACCAGAACTCCTTATCCAGCTTATGGAGTTGTTCACTAGGGCAGTACTCATCGGTGAGCATTTTATTCAAATCCCCCCAAGGGAGTAGGTAGGCGGTGTCAATACCCACAGACTGGGCATATGAATTCCACCATGAGAGGGCACCATCTTCGAGGGTGCAGGTGGAGCATTTGACTTTGTCCTCTTATGCACATTTGCTGATGTGGAAGACGGATTCCATTTTCTCGAACCATATGATCAGTCTGATGGCTCCTTCAGTTCCCTTGAAGCTCAAGGGTTTGCAGCTTTGGAAGTCCTTGTACGAGCAAGGTTTGGATTGAGGCCCGTTGGCAGCTGTATCTTCGCTGCCCAAACTGGGATGTCGGGTAGCCATAGCTTGGGCCACGCTTTGTGTGATGAGTTGGGTGATTTCAGTTTCGCTGAAGGTGAATTGCTTCGGTGGCATCTTGTTGAACAAGATCAAGAAAAGACAATGAGATACTTGAGTGAAATTTTGATATATCACAGGTGTACATGATGAAATAAACGATGATAGTACAAAGCGACAATCATATTTCATTAAAATAACCAAGTTTGGTACATGATACGAGTTTTCAAAAGATTACATAATATGGGGAGTACAAAAGGTACTGGGAATTGTCACATCCGGTTCGAATTGTAAAAGTCCTACATAGATAGATATAGATTACAAGATGACGGTCACACTAGTTCTAACGCAAGTTTATCCTTTCCATTAGTATGACAAGTCGATCCACGGTGATTGCGAGTCTGCTGGTTTGTCGGGCGTTGTCTTCTGCCAAGACTAGTCTTTGTACCAGCATCCTTGAGTATTCTTCGGTCTCTTGTAGGCGATGTTCGCATTGTTCCAACCTGAGTCGTAAGAGCTCGACTTCTACTCCTGATTCCACTACTTGGTCGTGGAGTATGTTCAAGTTGCTAACGGTGTTTTCGTGATCTTCGGAGACTTGGTTGATACGCTCTAGCGCTGTAAGTCTTCAATTTTCATTTGTTTCTTGCAATGCGACATCCATGGTGCGAAGTCGTTGCTCGTGACGGTTCAGCCTAGCGACCAAGGCCGGCAGAGTGAAGTGAGTGGGATACGGGCCAGCTCAAGGCAACCTGGCGTTCCTTCTAGCTACCCTCGGATTCTGCGATCCAGATTGAGAGTGTGATGAATTGGGTGGTGTGTGATGTTGTGTAAACAGAGTTAAATTTTATGAAGAGGAATACCTGCTTACTATACACAACACAGGCAAGAATACCTGGTCGTAATATAGTATAGCCTGATAAGTCCGAGTCGAACACGAGGAACGGATGTCAATATTAAATAAATTAGAAATTGTTGCGAATAAAAACAGTAAATAATGGGGGGACGTTTTAGTTCCGATCGAACAATTGGCGAATAATTATTAAAAGTGAATTATTAAATGAAAATTAAAAGAAACTAATTAAAGAACAAGTACTCAAATAAAATTATTTAATTCAAATGATAGAAGAAATACATTTGTTTAGATTATTTTCCTCAGAATCCGATTATCACTTTATTGAATTGCTAACATATGGATTTTATTGTGATATGACAAATACTACTATCCTTACAAGATTAATTGATTAAACACAATTAAGAAAGATATCAAGTTGTTGTCAACACGTTAACAATTCAAATTAACGTTATCCACCAAACTGTGTTCTAAGTTGAACCTACACCGTTTATATGATTTACTTTTACAACTTGAATCAACAAAGTTTATAACTAGTTAATAGTTATCACATTCATTACCGATTATCAATCATTATTGATCCTAACCTATCAAACTAAATATATCTAGTGATAATTCTCAATTAAAATCAACAATCATCAATAATAATCTATCAATAAAGAAATCAATCATAAATCAATAGATCATCACGTTAGGTAATCACCAATAATCAATGATTAAACATGGATCATCAAGTAAACATATAAGCATTCATAAAATCCAATATAAATCCGCAATTCAATAATCAAACAATCATCTGAGTATTATCATCTAAACAAATGTAATAAGAACTTAGCCAATCATATTGTTACAGATGCTTAGATTCATAATCATAATCAAATGAAAAGGATTTAAATATTCGAATCGAGAAATCGAAAGAATGATTGAACAACCAAAAACCTTTGATTCTTCAAGCTCTTAATCCTTGAAAATGCTCCTGGAATGAGGCTAGAATAAGTGCAAAACGGCTGGAGAGAAATGAGAAGTGATCACCCTCAAAATGAAGTGAATTAGGGTTTTTAAAAAATTCTGTCGAAACCATCCATACGCCGTATGGAATTCCATACGCCGTATGGATTGAAATAGCCCAGCAGATTAGACCCGCGTACTGGTAGTCCGGCTCACACAATCCATACGCCGTATGAATTTCCATACGCCGTATGGATTGAAAAATCCAACTTTTCAGCAATTCGATTTCTCTTTTTTTTCTTCTTCCTTTTTAGCTTCTTTTCTTCAATATTTGCTCGATTTCTGTTTCTTTTCCGATTCAATCTCCAATTAACTCCTATATGCACATATGAATGAAATCAGTATCTTATTCACACAAAATGTGTAAGAATTCAATTGAACAAGGGGGTAATTAGTACTATAGTCTAGTACATTTTGGCGTTCATCGGTGTGTTTGCCATTCTGAGATAGAGTGTTAGAAAGAATGAGGCCTATATTCATATAATACATATATAATATAGCCTAAGTTATTGAGCGAGAGCGAGGCCTATCTATGTATATATATATATATATATATATATATATATATATATCACATATATATATATATACATAGATAGGCCTCGCTCTCATATATATATATATATATCACATAATAGCCTAGGGTGTCTAACACAAACATGTTTGAGTCCTGATTTCTCTCGTGGTCAGAGTCAACTAGTGTATCATATTCAGTCATGATTCCTTTCAGATCCTACATCATATTCTTTTAATTGTACATAGTTGATCAGGCTATGTTAAATTAAACCAATATCATGTAGTCACTGAACCTAATCATACTTAATAAGGAATACTGCCTACGGTCATAGTCTAGGACCACTAAATGCAACCTAGTTCACTATAACCTTAGGCTCTAATACCAATCTGTAACACGTGGCGGAAGCATAATTTGGTTGTTACTAATCAATAACCAAAGCACACAGATATATAGCAAACGACTCTATATGCGTCGTTTTAAACAAAATATATTAATATTAAAATGTTTACAACAGCTGAATCCGTACAT
Organism: Pseudognaphalium luteoalbum; assembly: GCA_963422505.1. Taxonomy (NCBI): domain Eukaryota; kingdom Viridiplantae; phylum Streptophyta; class Magnoliopsida; order Asterales; family Asteraceae; genus Pseudognaphalium; species Pseudognaphalium luteoalbum. Next base: position 25,370,670 of record OY730193.1, read on the forward strand.
AGCTCGTGTTCAATTAAATGAGAGATTTCGATACATAAATACTTGTATAAAATATATTAATGCAATGAAATCTCTATTGTTTGCATGCTGACTCGAGCTATAGTAATCCTGAGGGCAGTCCAAATCTACTGCTGAGTACCTGTAATACATGCTAAAATGGGTCAGCTAACGCTGGTGAGCTCACAGGTTTGAGTATCAATTAATGTCGTATGAACCGCAAGATTTAAATATTTGTTTGCATCCAACAAATAAAGATAATGATAAAGAATACAACCATGAACACATAGTCCGAGCTTAACTCGAGGTGTCAGGATCCACCTTTAAGGACCTGATCGAGGTGCCTCCACGAGTGCCTAATCAACACTCGGCTGAACAAATATTAGTACATCCGTTTACCCAGTTAGCGCATGCTAACCCGGACGAGGAGGGTCAATCCTATATGATATCATATACTAATAGTCACGCTACAACGTATTACCAAACTATGCTGACGGAGGACTTTGAAATGAAGAGTTGTGTGAAACTCATGTAGTATATGAAAATGTTTGTACTTGCGTTCACATGTTAAAAGTAAGCAATGAATCACACCCCTGAGTAAAAACAGTAAAAGAGGGGCCATGAAACTCACCTGAGTCTTGAAGCGTTTAATCAATAAACGTGAGTTTGATTAGCCGATTAGTGATTGTCCGAAGACTCGTAACCTGAGGGTGTCCACGACACGCGATGGTTATAAGCATGGTTAGGTACCTCAAACATCACCCTTTTAGTTGTTCGTCCAACTAGAATGTCCAAATTACTACGATTTGGTTGATTTGTTTAAGTATTTGAAAAATGCGTACGACCCATTGGTGATTGTTTGTAATAAAAAGCTCATCATTATCATTATGATTTCGAAGTGTTATGCTTGAAAACATGTCCCAATGTGTTTTATAAGTCGTATCGTATAAGTGTTTGGGAATTATGAAGGGTCGGCGCTTAGTGTGGAAAAGAGTTGCAAACAGTCTATTTTTAGCGTCACTTGATGCGACACTTAGGGGTTTAGGCGACACTTAGGAAGTGTCGTAAAAAATGGTAAAATCTGAGTTTAAGGCGTCACTTAGGGAAGTGACGCATGACGAGGCGTCACTAAGGCAGTGTCGGTTGTCAGTGTCGGGTAAGGGTTCGATGCGTCACTAGGGTCGAGTGTCGGATGGAATTAGAGTTCAATTGTATGCGACACTTAGAAAAGTGTCATTGGAAGTGTCGGTAAATAGTGTAGGGCGTCACTTGACAAGTGATGGATGTAAGTGTCGGGAAAAAGGGGTTTTATGAGGCACTTAGGCAAGTAACGCAAATTTAAGGTTTTATGCGTCACTTGATGCGACACTTAAGTGACGCATGAAGTGACGCTATACTGGACTGGCCTATGCGACACTTAAGTCTGTTTGACGGATTTTGAGCCAAAAACGTGTTTTCCGGATACCGTTTGGTCCGATTCTTTTACCCAACCCTTAGATGGACATTTCAAAGCTAAATAAACAACTTTCAAGTAAAAATATACAAAATCGAAGAGTTTCGAGATTCGTCGGGAATCTTACAAGTTTACGCGGAGAGATTTCAAAAAGATGAAAATGTAGATCGTGACTCCGTGAATCTTTTCTTCCAAATGAGCGAGACGATCCGAGTAAGTGCGGTGGTGTTATTTTGATGATTAGAGAGGTGGTGGTGGTGGTGGTTTTCTTGAAAGAAAGAGAGAAAAAGAAAGGAAGAGAGAGAGAGAGAGGGAAGGAAGGAAATGAGGAAAAAGGAGGGAAGGGAGGGGGTTTTGGTGAAGCCTCCTCCTTTTTCGCCCCTGCGTTTGCGCTCCGTGCGGTGTTCGTTTTCCGATCGTTTGAACGTTTAATTATTTATTTTGCACTTTAAATATGCGTTTCAAAATACAAATATTTCATAAACATTTTGTTTGAAGTATCTTATCAAATATTTGGTAAGTGAATTACAAAGTATAATTACCCTCGTTTTGATTGTTTGCGCGTTTAATATTTTAATCGCATAATCCTTGTTTGTACGATACGAATTTAAGTTGAAATATTATTTAAATAATACTTTGGATAAAATCGGGTTATTAAATAATGTCGTATTATTTAATGAAAATCGTTCACCAACGTCCGTAATTATTTGATTCGAATTACATTCGATTTGAATTGCGTACGATTTAAATCAAATCGCATAATCGTATATATTCATCAATATATATTTCGATACATTAATTAGCCTAAAACCGAACTAATTACATGTATTAACAAAGGATTAGGCACTAATCACTAGTCCTAATTTGGCGGGTGTTACATTTACCCTCTATTTGTACTTACCTTTTATGGTGATGTATATATTCTGGGTATAAAGAAATTTTACATCATTACACTTAATTATTTATAAAAATGAACAATATAATTTCAACAAGAAAAAAAGAAAAAGTAAAAAAAAAGTATAATATTTAAACGGAGGAAATACTTAAATGTACATTTTTTATGACTTAAGATTAATTGAGAACACCTTAAAAATAAGAATGACTTAGAATACTTCAAATGCACAACTACTCTAGATAAAATAGTTAAATTAACATTCATATATCTCAAATATGCAAACAAAAATAAATGTAAACTTATAAAAAATGCACAAAAATCAAAAAAAAACGATTGATGCATGATTCTCTCTATAATTCTGCATCAATCGTTTTTTCAATTTTTGTGCATTTATGAAAGGTCGCATCTATTTTACTACACATATTTGAGATGTCTGAGCGTGAATATAATGAACTTGTTTGCTAGTCGTGCATTTATGAGGTGTTCTTAGTCGTTCTTATATATATATAATTTTTTTTTGAAATTTCTTTTATTCATTAGAGCGGTTGTAGATCCAAATGTGCTTTTATATATTGCTACAATAAATGGCGGTGTTTGAACCGCCTCTAAAGATGTTTTTATTTTAAACATCGCTCACATAGATGGCAGGCCATTCACCACCCGTAATGGACTTTTTCACCGTTCGTAATGTGCATTTTTATCATTGGAACTCTACCCATTTTTTATTATGTACATGTAACTAAGAAATTATATACAGACTTAAAAATTGACTTAATTATCTAACATGTTGTTAGTATTAGAGAATTATTATTTAGTCAGAAGTCAGATATGTCATTAGCTTATTATTGGGCGTAGCCCAATTATAATGTTTTATATACTTTGTATGCATATTGAGGGAAATAATTAATAGTTTTTTTTTTCCGAAAAATCAACCACTAATTTACTTTTTTACATTTGTGGGTATCGACTAATTTTTTCTTTTAAAAATGAACCACTAATTAAAAAACGAACAAAAAAGACTATCACTACCAGAAACAAAAATATTATTATGTCATTCGGTGGATTTGACTAATGTCATCACTTTTACCTAATAATACAACTTTATCTACGCGAGTGGTACAAATCCACCTGATGACATATATATTTTTTTATTGGGTAGTGATACTTTTTGTTCGTTTTTAAGTCAGTGGTTTATTTTTTTAAGAAAAAATTAATCGATACCCACAAATATAAAAAGGTGAGTTTGATTCTTTTTTTGAGATAAAACCCAATAATTAATACTACTATCAATTTAGCATGATCGGCTAAGTAAATAATAATCATCTAACACTGTAAACAGTTTTATAATGATTCGTTTTTTAAAGTTAACGAATGGTTGACATATATAGTAGTAAACCAATCGTTAGAACTTAGAACAAGCTACAGTAAATCACACAAGTCATGATATTAATTAAAAACAGCCAATTGAAAAGCTTATACAAAAGTCAGATTGACCTAGCTAGAACTCACTTCAAAGGCCCAAAAAAGATCCAAAGACCAAGCATCAATTATTTAATTATTAATTATATTGGTGTAGGTGTGTGGAAAAGCATATACCATCTTCATCACTAACTTATACTCATAAGCACAACCTATGGCATAAGTACAAGTATGCCCACATTTTGTATACTTAATTAACCAAAGCATATAAAGCAAACTTCAAAGCAAAAAAAGTTGTAGAATATCTAAAAGTGATAAGCACTAAGTTAAGTGGAAGAATGTGTCTTAAGTACTTGATTGAAAGCCTGGGATTATACTAAATTATCTTTGTTGGTGCCAGTATACTCATATTAGTGTATACCTAATCAAGCTACCTATACTACTGTGTTAAGCATCATGTAATTAACTTAATTAGTCTCCTCTTTTAAGATTTAGCTTTACATTTTAATAATAATATATATATGTAATGTATTGGAATAAAGTGAGCTCCATGGTGGTGGGTTGCTTGCGGTTTGGGGACCATGCTACTCCTAGGGCGCACTTTAGGGATATCGAGAGCCGAATCTGTGTCTTGGGCAGGCACCCATGCGACCTGAACGTGCACACTCCAATGTTAGTTGTACTTTTAATCTGTTTTTGTTTCTCGCTTAGGTTGTGTGGTTTGTATCAGGCGAATATTATAAAGGCAGAATGCTGGGTGTAGTAAACTGTACCTAATTTTGCATGCAACAAGAGCATATTTTTTAATGAAAAGGATGGTTTATTAAGACTTAACGAAACTTTTTATCAAATTTTTCGCCTTTCTGCACCCACGCTATATCTTGGGTACAGTTGCACACTACTTATCCCAACCCGATTTCCCAATTTACATATATACTTATATAGTACGATGAGTTGTAATTTTGGAGACTGAAATTGATATACTTACATATGTGATCATAGTATTTTTAAAAACGAGCTGCTTTTTCCCATGAACAGTCAATGTCGAGGGTAGGCGGTTAGGAAACATATGCTATCCTCTGCCAGTTCTATTAGTTTGTAATAAATGTATATATACCAATGATGAATCAATAACCCATACGGAAAGTTATATATGGTGAACATGCATACCAGTTTAGAAAGGGTATCAGAATAAGTAGTACAGCTAGTGTCAAATTGGTTTATTTTTATTTTCTATTATATTCAGCACATCAGAAACCGTTATAACTAATGCTGTTGAGTTGCTTGATGTCTTGATCCCATCCAATCCAACATAAATGTAAAAACAAGTATTTCAGGGTAAGTGGGTTTGTTTTGTTTGTTTGTGTTGGTGTCATTCAGAAACAATTTCTTATAATTGTGAAAAACAGCAACTACCTGTTGGGTTCTGGGAAGGGCCAAAAATACAGGAAAAACATTGTTTAAATAATTATATATATATTATCAATAAATAAATAAATACCTGCTAGTTTTTATCCATATCTAATTTGATGTCTACAAGGTTTAGTACTAAACATGACAAATATAGACAGTATATTGACTCAAAAGATCTTGTGATTTTAATATCATCTTTACCTGTTTTCTTTATCTTTTTGGTTTCCTTTTTAGCCTTCTAGTGAACTTAACTTCCCCACACTTGAACTCTCTTCTTCACCTTTAACATCTTCTCACTTTTTATATATCTTTCTCAATTTCAGCATTCTCTTCTCCACCTTCATATGTTTTTAACAGCAGGAACACGAGATATAGTCACAAAAGACGCGTACTAAAGTTGGCTCAAAGCGATTGGTCAGTTTTCTTACTTAAGTGTGTCATATGCATGATTCTGTTGCATACTTCTTTGCATTTGTTCTTTTTATCTTCTTTGTAACATCTGCATCTTTTAAAGTGTGTCACATGAATAAAAACGATATGATCTGACAGCTCTATCTGGACCAGTTTGTTTTTGTAAGTAAGGATTTGCTTTGGTAGTTATAATTTAGGCTTCAAAGCTTACTCTGTGTCTATTTGTAATCAACAAAACAATCAGTAAGAAATAGAGGAATCAAAGAAAACTTTGAAAAGCTCGATATCAAAGATTTAAGTAGACTATATGAATTAACTGAAGTAAGTTCTGGAGAATTATATAAATTACTACAAATTATAGGAAAAATCTTGTAAAAAAATTGATCTTGCTAACAGTATGAATTACAGTGGTGAATTCGAGAAAAGCCTCTATGCTTAATCATAAATTTACTTCGTATGATAAATTAATGTTTAGTAGAGTTAATCCACAAGGTTCATGCTCATGGCATTCACTCAGTCACTTGGTGCCTCAGGTCTCGAGTTCATATCTATGTAGCTGATATCGATTTATCAAGGATTATGTTCATTAGCTAAAGGAATACTAAAGTTTGTCAGGGCCATCTAAAGTGGCACCTTGGATGGCCCTTCTAGACTGGTTAGGTCAAATATACAAAAAACTAAAGTAACCAAAAGAAAAAGTTTGGTGGAATTTGACTTTTCTTGTATGTAATAATACTTGACATACATGGGACTAGATTGGATCCCTCATTTTGCCACTGTTGGGCCAAACATAAATAGGCATGATATGAAAATAGTACTCTGATAAAAACTAGCTGGTGTAGCATGGATCGCTTAGCGACTACGTCTTTCAAAATTCGATATATTTCTTTTGATTTGACCGTTTAATCAATAATGCTAACTGGTACATGTATATACTGTTTAATTTCTTGATTTGTAAAGCGGTTAAAAATTGCTCCATGTGCAGGGAAAGGATCTATTTATAAAATTTTGTCAACATTCTGTGAAGAGTTGTAAAGTTATCAATAAGTGACTCCTAGTTATGATGTTATCAAAACGTATAGACTTGGAAATCGAGGTCCACGAAGATAATGATTCAGACACCATTAGCCAAGTTGATTCCAACATATCTCCTATCATCGATAACCTCAAGAAACAGGGAGCCTCACAAACAAATTATGATCCAGTTTCCCTTGAGTTAAGTCTAACTTTTAACTCGAACGTGGACAAGTTTGAACCAAGAAGTTGTATAGATAGTTCAATATCAACCACAAGTAAAAGCACAAACGAAACAGAATCACACACAACCCAAAACACACGAGTTTTTCCATGCAACTATTGTCAAAGAAAATTCTTCAGCTCACAAGCTCTTGGGGGCCATCAAAACGCGCATAAAAGAGAAAGAATGCTAGCAAAAAGAGCTATGAGAATGGGTATCTTTTCACAAAAATACGCAAGCCAACTTGCAGCATTTCCATTAAGATCACTTGAAATAAAAGCTCACTCATCGCACCACCAAACGTTCATGCCTCAAGTAATAATGAGGATCCCAACAGAAATGAATACAAATATTTCTCCAAGATCTCATTCAAATGGATATATGGGATTGCCTATATATGTTAATGATCATGAAGATGATGATGGAAATGATCAGCTGATGTGGCCCGGAAGCTTCCGACAAGTGGCTGCAACAGGTACTGATGTGGATTCACAGCAAGATACATCACAAGTTGAAGTGATCCGACCAGTTTATGGCGTCCGTACCACTCCTGATCTCACTTTGAGACTTTAATAATATTAAGCTCTTCCGTAATTTCGTTTCACTATGTGGATTATTGTTTGTACAGTTAAATTTGATTAGGACATAGCTATTATTAAGTTTGATTCTTGCACTGTTTACTGTATCAACCTAAACTTTGAATCAATATCAACAGCTTTGCAAGTACTAGTAATTGGAGATGTTCTTATGGCATATAGATACTGTTTTTTTTTCTTTTTTTTTTCTTTTGTCCTTTTCATATAACGCGGGAGCGGCTCAAGCCTTTATCGAGCCTAAAACGAACTTATTATACAAGGCCTTATCGATTTGATATAAATACTACGGAGTACTTTCCTACCCCTTTTATGCAAATGCAATCAAATTCGTTCAGTTTAGTACGAAATATCTACTAAAGACATGAATAATAAAATGCGAAACCTTATTTTATCGGAATCACTCTAATAGGGATTAGTGACAAAAATGAGCCTAGTAAATATTTTTCACATAAAGTGGGCGTAATATCTTTCAATTCAAACTTTTTGAGATCTTATGATGTCGTTTTTTCACAGATATTATACTTAATCTATTAGAACTTATATTTTTTGCGGCTTTAAAATGCTAATTTTTTTTTGAAGAATTGTCGTTGTTATACTATATTTTATATTGAATACATGACATCAAAATTTTAAGACCTTACAAATTTTGAGAGCTAAAGCGCTAGGTTCACCACTCTTACTAGGCATGACAATTCCATCCGATCCGGTAGACATCCATCTATCCAGATCCATGTATGATGGATATGGACAATCTAAATGGATGAATAACGGATATGAATGTTTAGTGGATCGGATATGGATTACATTTTGTGATCCATTGATTCACTAGTTTCATCCGAAATACACACACACACATATAAATTACATATCCATATACATATAAACCATAAACTATTAAGGTGTTATTGAATATATAAAGTCATAAATTTTAAATATATAATGTATATTTGAGTGTTTTTTTTTTGTATTTTATATCTAAATAGCAAATTGAAATGCATAAATCTATCGTTGAATCAAGTTTTGCTTTCAATCATATAGTGAAGTCACAATGCACGATAGATGACAATCACAACATATGTGATTAACCGGTAAACATTGAGAACACTTTTCGAATATCGAACGGACATCTATTAACCCGCTTATCGGATTTGGATATTGATGTATGAATTGAAATTAAACGTATATGGATGAAAATATTTAAATAGATATGGATGTGGATATGGCATCATCCGATCCATATTTGATCCATTGTCATTGCTAACTCTCACCCTTGAGCCGAAATTAAGCAAATGTGACGTTTTGTCGTTCAAATTTTGTTAATCGATTACGCTCAGTGATGGCCCCCTATTTAAAATGGGCTTTAATCCTACTTATTAATTACCGGGCGATTTATGGGCTTAACATGTACCAGATTCTAAAATTTTTTTGGGCATATGAAAAGTTAGCCCAAGTTAGTTTTCTTGTTCTAACTAATATTAATATAAAAGATAAAGATATATGAATAGATCCAAATTTATAGGTCTAAATTTTAACTTAGAAAATTTGATTGATAGATGTAAAATATTGATCTGATAAGATTAAGTGAAAAAGAACAAATTCAATTAATGTGTGAAGTAAATTTACTTTTAAATTTATATAATTAGACTTATATTGTGGTGACCCTTGCAATCAAAAGGTTGGGGGTTCGAGTCCTTGGGATGTGACAAATGTATATATTTGTGGATTAATGTAAAATTCGTTATATTGGGGTGTGTTAGTACTTGCGTTTAAAAAAAAAAGATCACTATAAAATAAATGACACATTATATCAAACAGGACATGCATATCTCACTCGTGTTTTTGAGTAGCTGGCGGTCGCTTTTGAATTTTGGATTCGAAGAACTTATTATCTTACGCTACAAGAGTACAAAATCGAAGTGATGTATTTTGATACACAAGTATTATTTGATTTAATATGCTAAATTATGACATAGAAAAGTCGTATGAAGTATAGTATTACATTGGGATTACTGTGTAGAAATACACGTTAAGAGCGTGTTTAGTAATAAAGTAGTTAGAGCTAAGTTTGTGCGCGGAGCTGGAAATTATGGTTGTGGATTCTTTTAGACTGCTCCCAACCGTGACACAAACAGACGCATCAGTTTGTACCAAATCAGTGTCACGTCAGCACTTTTCCAAACTGACATAAAACTAACACTACACTACCAACAGTGAAACCGTGACACAAACTGACGCATCAATTTGTACCAAATCAGTGCCACGTCAGGACTTTTCCAAACTGACACAAAACTAACACTACACTACCAACAGTGAACATCACATCAACTTTTCCTGGACCCATATTTACCATTATCCCTTTATTTTTTTACACCAAAAACAAAACAAAAAACAAAAATCTAGTCCCACATAAATGACCGAAGCTCGTCGGTATACTGATGGCTTATAAACTTATGCCTAAGTGAAGTTTTGGTGCCTAAGGTATCACCAAACTGATGTTGAAACTGACGTTGAAGAGGAGAACCGTTGGTAGGAGTCTTAGAAGTCACTTGAAATAGCTTATTATATAACAAGGAATTCTAGAGAATTATTTTTCCAATAATCCTCATCTTTTTCATGTTAACAAATAGATATTCTTAAACTAGAATCTCAATTCCCTAAAATCCCGTAAAATCTCTTTCGACAAAAACACCCCAATTTGGACACGATCTCAATCATGTGTACCTAACTATTTTTTTTATATTTTGCATACTGACACATCATCAAAAGTACTGCATAATACAATAAAATACGCTTTTTGAAGGTTGAGTATACACGATGGAGATCATTTCACAGACTTATTTGGTTAAAACTATATATTAGCAATCCACTCTCATCGAGGCTATTGTAGGTCGATACTCTAATTGAGTAATAACCAATGTAATAAGGATCAGAGGATGCTTGTCATATTTGATATAAACATATTTTTTTCTTTATAGGCAGAAATATTAAATTAAAATGATAATAAGAACTATATTACGACAAAGTGACTCTAAAACGACCCTAAAACCTTACTCTAATGCAGAATGACGACCCTAAAAGCATTACTCCAAACCAAATGATCATAATATATAAACGACCATACAAACTACAACGATAGCATGAATGAATCTCCATCAACCAACTCAAATAAAACACAACTACTTGAGGGCACCACCTTGTAGTAAGCGTAGCGTTAAAGACCAACCATGATCCTTTACAACTTAGACCAAACCCGCCAACCTTCCACCAAAAAATTCCAGCCACACAATCAAAACCGTGTGGTGGCATTTACATAACAAGCTCAAACTTTAACTTTAAATAACTCTATATCCTCCCCTCAAGTTGGAACTTCCGTGAATCTCAACTTGTCAATGAGAAATGTGTGTTGTTGATGACCTAAAGTTTGTCATCAAGTCTGCAAGCTGCAAGTGTGTAGGAATATAAGCGGTTTGTAAGAAACCATCTTGAACTTTATCCCTTGTAACTTGTAAAATGACAATCAATATCAAAGTGTTTTGTTCTTTCACGAAAACATGGATTATCAGCAATTTGTTGAGCAGCTTTGTTGTCACAAAACAAGGTAATGGGAACTTGTATTGAAATATGAATATCCTTCAAAGGATAAGCTAACCACACCAATTCACAGGTAGTAGTTGCCATACTTCTATACTCTGATTCAGTGGAGAATCTGGACGCAGTCACTTGTTTCTTTATTTTCCAAGAAATTAATGAATGTCCCAAAAAAAATGCAATAACCAGTTAATGACTTTCTAGTCATTAAACATGATGCCGAATCTGCATCAGAGAAGCCTGCAACCTTCAAATGAGGTTGAATAGGATAAAAGAGACCTTTGGAGATAGATCCCTTAAGGTATCTTAACAAATGTAAGGCAGCCTGCATGTGAGGATCTTTGGGAGAAGAAATAAACTGAATCAAATATTGGACTGCATAAGAAATATCAGGCCGAGTCATAGACATGTATAATAACCTTCCAACAAGTTATCTATAAGCATTAGGTGAAGGCAAGGGTGCACCCTTATCTAATGATAACTTCAGATTTTGAGGCATAGGACAAGCAACTGGTTTACAAGCAGTTAAACCAACATCCTTTAATAGATCCAAAATATATTTTCTCTGGTGCAAATAAGTACCATTTGTAGTCTTTCACATATCAATGCCAAGAAAATATCTAGCTAGACCCAAATCCTTAATTGTGAATTTATTATCCAAAGCAATTTTAATTTCTTAGATTTTACTCTCCGAATCACCAGTAATCAAAACATCATCTACAAATACAAGTGCAGAGATAAAAGACTTACTTGTAGCTCTAACAAATAAGGAATAGTCATGCTTTGAATGTACAAAACTAAGAGACACCAAATACTTGGTTAATTCAAGATTCCACTGTCTAGATGCCTGTTTGAGGCCATACAAAGATTTATTCAACTTTCATACTTGACCTGGTAATGCCTTTTTATAACCTTCTGGAGGTTTCATGTATATCTCTTCTTCTACATAACCATGTAGAAATGCATTATTTACATCCAACGGATGTAAAGACCACTGTTTAATACTCCCTCCGTCCCAAATTAAGTGTCCTGTATCAGATTTGGAAGTCTTTCTTTTTCAATTTTGACCTTAAATATTTTTGTTTGTGTTATATATTACTTTATAAAAATTATATTGGTGACAATATATTTAAAATCCAATCCATACATATATTTTGCATCAAGTATTATATAACACAAACAAAAATATTTAAGGTCAAAGTTGAAAAGGGAAGACTCAAAAAGTCAAACCAGGATACTTAATTTGAGACGGAGGGAGTAGTTGCAATAGCAATTAAAACTCTAACAGTAGCAGCTTTTGCAACTGGAGAGAAAGTATGTCTGTAATCTACTTCCTCCTTTTAATCAAAACCTCTAATCACCAATATAGACTTTTATCTTTCAATTGACCCATCAGGTGTGTACTTAGTCTTATAGACCCATTTTGAAGATATGACCTTGTGATTTAAAGGTAGAGTTGTGAGTTCCGAGGTGTCATTTTCTTCTAAGGCATTAAGTTCCTTATTCATAGCTTCAATCAAACCCTCGTGTAACACTGCTTGAGAGTAATTAGAAGGTTCCATAGATGACAACACATGAGATAAAGAAGCAACATACTCATATGGATATTGATCAAAATCTGCTTGTGAATTAACTGTAGCCATAGATCCTTCTTTCTTAGGCACTACAAAATCCTTGAGCCAAACAGGTTGAGTTGTAGCTCAGCTTGACCTCCTTATTGGAGGTGTTTGTGAAGTAGGTGGATGGGAAACATGACTATTAGTTTCAACAAGAATAGAAGTTGAATTATGAGTATTAATAGAAGGAAGGTTCAGTAGCCATGATGGAAGGATTAACCATTCCTTCCAATGTATCATCATCTACAGGTATGGAAACCTTGGGAAAAGGTATACTAGAAGTACGAGAAGGCTTAGGTTTGGATCGATAACGAGGTTATCTTAAGTATTAAGGTGCAGAATTCCTCAATACGTGTTATATGATTATATAATGATTAATCGTGTTTAGATCAAGATTATATTAACTAATATGCTTTGTATTGATTATTACGTATGTTAAACGATCAATATATAGCCTTTAGAACACTAGAAAAGCTCTGGAACGAATTAGAATTTCGTACGGGTATTATGGCAAAAGTTTTTAGGTTTCTAAACCTAAATTCATATATATTACGACTTGGGTCGCGGGTATTGGGCTCGGCGAACTGACTCAGTTCGCATCCCACCACGGCCTTACGAACTGACTCAGTTCGCATCGCAGCATTCGAACTCAGATCTCAATTCGCATCGCACAAGCCTTTGCAACTTGAGATCTTGATCCGTGGTCAATCCTTGGTCAACATTATTTAACATATTAAGATAAATCTTAAATGTTTACTAAAAGATAACACTTTATCATTACAATCTAAAACTAATGTACACATTTGATTATAATATCACAAGTCCTTTTACAAGCTAGATTTGTTGTCACAAAACATGTATCAACAGACTCCCCCTTGACAATAGCTCTATCGTCTTTATCTTCAAGTTGTCTTTGGTCTTTACTTGTAAATTTTACTTCCCGCGTATATCTTCAGCTTCATACAAGTCTTAAACATTAGCTGATAATGTCGTGCAAGATCTTCCCATCCTTCAGTTGCAGTGATCTCGTTCTTGTGTAGCATCAACATATCGATCTTAGAAAGATTCATCAGGTGTCAGTGATCATACATACGCAAAAGTTCCTTTTCACCACCTTCAACCTCATCATCAGCTTCAAATATCATAGCTTCACCAGTCATAGCTTCTACATGACATCTCTTCATATTTCTCAGAATATCTTGAGGCATGAGCTTCATTGGTATCTACTGTACACACCTGGCTGCTAGATATATCATCTTACGTAGAAGTCTTCCCGTTCTTTGACTTCTTTGCTTTAGCTTGATGATCTTTCCGACTCTTGGCTTTATCTTCTCAAACTTCATTGACCAACCCTCAGTTCTGATAATGTTTTCGACATATCTTCCAAACGGATCATCACTAGGGTTCTTTAACTCCAATCTAGCCAAGTCTCGGATCTCAAACCTAGGCAAAGAACTGAAGATAACAAGCTTCTTCTCAAAGTATTGAACTCCATCAAATCTCTTTATCGCGAAGAGCTTCAAATCTGAATCAAAATACCAGCCTATAATTCCTCTACGTGGAGCACGCTTACCCGTAATATCAATCTCAGATATTCCAGTCTTTTTTTCCTTTTCTCCAGAGGTCTAAACATCGGATTGTCTTTATGCTTGTCAGGAAAATTATCTTCAGAATCAGTTGATTCACTTAGATCTTCATTAAAATCCACAACTCTTTCTCCATTTTCATCCCGAATAACAACTTCTATTCTAGAAGGACTCACAATATGTTCATCAATATTCACATCAGGATCTACACTTTCATCTGTCCTAATCTCAGGAATCGAAGACCAATCCTCAGGTGGCACAAATTCACCTTCTTCAAGATCATAATCGATCTCTACTTCGACCTCATCAGCAATTTCGGTGTCTGAATCACTCTCAACATTTATATCTACACACGATACGAATGATACGAATTAAATATTAATAATGTAAATCCTTTTATCAATTACAGGTAATCAACCTAAGAATTTATTTATCATTTCAATCGTGTATATTAACTATGATCTTAACACATAAAGACTTTTCAAAGTAAAACTTCAATTGAATATAAAGATTATTACAATCAATCTAAGTTTACATATGTATTATCACTTAGCAATATTCTTACTAGCTTCACTAACAACAACACCACTACCAGTACCAGCACCACTATCACTAGTACCGGCAGACTCCCCCTGAATCATGGTCTGCTTATGTCGCACCCTCAAATTTAAGATGCGGAAGCGATTCGGATCGAGGCGCGACTAATCGGGTAATCACAACACATAAGATATAACGAACGACTCTATATGCGTCGTTTATAAATTTCATTGATAATATAAAGGTTTTACAATGTTGTAATAGTCACTACTACAAAAAAACACCTTAGAAACCGGTTGAAAAGGCCTTTAGAAACCGGTTTATAAAGGGGGAGGTTTTTATGTTTTTTATCAAACCAGTTTGTATACTGTTAGAATAGAGATCGGTTTGGTTGTATCAAATCGGTGTCTATGATACTTTTAAGACCATATTTCACATATAGAAAACTGGTTTGTAAATTTTTTAATAGCATCAGCAACAATGCCAGTGCCACTCCTAAATGATTTTAATTGCAGACATTGAAACATTAATTGAAACTAAAGAAGCACAACAAAACCAGTAAATAGAAAATGAATAGAACAACAGAACACAATCTTATATATAATAAAGTAACCGAATACAAGTTCAATTCCATCAGTACACGGTGACATACATAGAAATTAAACCTAAAGATACCATAATACACGCAAATGATAATGGTACCACAAAACTAGTTATCACAAATCTTCACAAAATATGATAGCTATGAACCGACGATATTGTCTAAGTCTTTTACTTCGTATGAATTCATATGTTTCCAAGGGATCTGTATAAAGGAAAAAGTAAAATATTTAATAATTGTTCTTTAGATATCTTAATAATTTAATAAATACTTACAATTTGCAGGAAATCATGTTGTTGAAATTTGAGAAACTCGTGCATCCACCGCATCACATAATGACCACACTCCCAACCACCCTTTTGTTGTTGGCACTAAATTTAAAATAACAAGCATATTCATTAGTGTATAATCCAATACAAAACAACTTGTATGCAAGAGTGTACCACATATAACCCAAACAACTCATAGCCTCAAACTATACCCAAGTTGATCAGAAACCCAAACAATCTCACCCAATTAACAATACATATAGAATATATATGTGTGTATCTACAAAGTGAGATGATTTACCTGGGGCAAAATCCAACTAATATCTCCAAGTATCCTATCCAAGTTTGCCATCTCGATGTATTAAAATTTCAGGAACAAACTAAATTTGAATTGTATAACATTAAATAAAAAACTTACAATTGCAAAGGGGTTGCAAGTAAGTAGCTCTCGTCGTTCGTTATGTTCCTTTGTAACATAAGTGAATCCAAAATGTACCCCGTGTTGTTGTGAGGGCAAATTATGAACAACACCCAATGGTCACTAATAAAATTGTCACCCTTTTAGTATACATAATGAGCATAGGTAAATGTTAAACAAAAAGTTACTTATGGTACATACTCTTCATAGTAGGGGGCGAGAAAAAAAAAATTATCCTTCTCGCGTGTGTTGATTGCATTCAAGAGATAATCAGTGACCCTGGACATATCGTTATCACATTGAGTGCCTCGAATCTCATACAGGTTCAACAATGCACATCTATTTCCAGGCTTTTGTATACTCTTATGTAGGCACCTAAGTAGATGTTAAAATATAGATATATTTCATAATAAAAACAACATGAGTATCAAATCATGGTTGTAGAATTCCAAAAAATGTACTTACATGGCGTAATAAGTTAAAACTGACATATCGAGCCAACCATTTGTTAGAAGACACATAAGATCACCAGAGGTAACAATATATTCCTTACACACACTAAGCCCAAAGACCTCCTCAGGACGAAGCACAACACCCAAATTAGGATTTGGTCGTTTCTTCCAACGGTCATAGAAAGCACGAATAAACACAGGTTTTTTCTCGTCGATCATTTTTCGATGCTTTTCCAGATCCTGTATATCAGCACAATAGTAAAACGCTGCATAAATATAGCATGAAAAACAGCATACAAACGGCATTAAAACAACGTTGCTTAGCTTTAAAACTACATAGAGTACTTCAACAAAACAACATACTACTAGCTAAAAACTACCAACACATAGATACATTACTAGGTTAAAAAACTGTAAAAAAAAAACAGCGTTCTTTGAGCCCATTAAGTCAAAAACAGTAGCAGTATATTAAATTCCATTCAAAACATATTACTACTTACATATACACATTTATGCATCACATACCATAATAGCATATAAATGTTTACATAGCAACATTAATGTATTGGAGTTTACCGGGTAGGAGTTAGGCTCACTCTTTGTAGGCTCTTTTGATGGCCTAGTGGATGTTTCTTTGTTCACTGATTTTAACGATGTTGCAAGTGCTATAGTAGACGCCTGTGAACAATTTTCATAAGTTTCACGTGAATACCTGTTAGAAAAATACCACACAAAATACAAAGATATATCAATGTTTACAAAGTAACTAAAAGGTTTTGGAGTTTACAGGATTTGGATCAGCGGCACTCTTAGTAGTCTCTTTTGATGGCTTAGTTGACATTCCTTCTACTGATTTTAATGATGTTGCTACTGTTCCGGAAGAGGACTACGAAAAAAATTTGTGAGTTGCACATGAGTACGTGTAATAAAGTACCACACGAAATAAGAAGTTCATTGTACCATACATGAAGGAATCGGATTCTAGTTTTTGGCCACTCAATAAAAGTATTTCTCGCATCAATAAGCTTTTCAATACCTTCCATTGGAGATGGAAGTTCTAAATCTCCATACCCTTTACACACTTTGTCGACCTGAACCTTTACATAACCTGGTGTCAGTGGCTTTCCGTGAAGTAACTGACCACTAACAATTGGAAATACTCTCCCAATCGCACAAGAGATCTGCTCCGATACATTTGGGCAAATCAAAGCACACTTGGTGGGGTCCTAAAAAACATATATAACATGAAATATATTTTTTGTGCATTTATATCTGAAAACAAATATGTATTGTGTATTGAATATAACCCAAAAAATTACCTTTATTTTATCTAACCATTCGAGGTAAGCGGCCAAGGCAGAATCCATTTTAGTAGGTCTCGATTTAACAACTGGTTTATCTTCTTGTGTAGGTGCGCGTTTAGTGGGCTCCTACATACATATGTAATAAGGAGTATAATTAGTCTACATTTATTAGTAAAAACATATACATAGTTTAATATATTAAATCTGCACAAATACCACTATTTTTTCCAACTGATCAAGGCGTGGATCTGAGTCATTATTGGTTATGCTAGGTCTCGAGTTAATAACGGGTACGTCTTCTTCCATTGAAGTCGACCCTTGTTGTGTCGACATCAGTGCATCTACTTGTGCTTGCAATTTTTTATGTTTACTCTTCATATCCTCAAGTTGTTCTCGTAATTCTTTTACCATTTCTCGTTTCTTCCTTTTCTTCTTATCGTACTCTGGTATGCCGTTCTTCAAACCAACGGTGTATCCAACCGCCCTAGTACGCCCACCATGCTCCTTTCCTACTAACAGGGTTAGTAAATCTGATCCCGGGGCAAATGTTGGATTCTTTTGGGATACTATTGCCTGTCAATTTAATGCATTTAGTATATTAGGTTGTTACAATTGAATCATATCTAACAAAAAGAACATTTAGTATAAAGTCAAGAATGCATTGTAAAAATGGCTTTTAAATTTCATCAACTTTTCCTTATCACTTAATCATAATACCTATTGACTATAAAGCTTGTTGTAAATGAGTTTGTTATAAAAAAAACAACGATAATCTTACCAATTTGTTCACTTGTTCTTCCACATCAGGCGGTACTATCCGGACACCATCTTTTCCTAAGTATGTATGACCCGACAAATAATGACGTGAACGAGTGTCGTCTATCTCGTGGACTGATGTCGTCATTTTTTTTGACTTTGCCTCTGCTGTCCATGTAGGTTCATTTCCACGATACCCTTTTATTCCCAATCGTGGTGGATTTTTCTTCAAATTTGCTATTTCCCTCCCTTGTTCACGTTTCAACTTCACATACAAATAGCGAACTAATTAGATTCAATACTACATAAGATTACATTATAACACGTTAGTATGAAATCGAAGAAATTACCCTCTTTTCTTCTGTATTTTCTTTTGCAACAAATTCTAGCCATTTGGACTTTTCTAAAAACTTGTACATGTGGAAAGGACTCTTTCCCGTGTCCATATAATCTCCCCGGAGTGTTGTTTTAAAAGCCTTCCACCTCTCGCTGCACTGTCTAAGTACTGGAGTTTTTGCTTTATCATTCGGAATTTTCCAATAATCCTGTAGTTTTCAAAGAAATATTATTAAGCATTAGTGCATATATAGATTATAAAAACAGTACAACTAAAGATCTGGTATATCTTATACCTTGATTTTTAACCACAATTGTTCTTTTTTAGTCTTTGGTACTTTGCGCCAGTCATCGAACAAGATACAAATATCTCTCCTTGCAAAGCTTCCACATTTAAGGCCAAACCTAGTTTGATTAGGCCCTATAGCTTGCCCAAGTTTATTGAACTCGATTTCTCTTTTTCTTTTAAAATTCTTTAACGTGGTTGTTCCTCTTGTTTTTTTTTCCTTGTGGTTGTTGTTCTTCATCGTCATCAGTAGATTCATATTCATGTCTGGATTGTTGTTCTTCGTCGTCATCAGTAGGTTCATATACATGTTCGGTATCATGTTCGGGATCCTGAGAAAAAGTCAAAGAGATCAATAGAAAATTCTAGACAGCGACTTTCTCAAAGTTTCAATCAACTTTTCAGAGATAAACTCATACATAATATTCTACTAGAAAGTACAAATTTATCCCTACATCCAAATATTTATAATTAAGTTAGGATCATACTAAAGTTACACTTTGGGTCATAATGAAATAAGCAACTCCTAAAACACCAAAATGTTAACAGAAATTAATGCAGATTCAAACGTACCATGCTGGTTGTGGTTTCGAGATGGATGTAACAAAAATGATGAAAGAATAATAACTTGAGTCCTCTGTTTAACCTGTGAAGTTGAACACATGTATAAACACATGGATTTTTGTTGTTAAAATAGTTATATTAACAACAACACAACAACAAAGTAACACTTGCTCAAAGGAAAAAAGAAAAGAAAAGGGGGGGAACCACAATTATATTCACAAGCCATTTTGGTAAGCACAACACTTTTCAGTTGCGCTCATTTCTTGAAAAATGCTCACAGAAATAGAAAACCAGTGGTGAGTTATGTTGTATCAATGACTCCTTTTATAACTATCTCATTTGTCACAGATAGCCTAGATGCTGCGACTGCAGGTCAGTGATCATTACATCGATACATTCCTAACACATAACCTGTTATAATGATGTAAAACTATCTAAACTCCTTGTTTTTGTGTTAGGGATTGCGAGGGGAGGTGGGTGGCAACATATAGGAGCTTATGTGAATCTTGTTGCATTTTATCTGTTTGGCATCCCTGTAGCTTTTGTACTCGGGTTGCCTTTACATTTAAAAGCAAAGGGACTTTGGATTGGGATCATGGTAGGATCAATAATACAGTCCACAAGTTTGTCACTGATAAATGGACTCACTGATTGGCGGAAACATGTTTGGTTTGTGGCCCCTAATCCTTTGTTTAAATTCTGGCCTTTTCGTGTTCATGTGATGAGTATGGTTAGAACATTATTTTTTCAGGCAACGAAGGTGAAGGAACGATTATCGAATGTCTCATCAATGGTAGACAAGCATATAGACATTAAAGAATAAGATCACACATAATTATATAAATATATGTAACAAATGGATAAGAGAGGAATATATGTAAAAAATTGTACAGGAAGTGGCAATAGAGCTGGGGTGATATGTTATACATTCGTACTTTGTCATTTCAGAATACAAGCACAAAAAGACAGATCAAGGAACTACAACTCTTTTAAATAAAAACACGAGTTTCCGTGTAATATTCGGGCATGGCTAAAACTCTGCTTTTGGCACATACTCAAACACAATTATAGCCTAAAACCAATAGCAACAGTAGCAAATAAAACTAAACAGCATTGGAAAGTGTCGATTAATTGACAGCAGGAACAAATCTGGAAAAAAGATATCTAATCAAACTTCTAATTAAAAGCAACATCATAATAATCCAGGGTTATACGAACCAAAACCAACCATAAAATTCATAAAGACACACCTTCGATTACTTGTATCAATCAATTGGGTGGGAGCCGATGATGGTGGCGGGATGGCGGCATGAGCCGATGATGGTGGAATGAGCCGATGATGGTGGTGAGTGGTAGGGTTTACAGAGGTGATGAAGGGGGTGAGTGGTAGGGTTTACAGGCGGCTGTGGGTGGTGGGTGGTGGGTGGTGAGTGGTGATGAAGGGTTTACAGTGGTGAGTGGTAGGGTTTACAAGCGGCTGTGGTGATGGCGGAATGAGCGGATGATGGTGGTGGTGAGTCGTAGTGTTTACAGTGGTGATGAAGCTGAGATGGGTGGGAGCTTTGGGGGTTTTTGAGAGAGTGGTAGAGATGATCGGTTTTCTTTTACATTGGGAATAGAGATGAACGGTTGGAGGGATTTCATTTTCCCAAATTTTTATTCTCCCGCTAAAAATAAGATTAATTCTATCATAATAAATTGTATAGATGATAGATAAATATAACTAAAACAAAATTCAAAACAAGTTACATAGTAGGGTAAGTGGTAAAGGTTGTTTATAATTATTTTGTAAAAAGGTCAGGTGTTCAAGTTCGTTTTTGGTCATTAATTTTTTGTTTATTTAACTTTCACTGCTTTAATTGTTGTTATCATAATTGAAAACTTCACAGGATATTTTAATACTCATCACCTTAACAATTTCGAATACTAATAGTTTTTTTTGAATAATTAGTTACATTAATATTATAATTAAATATAAGTCTATAATTATACTGAATATAAAATATTTGAGGCCGTTAACCCGAACCTAGCTTGATTTTAAACCCGACTAGAAAAGTGAAACACATTGATATGATGGTTATGGCTTACCAAGTTAACTAGCTTATTGGGTTTTTTTATCGAGTTTCAAGTCGTAACGATATTGTCATGGCGTATTATAAGAAATTGATATAGTGCAAAGTACTTTGTTCTCATTTATAAGAAGACATGTTAGATAACCATATTAAAGCACACAATCTTTTTGCCGCGCTTCATCGCAAAGGCAGTACGATTTTAAATATAAATATCACCACAAGGTTTTTTTTTTTTTTTAACTGCATTGCACGGGTAGTGTTTTAGTTACAATTACAATAATAAAAACACTAAATATTGTAAATTGACAAATAACTAACCAAAACAAAAAATGCAATATTAAAACAATGAAAGACCTTTAAATATGTGTTTCAAATAACAATCACTTATTCTTGCAAGATCTTGTCATAATTTCTTTGTTGTTGGCATTCCTGAAGGGAAAAAAAGGACACAAACAAACAAATTTTAGTAAAGTAACAGTACATTTACTTGATAATATACAATTACATTATATTATGTTGAATAACAAGATAAAAAAATGTACCTTCACGTAGAGCGAGGTTTATCGATCCATAATCCTTCATCATGGTCGGTTCTTAAGTAAATAGTATCATCAATAACATCATTTGTCGATGGAATTCCGATAGAAAATGGAGGTAGCTCATCAAACTAGTCGTATTCTTCCTCGTCCTCAACATTCTCAACTCCAAGTATACGTCGTTTACCAAGCAGGACAATGTGCCATCTTGAATCCTTTGGGTCTTGAACAAAAAATACTTGGGTGGCCTGTTTTGCTAGAATGAATGGTTCTGATGAATAATCATCAGTGGAAAGGTTGACAAGTGTAAAACCATGACTATCAACTTTAACGCCATGTTTGTTTTCGACCCATTTACACTTAAACAATGGTATACTGAGTTTATGATAATCCAATCCCCAAATTTCTTGAATGACACCATAAAAAGAATTTTTTGCAATCGTTGCCCTTACTTCATGATTATCCCCATGAAGTACTGTCGTTGCGGCTATTAGCATCACACCACTATTTTGCAAGGTCCTCTTTGCATCTTGTTGTTTAGTGTAAAAAGTATACCCATTGATATCGTAGACTTGGTATTTTGTCACCAAAAAATCAGGACCAGAACCCAACGTTTTGACTAACTGATCCTCTACCTCTACATCATTTACCCTTTCTTTCAACCATGACGTGAAATTTTTGTTATGCTCAACAAGCAACCACTTTTCGTTCCTACCAAGGTTCTTCGTCCTTAAAAATGTCATGTGTTCATGTATGTATGGATCGATACATGACATGTGTTATAGAACTGTAAAATGTGCTTGGTGAAGTTCATCTGGTTCGACAATGACTTGTTTCTTTCCAACAGTCCCAACTCCTTGAAGTCTACCTTCATGTTGAGATTGTGGAAGCCCAATATTTCTAGCACCTTTCAGATAGTCGGTACAAAATGTAGTCACTTCCTCTGAAACATATCCTTCAATAATACTTCCCTCTGGTCGAGAATGGTTCCGCACGTACCCTTTCAAGAAACCCATATATATCTCGAATGGATACATGTATCGTAAGAATACAGGACCACATGCCTTTATCTCATATACAATATGAGATACAAGGTGAACAATGATATCAAAAAAAGAGGGTGGAATGTACATTTCAAGTTGGCAAAGAGTCATGATAATATCACTTTGATACCTATCCAACACATCTGGATCAATCACTTTCGAATGAATCATGTTAAAAAACAAACAGAGCTTCGTGATAGTGTGTCGAACGCCCTTTGGAAGTATGTCACGAATTGCGATAGGAATCATTTGAGTCATTAAAACGTGGCAATCGTGAGACTTCATTCCGAGTAATCTATTATCTTTCAATGATACCAACTTTTTAATGTTAGCTGAGTAGCCGGATGGAACCTTAATGCCATGCAAACATTGACAAAAAAAAAAAAATTCATCATTCGACAGTGTATAACAAGCTGGTGGAAGAAACGTTTGTTTTCCTTTATTATTGTCGGGATGAAGCTCTTTTCGAATTTTCATATCCACAAAGTCTTTTCGTACATTAATACCATCTTTTGATTTTCTAGGAATGTTCAATAACAACCCTATCAAACTTTCACAAACATTTTTTTCAATATGCATAACATCAATGCAATGTCAGACCTGCAAATTTTTCCAATATGGTAAATCCCAAAAAATAGACTTTTTTCGAGAGTTTTGTTTCCCGACTTATATTTTTTTTACCAAACACGATTTTTTTGCGTTTTTTGACTATCGATAATACAGTTTCTCCATCCAAAGGTGGGCGTAAAATTCCTTTCTCAATATTACCGTCAAACAGATTCTTTTTTCTACGGTACGCATGACTCATGGGAAGTGATCTTCTATGCCCCATGTACACTGTTTTCCTACAATTTTTCAAGTATCTCGATGATGTGTCATTTTCACAAAGGGGACATGCCTTTTTCCCTTTCGTTCCATATCCCGACAAATTTCCGTAGGCTGGAAAATCGCTGATAGTACAAAAAATCATGGCCCGCAAATTAAAATTCTCATTTTTATATGCATCATAAACTTGGACGCCCGGACACCACAATGTTTTAAGTCATCGATTAACAGAGCCAAATAAACATCAATATCGTTTCCAGGTTGTTTTGGACCTTGGATTAGCAATGACATCATGATGTATTTTCGTTTCATACATAACCAAGGTGGAAGATTATATATACATAAAAGAACTGGCCAAGTGCTTTGGCGACTGCTCAAGCTTCCAAAAGGATTAATTCCATCTGAACTAAGTCCAAACTGTATATTTCTAATCTTCTCTCCAAAATCTTCAATATCATCAATATTCCTCCATTGAGGAGAATCGGCCACATGTCGTATTTTTCCATCATTTTTACGCTCTTCCGCATGCCAACGCAACAATTTTGCGTCTTTAGCATTTGCAAATAATCGTTTTAATCTTGGTATAATAGGCAAATACCACAAGACTTTAGCTGGGGGTCCATTCTTCTGCACATCATTACTAACTTCCGTTCCTTCTTTTGGCTTGTACCTCGATGTACCACATATACCACATTCATCTAGGTCTTTGTATTCATTTCTATACAACATGCAATCATTTGGACACGCATTTATTCTTTCGACTTGCAAGTCCATTGGACAGGTTAGTTTTTTGGCTCGATATAATGAAATGGGCAACTCGTTATCGTCGAGTAGCATTTCATGTAATAACTCCAAAAGTTCAGTGAAACTTGTATCACTCCAACCGTTATTTGTTTTTAAGTTTAACAACCTCAGAACAGCAGCAGAAAGTTTGCTATATTTCGAACACCCGGTATATAATGGTTTTTCGGAGTCGACGAACAGTTGTTGAAATTTATCATAATTATCTTCATCAATATCATCATCCACATCATGTAACATGTCATCTAAATTATCAAGATATTCCTCCTTGTCTGAATCGATATTTTCATAATTTTCGTCGTTAACATCGTTTTCATCGTTATTACACTCATCAACAATGTTACAATCAACTAGTAATTCTCCGTGCCATGACCAACAAGTATACTCATCCACAAATCCGTCAACTATAAGATGTTGGGTAATTACATTACTATCAACATAAGTATCAAAATTTTGACATTTTTTACAAGGACAAGATATATTTTCGTTCCCTTTGTTTAGTCGATCAGCTTCTGCAACTTTCATAAAATTAGTCAACTCTGCCAGATATTCCGAAGTATGACGTGGTATCTCGTACATCCATCTACGACGATCCATCTGAAAATACAGAAAGATATCATTTTAACAAAATGCATGCATGATATGATATGTGTATGTAGTTATGTTGTTACAGGCGGCCACCTAACCCACTTTTTGAATACTATGTCTCATGTGAAAGAATTAACTGATTGAATGTTTAAGGAAAAACGGACAGCATTTCCCCATAACTCCCCGAGTATACGTATAAAACGCAACTCGCGAGGAGTAACAGGGAAATGTTGCAGTTTTTTCCTTAAACACTCAGTCCATTAACACTATTCACATCCTAATGAGACATAGTATTCAAAAAGCAGTCCCAAATGGGGACAATCCGAAATTAATCTCTATTAGATTAATTTCGGACGGGTATAAACCTAAGGCATATTTTTTGGACCCTATACTATATGAGTTTAATCAATAAAAACATTATACATCAATGAATTGAAATATTTAAGAAGACGTACGTACCTTTGTATGTCTACGGATCAGGAAGCTAGCTATCAACTATTTTTAATTTTATGTATGATATGAAACTTCAGATGATCCTGCATAAAATTTAGAAACCAATCACATTAGTAATCGAACTATACATATGATAATATATATATATATATATATATATATATATATATATAAACAATTGGGCATACATATGTCTGTAGAAATAATTGATGCATATGCACAGTTTAGTAAATAGAAATTATACTATAGTATGTATATATACCTTATAAAAGAATGATGCATGATACAATAATAATAAGGTAGTAATACCCATAATGATCACAGTTCCGGTTACATATACTTTCTCAATATTTAAATCAAGATATACATTCACAAAATTTATTGAAATATATTAATATTACTATTACCATTATGAAAAGAACATTATAAGTAATCCATAACTTTATAATATTATAACGTAATGAAACTTCACCTTAAAAATTCGATCGACCGGGATGCATGAAAATAGATAGTATTGATGTTTATTATTTGCCAAACTAGCTTTAATGGAGAATAATGAATAATAATTTGGTTGAATGAGGGATACTAATCTGGATAATAAACAAATAAACAAATATAATCATATACGTGGAGTGGAAATCGGAATATAGGTTGGGTATCTATCCAAAACCGTTGGGCGGAATAGAGACCGGTTCTTTATAAATAATTCGGTTTCTATTTATATAACTCAGTTGTTTTAGTTAACCGGTTTCTAATACGCGGTATAGGAACCGGTTTGTATTACATAAACGGTCTCCATTTTTTTGTATCGGGTTCATAGAATAGAGAACTGTTTATTTCCAAATAACCGGTCTCTTTAATATTTAGAAACCGTTTTCCTACTTAGTCCACTAAAACCGGTTTCTATTGGGGATCTCTATTACTCTTTTTGTAGTAGTGAGTTACAAAAGATCGTAATCCAAATGTAGAAGATTATAAGGCATATCTTGTTTTACAGAATGTAGAAATGCAGGGGAATCTCCTAATGTTTATATGCGACTCGAGCTATCTAATCCTGAGCAGACCTATTGCTGCTGAGTACCTGAGAATACATGCTAAAAGGTCAGCTAAAAGCTAGTGAGCTCACAAGTTTGTATAAGATAAAGCAGTGTGTGTGAACCACAAGATTTAAGTAATATGTCTGAAATCAATCAAATGATGTATATAACTGTCATGAGGTCATAGTTAGAGCATAACTGAGGTGTCAGGATCACAATCAAGTGCCTGATCGAGGGTGCCTCCCTACGAGTGTCTAATCTACACTCGTATAAACAAATGATAATGCAGCCGTTTGACCAGTTAGTGCTTACTAACCCGGACGGGGATTGTCAATCCCATATGGTACCATACACTAACATTCACGCTACAAAAGTATTACCAAACTATGATCGTAGAGGACTTTAAAATGATTAGCAAACAGCTCATGCAGAATATATCGACGTTTAGTACTTGTGTTCACATGTAAAACAAAGTAGAGCATGTATTCCCACACCGGGAGTAAAAACAGTAAAAGTCGGGGCTATGGGACTCACCTGAATCTGATGTGATGCTAACAAACAAGTAATGATGAAGCACAAGTAAATGATGTCGTCCAAACGACTATAACCTGTCGGGCGCCCTAAACGCGTAAGGTTATGATAATGAGTAGGTATTTCAAAAGATTACCTATGCTAGTTGTCCACCCAACTAGTTATGTCCATATAATTTGGTCGTTGATTGTGTTTTTGAAAACATGCCCGTTGGTGAGTTTTCGTAATAATAATTTTAATATTATGCTTTTCGTTGTTTTGTATACTTATAAAAGTATATTTGTACGCGAGGGTATGTATATATATTTACATAAATATTTCTAAAGGTAAATGTATGCATATATATATGTCCGAATGTAAATATATATATTTATATGTATACGTGTCCAAATTTTGTATTCCGAAGGTGTTTTGGTCCGAATGTGTATATCCAAAAATGTTTAAGTCCGAAAGTATGCATCCGAAAGTATAAAATCCGAAACTTAGAGTCCAAAATAGTATCTTTCCGAAAGTCAACTCTGAAAAATCTGAAAGTCCCTAAAAAATCCGAAAGACAATGGTCAAATTCAAAAGTCAAAGTTCGGAGTAAAAATCAATCCGAATTTGTGATTTTTATTTGACTAAGCAAACGTTGTCTAAAATTCCTGAAAAAAATCACGAGTGTTCCCTTATGTTTTGGCTACTTCCTGTATTTATTTCATGAATTTTAGATAAGTATAAGTGGGTCAAAAAATTCATGAAGGCACCTGTATACAGCAGCTAGTTTATCAGATACATGCTCACTAATCAGTTTATATCTCGATTTCGGTGTATTTCTGGAAGAGGCTATAGAAGAACTTTTTGTAGCCAACATCCATACGAAGATTCTGGTTCATGTTTCATACATTTATTTGGTCTAGAACTCGAGATACGACCGAAATGGTGAGGCGTATATTCTGAAACATAAAACAGTTATAATCTATGCATATGAAAAACGATATTTAACTTGATTCTTGGACATTTATCGGTTAAGTGAGCCTATTAACATGTAAATAGACATATAACAAGTAGTTTAG
Source organism: Pseudognaphalium luteoalbum (assembly GCA_963422505.1). Taxonomy (NCBI): domain Eukaryota; kingdom Viridiplantae; phylum Streptophyta; class Magnoliopsida; order Asterales; family Asteraceae; genus Pseudognaphalium; species Pseudognaphalium luteoalbum. The sequence goes on from OY730193.1 coordinate 25,399,345, forward strand.
AAGAGTTGAAGTCTTACAATATTCGTACGAATCATCAAAAAAGATAGAAACGAAGCTCGCGTTCTCGTGGTCGCTTTTGCTTCACACCGTCTTGCAATTTGATGAGGTTTTAGGGGGTGTTTAACGGTGATAAGAGGGCCGTTGATTGGCCAATTTTTATGGAAGCAAGAAAGGGGAAGAGATGGAAGATTTTTGAGAGAAAGAGATTGAGTAAAATGGTGGAAAAGGAATGTGGTTTGGTTGCTTTAAATATTGTAAACATTTATACAATGTTTTGTTACGATGTCGGTCTCGATTTGCTCGCTCATTTTGTGTCTATACAAATCGTGTAACGATTTGTAAATGTGATAAGTGTTATCGTATAATTGTGATAGTTTTAACCAAAGTATTTTATCAAAATACTTTATTTTTGTGACACCCGGTTAAAAAGGGGCCAAAATTTACGGCCAATTTAAACTTTAAACCTTAGTACTTAGTACAGGATAATACGAAAGTATTGGATATTATATATGTATATATATATATATATATATATATATATATATATAACACAACGATTATTTAATCACGTACAAACAAATATGAAAGAACGCATAATCTTAAATACGAATGTTGGTGAAAAACATTTTCAAATAAAGTATTATTATTGAGAATAATAATTATGTACTCCGTTAAAAATTTAAATACGTTTTGGACACGTAAAACTATCCGTATATTTTAAGTAAAACAAAGATACAATTGTATAACTCCGTAAAAACAGTTTTATAAAATATTTCAATTAAAAACTTATACGAATCTATTTTTAGAAAATTATCATTTCGAAAGATTATACTGCTTTACGATCGGGTACGCAAACACAGGTCGGAAAATACCCAACTACCTCAATAATTGAGGCCGGTATATACAACCGACCTCAATTATTTCCCACACACAACACACATCCACGGCTTCTTTTTTTTCTCTCTCGATCTCTTGCTTCTTCGGCTCATCATCATCCTCATCAATCCACAACAACAACAGCAACTTAAACATCATCATCAACATCTAGCTCCTTGATCATCATCATCATCATCATCATCATCATCATCATCATCATCGTGATCCTCATCATCGCCATACGTTTCGTTTTCAAAATCGTAAGAAACCTTTCCGTTTTCCTTTAAAGTTCGTGTTTACAATATGTATATAGCTGTATTATCATTATATTAAGTTGATTGTATGTGAAAACGGATTTAAAACTGGGTTGGGGATGAACTGCACGAACAGACCTGCAACTAGTACCTGAGCCGAACTGCACAATAAGTACAAGTAAGTCACACGGTCACTCGAAAACGGCCCAATGATCAAGGCTATGTACCATAGCCTAGGCGGTTTTAGGCCTTTCGGGGTCGTCTAGGGGTCGAAAACGGCATATTTCAGTTTTCGGACCCGTACCAAATTTCGTAACTCATGAAATAAAATGTAACGGATGGGACGAACTTGAGTAACAACTAAACTTATACGATACGACTTACACACGAAACACATCTACTTTTATAAGTACAACAAATCATGTATAATAATAATAGTTTGGAATTATTATTACAAACCATCACCAACGAGCCGTATACCTTTTCACAAACACTTATACGGATGGTTTAGTTAAACATCCACTTACTCGTTATAATCTCACATGTTTAGGACATTAGGAGATTACCATTGGAACAACTCACGTACTTTAGGATTGCTTGCTCTTCAGGTGAGTCTCGCAGCCCCTTTTTACCGTTTTACTGTTTTGGGGGAGATGCATTACTTGTTTTACTTGAATACATGTATAAATGTATTGATTACTTACTTGTACTTACTGTGTTACAAACTTACAAACAAAAATACTTTACTGGTTTACAACTTACTGATTACGACTTTACGACCTTTGGGGTTTATTACTTTACGGAGTTACTACTCCATGAACTTACTACTTTACCGATGAACTACTTTACTACTGTACAAACTTAATGACCCACTGTTTTACTATGTTACTGATTTACTACTTTGCTACTGTACGAACTTACGAACTTGTTGTTCTTCTACGATACTGAATTACTACTTACCGGTATATCAAATTGCATGAGTTTCCGTTTAATCCAATGAAGGCCTCTGAAATCATAGTAGTTAGTTATCGGATAAGCGCGAGTTTTAGTATATGGATCCATATAGGACTGACAATCCCCACCTGGGGTGGTAGCGCCACCACGAACCGTTACTCGTATAAACAAGTGTTTTCTACTCGTTTTATATGAGTGATTTTGGGTTGCACTCACGAGGGGCAAAATTACGGTTAAGCTTCGACTATGATGGCTCATGGCAAGATACACCGACCTTACTTACTTAATTACCTGTGCGTAATTGGAATTACTTACTTAATTACCGATGTGTAATTGGAATTACTTACTAAATTACCTGGGTGTAATTGATACTTATTACTTAATTACTTGTATGTGATTGATACCTACCTTTCCGAATTTCTTGTTGAACTCATTACTTACTTACTGATGCTGTACTAAACTTGCTACTACTATTTACTACAAACCTGTGAGATTCACCAACCTTTTGGTTGACGCGTTTTAGTAATGCATTCTCAGGTACGCAGCCACAGTAGGATGGCCCAACAGGATCTACTATTATGCTAAGCTAGTACGAGTCGCATGCATACTCACTTATGAAGATTTTACTCGCATTATCTTTTGTACTTTGAATTATGTATTTAAAATCTTCTGAATCATTTTGCGAACTCGCTACTGATGTACACTTATGACTTAAAACTTCGTACTACTTTTGTAATGTAATATATTTTCTAAAACGTCTCATTTAGAGTCGTTTGCTTAATCTTCGTGCTTGATAATTGATTAGTCACGCCCAAAAACAATCGCTTCCGCAAAGCATGAAATTGGGGGTGTGACAATTTTGAGTTATAAAAATATAACTTGAGTTTTGTTCGTTTTTCGGGCGCATTTCACTCATTTTCGTCGTGTACGTGATATTTTATACGATACGAATATTGTGTTAAATATTATCAAAATAATATTTGGTAGATAATGAGGTCATTAAATAATTTCATATTATTTAAAAATTGTGTTCACCAATGTCCGTATTGTGATGCGTCGGATTCTATCCGATATGAAAATACACGATTTAAATAAATCGCGTACGTGTGTATATATTCCAATATACATAATGATACACATAGTTAGCCTAATATATAACTAAATATATGTATTAACACAATGATTAAGTACTAATTACTGGTCCTAATTTATCGGGTGTTACAGCTTACCAGTCGTTAAAGGACCAGTCAGCTTACCATCTTTCGATGCACCACGATCATCGTCTGTGTTATCACGTCTCTTCTTAGCTAGTTTGTCTTCTCTACATGACTCCTCATATATCAATACCTCCCCCTGAGGTGACTTGTCCTTCAGCAGCTAGGTGACTAACTGATCGAGCCTATCTATCTGCCTTTGCTTGGCAACAACATCCTCAACCAAAGATGTGTTCGAAGCAGATTGTAGGCTTCACCCTATTTAGTCAACTGCTTTAACAGAGATAAAGTATGTGAAGACAACGTGGTCGTGGTAGCTTCCAACTCCTAAACCCTGGACTCTAAAGTATCAATCCGTGTAGAATCAGTCGCATGAGTCTTTAGGGAATCCGATGGTTGTATAGGTTAAGAAGATGAACTTGTAGCAGGCTGTGGCACTTTCTTAGCTGTCTCAGTAGCTACAACCTTTAGTAGCCTAGCTGCAGGTCTACTGGCCTTTGTTGTCCGATGTGTTTCTGGATGAACAATTACAGTAATAGTCTCCGCCTGTCCAGTTAGACAAATAATATCAGCTATTGTTACAAAAGAATCTATCTCAATCTCTGATTTATTTAATATCACACATATTAACTAAATTCGTATCTCATACCTCAGAAGTCCTAGATACCGGTTCAGTCGGCAGTTGTGAAGTTGTCTCTACTTGTTGTCTATCTTTAGAAACTGTTATAGAAACACCTGTCTTAGTGTCTTACTCCTGATTAATAACTAGTTCAAACTGTCTTAAATTTATAAAACTAACATGTGCTCGAAGCATGACCAATTATCAATTGAGAGCTAGCAGCTCGTGCTCTTTTTCTTTGAGGGGTTTGGAGCTGTTCATCCTCCTTAGTCTCAGTATCCTCATCTAGCAAATGATAATCCGGATCCTTGTCATCAGCTTTACGCTTACCCTTCAAAGAAGGATCAACGATATACTGAGGTCGATGACGTATCATGCCCGCAGGCGGATCTTGTGGAGCAACATCGTCATCATCAGAATTAGAAGCTCTATCACCGTAGCACCACCAGAAGGTCCAACTTCCGGTCTGCTCCCCTGATCCTGCTCACCCTCCGGTCGAACAAACTCCGGGTCGGCAGCTTCAGGTTCATGTTCATATATATATTACACTTTATGAGAAGAATTATATTTTATCATCAAAGTATCTATAACTATGTGATTAACAGAGTATCTCAATCATCAAAGTATTGAAAACTTTATGAGAAGATTCACAAAACTACCTGTGTGGGTTCAACATCATGATACTGATCTATTGCCTGTATAATCGGATCATTGACATCATCGTGTTGTCCAAGCACCTCTTGCACTACCTGAGCAGCTATATCATGCACAATCTGTTGCCCCTGTTGTGCAGCCTGTATCAATACATCCTCGCGCAACTTTTGTGGCTCAGGAATGGGAACCTTAACTGCAGGCTCAGCTGCTTGACCTTCATCCAACCATCTATCATTTGGTGGAGCAACATAGTTCTCATCTATAAAATAGCCAAATAAATCACGTGCTTGAGGCTTTAAGTCCTCGTGACGCTTCGACGAATGAAGAAACAGGCATTGTAGCTTCTCTAGCCAATAATATCAACATGTAAATCTGGCTGAAACCCTGGTAAATCGGGAATGCAATGGCGTAGATGAGCATGCAGAATCTTGGATAGATCACAAACCTGTTCCTAGAAACCCCCGAGATCTGTCCAACGAATGCCTAAAATAGATAAGAATAAAAAGTGTATGGTTTGTTGTAAACCATAGACAGTAACCCAGATAACAATGACGGACTAAGATCGTCATAACCACCCTTCTTGGCTCCAAAAATCGTAACCATGACGTGGAATTGAAATCTTCACTCGCCAATCACAAACGCCTTGATAAACTGGCGTCCACGCTTGGGTCTAACATAAGACATCCGAGTCAGTGCACCCTCATTGAACTCCAAGGGAAACATTATCGGGCCAGCTTCCTGCTCAACTGTACCCAGATGTAATATCTGTCTCAAATCAGCAGTAAAGAAAATGACTGGTCGGTTGTTGACCCTCTCCCGAATAACCGGAGGGTTGACCGCCGTATCGTGCTCGATATTATCCCAGAACTGGAACAATATGTCTCGTGAAAGAGCCGGAGACTCTATAATAGCATATCGAACCCTCGAACGTGCCAAAAATGTAAGAATCTGAGCTAACCGAGTAGCACCACGTGCATCAACGTCTAAGTCTACAAGCACATTGTGAGTCGAAACAAACATTCTCGGAGCAGCCATATCTGTAATTATAAGAATTACATAAATGACAGTCAATTAGTTTGACTTAACGAACACTAATTTATTTTAAGCTATAATGTATTGTGATCAGAAACTGTCACCAAACATCTAAGTTTATGATTAATTAGTAACTTAATTTATTGAACTTAATTGAACGATTAAGTATACGTAACTTAATTATCAATTATATTCCATAAATTATATAAAACTCGTAAGTCTAATTTAACTTGTCACTAATCAAAGTCGCAAATCTAATATATGTAAATCGTAATTAACTTATCACCAGAAGGTCTAAAACGACGATTTCATAATTTACTTATTACTGTAAGAGTCGTAAGTCAGAAACCATATTACTTATAATTACTTGTTACATAAGTTTAAAACGAATAACATATATAACAAAATAATTTGCAAGTCTAATCGTAGAACATAACCCATCTGAGTCAACTTCTTGGAGGCCATGAAAGTAAACAACGCCTATTCCTTAATCGTCCGAATAATCGAAGGGTTGACCGTCGTAAGAATCTGACGGCGTCTGATGCCACTAAAAGCACTTCATGAACCACAACATGCAACCTATAACTCATAAGAAAACCACTTCAGTGACTTTTTCATAATTAGGGTATGTTTGGATGATTGGCTTCTAATGACTTTTATGGACTTGAGTTTCTATTTTTTATAAGCTCCAGCTATAATCCTTGTTTGACAACATAAAAAAAATGGGACTTCTTGAAAAAATAAGCCCCCAAAAGCCTCTAAACAAGAAGTTTATTGAAGTGACTTGTGAATAGAAGCTCACGCCCCAGCTCCATCCCCAAGCTCCAACTCGTTGTTGTCAAACACACCCTAAATTATGAAGCTACTTAATACATACGGAGTATTAGTTATTTCTGTTGAATATGTAAAAGAATAAAATGAGAACGATTCCGGCTGCAAGATGATGTTTGCATTATCCGTTATACTTTCTTAACACACACAAATCATGATTGATATGATATAAATAAAGGATTATACTATTATAATAAACATATGAACATATGATTAAGTTTAAACCAATAATTATTATTTAATTTGTATGGTTTTAGTTTACTACCGGACTCGAAGATTATAACTAATAACTAATGGGTTAGATCAGTGCTAAATTGTAGACTCTCAGAAGTTATAAAACTTCGAGTCACTCCGACTAACTCCATTATCTACAATTTATAATCTAGAACTCTTATCAAGCATCTCCGTTTCTTCTTTTAACTTACATTATTTATCAGTTTCATATTAATGTATGAGAGTATAAAATTAAAAACTATGACAAAATTCTAAGAAGATAATAATAAGTCAATTAATTAAATAATTGAGCATTATATATATATATATATATATATATATATATATATATATTTATATTTGTGTGTGTGTTTCTGTTTTTAGAAAAAATTAAGAACAAAAATTAAGGTTCAACATTTAAATATTCATAATTTTAGAAATCTAATTATAATAAAATGTTTCTATTATACTTCCTCCGTCTCAGTTTTATTGTTCATTTTGGCTTTTGGTGTCTTTCTTAGATTACTTTTACATTGAATATTTTTGTCTGTGTTATATAATACTTAATGCAAATTATACCAATGAAAATCCATTCAAAATCCAATCCATTCATATTTGCATCAAATATTATATAACACAAACAAAAATATTCAAGGTCAAAGTTGTCAATGAAAGACTCCAATAGTCAAAACCAGACAAAAAAATTGAAACGAAGGGAGTAGTAAATAGCGATTAATACACTTTCTCATTCACTATAACACTTCAGTTGAACAAATTTTAACACCATAACTAATCTATCGAAAAAGAAGACAAACAATATAACATATATTACCATGGGTTAATATTATAAACAGATTTTGTATTCCGCTGTATTGCACGGATTATGAGAACTAATATAAAGTTGAGAACTTTGATAACCACAAAGAATATATATTTGTTCACATGTGATTAACTTCAATCATATGTGAACATTGATGTATGTTTAATTGAAAAATAAAAAAGTTAAAAAAATCTTTAAATTATATCGAAAAACGCAAAAAATAAATATATATTCACATGTGAACGATAATGTAAACAAATCGGTTAAAACGTGTTTTAAGACGGAAATTTATGATTTTTTTTTTACTTTTTCCTTTTTCAATTAAACATACATCAATGTTCACATATATGTTCACATATGATTGAAGTTAATCACATGTAAACAAATATGTATTCATTGTAGTTCTCAAAGTTCTCAACTTTATATTGATTCTCATTTGAACCTCCCTCGATATATATATATATATATATATAGTGAGAATCAATATAGTGCGAGAACCGTGCGAACTTTAACAAATAACATTTCTTACCCCCATTTAAAAATAGCAAACCCAAATCTTTTAATTGAACATGAACAATGTGAATAACAATTCAACTAAACAAATTCTTATACTGAATATTATTTTTATTTTTACTTTAATAGGTAGTGCGTACTTTTACTTTTCCTACAATAAATTAGATGTTAATCGATTTAGCAACTAATAAATGAGAAGAAAAATTGAATGCAATTTTGTATGAATTCATAAAATTTGTGTAATAATACACAAATGCATCCGGTATTATCTATGAATCCAAAAAAAATCGATGCATCCAAAAAAAGTCAGATGCATCCAAAAAAAATTAAGATGCATTTGTAGATGCATGTACATAAAACTTGATCTTTTATAATGAAAATTCAAAAACAAAGTCATATTAATACAAATCAAGCAATTAAAGTAATAAAACAATCACAATTTGAAGCAAAAACAGAAACACATAAATGGATGAACAAATGTTGATCTCGTTTGCGGATGCAAGTGCAATTAAAACAAAAAATACTGTTAATTCCTAGACATAGAGATACTACTCATGTTAATCTGTTTTTCTTCATGAACAAGCACCTTCTTTGTCGTGACAGTCGGGAAATTCACCGGAAGAAGTTCATCGGAAAAGCATCGCTACAACAATTAATTATAGACCACTCCGTTCACGAGCAACTTTCGACATAACTGTTAGAAGCTTTGCCACCTTTGATCCTCTTCATCGGTGTCTTTTTATTATCTTCGCCGGCAACGATTGTTTGTTTAGAAAGGTAGTTTTTTGGCCGTGCGTTAGGTAAGAGGGAGAGAGGGAAAGATGTGGGGTGAAGAGTGTAGACTTTACTTTGTCTTTTAATTCAAGCCCATTATAGCCCCTTTTAATAGATCAATGGCCCAAGCAAATTTTTAGAGTTCTCATCATTTACTTAGTTCTCATCAAATCCCTTGACTATATATATATATATATACTGTAGGGTACCCGCGTAATGCAGCGGTACTTTACACGTAAGTCATAGTGTTGATTAATTTGCGGTTTTGAATGATAAAGGTTGTTTGATACTTACATTTGAACGCCTACTTTATTCATAGTAATTTAGTAAGTGTTGAAACACAGGTTAAAGTTACAATCAATTAAAAGTCATCGTTATTATTGTGAGTATACTTAAAATTCGGTTATAACCGAGATAATTGATAAGAAACCGAACCGAGACTGAAAATAAAGGAACCAAAATATTAAATTGAATTTTTATTTTTTCAAAAATTTAATTGTGTGTACTCCCTTAATAAAAGTTAAATCAATTATTGAGGGTAAAGATAGTAGCATACTTTTATCATTGATAATTCATGATTATATCAGTGATCAATCGTCGTTAATGTAAAAGTCACTTTTTTTCTTTTAAGTAATAATTTAATTAGTTAATTTAATTAATTAAGCTATCGAGATATGCTCTCATACAAAAACCATGACATGAGTCAACAAAATATTTTTATTTGGTGAGTGTGTGTATTGGGTAACCCTTTGATCGAATCATCACTGACGGTTGTCCGAAATCTCAAACACTTGAATGGTCAAAATGTATGGTAAATAAACTTTTAGGTAATGAATTTGTTTTAGTCAATCCAAACTTACTCGTTCCAAAATTTTACTCATCATGATATAAGAAGTTTCAAAATTTAATTTTATCGTTATTACATATTAGCTAGGTATTGTAAATAATTGTTTCCATATTGCACCAGTTGACTAATTGTATAGAATAAAGAAATATATTAATTAAAAAACAAAATCTTAATTGATGACATATCTTACATTAATTTAGTGTAAGGGGTATTTTAGGGATTTTCGATATCCCCATTGATAAGTTTTAAGGAAAAAGTGAAAATGAATTATAAGGGATTTAGATATATATATTAAAAGGGAGCTGATTTTGGCAAGGAAACTTTTACTTATTACAAGGAAACAGTTTCATAAATAGTTATATTGTATGTATAAACAATTGTATTGTTTCCTTGTAGGAAGTAAAACCTTCCTTGCCAAAATCAGCTCCCATATTAAAAACTTATCACTTCGTTGTAAAACAAGACTCACCCTATTAGTAATTTGCATTATTTCAATGAGCAGTGATTCGTACACCACCTAAAATTATCCATACACCACTAATTGTGTTTTACAGTGTTGTACTGTACAACACTACAATGCACAATTAATGGTGTACGGATAATTTTAGTGGTATACGAATCACCATCTTATTTCAATACAATTAAAATGTGTTGGCTTTGATGAAAAGGAATTATAAATAAGTTTTCTAACCCATATCATAAAACACCGTCTTTTAAATATATCCACACTCTTTATCACCATATTCAAAATCTCCGATAATATACCATATTCAAAATCTCCAATAGTACATTCAAGCAAATTATCGTTATCGAGTTACTTTCGTGACTAATGACTAATTTGTTGCGGCATAAACATAATATATGAGTATCATCAATCATTATCACTATATTTTTTACTCCGTATAATGTAAAATTTCATTTCATAATGCGAGAATTACGTAAGTATTAATTATGATGTAATGTAATAATTGACGTCAAAATATACTTGATCGATAGGTTTTTTCAGACTTTTCTTGTGTCGTCTATCATATCAAACATAGTAATGTAATTGGAGTAACACAGTAAGATTATATATCCTATCCTATATATGGATATTTATAAAACAGTAGAATATCTATTTTTATAGATATAAAGTTACATATATTATTTGTTAATTAGTTTTTGAATTGTAATATTCAACTTTAATTTAAGTTTAGATTGTTACCCCTGCTTGGAACAACATGAGTGTGGGCTGGTTACTGTTGTCGGTTATCAACCATATATTACACAAGAAATGGTGATATAAAACATGATTGACTAATTTGAATTACGCAACTTAATATATATATTTACCCTTAGCTCTAAACTCTAATTTCAAAAAGGTTTAGAGATATATACGCCGGTGACAAAATTTCATCGCAAAAGGGCACTAAATGACAAAAAAAATTGCTTTTTTCCCCGTGGTGTTTTTCTTTGCAGTGGCCCTTTCACGATGACATGTCGTCGCTAATTCTTTTTTATTTTTGATTTTTTCTCATTTTGGCTTCAAAAAATTTTACTTCCTGCGCACTTTTGGTCACGACTTTTGACGATGACTTTTGGCGACGACATGTCGTAGTGAAGTTTTTATATTTTATTTTTCATTTTTTCATTTTGGCTCCAAAATGGTTAACTTCCCGTGCACTTTTTGGCGACGACGTTTCGCGAGGACATCTCCTCTCAAAGGTTTTTTATTTTGTTTCGGTTTTTCATTTAGGCTCCAAAAATAAATTTTTAGTGTGCATTTTTTGCAACGATCTTTCCCGATGATATGTTGTAGCCAATTTATTTATTTTTTTCATTTTAGCTCTAAAATGAAATAAAAACTTTCCCGGGCACTCTACAATGACGCTATTTCTTCGTCAAAGTTTTTTACTTTTTGAACTTTGGGGTTATTTTGCTATATGGTTTGCAGTTTATCGTTTAATATGTTATGGTTTAGCAATTATGGTCTAAGCCGTAAAACCTAAACTTTTAAATGATAAATTAATGTAAATCATTCCATATAAACTTGCTAATGAGTAGTTAAGGTGTCAACCCTCTTTGATTATTCCACACATACCATCGCGTATAAAACAAGTGAGTAGTTAATCACCTCAAAGACCATTTAATTAAGTTCGTGAAATCCTAAGACGTTCACGTGAAATTTGTCGTAATCTATATGTTGGCGAAAGTGTTTAGGAGTATATTGGATAGCTTTACGAAGAGACAAAAGTTGTGAAACGAGCGAGTAAAATTTGAGGATAATAAAAGAAGTGTTAATTAATGCCGGTTTATCATCGGCATTAATTTTCATGTTCAGATAGATGGTTTTGTGATCTTAATGGTGATGGTTTATTTCGAGTTCGCAATTTTCGTTCTTTGCTGGACGATGCTTTGTTGCCTCACGACTCTTGTGCTACTCGATGGATTAAAGTTGTTCCTATCAAGGTAAATATTTTAGCTTGGAAGATTCGTTTAGATAGTATGGCTACTCGTTCTAATCTTCAAAGTCGTGGTGTTATGATTGATTCCAATCTTTGTCTGATTTGCAACTTACATGTTGAAGATGTATCTCATATAATGTTTTCGTGTGAGTTTGCTGCGTATATTCTTAAGTTGGTTTGTCGTTGGTGGAATTTGGATTGGACTCATTTTCATTCGTATTCCGAGTGGTTATCTTGGTTCAATATTCACATTAGCTCGGCTCTAAAAGACATTCTTGAATGTGTGTTTTATTCTTCCTGGTGGGCTATATGGAAGTTTCGAAATGGGTTGCTCTTCTCGTCTGACAAGCAGAATAAATAGTTAGTTTTTGATGATATTGTTCGTTATTCTTTCTTGTGGTGTTCGTCTAGATGTAAACGTAGGTTAGATTGGCGTTCTTGGATTCAACATCCATTTTTGATTACTTTGTAAGTTTCTTTTAGTTCTAGTTTCTTGCTAGATCTTTTCTAATAAAAGTTGTCGTTCAAAAAAAATAAAAGAAGTGTTAACGATAATTAATGCCGGTGATAAACCTTAAGACATGTTCTCTGCTTCATGATAAAAATAGTTTCCTCGTATTATTTGTACGAATAGAACTAAATAACAAAAGTATAATATATTATTCATAAAAGATTGATTAATATCAATCATAACAATAATAATTATTAGTTACTTGTTTAGGGTTAAGGGTTTATATATGCTTTAGGGTTTACGTTATATCTTAGAAAAGAAAAAATTAGTTATTGTGATTTAGGGTTCAGAGTTTACAGTTTCGAGTTTAAGGATTTTTGTATGATAAACAACTAGTTTAAGACCCGCAAAATTTGCGTGTTGACTTAATGATATGTCTTATATTGATATATTGATGTGTTATATGGATTTAATAAATGTTTTGGTGTTGGTGTACGGTACATCAGTTTGTATTGTTAATGTATTAAGGATTTGAATTGTGATAGATTTTGGATCGATTAATCCAAATAAATAAATAAATTAATAGGGATAATATTGTGTATGATATCACTTTGTTATATGTACTGATATTTAATAATAGTATATTATTTAAAATCGTATGGATTTGTTTTTCCAAATAAGCAAATTTACCGGTTCAGCAGAAAAATGCCATTTTATACTTAAAAAATAACGCTCTTAGGAGTTTATTGGTGGTTTCGTCCACGTAAGTTACTCTCTTTAATTTAAACAACCTATAATAAATTACTTTGTCTTTTGAACTTTGACGATAGATAACAAAACATGATAACTCAAATGCAGGTTCTACTGACCCGAATGACGTTGACACAACCGAAGAATATTAAATGGTAAATTGTTTTAGGGATGTAAATCGAGATATACAAAAATTAATGGTAAAAGAGTAAATTTATTAAGCAGTTATTGATAATATTTTACATTTGTATTAATTTAATCGAGTAAATTTATTAATCGAGATATATACCAATTGCTTTTTTGTATTTGTATTGTTCTTTAACAAGAATACCTTATTATGTGTCGAAACTTTAAATTAGTTAATTAAAAAGCTAAATTGTTAGCTTTAAGATTTCAAATCTTGTAATTCGGTATCGTTTTTTTTAATGTTTCTAATTTCCATCGTATTTTCAAAAAGAATTTTTTTTTGTTTCGTCAAAGTTACATACATGAGGATAAATGAAACCCACAAATAAATATGAAAAATCGATGGGTAATAATAATTGGGTACCCAATGGATATTTGATCGGATATCAGTACGAATATTCGAAACCGGACGTTGGCATTCATAATTCAACCATTGTAAATTAGAAATTGATAAAAGAAATTAAAAAAGACGGTAGTCTGGGTACAAATATACTAAAATCCACCAGAACCCGACCCGTTGGCATCCATGATCCAAAATTGTAAATTTGAAATTGATAAAAGGATTCAAAATAGTAGGTCGTATAATAATTTAAATCAGTGGGCGATGGAATGAAGTTATGAACTTTTTTGGAATTGAAAATAACTTATTGAGGTTTTTTCATAAAAAATAAAATAAACAAGATTGTAGGAAGAGTTTAAATTATAAAAGAAATTAACAGTTATAAAATATTTGGAGGATTATCAACAATTAAAGAAAAATGAGAGGATTTATATTGTAAATATTGAAGGGTGTATATTGTAGATATAAAAAGGGTAAATTAGTATTTTAATCATGAAATAATTGGAATAATGATGTCATGAAATAAATTAAGGGTTAGATTTTAATTGTTGATCTCCATCTAATGGCTATTATTCTTCCATGATTTTTCTTTTAATATATAAGATAGAAGATAGATCATCACTATATATTATCATATTCTTCAATATTGTACTGTTATAAGCGATCATATTATTATTCGGAAAAAATGAATCATGCAAAAAGTAATTTAAACTTTCTATAATACCATAAGTATGATATATTTATTCATAAATGATGAATTTGTATAAATTATATAAATAAAAGAGTAAGTTAAGTTGTTTGGGGTTCATGGTTTACGCTGTATGGTTTAGCAGGTTGATATATATACATAACAAGCATGTTTATACCCGCGCTTCGCGGCGGAATTAGAAAAAATTAAATTTTTTTAACAAACAATGTTAGCTATATAAAGTTGTTATCAAGATTTCAAGCTTGAAACTAATGTTGTTATCAAGATTTCAAGTTTGATACTAAATGATTAATTTTAATAATAGTATTTATATCATTCATATGCATTATTATTATAATATACTATTTAGATTTGAAGAAGTAAAGAAAAACTCATACATCAAAGCTAATTGTTATTAATTACTTTTACAACTAAGATAATTATTGTTTGATACTCGTATGTTAGAGGTTGTAGTTTTTGTTAAAATATGAAACAATTACTCCAATATGAAGCTAAATATGTACAAAAATCTTATGTTCCATACCGTATATCTCACGATCCAACTATTAATACATGTTGTCAGGACTTTCTTAACAAAAAAATGTAGATAATGATCAAACAAAAATGACATTTAGCATTAAATAAAGCATATTGAAAAAAAAAAATTACATCGAGTTAAGCAATTAAAAGACAACACATTTTTCATTTACTTTTTACCCGTGCGTTACCGCGGGGTAAAAATATTAACTAAAATTTTTATTATATTCTCAACTAAAACTTGAATCAATTGTTTAAAAAAAATAAAAAAAATCACACCTAAATTTCCTTTGAGGGTCCAGCAATTCAGATAATTTGAATTCAGTTAATTCGTTCACTTTTATGTTCATGTTCAATTTTTTCAACATTCATGACAAAAGACATTAAGTATAATGTAGATACGTCTCCCAATCAAATCTACTCCGTATTAGATTAATTAAGTTCTATCATATTAGTGATTAATTATAAAAATAATAGTAATGTTAAACTGTGACATGACAACTGATGATAAAACTCATATTACCAATTCATAATACATCGGTTAATATTTAGAAGAAAAAAAATCTAATCTAATAAGTTTAATTTTAGTGATGAAATCATAAGAAGAGTACTAATAGTGCTCATATAACAACAACAATAAGAACAACGGAACACCCTATTTATTATAAAGAAAATAAAACTACTAATTTAAGTAAGAAAAGCTCTAATATGTATAAAATGAAAACTATAATATAAAAAATGATAAAGGGTATAATTATGCATTATATAGTAGAAAGTGAAAAAAATACATAATACATAATAAATATATAGTAAAAATTGAAACATTTAACATCTTTAATTTAGTTTGGGTTTGGTTCAGAGGGGATGGGGCATTTACAGGAGCAGCAAAGGCAGGAAATATCTTGACCGTTCATTCCATTTCAACAGCCAAGATCTCACTAGTAAACAAAAAACCCTCCTGTAAAAGAATATGGTCAAGAGACCAAATGTGTAAAAACGTTGATAACATCTTTCTCACTCGGTCAGATAGGTCAGGCACCTGCTAAATTTTCCCTCTCTCTACTGAAACATAAAAAAACATCAAACCATCACAAACACCGTCAAAAAAACGATCAGATCTACCATCACAAACACCGTCTTTCATCGATTAAATCACCGATCAAAAATCACTGTATCACCGTCGCTCTACCGTCATAGTTTTTGTACGAAAAAAATCATGTCGAAATCAACGACCCAAATGTATGATATGTTTAGGAAAAGAAGATGGAGCTTTACAGGGCAATCGTCAAGCTAGAGCAAGATGGGAAACCTGATGATATATGACTGTAGTATCCTGGATATAAGTTTCAAAATATATATCAAATTCATATCTTTATGAAACTATGGAACTTGCAGGATTTACATTTGTCAAGAAGCTCACACTTGATGTGCAAAATGTCATTGCTCCTCCAAAATAGAAGTCCTTGCCAGTTCAAAACAAGGCTACTTTCAAAGATGAGAATTCAATTACAGTTTCATCCTCACAAACTAACAATAAATCTGAAAAGACTCCTGAATCCAAGAACACGACTTCAAAGCATGATTCAGTAGAGAAACTTAAAGATAACTCTGTGAAAACTCCACCTGATAGTCTTGCTAGCATGAAGTCAACGGAGAGCCCATCTAAGATATTCCAAGATAGTTCACCTAGTAAATTGCAATCAATTTTTATAGCTATAAAATGCAGTTTTTCATTGTAAAAATACACTAAAATCCAAAAAAAGAAGCAATAAAGTGTAGTAAAATGTGATAAAATGCAGTAGATTCAGTAAATGTGGAAAAATTTGGTAAAATGCAGTGGATTCAACAGCACACAACAACATACACTACATTCTATTAAAAACACAAAAAATGAGTTATGAAATGCAGTACTATTAAATTGCAGTCGATTTATGTACTTATAAAATGCAGTTTTCATTTGTAAAATGCACTAAAATCCAAAAAAAAAAATGCAGTAAAATGTGGTAAAATGCAATAGATTCAGTAAATGCATTAAATACACTAAAATGTGGTAAAATGTAGTGGATTCAATAGCACTACATGTTATTCTACTGCATTCATGTAAATGCACTAAAATGTGGTAAAATGGAGTAGATTTAGTAAATGCATTAACTTAACCTTAAAAAGGTAGTATATGTCTTCCCAAATCTACTCATTTAAATCAGTTTTCCACTACCTTAAACGTAAAATGCAGTAACTTAAACTTAAAATACAGTAAGTTTTCGAGATCTACTATTTCAGATCAATCTTTTACCACTTTAAAACATAAAATGCAGTAACATAAACGTAAAATGCAGTAATTTTTATATATATTTTTTCATAGTAGTTTTCCACAAGCTTAAGATATGTAAATATAAAGTAATTAAAACTTAAAATGTAGTAGTTAAAACGTAAAATGCAGTGATTTTTTTAATATTTTTCATATCAGTTCTTAACCACATTAAACATAAAATGCAGTTGCTTAAACTTATAATGCGGTAACTTAAACGTAAAAAGAAGTATGTTTTCGAGATCTAGTTTCATATCAGTTTTCAACCTCAATAAACATAAATTGTAAGAAGTTAAACGTAAAATACAGTAAGTGCGTTCCCATATCTACTCATTCATATCAGTTTTATCTATTTTTTCATATTAGTATTACACGAGCTTAAAAAAATATAAAATGCAGTAACTAAAACGTAAAATGCAGTAGTTTAAATGTAACGTGCAATGAATTTTTTTTTTAAATCTATTGTTCATATCAGTTTTTCACCACATTAAAACTTAAAATGCAGTAACTTAAACTTATAATGCGGTAACTTAACGTAAAAAGAAATAAGTTTTCGAGATCTAGTTTCCATATCAGTTTTCAATGTCCTTAAATCTGATGCATTTATTTTAACTATCAGTTTTACATAAAGCTTAATGCAAGTAATTTAAACATAAAATTGAATGATTTATCCGAGATCTATTTTGCATATCTGGTTTACACCACCTTAAAATTAGAATACAATAAGTTAAAAGTAAAATGCAGTAAGTTAAAAGTAAAATGCAGTAAGTTTCCGATATCTCTTTTTTTAGATCTGTTTTTCACCACCTTAAACATAAAAATGCAGTAACATAAAAGTAGAATGCAGTGACTTTTTATCTATTTTTTCATATTAGTTTTACATGAACTTAAAAAATGTAAAATGCAGTATTTAAAACGTAAAAATGCAGTAGTTTAAACATAACATGCAGTGACTTTTTATTAAAATTTATTATTCATATCATTTTTCCACCACATTAAACTTAAAATACAGTAACTTAAAATGTTAAATGTAGTAATTTAAATGTAAAATTGAATGATTTAACTGAGATCTATTTTGCATATCAGTTTTACACCACCTTAAAAGTTAAAATGTGGTAACTTAAATGTTTCAGATCAATTTTTTACAACCTTAAACATAAAAATGCAGTAACATAAATGTAAAATGCATTGATTTTTTAATATCATCAAGTAGTTAAGCAAACCAACAATAACACTTTAAGGCCTCATGATCATATCATATTATAAAACTGTGAATGATTCATTAATCAATCAACAAAACTTCTTTTACAAATCCTAATATTCTATAATAATAGTTCGTTATACTTTCTATCTTCTAACATTATTCTATACTTCTATCAAGATGTAAATTTCTAGGCAACTGAAAACTCAACTTACTTGAAGGTTTTTCAAATCGTGAAAACCTTCTAGCAACATGTAATTTCCTCTTAATAACGGGGACCTTTTTCAATACAGCTCACCATATCATCTGCACAACATCATTGTCCCTTGAAGGGTACTGGTACTCAAAGAAGTGTTCAACTTCTTTAAGTTTCTTCCACTTTTGTATCCACTCGTCTTTCATGATACTTCTTATAAAGTTTATAAGAAAATTTTCTTTCAGAGCATCAGAAAGTTTTCAACCAAATCATCCTCACCGGCGCAACGACAAACTCCGTCACCATCACCGTCGTCCTCACGAGCCAAGCCGTCGCCGGATCGGAGCTCCGGAAAGAAGAAATCACTGGAAAAACACTCGTTACTTGATGAATCGTCGCTAGACAATCCAGATCTAGGTCCGTTTTTACTGAAGCTCGCGCGTGATACAATCGAAAGGTGTTAGTGTAGTTGCTAGGAGGTTACGGAGCAATGGAAGTGAAAGTTTTTATCACAGCTATACAGTTATATATGTACGCAAAAACTTACCTTGTTATTAACTTGTATAGGCGTGTGTTCTTCGAATTCAACTGCAGCTGTAGGTGTTTTCAATCATCATTGTGATTTTTTGCGTACTCGAGAAAACATAAAGGTTGATTAGATCTGCAAATGAAGCTCGCTGTTTATATATATATATATATATAATCGTTATATATATCAATATTTGTATACGATTATGAAGAATCGTAAGTTCCTAAAGTTGTAATCAGAGTTTCTATCCTTAATTTGATAGAATCTCTGATTTTGCGTTAATATCGTTTGTTTTTTGCGTCAATGAAATTCCGGTCATCTTTTACGGTCATGTCCACTCATTTATCAAAGTTACAAAATTGGTCCCTGGTGACTTGCTGTGTGGGGATCACGTGGGATACATGTCACATGCTGATTGGTTTATATCATGTCCTCTCTGGTCCTTCAATTACTCCTGCTCATGTGATCCTTTTCTATTTAGATTTACAAAAACTTCAACTCATAACAACAATAATTAGAAAGAAAAAACTACTAATTTCATTAGAGAAAAAAAACTACCATTTTAAGTAAGAAAACATATAATGTGTATAAAGTGAAAACTATAGTTATACAAAGAATCATAAAAAGAAAGGCTTATTAAAAACGGTTGAAATTTGAAAGTATATTATTAGGAAATATATTATTTATTAATAGTTGAAAGTAAAAGAATATCTAATAAATATAAAGTAAATAAAGAATTCAAACATTTAACATATTCAACTTATTTTTTTTTAAATACAAACAAAAACACATGTATTCATGTGATTGAAGCAATACTATTCATTTAATAGTGTTTGCTCATTTAGCCTCCTGCTAAATGTGGTACTTTCAATAAGTATAAATGTAGATTACAATATTTGAACATGACCAAAGTTATATTATATACAATAAAATATTTAGCAATTATCATAAACAACTAAAAAGGATTAAAATACTTGAAAATATGATGTTGGATGTTAATTATCATTTATTATTAGAAATTTTTGGGATATTTGTAGCAAAAGGTAGAACACTGACAATCTAAACCGACCCACAATCGGCTGCTTATCTATAATATGAGCGATATAACTGACTCATTCAGCGGTTGAGATTATGGGATGCCACAACACGAACCCATAAGTTTGCATTAGTAAATATTAGTGCTATCTTAGTGCTATCGTACATATTTAGTAACGAAATTCAATATACGTAGTGAATATATATACATAGTTCTATTAAGACATGTTTATAAGAAAGATTGAATACTTAATAAAGAATATAAATTTGTTTTTTTCGTATATACACGGCTTGTGTAAGAAAAAATAAATAATTAATCAAATATAAGCAAGTAAAACACTAATAATATGTAATTGTTGAATGTCAATATTATAGTTAATTTGAAGCATTAGCGTAATTTATAGTATGTTGATATATAAATATGCATTTATAAAAATTAATAGTTTAAGATGCCTTAAATAAAACAAACTCATCAACAGAGGAGTTTCATTTTTAATATTTTTTTTATTATTATATTTTTTAAATAGATTAATCAACTATGATCTTTCTAACCAAATTAGCATAATTTTATAGTATGTTGTTAAGATGTATAAACATGAATTTGTAAAAACTAATAATTGAAGATGTCTTATATACAACAACCCCGTCTAGTCGTCTACATATGAGTTTCATTTTTTATATTTTGATTTTATTATATTTTGATTTTATTATATTTTCTTTAAAAAGCTTAATCTGCTATGATCTTTCTAAACAAATTAAACCTCATTATCTTGTTTATGGTTGATTATGATTATGATTTTTAAGTTTAAATATTGATTGGGTCTTATTATTGGAAACACATTGTGAGATGTTCGATTCTTGGGATGAAAAGATCAATCCTAAAAAGATTTGCTTTTTCACCAATTTATATCTAAATGGAGCATAGCTCATGACCATCGATATTTTATGATTATAGCTTTAATATTAAACCATAACTTATATAATTTAAAAAAATGGTAACAATGTATTTCACAGTTGATAGCCTAATAACTAAAAAGGTACGAAACACTAATATACCTTCATAGTGTAATTAAATGAATTGGTATTTAAACCAAACAAATATGAAATAATATCAAGTATTTTACTTTGTTTTGTAATAATATAGTAATAATATTTTATTGTGATAGCAAAAACAATAATCAAAACTGGGTCATGTCACCGCTCCCCCATTCCGTAAGCATACTCAACTAGACTGTGAACGATTATCATCACTGTCTGTTTGGAAACTTGCGTCACTATAACTCGTTACTCTAAGTTCCTCTTCTCCACCATAAACTAAGAACTTGTCTTTAGTATTTCTCACATACTTAATAATGTTCTTTATAGCTGTCCAATGACCTTCACCAAGATTTTGCTAATGTCTACTCACTAAGCTCAAAGCAAATGAGACATTAGGTCTTGTACATGTCATGACATACATGATCGATCCTATAGCCGAAACATATGGTATTCGACTCAAAATTGTCCAATTCTAGCTCAGACTTTGGACACAGATCCTTACTGATCTTTATGCCATGATGTATCCGTCACCAATCCGTTAGTTTTTTCCATTAAGTTTGTGTATATCACGTAATGGAAATTAACTACAAAAATTTATAGATTGTGACGGAGGTACCATTTACGAGCAAAATGAAAACTTATTGTATCAGTAACCTGAAATATAAAAGTTTGAATATGACTTGTGAAAATCTGTGTAAACCACAAGTAAGATTTATGAAATTTTCTCTATTTTAAACTTAAAAGAATTAACATCTCAGTTGCTTGATAAAAAAACAAAACAAAAGTTAACATAGTTTTATACTCCCTCCGTCCCACCCTAAGTGTCCACCTTACTATTTTGAGTTGTCCCAAATAAGTGTCCATTTTCATGTTGTAACCAATTGAAAGAGACTTTAGTGGGTAGATATGTTATTTGATTGGTGAAAAGTGTAGTTAGTTGAGAATCCTAAAACTGTGTGCAAAGTCAAAGTGGACACTTTGAGTGGGACGGAGAGAGTACTATTAAATGCCGTTTCCAAAAAAATACATAGTTTTATAGTATATCAATCTAGAGAAGAGACATCGAGATTATTTTAACTCCCATAATTGTGCTGCAACGGAAACATTAAATAAGAAATTGATATGAAAACTCAAAGAAAATGCATTTAATAGATGAGGGCACTAAAGGAACTATTGCAATTATGAATGGTTTAGCGGTTGTCCTCACGAGGAATGGTTCAGCATCCATTTTCCGTCGTTCCGCATTATGTTTTCATTTACATGTCACCAACAAAAGCACTGAATGTTGAACGATATAGCATTTAGTGTTGAATCATTCTAATAAGATGCAATCAAATACAGCCTAAGTCGACAACCTCAGCCTGACACTCAGCAAGCTCCTTATTAAGTAAGGAGATTTCCTTTAAATAACTATCAATTGCGTCTTGCTGATTAAAAACTTTGTCTTTTAAACCTTTTGTCTTAAACTGAGAGGCTTCCAATTTCTTATCAATAAGTTTTTCATTAGATTTCAAAACTTTATTAGCCTCACCTAATTTTTCAAGATTGGTTCTCAAAGTTTTCATTATCCTCTTTATATCTGTTAATGGAACCAGTTAATTTAATACACGAAATCCAAGAGAATGGTTTAGCATCAACCTCAGGTTCATTAGCGATGTGGGCCATTAAAGTAAGTTGTTGTTGATCTGTATGTTCGGTCCAGTGATAAGCTTCCGAGTCATTAACCACCACTAAAACATTTGAAGTGTCACTCTTTTATTCTAGCTTTTAGGCAAAGCATCTAGAAGCTTTTTGTTCAATTCAACTTTAGTAAAATTAGACCTCCTTCTGTTAAATCACTCTCAAGTTGTGAGTATCTAGTGAACAATCCATCAACAGTCTCATTTGGAAGTAAATCAAAGAGATTAAACTGATTTTTAACAAGATCTAGTTTACTTTGTTTGAGCTTCTCATTTCCCCCACACAGTCTCAATAGCATTCCAAAGATCATAGGTGATGTCGTGATGCTTGAGAATTCTAAGAACATCTTTTGTTAAGCAGATAATTATTGCAACATGTGTTTTACGTTCCAAATCAAAGGCTTTCCGTTCTTCTGGGGTAATACTCTTAATAGCCTTGGGTGGTGGAACTCCTCTGTAGGTACCCTCAGCAACGGGTCTCTCATATCTTTCCAAATAGAAATTCACATGTTAAGGTTATGGAAAGCAATGTGTTATTCAAAACGTGATCTCCAATATGCGTAGTCAGTATCGGGATGAAACATTGGAGGTTTATTACTGCTACCGATCTCATTATTGTGCTCAATTAATGCATTTATATTCTGAAGACTTTGGTTAGACATTTTGAAACAAAGTTCAAAAAATACCACAAAAGCTTAAGTTCTAGTTGGCGACACTGAGTAAGTGTCACATAACAAATGGCGACACTGCAGTGACGTACTTTGGAAAACTAATAGTCCAATCCAATACTTGTTGAAATCTGAAGTATTAATTGATGTGCCACAATCAAGTGCTGCAGATCAAGTGCCGCAGATCAAGTGTCACAGTCTAGTGCCGCAAAATCCTAAATTATTAAGGATCAAGTGTCTTTAACAAGTGCCACAGTAACCCTGAACGGTGACACTAAGGTAAGTGTCGCTAGCTCGTGGCTGAAAACTCCAAAAACCTTAAAATTCAAAACTTTGGAAACCCTAATGAGTTTCGACGAATAACCAATGAACGAAACCTACAAAAACACCCATAACCAATGAACGAAACCTACAAAAACACCCAGAAAACATAATATCCAAGCTAATAAACCCAGAAACAAGATTAAAACCCTATAATCCTTCACGAACAAACCGAAAACACGTTCAAAAGACGATCTGAAAACAAATGATAACAAATCAAAGGCTCTGATACCACTTTGTAGGTCCTTGAGGTTAGGGTCTATCGAATCGTTAGTCAGTTATACGTGCGAAATCCGTAAAACAAAGCATTGAACATTTAAACAAAACTCGAACACAAACGAATACTAAACTTTTTTGTATATTAATTATAATTTTTGTATAGGATTTACAAAAAACTCTCTCAGCTCTCAAAGTTTCGTCAACCTTCAAATGAAACCCTAACAAACTATTTATATAAAACCAATTACCACCTTGATGACACTAACCAGCCGCCAATAACAACACTAGCCTAGTGTTGCTAATAGCGTCACTGGCTAAGTGTCGCATAACAAGACTTAGACATATTCTAATCTTTCTAAATCACATTTAATTACAAAACACTTACAGACTTTTGACCAACTGACTAAGATATTAACATGTACCAACATATATTCTTTACATTTAGTTGGTTCTTGAATGGTGTTGTAGTACCAATAAAAAATGAACCTAAATACCTTATATTTGATAGGGTAAGTAGGTATCAAATCCATGAAGGGTATGGGGTTATAGCTAAGTTTAGACAATAAAAGTAAATTTCTTATGTTCGATTTGTGTTTAAATAACCAATAGGTACTTTGAATAATAATTATAATTACTTAGCGACTAATTTGAAAGCTCCCAACGAATTAAATAGCAAATTAAAGTGTATTCAAATGTGGAGAAAAGCAATCCTGCTGGCTCCAAATAAATGTATTAATCAATTCATCAACTCTAGCAATCACTTGTTCCAAATTACAAAGACATAATTTGTGTAAATTGAATTGAACGATTTGGGTACAATATAATCTATATTTATCATACAACTAGTCTTAATTCATAAACTAATGAACTCGGTACGAATTGTTGATTAGCAATAGTGTCTTACAATAATTCAAAACAATAAATGTTGCTGAACAAGCAATCAATCAAACAAATAAAGTATAACTGAATGATTAACGTGTACACCATTGAAACTAAAGTTTATAGAATCAATTATTAAACAACCGGGAGAGATAGCATAGGGTTTAGCCGCTCATCTTGGTCTTCAGAGATAGGTATTTGAATGGTTGGAGATATGAGATGAACGATTGGTGGATTAATGGTGAATTAATTAAGGTTCGATTTTTGAATTGAAAATTGATGATGGATCGAATGGAATGGAGTAGTCGTGATGCTAGGGTTTGGGAGAGATTTTGCTGTGTTAAAATGTGTCTGTTTTTTTCTCGAAAACTTCCTTTTATACCTTCTTTAACTTGAGTAAAAATTTAGCAGTCAAACACAAGAAACCTGATTAGGCCCTAAATTTACGGTTATCAACCGTAAGAATACTCTTCCACAAATTTCTAGCAGTAAACTTATGATCGGATTACACCCACAATACGGCTAATTATTCATGACCACTAAAATTACGGTCAACTTTCTCTTCTGTCTTGAAACTATACCATAAACTTACGGCCATCAGCTGTACATTTACAGCTTCATCTTTCCAACTTTAATCCTCTTATTTCTGCATTTTTCTACCAAAACTTGATAACGTACATCATAAACTCATAATAGTACTACCACTCAAAGCAAAATATCTACATTTAATTTATACATTTATTAACCTTCAAATGGTATATCAAATATTAATCGATCAGTTCTCATTTGAAACAAAAAAGTTAAATACAGATATAAAAAATCTGGTTGTAAACGACTAAACGGTTAAAAACAAAAAGGGGAAAGGAAAAATGTTGAAAACAGGTAACGTGGCTCCGTTAAAGTTAGTCAGAGTGATGGTTTACCTCTGAATCTGAATTTTGTCGTTTAGCGTCGGCCGATGTTTAATTAAGCATTAATTAATAAAGAAAGGAACAAACAACTACTCGTCCCAAAAAAAACTTACCCGATATTGTAAAAATACTGGTCCCACTTATCCTATTCTACCTGTACGGACAGACTAATATTATATTATTTCTTCATGCCTCTTTTCAGGTTTAAATATATACATATTTATTTTTGCTAATTTTTTTATTATATCAGGCTTTGAGAGTCTACGATCTTTTACATTTACATGTTTATTTGTAAGCAGTCTATTAAATAGGGTTATTAACTTCAAAAGTTCGATAATCATTAAAAATAAAAATAATTAATGACATAACTTTTACTTTTGACTTTTTAAATACATCATATACTTTGACAAAAGTAAAAATTGAATTTTGAAGAACCAAAGTGACACGTGACAAAGATTGTCATTGGCTTGAGTTAATGATCATTGCGAAACGTACAATGAATGGATAATATAAACAATATTTATTTATCGGGAGGATATATTAACATCAATGGGATCAAAGTTGTTATAAAAGTATTGTTAATTTATATTAATATTAAAGGGTTTACTTAATTATTATAGACTAATTTGTTTTTTTAATAACAATTAATAACAAAAAGTTTTGATCCTTTTGATCAATGTCGGGTTATTTAATTAACATTAAATATTTTTATGTAGTTATTTACGACAACAATGATATGGTATCTGTAGATTTTTTTTGAATGGTTAGAATTTGTTATTTAAGGTAAATTGTTGATGCGACATGTCTAATATTTATTTAAAAAATATTGTTTTTATATACTTTCTCCGTCCTATTACAAGTGAACATTGAAGTCTTTCTTTTTCAACTTTGACAGTAAATATTTTTGTTTGTGTTATGTAATACATGATGGAAATTATATTAATGAAAATATATTTAAATCTCAATTATTTTATATATTTTGCATCAAGTATTATATAACATAAACAAAAATACTTAAGGTCAAAGTTGTAAAGAAAAGACTTTCAAAAGGTAATAGTGGACATTTCTAATGAGATGAAAGGAGTATGAATAGATAGATAGAGAGACAATGATTATTATTATCATCATTGTTATACATTTCAATTCGTCGTCATTGCTTTAGTCACTCTACGCAAACAATAATTTAACCTCTCAATCTACGCACACACTAATACACATGCAAACAAACACAACTTCTCAAAAGAAACTAATTTATCAATTCCAAATATATTTTCCACTATATTAGAAATAAGATAAGAACAGGAATATCAATAAGAATAAACTTAATGTCTCGAAAAATTAAATAAAAATATATGAGATGTATAATTTAAAAGGGAAAAGTCCCCGAAATGCTATTAATTTTGGTCCAAAAGCTATTGTGTCTAATCAATTAACGTGTAGGTGTAAAAATGTAACCAACTTTCAAAATGGACGTTTTAATGTAATTTGCTGATGTGTGGCTCGTTGAAGATGACACGTGGTGTCCGGATGTGCCACGTGGCTTCTGGAGAGTTTGACAACTCATCGACACGTCAACAAATTACATTATAACACCCATTTTGAAAGTTGATTGTATTCTTACACTCATATGTTAGTTGGTTACACACAATAACTTTTAGGCCAAAGTTAGTAGCATTTCGGGAGACTAATCCCAATTTAAAAAGAGAAGCTAGATAATTCAATTAGAAAAGACAAAGAAAGATTACCTTGTTTATCTTTATAATCAAAATGTGAATAAAAAGTTACAAAATTTTTATATTTTATGAATTTTGATATGCCACAAAAGGATAGCTACTCCATTGGAGATCTCCCTACCCTCAAAGTATACTTAGTGAGTGTTTAAATTTGGCTCTTATGATCTAAGCGGAATTAAATTTATTTTTACAGGGCAAATTATCATAATTCTATTTTCTTAGAAGATTTATTTTTGAAGATTTAAATACTCTCGCCCTTTGATGGTGATCAATCGAAGCAAGCATTTGGAGGACGAATGGGGCTCTTGGATTTCTAAGTCAATGGATATCTGAATTTCTTAAAGTCATTTTTCCTTAGTTAGGTTTAGGTGTTTTTTTGTTTTTAGTTGGGTCCTCCTACTTGGAAATCCTAGTTTTTGTTTCGTTTCTTGTATTGCTTTTTGGTGCTCATCAGATTTTTTTTGTGTTTGAGCTTTTAATATACAGAGTATTTGCTTTTTCAAAAAAAAATTGGACGAACTTATTTCGATTGTTTATTTTTCCATATGTTATTTGAACATGGTATACAAGTTTGTATTTTAAACTTTGAATCAGCTTACATTTGAAGTTGTTTGCTTATTTAGATCGAAGTCTTACAAGCACAAAATAAACTTCAAATTTATATCATATTTACTTGTAAACAATAAACAATTACTACGATATTTTAGAATTTTACTATTAACTACAGATGGTTTCTAATTGAGTCGATATCTTGTATTCTACTAGCTAGTACTATATTAATCATTTAATTTAATTACATATAAATGATTTTATTATTTAGATGACGATATCATCCTCCAAATTCACTTTTCCCCATTTCTTTTGTTTAAATAATTAAGATTAAGATTAATATTAATAAATAAAATATAAATATGCGAAGCTATCGTTATACTGAATCTTCAATGGTTACCTCACGTAGATCTTCTATACTATTGTTTAGAACAAATTATATCATGGGTGACGCTTTTAATTTAATAAAATACATATGGTTGTATGTCACCTTGTATATTCAAAAATAACAATCAACCAATATAAACTTAGGTGTCATGATCACTGTACTTAATTACTTAAGATCACTTTAAAATATAATTATTGATATTTAATTTCCAATTAAAGAATTGATACGGTGTAGCTAAAGTAATAATTGTGGGGGACCCTATAAGCTTCTTAGGGTTTTTTCTTTCGTTTTTATATTATTTGTACAACTCTAGTTCATTATAGATAAAACTATCATGTCCTATAGTTATCAGATAAAGTTGATTTGTCCTCCGGTACATATATTTTAAATCAGCTAAAAAGTAAAGCCGACTATATATATATATACTAGGATTATTTTTAAATATAAAGTCTATGAAAAGATGCCTGATTTATACGTTAGAATTGATCACATTAAAGACTTATTTTTGTTCAATAAGCTAACAAACGTACACTTTGTTATAATCTTGACACAGTATATCTTCTAAGAAAACGTTTTTTTTTTATCTTAACAACATTAATGTATATATCGATCGATACATGATGTTGCTAGCTTATAAGTACGTAGAAACAGATTACATGTATTGAACTTGAAGAAGCGAGAATCGGGTTGCAAGTCCATTTTGGAGTTGTCAGATTAATCCTCAAATTAATTTATCTATAGATAGTTACATAAGTACTACTTTTAATAAGTAGAATAATTTCTATTTCTATTATATATAATATGTATAGGGTTGAGTTATGATGAGAACAAGAAGATTCTGTGATAACGGTGATAACATATCTTAACCATTCATTTTTTGATCAAAAAACCTGATTTTGGAGGTGACACTTTTGTAAATACATCTTAACCTTCAAAATCAAACTTCAAAGTATTTACAAAAGTGACACCTCTAAAATCAGGTTTTTTGATTAAAAAATAGATGGCTAAGATGTGTTATCACCGTTCTCACGGAATCTCCTTGTTCTCACCAAAACCCAACCCTATATATATATATATATATATATATTGTGTTTGACAATACATCTCATTTATAATTGTATAAGGATAATTTGGAAGAAACTTGACCCCGTATCATATTACAATTGTACGCGTCTGCATTACTCGCAAGGAGCATCAACATCAGGCAAATTACATGTCCACAAGTCACCCACGTATATTGAGACACTGATTTGAACCCCTAACATATAGGTCGATCACATATGTGAATTATGAGTATTTGCGGTGGTGGTATGCTAGTACCACTTGAACAGTGCCCGATTGATTGAATAATGATAATAATAATAATAATAATAATAATAATAATAATAATAATAATATTATGTACTAATTTGTTTTTCTCTTCGATAATGAAATATCATAGATCAAAAACAGCTGCAAAAATATGTATCAGAAAGTTAAACAAACCAAGAAAAGAATTTACAAAGATGGCCATAATTCTATAATGATATGAACATTTACCGGCATATATGTAAACTCTCTAGTCATGACTTTAAAAATAGATGCACAGATTATTTATTTACTTAAATCAAACCTATGAACATGTAGTAGAAGTGGAACTCTCAGATGTACTCAAGAGCTGGTCTAACAAATCAGATCCTAAGTCTTGAAAAACAACAGGAGTTTTTGAATAAACTTGATTATTGATATTACTATTAGTGTTGTTTCTCTTACTTTTAGATACTCTTCTGACTCTATGAGTCTCCTTTATGGCTGCTGCTGGTGAAGATCCTTCCTTAGAACAGTTGTAACTTTTCCCTTTTAAAGACTCTTTCACTCTCTCCATTGGGAAGTTGAGTTGAGTCGATGAACCCCTCATCGAAAATGCAGCTTGATCGTAAATTAAAGCCGCCTCTTCAGCACTATTAAACGTCCCGAGCCAAACCCTAATTCCGTTCCTTGTTGAATCTCTTATCTCGGCTGCAAACTTTCCCCACGGCCTTTTCCGGACCCCTATGAATCTTGTTTTCTGTACATCACTCTTTTCTCTTGGCTTCTCTATCATTTCTAGCGTATCATTTTCCGAGAGTTCGTTTTTGTTTGGATCTGATTCGCATGAACACTCGTGTAATTCGTTCTCAGTAGGATCTTGAAAATTGAGATTTTCATCTTTTATAACGACTCTCGAAAGAAAATCATCATCGTTTAGGAACAAAAGCTCATCCCATGAACAATTGGGATACATGGGGAATATTTCACTTTGAGATGAAGATATTTGTGAAGAAATTAGTTCCATCTTTGAAGGAAATTAAACTAATATGATTAGATGGATTTAAGAGTCTGGACTAAATCTGTAGTGGTTGTCAACAGGACCAAAAGGCATACACTTTTCCTTATTGTCTTTCCTTGACAAGTGGATGAAGAAGTTTTTGCAATTACTCAATTATCTACATTCATCAATAAAGTTTAATCGAGCTGTCTGGCTAATTACATCTTAGGTCCATGTGGTTTAACCTTTTTCACTTCACTCCCTTATGACAATTGATTCTAGCTAGATTTCACCTACTTTATGCTTGCTTTGGGTTCTAGCTAGCATGCTCAATACAATCTACATCTACATCAACATTATTGTCAAAATAATGCTAAAAATGCAAGCTGCTTGTTAAATTTTGTCGGTAGAACAGGGACTTAGGGATATGGATGAAATTTATAGATAACCAAGACATCGATCGATACACTTTAATAATCTTACTCATTAATTTGCATAAGGAACTCATAAGTAAAGTCAATATTGCAAATGGAAATCACTCTCTAGCTAATGCATGGTTGATTTACAGTTTTGGTTTGTGTATACCCAAAGGTGGCAGTCAAGTGGCGGAGGCTAGGTAATTAAGAATTAATGAGCCTCACGTTCAATCCTCACTAGCTGCAACTTTAGGGCTAGCTCTCAGACATGTGCCAGGTTGGTTCTGAAGGAGAGGCCTTTGTAAGAATATGATCATATTTGTTAAAATGGGTTGACACTTTCTTTAGCGGGTTGTTGGGTCAGTCTTGACGTATGCTCAAGATTACTATCCACATATTATCTTCGGGACTCAGCATGTGAGCAGGTCAGTGTTACCGCTTATCAATGTTTTTGCAATATATTATGATATATATGAAATGTTCTTGCAGTGACGTGTGGCAAGATGGAAGTGATTTGTAGATTACTACTACTTTTCACACCATTACTTTTGATTAGTACATCACAATATCTGAATTACTAGACACAAAAAGATGAAAAATGCAGAAAGGATCCAAGTCTTTCAAGAACAAAGAAGGCCTTCTAAATGATTCATCTTTTAAAAGTAAAGACATCTTTGAACAAAAGATGACCTGCATATGATAGCAATTAAGGTTAGATTAATACCAATACAATTCATAAACTGATTATTTAATAAATAATAACCACATAAAGTTTTAGACTGCTTTTCAGTTTGGTTTTTAAATTAAAACCAATTATATATCCAGGATAAGTAACCTTAAAATACAAATTAATCGATAAGGTTCCCATTAGGCCGGCTTATTATAAAATTGAGATTAACTTTTAAAAAGGATATTTTTGCAATAAATGCTACTCATGCCTTGACCCCAAACTAGAAAATGGGTCACATGCACTAGTAATTAATTATAATAGCTATTTTACTATAGTATCCGCTAAGCCCTCAAATTATCAATGAAACCATCAAACCAACTAATATGTCAAGTTGGTGGGGTTGCAATTACCCAAAAGTGACTAATTAACATATAATTAAGCTTTTCAATTATTAATCACTTACAAAATACTATTATCTCTGTTCCATTATAAGTATTCTGTTTTGATTTTTCAAAGTTTTTTTTTTCAACTTTGACATTAAATATTTATATTTGTATTATATAATATTTCATGAAAATTATATCAATTGATTTACTTTTGAAACATATTCTTTTATATATTTTGCATCAACTATTATATAATAAAAAAAAGTTAAGGTCAAAAGTAAAAAGGAAAAATTTTAAAAAGTAAAAATCATATTTGTAATTAGATAGAAAGAGTATTAATTAATAGAAGTAAATGGATGTCAATTGAGAGCATATTTTTTTCTTTTTTTTATATGTTTAGTGAGTTAAGTTGGCATATTTGATTTGATTATGTGGTTAAGTGTGCCACTTTCTCTTTATCCCCGTGTAACTCACGATTTAAATGTTTTTACTTATATGTATTACCCTCTTAACTTTTCGTTAAGTGGGATCTTATGGTGCGTTTAACTAAATAACACTTCTCTATTTATTTTTTCTATTCTATTTTCTTAAGAATAAGAAGTGCTTCATTTCTCAAAAGAAACAATGAAAATTTTAAAAATACGCTCAAATGTGAGGGATATAATTTTTTTAAGAAATAATAAACTTGAAGAATCATAAAGTAGTTTTCAACTTTTTTAAGTTATTAAAAGAAAAATGAATTTGTTTACATTATTTGAAAAGTTTTCGAGAAAACTCAGGTTTTAATATTTTTTACTAATTTTTCTAAATTGGATTAGTTTTTCGCAAATAAACGCGTCATTTGATGTTTTACAAAATTCTCTGATATTTCAAAATAAGGGTGAAGAAAAAAAGTTGCCATATCTGATATTTTGTATCTTTATTTATGTTCAACAAATATTCAAAACATGATAATCCGTATTAATATAGTCTGTGTAATTTATGGGTGTATTTGGTAACAATGGGTTGAAGATTGTGGCTGAAACTAAGATTGAAGATGGAGCTTGAGGCTGGAGCTGGGACTTGGACTTGAGTTTGAGCTTCTATTCAAAAGTCACTTCAAAAAACTTCTTGTTTAAGGGTTTTTGAGGGGTTTTTTTTATAGAAGCCTCATTTTTTTTATGTTATCAAACAAAGTTTATAGTTGGGCCATATAAAAATAAAAACTCAAACTCCCATACGCCCTAGAAACCCTTTATTCAAACACACCCTACGTGTCCCAATACCTAAACATCCTTTATGGACAAACTTCTATTTATCGGGACACATCCTATATAAACAAACTTAAGTTGTGTTTACCCCTCTTTATTGAGTTCCTAGAGGGTGAGTTTTTAAAAGTTAGAAGCTCAAGACCTTGTTAAAAAGAAGCATGCATGGTTTGGTGAAAGAAAAATTAGTGGGGTATTTTGATAAATAAGTCTTAAGAAACTCTTAAAATATAAGCTATTTTAAATAGGTTATAAAAGTCTTCAAGGTCTTCCTATTCTTCATCTTTAAGTACAAGTTCCAACTTCAGCCACAAACTTCAATTAATTCTTACCTAACTAACGTCATACCGTTAGAATTATATAAAAGATAGCATTTGTGGATTTTAGTCAACTCGTCATATATCATGTTATTTTCTTAGCTAATATACTAAGCTTGCATGTGCCCTGTATCAATACCACATTCGATTTCATGTGTATCTAGGAAATACGTCCGTCTTTTAATTAGTGCTATAGAAAATCCTATACACACGAGTATATAATTGTGATGGCAGGTGGTCGGTTTAATATTATCTATCAATAGGTTATTAATTAATTACTAGTAATTGCTACCGATTTGCAAATTCAGAGCGAAACATTTTATTGGTATATATATGGTATTATGGTATGATCTTTTTGTCAGAGACATCTTATTCTTCTTTTGCAAGAAAACTTATGACTATAGTGTATGACATGGATTAATCAGCTACGATCTAGTACGACCCTATTATCACCATCGTGGCTTAGGTGTTGTGATACGAGCGATTGTGGGAGAATTGATCGACACTGACATGTTTCTCCATTGTTTGATCTTAACGACTTTGGACAACATGTTCAATTCAACGCACATACTTTAAATCTATGTTACGTTTTGACTGATGGAGAACACGTCTTAAGGGCGCTCCTACTTCCTCATGAGAGATGTTGAAGAATGCAGGTTCTATCATGTTCACGAGTTTGTGAATTTTCTATTGAGCAATTTCTGTTTTCGTTGCCCAAGGGTTGTTTTGCAGTTTCAGTTTGATAAAAGCTTTCTAGTGATACTTGAAAGTTCTTTGATCCTAGCTAATTGATAGGACAAGTTTAAGAGATGGACTTGTATTTTGAATTGTAGGAGCGAAATTACGTTATAGTTAATGGTGGCACGTGACATAAGTCAACTAAATTGATTTTTAATGTAAAATTAGTTGGAAAGTCACTTGTGTGTGTGCTACCACTCATTTTCAAGTTGTGCACCTTACGGTTTAAATTTTTTAAATAAACTAACAAGTGAGCTGATCTTCAAATTATTTAGTGACATCAATAACTAGATTTTCTAGGTCAGCCATTTGAAGGGAATACAACCAAGTGCATTAGGCATAAACTTGCAAAAACTTATCTATAAATTAAAGTCATCTGACTCGTAGATTTTTTATACTATGCATTTCTACTCGTTAAATCTCGAAGTAGGTTTTTTTTAAATAGCATAACTGTAGGTCCTGAAATATATGAATGTGTTGTAGAGGGGGATGGGGTGTGAATACAACTTCTTTTGATCAAACCCAAGCACAAGTAAATAAAACAGTAACACAAAGATGTAATTTTTAACTTAATTCTTTTATTTCAATAGAATCAAAGAATTACAAAGTTAACTTAAAGCGAAATAGTTAACTTGTTGAACAGATTACACTTTCACTGCTATAACTCTAGAACACACTAAAAGTTGGCTAAACACTGTTCTATTACTCTGCCTATATCAAATTGATTGATCGAAATTCACACTTAGCCAATTCTGCTAAGTCTTCTATTTATAGGCGAGCTTGAACACATTGAGTAGTTCTTTAACCAATTAGAACACTTGACGCGTCTTCTGCTCCATGGGCGAATGTCGGACGTGCCCAATAACAAACAGAATTGTACTGCAGACACATTCTGCACTGTGCAGAGCTTGTCGAGCGTGCACTATACGCGCCGTCGTATTGGCTAAGAATAGCAGGGGATACACCATGCCACAAACGTCCACAATTGATAACTGTAATTCTTCGTACACTATCTCAAGAGTTATCTGGACACACATATGATGCACCCAAGTGTTTGCATAAATGTTAAGATTGAATCTGTACAATCTTGACATTCTTCATTCTCTAAGCTAGTTGCAAGCATTCTTCATTCCCACCGTTGGGTCTTCAGAATCTATCTTCAACTTGTGTTCGACTTGTTGAAAGAAAAACATGAGTAGTCAGCTTAGGAAACAACCTTCATTATATGAAAGCTGATCAAACAAAATTCTCTGTGCTGGTTGAGCATAGCCAGCACACAGACATTCTTTTGAACCCAGCACATAGACTAACTTATGCGATGTTTGAACTATTGAGATGAAACCCTATGCTGGTTGTTGTCATCATAAAATCAATTATAAGGGATCATGCCTCAACAATAACTTTCATTAAAATAAACACCAGTTAGAAATCAACTAGTGTCAGAACATAATTACATTCGCAGGGACTTTGAACTAGCAGAATATGGATCGCATAACCATTTGAACCAATTGAGATTACTACTACTTTCTATGTTTAATCCAAGTGAATGTGAAGTACGTCACGTCATCCCCGAGCATTTCTTTTATCAAGTTTTTCTTGCAGAAGGTCACCCCGTTTCTAAAACTCGAAGAAGGTAGCTTTCATAATCTTACAAAGATTGAAGAACATGTTGTTGATGCAGCTAGTCATGCAGCTTGAAGCTACCTAAGGTTCCTAAATTCAATTTGTACATTCTATTTTTCTCCATCTCAACTTTTGCTACACGTCTTCCTTTCCTGTCTTTTAATTGTAGCATATGACTTTTCATGTGAACCGAGTATCCTCGTTCCATAAGTTGTCCCAAACTTAGAATATTGCTCTTAAGGTCGGGTACAAAGTAGACATTTTTAATTGCTCCTTTGATGCCATCCTTATTAAAAAAATAGATAGTACCTTTGTGAAACGCCCCTCAAAGCTAAAGCCATGACTAACCAGATACCTTCAGGTTTCAACTAAAAATCATGGTGAAAGGTATCTGTTAGCCACAACTATAGACTTATAAAGGACCCCAAATTCTTATCTTTTTCCGATGTGGGACGGGTTGTTACAAACTCCCCCACTTAAAATCCTGACGTCCTCGTCAGGCCGAAACATAACCAGGATCCATACCCCAGGAGATGCACGAGCCGCGTGCCCGTCACATCTTGAGAGGCTATGGCTCTGATACCATATGAAACGCCCCTCAAAGATAAAGCCATGACTAACCGGATAACTTCAGGTTTCAACTAAAAACCATGGTGGAAGGTATCTGTTAGCCACAACTTTAGACTTATAAAGGACTCCAAGTTCTTATCTTTTTCCGATGTGGGATGGGTTGTTACACTTTGCCTTTTACACGTACTTTAGATGCATCTCCAAATGATACATGCCCATCCGTTACATCAATGAGTTCCTTGAACAAGTGCTTGTACCCACATATGTGGTTGCTGGCACCGGTGTCAAGATACCAAATCGACTTTTCTAGCAGGAGGTAAACAGTCATGGACTTTTGAATAAATGTTTTCTTTATTATGAAGTTAAAGAGTGACTTTTGAATGTATCAGTTTTTCCTATATAAGTATGT
Source organism: Pseudognaphalium luteoalbum (assembly GCA_963422505.1). Taxonomy (NCBI): domain Eukaryota; kingdom Viridiplantae; phylum Streptophyta; class Magnoliopsida; order Asterales; family Asteraceae; genus Pseudognaphalium; species Pseudognaphalium luteoalbum. Next base: position 25,436,659 of record OY730193.1, read on the forward strand.
AATCTCATGAATGAAATGCAATCAGTGAGAATTGAAATCGGTCTTGGGTCTCTCAAAATACTCTCCATTTTTTTTATTTAGTTTCAACAAATTGGTATCAGAGCTTCGTCTTCCATGACTGTTAATTTATTCCAGTCCCATTCACTTGCCTCATCAACAATCACGTCTTGACTCACCATGACCGTCTTATTTATTGGGTCAAGTAGTTCATAGCCTTTTGTCTTCTCATCGTATCCAATAAAAACAAATGTCTTGCTTTTGTCCTCCAACTTGGTTCGTTTCTGATCTGGAACATGCGCATAAGCAACACTCCTGAATACCTTGAAGTGTGAAACTGTCAGCTTTTGACCACTCCAAGCCTCTTGTGGGGTTTTATCTTCTAACTTTGCGTGAGGACATCTATTTTGAACATAAATGGCACACTACACAACTTCTTCCCATAATTCTTTAGGCATTTTCTTACTATTGAGCATTGATCGGACCATGTCAAGAATAGTTCCGTTTTTTCGTTCGGCCACACCATTCTTGCTGCGGAGAATACGGTGTTGTTAAGAATCTTCTTATGCCTTGTTCTTCACAAAACTTCATGAAATTTTTCTAGATGTACTCGCCCCATCGGTCCGATCGTAGGGCCTGAATAAAGTTACCTGTCATCTTCTCCACCATGGCTTTGAATATTATGAACATCTCGAACGCCTCTGATTTTTCTTTTATGAAATACACCCATGTATTTCTCGAAAAATCATCTATAAAGGTGATGAAATATCGTTTCCCACCGAAAGATTCAGGAGAAATTGGGCCGCATATATCAGTGTGTATAAGCTCGAGTGGTTTTGTAGCCCGATATTCAGCCACTTTTGAAAAGGAACTTCTTTCTTGCTTACTAATCACACATTCTTCACAAAGTTTACGATCATAGCCCATATTCGGTAGCCCGTGCACCATGTCCTTCTTTGCTAATTCTTTAGGACCACCAGGATGTAGGTGACCAAAACGCAAGTGCCACAATGAAGCTTTATTATCTATTTCAACTTGTAAATATTTCTCTTGTACACTTGTCAAGTTCAATTTGTACATTTTATTTTTCTCCATCTCAACTTTTGTTAAACGTCTTCCTTTCCTGTCTTTTAATTGTAGCATCTGACCTTTCATGTGAACCGAGTATCCTCGTTCCATAAGTTGTCCCAAACTTAGAATATTGCTCTTAAGGTCGGGTACAAATTAGACATTTTCAATTGCTCCTTTGATGTCATCCTTATTGTAACACCCTTGGTAATTCCTTTATTTAAATCGGTTATTTAATTATTTTTAGGAATTACTTGATATTAATTGTTTACTTTTGAAACTTAAGTAAATAAGCTTCAGGACTTATTGTGAATAGTAAACTATTAATTGTTTTAAATAATTAAAGATGACGGTAAAATAAAATAATTTTCTCGCAAATGGTTTTTAGGTTCCAGACAAGAAATTTAGGACGGGTACAAAATTATAGCAATTGGATATCAAAGTCGATTGTGAGCCGACCTTAATATCCTTATGTTCTAATTGTTTAAGCACTTTCTTTCCTTTGAAGAACCAACAAAATCAAGAAACCATAACCAAGTTTCACCAATTCGTTTATGTGATTTTGATTCTACAACATCAGAACTATTAACATCATCATCTTCTCCATCTTGCTCACTTTCATCTTCTTTAAAAGTGAGTTTGATTTTGAGTGATTAAATCAAATTGAAGCTTGATTTTGTTGTTATTAGGTGTTATATGATGTTAGTGAAGTATTAGAAACCTTAGAATTGAGTTTTTTGAAGTTTTGGTGAGTTTTGATTCGAAAAACTCGTAACAGCAGCGAAGTTCGTAGTTCTCAGTTCGTCTTGTGAACTGAGTTTATGTTGCGAAGCGAGTTGAGGTTCTGCGAAGCGAATCGAGATCTTGCGAACTGAGATTTTGTGTTGCGAATCGAGTTTCTGCGAAATGAGTCGCTGCGATGCGAGTTGAACTTGCGAAGCGAGTTGAATCGCTATGCGAATTGACATTTTGCGAAGCGAACTGAAATGTTGCGAACCGAGTTGACTCTGCGAACTGAGATCACTGCGAACCGAGATTTTTAAACCTTTTGTTTTGCAAATTTTGAAAATGCGTAAGTCGGATTAGGTTGAAATTCGCATGGTCACTCGGATACATGACAATTTCATTAACTCGGATTGGGTTGAAAATCGCATGGTCACTCGAAAATGGTCTAATGATCCCGACTCTATTATAAGAGTCTAGGCAGTTTTTGGCCATTCGGGGTCATCTAGGGGCCGAAAATGGCATTTTCAGTTTTTAAACGTCATTTCGGGATTTTCTAATCTTATTTTTGATTGACTTTTTGTTTGCCTAGACTTCAGGGATTACCTGATTGAATAAATATGCTAGAATGATGATTGTGGAACTAGTTACTAACTTGTGTATTATGTGTTGTTTCAGATACTCCAAAGAACTCACCTTTTAATTTAGTTGAATTATTTAATCTGAGTTATTGATTATAAATCTACGTGCATGTGGCCTTCGGGCATCAGTTGTCATTGAGGTTGTGACACCCGTCAAATTAGGACTACTAATTAGTGCCTAATCAAGTGTAATACATGTAATTAGTTCTGTATTAGGCTAATTAATGTATCAATATATATATTGTTGAATATATACAAGTATGCGATTTGATTAAATCGTACAAGCTTCAAATCGAGTGCAATTCGATTCAAGTAATACGGACGTTGGTGAATGATTTTTATTAAATAATATGACATTATTTAATAACCCGAATGTATTCAAAATATTATTTATGTAATATTTCAACTCGAATTAGTATTGTACAAACAACAGTTACGCGATTAAAATAATAAACGCGCGAACAATTGAAACAAGAATAAGTTACATTTTATAAACTCAAGTAAAAGGGTTCAATGAAAGATTTCAACAAAAACATTAATAAATATTCGTAACTTAAGATAATTATTAAACGTTTAAACAATCGGAAAAACGAACACCGCGCAGAACACAAACACGGGAAACAAAAATTGGGACACACCCACAAGGCGTGGGCCCGCCTAACCGACCAAGGGAGGGGGACATCCCCCCCACCTCTTTTCCCTCTCATTTCCCTCCCCCACACTCTCTCTCTCTCTCTTCCATTTTCTTCTTCCTTTTTCTCTCATTTCACCACCACACCACCATCACCATAATCTCACAAAAACTACCATCAAACACCCTTGAATCATCTCGCTCGTTTGAAGAAAAAGAACCACCTCGCAACGATCTACGTTTCTATCTTTCCGGATTCCTCTCGCGCCAAGTTGTAAGTTTCTGACAAATCCCGAAACTCTCCGATTTTACTCATTTTCACTTGTTTGCTGTTTGTAATAGCTTATAATGTCTATCTAAGGGTTGGGTAAAAGAATCGGACTAAACGGAAACCAGAAAACTCGTTTTTGGCTCAAAATCCGAGGAACAGGCGTAAGTGTCGCATAGGCCAGTCCAGTATAGCGTCACTTATGTGTCGCATTAAGTGACACATAAAACCCTAAATTTGCGTCACTTGCTTAAGTGCCGCATAAAACCCGTTTTTCCCGACACTCCAACTGTCACTTGCCTAGTGACGCCTAACACCTTTATCCGACACTTCTAGTGACACTTCCTAAGTGTCGCCTATGATCAGAAATCGACACTCGAACCCGACACTCCCTAAATGACGCCCCCCCCCCCTTATGCGTCACTTCTCCAAGTGACGCTAATAATTCAGAAACCATCATTTTATGCGACACTTCCTAAGTGTCGCCCAAATTTTGGAAGTGACGCATCAAGTGTTGCTAAAAACAGAAAGTTTAAAACTCATATTTCACTAAGTATTGAGGCTCAAATTTGACACCCCATTTTACCAGAATTCAAATCCCAAGTGCATTTTCGACCCCAACCAGGGGCTCAGCCCCTTGGACCCCGCCAGGGGTTGCCACCCCCTGGACCCCGCTAACAAGGGGCGCTGACTCCGGACCCCCGTCATTAACGGGCTTCGCCCTTACCCTAGGGTCACGAGTAATAGTGAAACATCTAAACTTTCACAACAAGTGTTAAACTTGTATAACATCAAACACGAATGCGATATGACTTCTAAAACACATTGTAACTTACTTTTTTTAGTATAACACTTCAAAATCATAAAAATAATAATGAGATTATTGATACAACCAATTCACCGACGGGCCGTACACGTTCTCAAAACACAATCAAATCAACCAAGTCGTAGTAACTTGGACAATTCAATCAACCAAATCGTAGTAATTTGGACATTCTAAGTTGGACGAACAACTACAAGGGCAGTCTTTCGAGATGCCTACTCATGTTATAACCATCACGTGTCTTGGACACTCTCAGGTTACAAGTCTTCGGACATCAATTCACCGCTAATCAATTCAAGTTTATTAAGTTAAACACTCAAGGCTCAGGTGAGTCTCATAGCCCCTATTTTACGGTTTTCATCAGGGGTGTGATTACATTGCTCGTTTTATTTTACAATATGAACGCAAGTACTATACAAATCAAATACTACATGAGTTTTTTTCACTAATCATTCCAAAGCCCTCCACAACATAGTTTGGTAATACATCTGTAGCGTGAATATTAGTATATGATATCATATAGGATTGACAATCCTTGTCCGGGTTAGCACGCACTAACTGGTCAAACGGACGTATTAGCATTTGGGAAGACGATTGTAGATTAGACACTCGTAGGAGCCAACTCAGTTAGGTTTCCTTAATTGGACCTAACGCTCAAGTTAAGCTCAGACTATGTGCTCATGGCTGTATAACTTTTATTTTGTTTAATTACATTTTATATTAAATTAAATCTTGCGGTTCATACAAATATGTGTTGACATACAAACCTGTGAGCTCACCAGCATTTCGCTGACCCCTTTTAACATGTATCACAGGTACTCAGCAGTAGGTTGGCTGCCCAAACAGGAATCATTAGCTCGAGTCTGCATTCAAACAAATCAGAGATTTAATTGCATTATTATATTTTGTATAGATTAATTATGTAATGTAAATCTCTCAATTTCAAGTAACTGAGCTAATGTAAACAGTATTTTGATATAAACTTTGCTTTTTATCAATACAATGTAAAACGACGCATTTAGTGGTCGTTCATTATATCTTATGTGTTGTGTATATTGATTAGTCGCGTCCCGACCCGATTCGCTTCCGCAACCCGAATTTGGGGGTGCGACAGAGGTCAACGCGTTAGTTGGGCTATTTGGTTATTGTATGAATTACACAGGGTCTTGATTCATTCGTTGTGTGTAGAACCTGTGTTTTAGTATAATAACCGTTAGCTATCGGTCTATTCTGTATTGACCTTACAGATTGTTGGGTAAGTGTTCTTGAGAGCCACCGCGGCAGTAGGGTTTCTCAAGAGCCACCAATCCTCATTGTTGAATTGTTGTACTATGTAATACGTGTTTATGATTATTTGATGTAAACAGGTGGTTAAGCTAAGTTGAATTGTGGTTGACGAATTCATTCACTTAGTTTCGTGCTAATCCCTCATTTTACTTCCTGCAGGTTATATATTGGGAAGTGGGTAGCAGGAAGATGATGCTTTAGAAGCAGGGAATGTTTGACAAACTATGCTACTCTGATATGTTTTGATAAACTCAGTTTAGAATTATATAACACCTCGGTTGTGTAAAATGTGTGTTATTGTTTTAATAATTTTTAAATGTGATATAATCATTATGTAAACAGTTTATGTGACACCCGTCAAATTAGGACTAGTGATTAGTACCTAATCAGTTGTTAATACATGTAAGTAATCCTTAGATTAGGATAATTAATGTATCTTAATATATATTGTTGAATATATACGAATATGCGATTTAATTAAATCGTACACATCTCTAAATTGAACGGACTTCGATTCAATTAAATACGGATGTTGGTGAATAACTTTATTAAATCAGAAAAACATTATTTAATAACGATATTATGCCACAAAATGTTGTTTTGATAATATTCCAATTATATTTCGTATCGTATGATAAACGTCTACGCGACCAAACCATTTAACGCGCAAACAAATCGAAACAAAATTTGTTACATTTTATAACACGATAATTTAGTATTTGGTAAAGTACTTCCTCAAAAATATTAAAGAAATACTCGTATTTTAAAACTCGTGTTTGAACACGTAAAATAATTATTTAAAACTTTAAACGAACGAGAAAATGAACGCCGCACGGAGCGCGTACGCAGGAGAACGAAAAAAAAACTGGTGATGCCCACACCTGGTGGACCCCACCAACCGGCCCCCTTCCCCCTTCTTTCCCTCCTCCTTCTCATTTCATCAACTACCTCTCTCTCTCTTCCTCTATTTTTCTCTCAAAACTCACCACCACCATCACCATAAAACCCACTAAAAATACCACGAAACGAACCCGGATCGTCAAGCTCGTTTGGAGAAAAGTGACCACCTCGCAACGATCTACATTTCTATCTTTCCGGATTTCTCACGCGCGAAGTCATAAGTTTCCGACAAAACTCGAAACTCTCTGATTTTACTCATTTTCACTTGTATATGGTTATTTAAGCTTAAAATGTCCAAATATGGGTTGGGTAAAAGAATCGGACCAAACGGTCACCGGAAAACATGTTTTTGGCTCAAATTCCGGCCAACAGCTCGTTGTGTCGCAGAGGCTCCAGGCCACCTGCGACACAAGCCCTTATGTCGCTAAACCCCCACTTATGTCGCATATAGCGACACAAGTGACTATGTCGCAAACCCTTCGGATGTCGCATTTAGCGACACAAAACACTATGTCGCAAAACCTATTTCCGTCGCATATAGCGACACAAGCTCTTATGTCGCAGATATGATCTGCGACACAATAGACTATGTCGCACCTAGCGACACAATCCTTATGTCGCACGTAGTGTCGCATGAAACAGAACCAAGAAAACACAGATTTTACTAAGTCTCGAGACCTAAAATTTTATCACTTTATTTCACCCAAATTCAAGTCCAGGTGCGTTTTTCACCAAAGCAATATAATAGAAATAAAAAAATTTCGAGCTGACTTGGCATCCCGACCCCAACCAGGGGCCAGCCCCTTGGACACCGCCAGGGGTTGCCGCCCCTGGGACCCCGCTAACCAGGGGCGCTGCCCCCGGACCCCCGTCACCTAAAGTTTATAAATACTTTTAAGTATAACACCTTTCGAAAATCAAAATAATAATGTGGGATTATTATTACAAACAAATTACCAACTGGCCATACACATTTTCGAAACTCAAGATTAATCAACCAAATTGTAGTCATTTGGACATTCTAGTTGGACGAGCAACTACAAAGGTAGTCTTTTAAGATACATAATCAATTAATAACCATCGCGTGTCGTGGACACCCTCAGGTTACAAGTCTTCGGACAATCACTAATCAGTTAATCAACTCACGTTAATTGATTAAACGCATCAAGACTCAGGTGAGTCTCATGGCCCCTCTTTTACTGTTTTTACTCAAGGGTGTGATTCATTGCTTATTTTAACATGTGAACGCAAGTACAAACATTTTCATATACTACATAAGTTTTACACAACTTATCGTTTCAAAGTCCTCCGTCAGCATAGTTTGGTAATACGTTGTAGCGTGAATATTAGTATATGATATCATATAGGATTGACCCTCCTCGTCCGGGTTAGCAAGCACTAACTGGGTAAACGGACGTACTAATATTTGTTCAAACGAGTGTTGATTAGGCACTCATGGAGGCACCTCGCTCAGGCACTGATTGTGATCCTGACCCCTCGAGTTAAGCTCAGACTATGTGCTCATGGTTGTATACATTATATTTAACTTTATTTGCATGGATGCAAATCAGTACTTAAATCTTGCGGTTTATACGATATTATTTGATACTCAAACCTGTGAGCTCACCAGCGTTAGCTGACCCATTTTAGCATGTATCACAGGTACTCAACAGTAGATCTGGACTGCCCTCGGGATTACTATAGCTCGAGTCTGCATGCAGACAATAGAGATTTTCTTGCATTAATATATTTTGTACAAGTATTTATGTATTGAAATCTCTCATTAAATTGAACACGAGCTATATACGGGTTCAACGGTTGTAAACATTTTAATATTAATATATTTTGTTAAAACGATGCATATAGAGTCGTTTGCTATATATCTGTGTGCTTTGATTATTGATTAGTAACACCCTAATTATGTTTCCGCCAAACAGTAAATTTGGGGGTGTTACAGTTTATGTACATTATCTTGAATGTACAGTAATGAAATATGTTTTATAATCTACGCTTCCGACTAAAATAATATAATATTCATCTATTGAAAGAGGGGTGTTATACTTATTAAAAAACAGATAGTACATTTCCCTTTTACACATACTTTAGATGCATCTCCAAATGATACATGCCCATCCTTTACATCAACGAGTTCCTTGAACAAGTGCTTGTACCCACACATGTGGTTGCTGAAACTCTGATCACGATACCTACAACAAATCTGCAAATACATCAGAAGTGTACAAAACAGTGATGACGAAGATGAACCAAGGCAACCAAGAATGCGAAGCTTGCAAGATTTGTATGAATCAACAACTGAGATGCATCTTGTGTGTCTTATGGCAGATACTGAAAACATAAGTTTTGAAGAAGCAGTGAGAAACAAAAATTGGCATTCAGCAATGGATGAAGAAATTAAGGTTATCAAGCGAAACAAAACTTGGGAATTAGTAGAATTTCCAAAGGGATGTCAGCCCACTGGATTAAAGTGGGTATACAAGAAGAAAATGAACACTCAAGGTGAGATTGAAAGGTACAAGGCGCGACTTGTTGTGAAGGGATATAGACAAAAAGCGGGTATCGATTATGATGAGGTGTTCGCTCCTGTCACAAGGATGGAAACAATAAGACTTCTTCTTGCTCAAGCAGCTCAATCTAAATGGTCAGTATTTCAAATGGACGTCAAGTCAGCGTTCTTGAATGGTGTTCGTGAAAAAGATGTGTATAGTATGTTTAACAACCACCCGGTTACATAAAAACAAAAGATGATAAGAAAGTGATGAAATTAAATAAGGCTCTATACGGGTTGAAACAGGCTCCGAGAGCTTGGAACACTCGTATTGATACATATTTTACAGAAAATGGATTTGAGCAATGTCCTTATGTGCCTGCTCTTTATGTGAAGAAGAATGTTGGAAATTTGCTACTTGTTGCTGTTTATGTTGATGACCTCATATTCACAGGAAATAACGAGAAGATGATTAAGGATTTTAAAAGAGAGACGACCCGTGAGTTTGAAATGACAGATTTGGGACTAATGAAATATTTTCTTGGTCTTGAAATTTTACAAGGAGAATATGGCATTTTTGTATCACAAGAAGCATATGCAAAGGAAGTTTTGAAGAAAGCTAAGATGACATATTGCAATCCAGTATCTACACCAATGGAATCAGGTATTAAACTTTCGAAATTTGATGGAGGCGATCGAGTTGATGCGAGCTTATATTGCAGTTTGGTGGGAAGTCTTCGTTATCTCACATGTACAAGGCCTGACATTTCTTTAAGTTTTGAAATAGTGAGTCGATTCATGGAACAGCCGAACCAGTCACATTGGAAGGCATTGAAGAGAATTATGCGTTATATCCGAGGAACTGAGACACTCAGGTTGTTGTACACCAAGAATGAAACATACAAGCTCGTGGGTTACTCTGATAGTGATTGGTGTGGTGATATAGATGATCGAAAAAGCACATCAGGTTATGTATTCTATGTTGGGGACACTGCATTTACATGGGTATCGAAAAAGCAACCAATTGTGACACTCTTGACCTGTGAGGCAGAATATGTAGCAGCATCGTGTGAGTCATGCAATTTGGTTGAGGAATCTGCTATGTGAGATAGGTAATGAACAACACGAAGCAACTGAGATTCGTGTTGATAACAAATCAGCTATTGAGTTGGCAAAAATTCCAGTGAACCATGAAAGGAGTAAACACATTGACATGCGTTTTCATTTTATTAGAGATCACGTGAAGAAAGGAAGTGTGAAAATGGTTCATGTTGCTAGTCATGATCAAGTTGCTGATATGTTCACCAAACCACTACCAACAATGCTACTCGAGAATTGCAAAAGGATGATCGGGATGAAGGACAAAAGAGAATTAAGTTTAAGGAGGGGTGTTAAGAATAAAACTTAATTAAGTCAGTTGGAAAATTCCAGTAGAAGGTAAACAGTCACTAAAATAAATCATGGACTTTTATAGCTCCTTTGAATAAATGTTTTCTTTATTATAAAGTTAAAGAGTGACTTTTGAATGTATCAGTTTTTCCTATATAAGTATGTAATCTCATGAATGAAATGCGATCAGTGAGAATTGAAATCAGTCTTGTGTCTCTCAAAATACTCTCCATTTTTTTTATTTAGTTTCAACATACTGAAGTATATGTGCAGCTTAATTGCTCTTTTCACAAATCTTGCAATTGTGACTTACGAAGTATATGAAAATAACACTACCGTCCACTCAATACTAAATAAACTCGCCCTTTCGATGAATTTAAATTTGAAGCTTCACGCTTGTTTGATTTGTAGATCAAAGCACCCAGACTCGGTATGTATATAGGTGTCAACATGGATTTTAGCTGTTACACGACTTGGGAAGAACATGTGATCGGTAAAACGTTTTACTTTCACCGGTTGTCATAATTCAGCTACTCACAGATTCCAAGCTCATCAAGATTATCTTTAAAGCGTGAGAACTATAAAATTAATATTTAAAGAAAACAGTTTTGATCGATAAACCTGTAACATTGTTCATAAGTTCATGCACATAACACAGACAATTTTCATCAGATTATTTGCAGGATGTAAAGCCTTATGTCTTTGGCCACACATTTAGAATAATTAACTTGAATAAATAAGTTGTTGTAAAGAACTTGCACTGAATTAAATAGTAGAGCGTCATTAAAAAAAATTCATGTAATCTGTTGAACATTTTGTTATGGATCCAAGAAAATTACCTCTGATATTCATAGTAGTAATGTAGCCTAATTTAGGAAGTTACGAAGATGGCGGCCAAATTAAGGCTTGGACATTGATAAAAATAGGGTTAAGTATCTGGAAATGCATCCAACTTGTTCTGAATGTCTATTGTATGTATCATACTTACGGGAGGTGTATTTAATGCATCCAACTTTCAAAAATGGTTTATTATATGTTATTTGATGATGTGTCGTCCGTTTAAGATGCCACATCCTTAGAAGATGACACGTCATCAAAATACATACAATAAACCGTTTTTGAAAGTTGGATGCATTAAATACATCTCCCGTAAGTATGATACATACAATAGATATTTGAAACAAGTTGGATGCATTTTCAGATACTTAACCCATAAAAATACATTTTCATTAAGGAGATCGATTCTTGAAACGCATATTTTATCAGTAAGTTAGATCTGGTATGGTCGGCCGCAGGAGCATGTTCATGAAATTCGATATATTCTTGGCCAGTCGTATTGTTGTTTTCCTTCTTTTTCAGAATGATTAGTATCCATCTTTTGTACCTTTAAACTGTTACACTTTTAACCAACTAAAATTATATTCAACTATCATTGTCTTAGTTATAGTAAAAAGGTAAAGAATATAATAAAGTATTCTCACGTACTGTGTTTGCCTTAATTAAAAACATAATGAAATCCCAAATTGTAACACATCTAGAAATTAAGTAAAGCAAGATGAAGAAAGGGACCTGCAAAATGACCGAATAAGATAACCCAAATCTATGAACAGTTTCTGGTAGTTGAACCTGCAAATTATGACCTAGCGAAGTAACAAATTGCAAAAAATTGCAGAAAAATGATTCACAAAGTATATAGTAAAAAATTAGGATCTATGAACATGTACTAGTACTAGAGCTAGAACTTTCAGATGTACCCAAGAGTTGTTCTAGTAAATCAGTTCCTAAATCCTGAAAAACCACTGGAGTTTTTGGACACACTTGACTCTTATTGTTCCTTCTATTTTTAGAAACTCTTCTTACCCTATGAGTCTCTTTTATGGCTGCTGCTGGTGAAGATCCATCCTTGAAAAAGCAGTAGCTTTTCTCTTTTAAGGACTCTTTCACTCTGTCAATTGGAAAGTTAAGTTGAGCCAATGAACCCCTCATCGAAAATGCAGCTTGATCGTAAATTAAAGCCGCCTCTTCAGCACTATCAAATGTCCCTAGCCAAACCCTAATTCCGTTTCTTGTCGAATCTCTAATCTCTGCTGCAAACTTTCCCCATGGCCTTTCGCGTACGCCTATGAACCGCTTTTTCTGGACTTCAACTGGCTCTTCATTTGGCTTCAAAATTACGACTTCTAACTTTTCTATGGTCTTCTTTTTGTTGTCCAAGTTTTTGTTCGGATCTGTTTCGGATGAATATTGCTCAAGCTGTTCGTCCTGGAAAACGAGATTCGCTTCTTCTTTGATTTGGATTCGTGAAAACAAATCGTAAGAGAAGAGAAGCTCATCCCACGAACAAGGAGACATTGGAAAAAATTCAAGATTGGGATATGAAGACATTTGTGAAGGAACTTCCATCTTAAACTAACTTGGGGTTAAATATATATGATTAATTAGATGGATGATGACTTCAGTTGGAAATTATTTTCAAGTGGTTGTCAATGGCTCCAACAGTGTATGTACACCTTTCTTGCCTTTACAATTGGATGGAGGTTTAGCTGGATTAATCACTATTTATGTTCATTATATTTATAATATGGTTCAGCAAGACTTAATTACATAATTGGTCTTTGTTGTTCAACTATATATGCACTTAAGTCCTTTGAAGCTTTATTAGTTTTATAACTTCGCATTTCTAAAATTGTCACCTTAATTGGATGGTTATATAGGTACTAGCCATTAAAAATTTTGTAGTTCCTATACTAGAGTACTAGTATATCTAGGAAGATATTTATGGTTTTTCAATGGAGTAACATATTGTTTATAGGTTATGGCTCACACTAAGAAGAGATTAAAGATATATCTACTCCTACTTATACTACTCTTAACTAATAGTTAATAATGTTACTAAGAAGAGATTAAAGATAATAAAGTGACAAACTATAATGGTTCCAACCTCAATAATGCTATCACTTATAGCCCTATATAATATATATGCCCTATTCTTAAAAATAATATGCCAAGTTGGTGGGGTACAAACTTGTGAAAGGGACTGATGATTAAGCTCCTCTGGTAAGACTTTACTTTCAAACAGTTTAATTTGTTGGTACTATACGAAGTAGACAATAGGTGAATTTTAAAATTTGAAGACTTCTGGTTATTAAGTTTCATCAATGGTTTAAGCATGCTAAGTCAATTTTGCCTGAAAAGTAAACATTTATCCTGCTAGCTTTTTGCTCATTTATATATTACGAGTAATATTAGAGTGCTATTTGTAATTTGTAATTCTATAATACACATATACTAACTAGGTGAGGTCCCGCGATAACGCGGGGTTTCAACATTTGATTTTATAAATTGTGTAATTAAAAAGTTAAGTCAAATGAAATTGTACCCTGAACCAGATTTTTATATAATATAATCGACAACCAATAACATTTAACATATACTCTATCAGTTTGGTACGATTCCGATTTTTTAATTTTTTAAGTTAAGTTATTAAAAATACATGTCGGTTGTAAATTATATATTATCTAATTTGTAAACAATTTTAGTTATAACAGTTACCCATTTTATGAAGGGGCGGATAGTCAAACATTAATTAATATAATATGCATATAATAAGAAGGAAGTATAGAATTATTGTAACCCATAAAATAGTTTTTTAAAACTTAAATTAACTATGAATTCAGTGTAACTCAAATAACTGTATTTTGTAATTCAAACCTAAATTTCTATCCAAATCAAACATTGTTGTGATCATATATACACACATATGTATAAGCAATAATAATAGATGATAACGCGGGCTACAACATTTGAGTTTTAAAAGATAATAATTTAATTACATTAACAAATAATAGATAGGTGTTTGAGTTATAAAATTAATGAATTAGTGAATGCAATTTCTATATCTAGAAAGCAAGGTTAAAAATATTGGAGACTTAAAACTTCCAACAACCCATGTTCTTGTATGTTTAAACGTTCAGTTTGTTCCATAAGTTTTGTTTGAGTTGAGTACATACTTTATTAATCTTTACAATATCCGGCAAAATAACCATTAATGTAAGCCAAAAAAAAGGTGGTGGCCACATAAACACATAATGCTTAGTAAAATATGAATAATCTAATTGTGTAGATATTATTCTATAATCGTAATTCGAATAATAAACATTAAATAAAAGGTAGGACATTCAACATATAAATACAAAAAAGTTAACAAACCTATTTTTTGTGACCAACATTAATTATTTATTTATTTATTTTTATTTAGTTATCGTATCCTACATTGATTTGTTTTTCTAAATTTTTTTTTTTTTTGGTAATCTTATCTTTAATTTTTTGAACCGTTACTAAATTTTTTTAGCTATTAATTTATTCTAATAATAATATCTTAATAATATGTGGAGGGAGGAAAGTGTAATTATGGAGATTAAATATACACCATTAGATCGCAAGGAAGGATCCCATCGAAGGGTCCAAATTGCTCCATAGTATTCTGTTTTATATATATATTAATAGTGATAGATAGATGTTGACTTGCGACTCAACTCGTGATTCAAGATCATATATTGTTTCTTGACTCGTCTCGTGGCTCAACGTGACTCTCGTATGAGTCATACACATAAAAATATACTCCCTCCGTCCCAAATTAAGTATTTTGAATCAGATTTGAAAGTTTTTTTTTTTTATTTTGACTTTAAATATATTTGTTTGTATTATATAAATACTTTATGATAATTATACCAATGAAAATACATTTAAAACGCAATCCATTCATATATTTTGCATCAAGTATTGAATAACACAAACAAAAATATTTAAGGTTAATGTTAAAATAGATTGACTCAAAAAGTCAAAATATTACACTTAATTTAGGACGTGTGGAGTATGAATATATGATAGTAGATATCACTAATAAAATGGGGATAACATATAACGGTATATGTTTACAGAATTATGGAATCGTTCGTAAATGGGTTGATTTATAGAATTTTAGTTAATAAAATATAATAAACTAATTAACGAGAATATATTGTACTATCATATACTCCCTCCGTCCCAAATTAAGTGTCTCATTTTGACTTTTAAAAGTCATTATTTTTCAACTTTGACCTTAAATATTTTTTATTGTGTTATATAATACTTAATGCAAAATATATGAATGGATTGAGTATTAAATGTATTTTCATTGGTATAATTTTCATTAAGTATTATATAACACAAATAAATATATTTAAAGTCAAACTTGAGAAAGAATGACTTTCAAAAGTCAAAATGAGACACTTAATTTGGGACGGAGAGAGTATGTATACTAGTAAGCTTACGAGGTCGTGCAAGACTCATGTTTAGAAATGTTAATGTCTTCTATCTTAATGTTAGCTATGACCATGCGTTGATATTTTAAAGGCAAAAACAAAGAAAAAAATAAATGGTGTTAGTTCTAAGGTTGACTCAATGACTTATCATGTTAGTAACAATCG
The DNA here is from genome assembly GCA_963422505.1 of Pseudognaphalium luteoalbum. Taxonomy (NCBI): domain Eukaryota; kingdom Viridiplantae; phylum Streptophyta; class Magnoliopsida; order Asterales; family Asteraceae; genus Pseudognaphalium; species Pseudognaphalium luteoalbum. The sequence goes on from OY730193.1 coordinate 25,452,360, forward strand.
ATCATTTCAAATGTCCAATTTAGTTATTAGTTACGTCCCATTAATAGCTCTTCGATTACCCATTTTCATCATCGGTAATGATGTTGTCACAATTAATGAATATTTAAAATTCTTATGATTACTTATAAAATCGGAGATGTATATAAAATCTTTTAACTTTTAAGCGTCTAACAGTGAAAATGGAGTTCTTGAATGAATGAACTATACAGCAATTAAATAACTCGTATGTAAAAGGATATTAGATACATTGTGTAACTAACTTAGATGCTATGAAAGATTTTAATATTTTTGACATATCTATTAAGAAAATGAAAATGTTTGATAAAATGAATATACATATGACGAAATATTAAAATAAATATAACAAAATTTGAAGGAAGTTAATATTATTTTCTAAAAAAGCTGAAAAATAAACTCAAAGAGTAAAAACATTTGCCAACACATGTAAAATAAGATGCGTGTACGTGTCAATAAATAAAACTAAATAATGTCAAATTTTAAAGTATATTAATTAAAGTTTGCTAATAATTGCAAAAGTTTATAATGTGAAAACGAAAGTGTTTAACAGATATAAATTACTTTAAATTAATATTTTTTGAGAGAAGCAAAATAATTTTAAAATAAAAGTGTTTGATAAGAAATGTAAAGTAAGTTATGTACATCTCGAGAGATAAAATTGAATATGACAACTTTTAAAGTAGGTTAAATAATAATAATAATAATAATAATAATAATAATAATAATAATAATAATAATAATAATAATAATAATAATAATAATAATAATAATAATAATATAAATATAAATAATAATAATAATAATAATAATAATAATAATAATAACAATAATAATAAGTTTGATATAAAGAAATGAAAAAGAAAGAATTTTTTATGAAATTAATATGAAGATGTCAGTTAATTATTTAATAATAATAATAATAGTAATAATTATTATTATTATTATAATATTTTATAATAATAATAATAATAATAATAATAATAATAATAATAAGTTTGATATAAAATAATGAAAAAGAAAAGAATTTTTTATGATGATGTGTCACCATATGGAAGCTTGAGGCATTCCTTATATATATGTTAAGATTACAAAAGGGGTTAAGTGATTGTAAATGTATATAATTATGCGTTGACTTTCATTGTGAGTACGTAACAATATGATCTTCATTGTCTATATGAAACTATTTATTTTTGTAGATTGTGTTATCCCTTAAAAAATTTATAATTTGGGATTAGACATTGATAAGCAAGTGGGTGACACTATTTTATAATATTTTTGTTCTCAAGAAAAGTAGAGCATTTCAAAGATCGTAGGTGAAGTTCTCAACATACACAATTGCCTAATTTTCCTAATTTTGTTACTTGTAAGACTCACGATTCGACACAAGTTATAAGAGTCCAGATTATATTATTTAAGAGTTCGGGATTGAGTCACCTTGTTATTTATGACGTGCTTTTTAAAAATCAATGCGTGATTCGTAAAAATCTAACAACTATAATAACATATTGTTACAATGTATTACGGAGTAACATAAAAGCTTGATTTTGATTCCGTTCGAAAAAAAAATTCAATCACGTGAAAAGCCTGGTATACCTTTTCTAGCTTGCTATTAATATTCGGACACATATTTTGGTCTAAACCATTAAGGGTGCGTTTAATTACGGAAAATTCTACCACTTTTCTAGAAATTTTTATAAAAAACTAGAAAAATATAGAACGTGTTCAAATCTGAGTTGTCTAAATAATTTTCTAAAAAGAGGAAAATCCATATTTTCCCTTTTATAACTAAAATTTGAAAACTACTTTTGATGGTTTTTCATGTTTCTATTTTTACTCTCTCTTGAAAGAAAAAATGATCATCTCTTACATTTGAACCCATTTTTTAAGTTTTCAATATTTTTTCTAGAAAAATGAAACACTTTCAATTTCCTAGAAAAATAGACAAGAAAAAATGAGGGAAATTTTTCATAACTAAACGCACCCTAAAACTATAAATTTTGGTTAAAATTATTGGAGTACCATAATTTTTTAGATGAGAGAGTGGTAAACAAGGTTAAAAATTCATGTTTAACTAATTATTTTAATTAAGGTTTTGATGATAAATGTTATCAATACGAATCAATAGGACATATTATAGTTCAAATTGACTGGCTCAGACAAACCGGTATGCATTTACTACACCACACGCTGCATGTAATTCATTGGATTTTTGCTGGTTGGTGACCTTAAGAAGCATGCTACATAGGATTAATCATATCCTCTATTAATAAGAGCACGAGGAGCGCCCCGTTGAATGTCGTCGTTCATCCCACGAAAACGTCAGCGGCCGGCGTTCGGCACACCCCACCGCAGTTCGCCCCCGCCGTTTTCCCTCAGCGTTTGAATCACAACGCTGCACTCGGCAACGTTTTGCTTTTTTTTTTCTTTTTTTTATAGTAATTCGATTTTGTGTATTTTATGTTGAATAAACTCGATGATGGGAAGAAAAAAAAGGAAGAAGTAGAAGATGAAGTTCGTCTGGTAGCAACAGGAGGAGGTGGTTAGGTTTTAAATTGGGTCAGATTATATAAATGAGTTAGTATTGAGCTTGGCTTTTTATATAATTTTCAAAAATGGATCAAGTTAACCCAATATATTATCTAATTTAGTAATTTATTTGTTGTAAACTTTTTAATTTGTTTGATTTGTATTTTAATTTATTTGTATCTTTTAATATATTTGTTTTTAATTAATTTTTTTATTAAAATAATAATAAAATAATCACAAGAACACTGAACTGAACACTGAAACTCAAGATTAACCATTACCCCACTTTTCTGATTCAGTGTTCAAGTTCAATGTTCTCAAGAACACTGAACTATCATCAAGCGCTCCCTGTACTCTAATAATTATACAGAAAGATAAGCGGATTATTATTATTTGTCTAGACACTCACAAAAAGATATGATGCCGTAAGTGCTTAAGTGTGATAAACAACTCTGCATTAATCAACTACTTCAGGAGTTCAGGGTGGTATGCAAGGACAATATATAATTTTTCTCAAGGTTAGGTATAAAATTATGTAACATTTGTAATTTCTCATTGTTGCAAAAGTGGACTTGACTATATTCAAATATCAAATCAAATTGTGGTTCCAGTTCTATAACACCCCTCTTTCTTAAAACCTTATTTTATTATTATCATCTACGGAAGCGTTTAAAACAAAACATTATTTTATAAACTTATAATATTAACTGACACCATAAGTTCATTATTTACAAAAACATCATTTACATAATACAAACGGGGTATTATATTGTACAAAACATAGTTTTATATAAACTATATCAGAGTTGCCAAATATCAAACATTCTTCGTCCCCTTCTTGCAACCCACATATCAAAATAACACCTACAAGAAGTAGATTGAGGGATTAGCACGAAGTTAAGTGAATGAATTTAACACCCACTAATTAACTTAGTATAATCCATTGTTTACACCAAACAATATTATACATCATAATCAACAATTCAACTATGAGGATCGGTGGTCCTTGAGAAATCCTACTGCCGCGGCGGCTCTCAAGAACACTTGTCCAACAATCCATATGGCCAATACGGAATAGACCGATAGTTAGTGATTATTGTACTCAAACACAAGTCTTACACACAACAAATGAAGCAAGACTATGTGTAATTCACACAATATCCAACTAACCCAACCAACGTGTTGACCTCAAAACAACTCGTAATCATATTGCAACTAGCATATAAAATTCAATCAATAACACAATTTAACTAACTCTATCAACATGACAACTATCACTTGTTGTAATCAAAGTAATTACAACTAAATCAAAGAGTGAGTTATAAATCCACTCACCGATACCTCTTTCACCTCCACACTCAGGATGTCTATATCACTGAGTCTTATGTTTATCTGAGAATACAAAATCCACAAGTTAATAACTTACTTCTTCCACTTAACAACTTAAATACTAAGTATTTAAACAAGTAAACAACTTTTATTCATAATCTAAATCAACTAAATCAAATATTAGATTTTAACCAAACATTCAAATTTACTCTTGCATACGCGATCCAAGAAATCCTAGCCGGATCGCGTAGCTCAGTGAAAATATTTCTGTTACCAAATTACACTAACTCACGCGATCCAGGATCCATTCACAGGATCGCGTATCCAATTGTATTTTCTTCTGTAACCAATTTGCACTATCATACGCGATCCAGAAACTTTAATGGTATCGCGTATCCAAGGCAAACTTTGACATTTTGGACGATTTTAACTAGCTTACGCGATCCAGAAATCAAAAACTGGGATCGCGTGACTAAGAAGAAAATAACATGCAACTCATTTCTGCAAAATCTCATCTCGACTAAACACTAACCCAACAACACTTTTCAAGATACAAATCGACAATACAATGTTTTTAACCTCAATAAACATTACTTTACTTATATTAGCATCAAACAACCTCATTTAACATCATTTCCATATCAAAATCCAATTAACTCACTTAAGTCAATCACTTGACTTCAAAATCACCATGGAAGAACTTAAACTCATAAAATTAAGCTGCAAAATCAGTTTACAATCATATATAACATCAATATTTGTTATCAACAACTCAAACTCAAGAATTTACATAATATCACACTTAACCTAACTAATAAACTCAAAGAGCTAAAATACTTACATTTTTGATAATGAACAAGATGATAACAATTAGAAGATAACTCTTTGTAAAGAATCACAACTCAAGATCATCAATCTTTGTTTAGATTCAAAGTTTCTGAAATTTAAAATTAAAATGAGTAGGTGTAGAGAGAGTGTTCTTCAATTTCAGGGAAAAGGGGATAATCACAAAGAAAGGAGGTCGGTCTCCCTAATGACCGACTCCAAATTGGGTATTTTCAATACCCGTTCTAAATTTACAGTCTGGAATCTAAAAACCGATTGCGAAAATTGCACTGTCACCAATAACTATTTAAAACAAATAATATTACACTATTCACAATAAATTTCACATAAGCAAATAACATTTAATTTACTTATAACTTATTAAATAATTATTAAAAGTCAGGAAATTACCAGATCGGTTTTGAGGACGTTACAAGTTCGATGGGATCAAGTTGTTATCTCGGTGGATTTCCAAAAGCTTAATCAATTCATTTTCCAATAAAAAATACCAACTCTTTCTAATTGTCCCTCATAATTATCAAATATATTTATGTATCTCCTGTTTACTGTTTTGGTTAATTATTATTTGCTTGGACTATCCAAAGATTACCAAAAAAGGGCGGGAAAAGTGTAATATAATAATATACTATCTTCCCATTCTAAGTGTCTTGTTATTATTTTGGATTGTCTTAAAAAACTATCAATTTTCATGTAATAATCAATCAAAGGAAACTTTAGTAGGAGGATATATTATTTGATTGGTAAATAATATAGTTAGTGAAGATTCCTAAACACCGTGTGCATTGATGACACTTTGATTGAGACGGATGTAATAATAATAAATAAAGTCATTAGTTGATAGTTTTATGTCTAATAGGAGATGGAGTCATTCACACAGTATCAACGTTAAAGTTTAACACCGACTCACACAGTTTAACATCGGAAGTGGAATTGGAGGCAACAATTAATTTAATCTATCTTATATATTAAAAGAGAAAAATCTTGAAAGAATATTAGCCATTAGATTAAGATCAATAATTAAGATCCAACCACTAATTAATTTAATGACATCATTAATTCTATTTTTACGTGACTAAAAGACTACTATACCCTTCTATATTTACAACATACACCCTTTAATATTTACAATAAAAATCATCTATTTTTTCTTTAATTCTATATAATACTTAAAATATTTAATGAAAATTTTAATTTAATAACTACTTTATTATTTCTTTCATAGCTCTTCCTAAAATCTTTTTTATTTTAAAATTTCTGCAAAAACCCCCCCAACAAGTTATTTTCAATTCTAAAAAAATGAATTCTTTTATCAATTTCTAATTACAATGCTTGAATTATGGATGCTAACGGTTCAGTTTTCGGCGGTTTTTAGTGTATCTGTACACATAACGGTTAGGATATTCATACTGATAACCGACTCAATACCCGTTGGGTACCCAATTAGTATTACCCATCGATCTTTCATATTTATTCACGGGTTTCGGTTATTCCCATGTATGTAACTTTGGTGGAAAAAAATAGTTATTGAAAATACAAGACAAATTTAAAACGCAGAAAAAAAACTATACCCAGTTACAAGATTTGAAATTTTAAAGCTAACAATTTAACTTTTTAATTAACTAATTAAAAAAGTTTTGGTACATAATATAGTATATAGTATTATTATTAAAGAACGATACAAATACATAAAAGTAAGTGGTATCATGTACAATATTATCAATAATTGTTAATTAATTTACTCTTTGACCATTAATTTTTCTATATCTTGATTTACATCCCTAAAATAATTTATCATTTAATTTTTTAAGCCTATGTTAACGTCATTCGTGTCAGTAGAGTCTGCATTTGAGTTGTCATGTTTTGTCATCTTTCATCAAAGTTAAAAAGACAAAGTAGATGCATTATAGACCATTGATTTAAATTACAACGAGTAACTTAAATGGACGAAAACCACCAATGCACTGCAAAGAGCATTATTTTTTAGATCCAAAATAGTATTTATTTGCTGAACCGGTAAATTTGCTTATTTGAAAAAACATATCCATACGATTTTAAATAATATAGTATCATTAAATATTAATACAAATAACAAGGTGATATCATACACAATATTATCCCTATTAATTCATTTATTTATTTTGAATTAATTCAAAATCTATCACAATTCAAATCTTCAATACATTTTTCATTTAAAATTAAAAAATACAAATTGATGTACGTACACCAACACCAAAAAACTTATTACATCCATAGTAAGACATATCATAAAGTCAACCCACAAATTTTGCGGGTCTTAAACTAGTTTATCATTAAAAGAGACCCGCTAATTATTGTATACCAATAATATCAAAGGAAAAAAGAAAAAAAGGAAGAAAAAAAACAAAACAAAACTCGTTTAACTCAGCACTAAACTCTTTAACTTCGGAGAGAAACGCAACCTTGGGAGTCTTTAACTTTGTCCCGGCTCTATGGGCCAAAAACGCTAAGAGCACACGGAGTGGAAGCATTTTTCGTCAAAATCCTAGCTCAAGAAAACTGTTCAATGACGTCCTCCCACACCACCACGACGTTCTAGACGGTGTTCTGGAGCGCTGCTATCTTCTCCCTTTTTCTTCTTTTTTCTTATTCCTCACCAAATCAAATTAATTTAAAGAAATCAAAATAAATTATGAGAACACTATAAACTCAACACTCTTCACACCCCATTTTATTAACAACATTCTCGAAAGAACACTGTAAAAACAATGTCATTACACCTTGTTCTCCTTAGCCTGAAGAAAGTCAAACAAAAGTCGATAAAGCCAAAAACGCCAGAGAAAGTCAATTGACTGTCGGTGCTCTAACAAGGTATTATACCTTGTTAGAAGATAAATATAATGAATCTCAAATAAATAAAAACATCATTTAGTGACATAGATGGATATTGACGAAGAAAAACAAATTTATACAACGACGTTATTGCATTCATACGTGATAGTTTAACTCTATTTTAAACTTCTTAAATACCCAAAAAATATCATTTTTATATTCGTAGGCATATCATATGATCATAGAAAATGAGGTTTCCTAAAATCTTTTAAAAATATAGAAAGAACCTACGGACCTATAACAAGAAAAATATGTATATTTCGGATATGGTACCAAGGTCTCTCATTTTCTATTTTTATTGGCATTGAAACACAAGTTGGAGACGTATCAGTCTATAATAATTAATCTGTGGTTAAATAACAGAATTTGATTAGTGAAAAAGTGGTAAAATACCGGTACTGAACTGGTTAATACTGGTTATCTTTTGACCCTAAAGTGAGTATGAAATCCTGCCAGTTCGGTACGGTATCGGTATGGTACCGGTACGGAATTGAGATTCAGGTATGAACGCTAACCCCTACTTAAAACAGTATCAAAACTCACGTTCTACAAAATGATACTTAGAGCATCCCCAATGACAAGCTTTTTTTAAAGCTTTTCTTCAAAGCTTTTTTATAAAAAGCTATTAGTCCAATGAAGAAAAGCTTTATAGTACAAAATATCATTAAAAAGTTAATAAAATAAGCAAAAGACATAGGACGTATAAATCTCAAGTTTTGCTAGAAAAAATACACTAGAAATTCAAAAGCTTTTTCTAAAGCTTTTTTGAATAGTAAAAAGTTTTAAAAAAGCTTTAGAAAAATGTATCATTGAAGATGCTCTTAGTATTATTTTTACTCGTTTACTTTCAAACTGAAAAAAAGTAGATTATGAAAAAAGATTATAATTCCGTTTATATTCACATGGTGGGTTTATGAAAGATTGCTCATCGTTGGCCCAAGTACGATTCTTAGCCACCCCTCTAGAATAAGATTTGTACCGATATCTGGATCTCTTTTGATGTTAACGAAGGAAGAAGAAACAAGCAATTATACAGCTCATAAGAGTAACATCATGTGAGATTTGTTGGTTAAATCCTGTTTATATGTGATGTAATAATAAATGCCAAGTGCACAAACAACTCATTATACCAATATACAAGTTTCTTACATTAGGAAAACATTTGTGACTAATAACATAACAAATAAAAGGCATGAAAATTGTATAACCGTTAAGCGGCAAAATCTACAACTGCAACGATCTGTAGCACAAGAAAATAGTGACCATCTCTTCTAAATAAGTCCAAATCCAATAATATGAGATTTTTCTTCTGTAAAAATCTTCTATGTGACATGCAAGTACAATACTCTCCTCAGTAGTCAAACCTGAGAACTGCAAGATAAAAACAGAAACAAAATTACAAGAAATGGAGCAAATCACTGTCTTTACACAATTGGTACTTTGGTAGAAGTGAAAAATGGGTGGATTTGGTAACCAGTCAAAACGAGTAATTTTAGGTGAAGGTCACCATGGGTCGGGTCGGGTCAGCAGACCTTAATCTTCTTTTTTCCTTTTATAAAGTATTTGTCTTAAATTTATTACAAATATTATATCATTACAATAATAATAATATAATTTAACATTCTTACCTATTGGTAATAAAGAAAGATGTAAGAGGTTTTAAGCATTCAAATACACTTTCCATGACTTCCGACCCATTCTGTAAACAAATTTCCGATCTATTTCCTTTTATATGTAAACAGATTTACTTAACCCATTTGGATCATTACAGATAGAAACATAACCCAAACCGACCCATTTATAGAATAAAAGCACATAAATTGTCATTTCTCACTATTTAGGTGTTCGATTTTACCAGTTCGGTGTGCGAGGCTGACATGAATCAAAATCAGGCACCTCCCTTCTGTTTAAGAGTAATTTTGTCCCCCAAGCTTAGAGCTATTCCCTGTGTTTTGCTCCGGATACGAATATACCCACTTAGCTTACCATCTCCTTGCTTCTCAATGCTCAAATTTACCAAAGCGTCCTCTCCAAAAACACTCTTTGCATATAAATTGGCAGCCAGGAAGCCACAATCACCTTCCAGTGCAGACCTGATGCAAAATAGTGAACCACAATAATGTAAGGAACAGGTAGACCCATGGTCTGTCTAGTGATGTGTTAATTTTATTTATTTTTTATTTTTTTGGATATTATAAGCAATTAGGTCATCTTCAAGTGAACATTTATGATGTTTATTGTAACTACAAAGTATGGTATCTATCCAACGATTTGGGACGAAAACACATCAGAAATGCTTGTTAACAGATTAAGACACAAACAGCTAGATACATAATACGGAGTAATAATAATAAAATCCATGCGCACCGGTAAGGATAAATGCAGTTTTTCAAGCTTCATGATATTTCCAAGTTTAAAAAACAAAGATACATGACTTACGGCGCAGTGAGGCACTTCATGTTGGTGGATTTGATAATATGGTCGAGGAACTCTTTCTCGTCTTGAATTACAGTGTTAACAGCAACCTGTTATTGGGAACATTAAAAAGGTAAGATAAAAAAGAAAAACTCTATCTAAGAAAATAAAGATGATTCCAACACAAGCATTCGAAACTAATGGATATATACAAAAAGAAATTTTATTATAGAGAACATATTTTAGTAAGGGTGCTATCATTAAGTGGAAGTGCCAAATTGCTTCTTAATAGTCCATAATAGTGACATCCATCACTAATCTCGAATTCTCTCTTTTACGTTCTATGGTATCAAAAATCCAGAGAACCAACCATCTGGAAAAATATGTGAGCTTTCAGAACTTCATAAAATTCAATATGGTACTTGAGCTCTGAATGCAACAATACATGAACCAAAATATATATATATATATATATATATATATATCTAAAGGCAGAAAAAAAAGCAATTACAAAAACTTATATGATTTTATTATCGGGTGTGTTGTTTGCTCTGGGTGTGAGTGTGTCTTGGTGTTTCGTATCTCTACTTCTTTCAAATTTTCAGTTTCTTGATAAAGCTTTGCTGTTTAAAAAGTAACAAGAATAAGATAAAATTTGGGCTCTAACGGGTAGAGGGGTCAATTGTACGAAGTGGGTAGAATGGAAAAATCATATGGGTCGCGAACGACCTGAAGGTACCAAAATGCTACAACCTCTTAAATTGCTTTTTAGAATCAAATTCTTATTTTAATAAATATTTATAATCAGTCATTACTTGAGCTATAGATTATTCAAATAATTTTAAAAAAGGAAAAAAAAAACACAATTAAAAGTATAACGTCAACCCGAGTACCCAACCCATATATAAAATTATCCGTTCCCAAACTGAACCTATTCCGATCCATTAGCCATCTTGCAAATATTATTTATATACACGTTACTGGAAACCAGATATAAAAGACAAATTGTACCTTATTTTCCCACTCAAACTCAGCCCACATAGTTCGGAAAGCTGCATCACTGCACACAGCTGGAGAGATGTAATCCATTATATCAATATGAATGTCATTGAGTACAATAACAGTACGCTCTAGCACATTTGAGGTTTCATAAACAATGTTCCCGAATATGACTCCAGTCTCAGTCGAGGACACCTTAATGTTTGCCTTAATCTGCTTGCTTGATTCAGGAGCAAGTGTATAGTTCTGTGGGCGTTCTACAAGTTTAAGGTCACCCATTGTTGCCAACTCCAAACACAAATTCTGGAGAGTTTCTTTGGTTCGGTTAATAACTGTTACATCAAGCACAATATCATAGTGATTAACAGTAACATATGCTTCAGCATACACTGGGTCACTAAATCCAGTCAGCTGAAGAATACGATTGAGCTTATTGGCAGCATCTCCTTCCTTGATAAATTCTCCAGTGGCACGTTTTAGATCATCTTGAACCTGATCCTCCAACTCCAGCTGGCTCATGCCCTGAAATGAAGGCAGCATCAACTATAAATAAATAAATAAATAAAATGATATGGATATACCTAAGCTAAAGGAAGAACATGTTCTACGACTAGTTGCAAATGCATGAAGATATTAATCAAAAACATTCGTAAGAGAAATATTATTTCTTTCGAAGACAGCAAGTATATTAAAATATAAAACAAATAAATTAAATGAAGATGAAAATGAAAATGAATAAAATTATATAAAGAGGAAACCTGTGATCGTATCACATATAAAGCAGCCATCAGAAAATGGAAAAAAACGATGAATGGCAAAGGATAATCTTACCTTCCTGCTCTTCAGATGGTAGAAGTCAATGAGATCATCAGGTTGTGCATGTGAGACCTGAGCCTTGGCTTTCAGTTCCTCTGTTTCCCGCAACTGTTTATCTGCAAGCATTTGTACAAAACTTTCACGGCAAGACTGCAGCCATATTTTCTTGATCTCTTCACCTGGATTGCATAACAGTCTTATGCAAAGGACAATTCTATCATATGAGTCATTGTCGATTGGGTGTGGAAGAAATGATGATTGCCCAAGTTGTAGCATTGAGACGATAATTAATAACACTTGAGTCGATGCTTTATTAACTTCACTTTTTGATGGTTGAACCTCTGCCAAACGCAACACAAGTTTTGTCAATGTGCAGGCTACAACTGCCCCAAGGAAGAAATCACCAGTTAGAAGAAGGGATCTCAAATTTCCTGAAGTCAATGTCCCCTGGACCACCGTAGGAGGCGAAAAGGCAGTTTCAGAAGCTGCACTCTGAGTTGCATATGTGCCATCAGCAAGAATAGCTGGCCTCTTAGATGAAACAGTTATTGAGTTCACTTGATGAGACTTCTTTGAGGAATCATCACCATCACCCTCTTCTGAAGCCATGTAAAACGGCAGGTCGCCAAGGCACTGCTTTATGGTCGCAATTCCACTCTCGACTTCGGATAGTGAAAGACAGTACTCGCTAATGATCCAAAGAGCACAAGAGCAAACTCGTGCAGATCGTATTTGGTAAAAGGTGTCCAATAGCCTGGTTATGATTGAAACCCTCAACTTCGGATTTGTTTCAATGATTTCTCTCACGAAAACAGCAACATCCATTGCTGAAGCAACATTACTGTCACCCAAGAAATCCATTAACAGATGTACAACCGTGCTTGCTACTTCTGGGAACTTGATTGCACAAGAATGAATTGCTTGGATGAGCATTTGGCGGTACTCACCATCTTTTTCCAATTCCCCACTTTGAGTTTTAACCACTTCCTTTTTCAAAGTAAGAACAACCTCGTTGATGTTTCGAGGAGTGATCAAATCGAGAACAATATCGAGTGTTTTTCTCCGGATATCATGATTTGGGCTTGACAGTGCCCGGAGCACATCCATTATCATATCAACCATAATTTCCCTGTGAGAAGATTTAAGTTCATTCAAACGATCAAGAACAATAAGCTTCACATTGTTGTCACTCTGAGAGAGAAGAAGCTGGCAATAGGTATTGGCTGCAGCCCTAATTGCTGTTGGAGCAGATGACAGTGACACTAGTGTGCCAGCACATTCATAAATAACAGCAGCAGAAGGGACAGTCAATAGGGATATAATGATCTTAATGTACTTTCCTTTCTCTCCTTTGTTCGCTCTGCACACTTTACGAATCAACTCCAACACAACCATCTGAAGCAATTCTCCCCATTCAGCCACTCTTTCCACATGGGTTAAGAGGTAATTAACTGCACGTTCCTGTGCACATGTGAAAAGCATAAGAAAAGCATTTCTCTTGGCGGATTGATCCGCTTCTGTTGAGAGGACCTTCTCAATCATCTCCGGAGCATCAATAAGAAGCTGATCTCCTTGTGGAAGCTTGTAGATGGACATCACAGCAAGTATTGCATTCCTCCTGATAAAAGGATGTCGATGCTCTAGATTAGCCAGTATAGATGGGATCAAGGGCTCAATAATCTCCGTCTCATTAAGACGACAAAGAAATCTCAAAGTCACACCACGAATGTACTCATTGGGATGCTGAAGATTGTTCCGCAGATTTTGGCAGATTAAGATCATTTCAGGCAAGATTTTTCCTTTTGAATCTGTTTTCTCGATGATTTCTAGATAAAGTAGCAATAGCTTCTGAACAGTATGATCCTCTGAAGGGAGAACATATCGGACAATTGTGATAAAAAGTTGCGGTAGTGTTTCTCCATTCAGCAAGAGCATAACTGCTTTCTTCATGGCATCAATCTTCGCATCATCATCATGCCCTTCAAGAGCCTCTTTGATCTCATTGGCAAGTGCAGGTGTTCCTTTGTCAAAGTGAACAAGTAGAGAGCATGTTTTCTCCATACCTTCTAAAATAAATGATGAAATGAATAAACTTTTAGTTGTTAGATCTAAAATATTGAGGTTTAATTTCGTTATTCTATTAATTGAGTGCATAATATTAACAAAAATGGACAATTATTAGATACCCTCAAATACACACAAATTTTCTTACAGATACCTTCTCAGTTTCCTAATTTTCTAAATAGCACCAAGTTAGTCTGTATTTTTCTTCTTCTGTTTCAAATAAGAAACACAAGGTCAAACTTTTATTATTATAAATCCACGGAACTTTTCGGTAACATCTAAAGATGTCATATATTGGAAGATTTGTAACTTGAATAACTATACTTTGTTTATCTATACTTCAAAAACTACATTACAAAAACCATCCAATAATCTTTCAGTCCGATCATATTCCATCTTTCAAACCACATAAGATTTTTAATACCATAAATTAATAGTACTGAACATTAACATACTTCTTTTTAGAAGTGGCATCAGATTACAGAATAGCAAGCAACCATAACTTAGTAATCAAGAACACAGAGGTACGCACTTATAGATCAACATTTTATCAATTAATTACAGAATTAAATATGCAGTGCGCTTTTTCAAGAAGTAAGAACTTCCTCCAAACCTACAGCTTCTAAATCTGAAATCAACTACTGAATGCCCTACCAAGTATAAAGCCTCGGGTTCATCAGATCAAATCACAGGAGAAGATTAAAAATCTAATTACACGTCTACTAGATCTGCCATTTCGAAAACCTAATTTCTAGTAAAACTGTCAATGATATCACAAATTCAGTAAGCAGATGAAGTTACAAAGAAGCGCGAACACGGATTAGTGATATCGGAGCTCCATAGCAACGTTATCAAACAGAAAACAGGTAATTAAAAACAAAACACGCTTCGAGAAGAACGAATTCGATTTGATTCCATTCGATCAAATAAGATTCACAAATGTATATGCATAATTACGCTACGGAATTGCAAAAACCTAATTTTGATTTGAGGAATGAGGGGTTATCGGATTTACCTTTCTGACGGACGATGGAAGTAAGTAAACGAGATCTGGATTCTGGTGTGAAGAATGCTACTCCTTCACAAAGATGTCAAAATTTTGTGATATCAAAAACACTTGTTATTACTTCGATAGTTTATAGTTAAAAAAAAAAGAGGTACACCGTATTTATTCTACTCCTAAAATACACACACACACACTATATATATATATATATATATATATATATATATATATATATATATACTAGCTCTGTATTATAATAGCCGTCTACAATAATATTACACAAATTTATAAAACTAGCACGATACTTGTTCAATGCAGCGATGAAAGTGGTGACGATGAATGGAGGTGTGAATGAATGTTTTAAAATAAAAGCATAGTCTACATTACTATTTTGGAATGTCCCATTATAAGTGTCTACTTTGATATTTAACCAATCAAAAAAAGACTATAGTGGAAAGATTTAATATTTGATGGATGAAAAGTGTAGTTAGTGGAAAATAAGTAGTAAATAAAAATAATAAATAATGGGATATGGGTATTAATGGAAGCGTAGTTAGTGGAGAATGAATAGTAAATAAAAATAATAAATAATGGGATATGGGTATTAATGGAAGCGTAGTTAGTGGATAATAAGTAGTTATTGATAATAAACAATGGGATAGGGGTATTAATGGGAATGTTATAAATTAGTCAAGGGTAATATTGTCTTTTTCATGTGTTGAGTACCAAATTAAAATATGATGGAGATGCATTATATGTAATGAAGATGAAGATAAAAACATACATAATCCTATGCTACGAGAATAATAATAATAGTTTTACCTTTCATATTTGTAATGCACGGGTGTAAGCAAGCTAAGTCAAGCTCGAGCTCATCTAAACTCGAACTCGGTTCGGCTAGAGCTTAGCTCGACCGGGCTCAAGTGAATATCACTGAACTCGAATTTGACTCGTTTCGAGCCTAGTATATAAAACTCGACTCAGCTCATTTGATATTATATGAGCTCCACTCGTTTATTTCAAAAAAAAAATTATATTAATATATAATACTCCGTATATATTTAGTTTTTGTGTAATTTTTTAATTATATATTCATGGTATTATTGTTATTATATTAAGTATTATATAGGTAGATTAGTATTATTTTATAATTTTATAGTTATATATTATATTATATTCATATATATAAAATTATTAATATATATAAATGGAAAGCTCGTGTAAGCTCGCGAGTTTGTTCGAACTTGATATAAGAAGCTCGGACTCGTTTATTAAACAAGCTCCAAACTATGTTTAAGCTTGGGTTTGAACTCGTTTAGGCTCGGCTCGAATCGAGCTTTTAACGAGTCGAACTTGAGTAGCTTACGAGCAATCTCGACTCATTTACACTCCTATTTTATGTGAATAAATTTGTGAAAAAGGTAAATTATGAGTAAATTGATAAAGTTAATATATAACTTTTGTAATTTTAGAACAAACTAAAATGAAAAAGAAAAATAATCCCTCATTTTAAAACAAATGGAATACTAAATTTTGAAGCTTCATGAAGACTCATAAATGTTCTCATTATTTTAAATTTTTATAAATATAAATTTGGATAATGTGAGACTTGATTTGTAATTTTTTGTAAACATACATATGATTTTCTATAATTACTCCTTCCTATTTCTATATCTACTATCTATTATACATTTCTACTTTTTATTTTGAAATTTAACTCAACACATGTAAATATTAAAACTACCCCAATATAATATATCCTATATTTTAAATGTAGCAAAGCTAATCAATTACACTAATTTTGCAAAGTTACCATAAATATATGAGATTGTAAGAAATAAAATGTATAGTATAGATTTGTTTATCATGATTATATTTACATTTGACCAATTGAATGTTTATACTAAAATTTAAAATTTATATTTTACATTATGTGATTATCATATTGTACTAACTTAATCATTTTCATTATATCTTGCATTGTTAATTCCCGTATTTCAAATATCCAACTCTATACATCAAGTTATCGTTATCTATTCACCGGTAATAATAATAAATATAACATACCCCTATAGCGAAATTGTGAATTAATATAAAGTGATACATTTAATTGTATTCACCTTTCTCCATCTTCATTATCTCCATCATTATGTCAGAATTTCTTCATCATGTTCCATCACGTCTATAACACCCACTTCTTGAGTCTAGTAGTATTTTAATTTTTTCTGACTTTGAATTATTATTTAATGTGTCAGAAAATAGTTTTATTTTGTTGTTTGAAAATAATTGAGAAAAGAGTCAAATAATTTATTGTGACTAGTAAATTATTAATTGGTTTAAATTAATATAGTTGACGGTAAAATAAATAGTTTTCCCCGCAAATGTTTTTTAAGTTTCAGACAATAGATATTAAAGGGGGCATATGTGTAAAATACTATGAAACTTCATGAATAATCTAGTATAATCGATTTTTACGAGAGAAGAACTCAGGAACCAAAACCAAACCCTAAATCATTATCAATCATCAAAATTCTTGAATTAAATCACACCTCCTTCCTCCTGTTCTTCTCTGGCCGAACTAGAAACCCACAGGGACGATTGGTAATTTGCAAAACAAGCTTTGAAGTAAAATTGAAGCCTTAGAACTTTGAATTAAGCTGCAATAACGTGAATTAATCATCTCCTCATCATCCTAAACATCTTGTAAGTCTTGATTCTTGATTTTCATAAACCTAGAAAATGGGTTTTTGGGTATTTGATTGAATTAGCATGATTAATCTTGAATTAAGACTTGTAATGACTATATAATTGTTAGTTGATAGTTAATTCATGAATTGTAACTAAACCCTAACTTAGAATTGAGAAAAAAGATGTATGATATGTGATTGTTGTTAATGATGATAATTAACATTATTCAAGCTAAAAAAATGTGTAAATTGATTAAGTGTTCATGAGGGTTATGATGATTATGATGAGTTTGATAGGTTATATGATGAAATTAGTATTGTTTACTACTTAGAACACTTAATTGATAATTAAAGAGTAAAGTTAGAACTTATTTGGTTAAGTATTCATTAGACCTAATATTTGAGGTTTTGATGAATTGTTGATGTTGGAGGTTAATAATCTTGTTAATGGTCTAATTATGTTAGTTAACAATGATTAAGGTGGATTAATGTGACAAGGTGATCATAATGATCATAAACTTGATAAGTGATTATGAATTAATGATGTTAAAGTGGTTATTTATATTCTTGGAATGAATTATGTTAAATTACCATAAGTAAGTGATAACTTATTTGATTTGTGATGATTGTGTAAATTCATATGAATTGAGGATCTTAAAGATTTGTTGATGTAAATATATTTGAATGATGTTATATAAATTTTGAAATAAGTGTCTGATTTGTGTTATTCTGTTGTAATTACAGATATGAAGAAGACTCGGTGATATTAGACTACTGAGTGGACAAATGAGGTATTCGGTGAGTGGATATGTAATCCTCAGTGTGATTTAGTTGTAACAAGTTTGGTTACAACGGGTAAACATATTATTACTGTTTTTGTTTGCCATGATGATTATGGTTTAATAGTAATAATCTTGTTGATAGACTGTTTGGTCTGACATGATGAGTATGTGAATATGTGATCACTTGAGATATTTGGCCTTCGGGCATCAGTGTTATTGAGGTCAGCATAGAAGTTGGGTTTGGTTACTATTGTAAGACGACAGGTTTTTCCTTGTACTTATCGTTAATAGGAAATTAGGTCGTATGAAATTAGTACCAAACTATCGGTCTCGTCCGTAATGGTCATACGGATATGGTGGGTAAGTGTTCTTGGAGAATCACCCGGGTATTATGGTATCTCAAGAGCCACCGATCCTCATTGATATATTGTGTTATTGAGATGTTATCTCATTGATATTACGTGTTTACGATTATCTTGTTGTAGGATTTGTTATTGCTAAGTTGGACTGTTGATTATATGTCTACTCACTTAGCATTGAGCTAATCCCCCACATTAATACTTCTTGCAGGTTAAGGATTTGATATAACGGTCGGGCAAGAAGTTGGACGGGATGAAATATTTGACTACCATACGTTTACTCTGAAATCTAAATTAGTTAAATCAGGGATGTTTTATGGAATTATATAACACCCATTTTAATGTACTTTGGGTTTTACGTTGTAAAACTATTATGAATAAGGTTTGGAAGTAACATGTCTTGAATATGTAATATTATAAGTCAAAATGAAGAAATTTGGACTTACGCTTCCGAATTAAAAATGTTTAAATTGGGTTGTAAATGAGGGGTGTTATAACGTCCCTTCTAGATTGGTTTTTCAATATAATGTCAACTTATAATAATTAAATGAGTCATTTATCTTATCTTTCATCTTCATCTGATTTCTTTGCTTTCGCTTTATTAATTTCATCTCCACTTACATAAATTGAAGTTTTCCATTTGCGATTGAAGAAAGAATCTAAAAAAACTTTCAATAATTAAATCAGTCATTTATCTTATCTTTCATCTTCATATGATTTCTTTGCTTTCGCTTGCTTAATTTCATCTCCATTTACTTACATTGAAGTTTTCCATTGCGATTGACGAAAGAATCCAAAAAAGCATGATCAACTGAATCCACAAAGGAAGAATTAAAATACACTTAGGTTTAAATATAACTTTTTTTGGTTGGAAAGCTCATTAAGAAAATCTTTCATATTATTTCGTATGTTTGTTTGGTATGGAAAAAATGCATACTTAATCACTTCTCACTCTTATGTCTGAATAAAATCGCCGAATTAAAAGCATTTAGTAATGATGTGTTTGGATTCAATTTGTTTTGTATCTTGATGAATTCTAAAATGATTTCATATATTTTCATTTGAAAGTTAAACGGTGATTATATAGATGCATGAAAGATGTTTAATGCAATTTCTGAGACAAATTGAGTTCAATTAATATATGGAGTAAGATAATAGTGTAACTTTACTATATCGTATCAGATTACTTGACTATTATTATTACCGCACTCATGTTTAACAACATCGTATACAAACACCGACACCTATAATATTATTACACCTTATTATTAATTGGCAAAGAAAATGAGCACTTTATCATAATATTATAAGGGTAATTAGGTTGTTGGAACATGGATCAGATTTGACCCGGATCCAACCCGCCGACTAACTAATTCCACTATTAATACTAATGAATAAAGTCGTTAAGGTAGTACTTAATGATGACTATTCGCTTGCTTGAGAGTTACATATGGTAACTATATATAGTGGGAGTATGTGATGTTAAATGGTTAGCACATTTCACGAATACACACCACAAACACTAGAGAGTAATCGAGAGAGAAGAGTTAGTACTCGTCGAGTTTGTGTATGAGAAATGCAACCGAGTCTATGGGAATCTTAGGTTGTGAATCATGATGGTTTTCCGATTGTGATCGCTATCTCAACCGGTGATCTAAACAACGGTTCGATCGCTTCCGCTACGTGTATTCGTGTAATGTTCCGAATCCTTAAATTTCCTACATTGGTATCAGAGCCAGGTTGTTTATTTCCCGGTTATAATATGTGTCAGTTTGTTTGATAAGAGTGCATAGTTTTATATGATAAATTATGTACGTAGATCTCGTTCTTTTAAAATCACAATTAGTTTGAGTGCATGTTCCTTTGTGCTACTATACACTGATAACATGCTAAATTTTGGTAGTACATATATTTTTGATGATAATGATCGGTCATACATGCTGACTACACAAAATTAAGAAAGTTAATTAGAAGCTAATTAAATTGAAGTGAATTTATGATAGTTACGTATTTGTTATATATGCAAACTTGAATTTACTCAACTCCGAGGGACTATTCGGTTTGGGCAACTTTCTGATTCACACTTTATGTAAACGCATACTTGTATGCATACTAGTCAACTTCTACGGCCGTGCAATGCACGACCCACCCTCAAAAAGGTTAATGTTAATTTTTACGTTGTTATCTGTATATTATATGCAAAGTTTATGAGTGAATCAATATGAAAAATAATGTATGCCAAAAAATAAAATGCAAGATATATCCATCTATATCGGAAATGTTAAGTGATTCGAGTCATTGAAAGCGAAAAATACATTAAGTTAATTATAAACGAAGGTGTAAAGAGAATTGGAGATTAGGTAGAGTGAAAAGCTTGATAATATAAGATTTATGTAGATACGTCAAAAGAGTATGTATGACAAATTGTAAAGTGGCTAAAAAATATGAAGATCTAGATCATTGAAATAATAGAAACGACACCTTTTTGGAATGTGTTAAACAATTTTTTATAAAGTTTAAACTGATTAAATGAGGTTAAACTAATTGATGAAAAAGATGAAAAAAATAAAAAAGGACATAGGTGAAGTGTCAATAAAAAAAGTGATAGCATGCTAAATTCTAAGCTATATGGTGGTTTATATACTACTATTCTACTGAGGATCCTTTTGCATCGAGAAGTAAGGGATGTCGTGAACGGTGGAAAGGTTACAAAGAATTATCTATTCATAGTAACCCTATGATCGATACATGATATAGACTCTCACTTTCTTTATTGGGTTCTTCAATTGAAAAAGAAAAAAATAAGGGTGACTTAACTTATCACAATTTGGTTAAGCTTAGCACGACCTATTATAGGATATAGTCAGAAGCGAATTTATCGATCGATATATTCATATAATTTAATTAAATATTTGTCTATAAATATTCTTAGTAAGTATAGCGGAAGTTGTGTTTGTATAAAAGAAACAAGATTAAATGATACTCCGTAATAAGATAAGAAAAATAGTATAGTGTTGGAAGTACAACGTAATTGTAAATGACGAATAAGATTGCATTGGGAGTCTTGTCAATACATGTTAATTTGATTTATAAATCTTTACTCTACAAATACTAATAGTTATCAAAGATGTTTTATGTATAACCTTTTTAATAGATATAGTGGGTCTCATAATTTAAAAAGGTGGATTTATATGAATTTGTAACATATACTACTTAATTTAAGTGAACTAAATTGGTTGTTAAATAAATAAAATGTCCTTCATAAATTATAAAATATTTAGTTCTATTTGTTATTTTAAAGAATATACATTTAAGTTAATTCAAGTGATAAAGTGATATATATATATATATATATATATGTGTGTGTGTGTGTGTGTGTGTGTGTGTGTGTGTGTATTAGTAAATGAAGCATGTGGATCTTAAATTTATACTAATTTAAGTGATTAGGTGATGTATCTAATTTTTGAATGTCTAAATGTAAGCAAGTGAACCATATGAACTTTTGTTTATGTATCACGTATAAGCTAAGATAAATATAAGATAAGAGTATAAGTTAATATACATATGTATATATAAAGATTTATACATAGTGGAGAATGGTGAATTTTTTTTTTTGTTTATAGTTTTTCATTAAACAATAGAGTTTGAAAGTTTTTGACTTGTTCATTTGTATAGCATGTGTATCTTTTTTGAGTTGTTAATGCATTGCTTATATATGTACTAAGATTAAATTAAAGATAATCTTTATTAAAAAAAGTTTAAAGTATTAAGAATTTAAAATATACAAAATGGAGGACACGTCATCATGTAGGATGATGATGTGTCCTCATTAGATTAAAATGATGCTTCTTGTATATATAAGAATGAAATGATATGTGTAATACATAATAAATTTTATTATTTGGCAATTGGTCTTGCGTAGTTATATATAGAAGGTCAAAATATTGTTTCATTAGTTGAAAATATTTTGACTAAACTTGTGTACGATTGTTGTCCAACCCGTTGTTGTTTTCTATGATTTAATTCTCCATGTAAATATGTATGTTCACATAAAGAGTTAGAAACTTATTTTAATACGAGTTTCTTAATTCAGTTGGTTTTGACGTATGATATCAAAACGTTCTTGAAGAGTTGATGTGATATTTTGAAAAATAAATTTGACATCACATAAACAATGATGGGATTTCAATCGTTTATTGACTCTCATTATATAGTCATATATAATATATATGCATGTGGATAATATTATCTCTTTGTGAATTAATATTTGAATGGGAAAAGGTACATTGTACTTTGTAAAGTTATAAGTTAACTTCAGTATTGGGTCAATGAATTAATGTACATTTGCTTATATGCATATGGTATACGTACATATACCTGCTTTCATGTTATTTATTAATGGCAATGGTCAATTTTATTTAATATGTCATGAAAGTAAAAATCCCACGATTCGTCATATTTGAGTCTCTTTACGTGCCGTGGTTACGATATGTATGCATAAATTCATATGTTTGAATTAATTGTCCATAACTACATTTGTTATGAGTTATGAAATATGTCAGTCAAGAACTCGATACAAACATTTTTAAGTCGATTATAATAAGATCGATTTGGTTCATATAGTTGTACTACGAAATTAGTTTTGTAAATCGTGCTAAAATTATTATTTGAATAATAATTTTTATGTATTTTATAGTATCAAAAGATGAACCACATGATAAAATTTTGGATCATTTGGTTTTAATGTTACAATTTATCTTAGTGATAATAGAAATTTTTTAATAATTAAGTTATTATTTTTGTAATAATGAACTTATATTTCATATATGTTGTGAATAAACAAGGTAAACCAATTCTGATCCAAAACGAATTCGAGATCATAGCACATAAATTGTCTTTGCGATAATTATTTTTTAATGGAGTTTATAGTTTGTTTTTGTATAAGTTACAGCAGAAGAAGACAAAAACTCTATTGGAAAAGGAAAACCAATATAAGGGTCAATTGTCTTCTAATCATTTCTTAGTGTAAATGATTTTCTCGCAGTTGAAAGTCCAATTTCTTTGTGAAATTTCAAATCCTTTGGTTAATCGTTATTTCGTATAAGGATTATAAGGAACTATCACAAGTTGA
Source organism: Pseudognaphalium luteoalbum (assembly GCA_963422505.1). NCBI lineage: Eukaryota > Viridiplantae > Streptophyta > Magnoliopsida > Asterales > Asteraceae > Pseudognaphalium > Pseudognaphalium luteoalbum. The sequence goes on from OY730193.1 coordinate 25,476,206, forward strand.
TAGTAAGCCCTTTAATTGATTATTATTAAGTATAATGATAATTTTTTCCTTGACTAAAAACTTGACGTTTTTTGGTGAATTTGTATGCACTTGAAGTAATCATTATTTAGTTAATCATCTTGTGCTAAATGATTATAACGATTTTTCATTGTGTTTGAAAAATTGATTTCTTTGTGAAATTGTGAGCACTTTAGATAATCATTATTTGTGGATAGTGATTGAAGTGACTTATATATGTTCAAAGTGGTACTCGGTTATTTGTTTGTAAAATTTGATCAAAATACTCGTTAATCATTCTTAGTGCAATGATTACACAAAAAGAATTTTGTTTATAAATTCTTTTACGTTATAAATTTTCATCAATATTAGTTAATAATTTTTTTGGTAAAATGATTATATTGAATTTTCTTTATTTTTGAAATGTTTCTCTCGAATTTTGATCAATATAAGTTAATCATTTTTTAGTAAAATGATTATATTGCACTTTCTCTTTGTTTGAAAGTTGTAATTCACTGTTAAATACCGAGCGTAGTTAATCATTTCTTCGTGTAAATGATTATATCATACTTTCTATAATGTTTGAAAGTTATATTCCTTTGGGAAATTTTGAACATATTAGTCAATCATTTATGTAATGATTATGATCTTTCATTTTGTTTAAAAGTAATATTTCTATGTGAAATTTAGAGCATATTAATGGATCATTTTTCCGTGTAATGATCAAATTAAACTTTCTTTGCGTATGAAAGTTACATTTCTTAGTGAAATTAGAAATATATTATTAATATGCATAAGTGCTCTTATTTGTTGACTTTGCATATTTATTGATATGTTAATTATGGTTTGATGATAGGCTTTATAGGCGATAATTGGAAACGTAGTGACCTTTCTCTCTATAACCTATTGTAAACTATAATTGGCATGATTAATTATATGCGGAGTATTTTTTATATATGATTGGATATTAAAAGTTCTTGCATAGTTGTCTTGCATAGTTGTCTCTGTTTAAAACTTTGTGTTCAACAATTTTTTTTGGAACTTCATGTTCAATCAAACTTTGTGTTTGATAGAACTTCATGTTCAATGTACCTTCATGTTTAATTGAGTTTTACATAACTTTGCGTTCATTAGAAATTAATGTTCAACTTGAAGTTTGTGTTCAATCGAACTTTATATTTATCGGACTCTGTATCCAATCAAACTTCTTTATAATTGAATTACGTGTTCAATAGAACTTAGTGTTCAGTAATGGTTTTCGCGATATTAAAACTTTGTTGAATTTATGAGAGCATATAATCCAATATATTTGGAAGAGCAAAAAATTCAAATGCTCCTATGGCATTAATGAAGAATTAAGGGAAGGAAAGTCATAAGAACTCATTTCTCGCATTATGTTGCTGAGTGGTATGAATGATCTCATGGTTTGACTTAAACAAGTTTGATCTTGCTAAACAAATATGATCGACATTGGTTGATTAGTTAAGAGTCACATCTATTATCGAAATGTGATATCTTACCATGAACGTGTTCTTATTTTTGAACAATTGGTTCAATATGTATGTCTTTCCTAATCTGAAAGTTTGGAGCACAAGGAGTTGCACCTTGCTTATAATGAAAACATAAAGACTTATAGAGCTTGAAGAAAATTGGCTTGAGGCCTTTAATCACATACTAAGTTGTATGTGGCATAACCTAGCTCTAATAAGTATTAACCATATGGTTCCAAGCCTGCAAACATTGTGTTTGTAATTATGTTTTCTATATTGAATTTTATCCTTTGTGGATATAATTCTTCTTTCGTACTTCCAAGGTAATGCTATTAAATAGTTTTATTCAACAAGCTCTTATAATTATGCTTATATCCTAAATGATCTTGGCATTGTGGATATTGGCTATTCACATTATAAATAAAGTTTTTCCATAGATCTTCAAATAAGTTTTGAGTTTGCTGTAAAAATATTGATTAAGTGGATTTGTTCACTTATGCGCAATATTTAGTTGGAAAAACTGTTGAAACCCAATTGAAATAGTTATCAATTGCGGTCGATCCATTCATACCTATGTGGTCCTTTTTCAAACATCCGAGTCAGGCACGAAGCGTTTTATTACATATATTTTCTATTAAATGTTTCTTCGATTTGATTATGTCTTTTTTGATTCTTTACGAATATGAATCATTTTAATGGTTTTCAAAAAAAATTAGTTTTTTCTTGAAAATTAATTCAATATAAAAATGGAGTAGTTTTACTAGATCGAGGAAATGAATACCGATATGATATGTTCAAAGCACTCGGTGATGCTTTCGGTATTTAAATTTAAGTCGTTTTTCCTATGACTCCTCAACAAGTCGTGTTGCGGAAAGAAGGAACGTAATCCTTCTTGAATTGGTTATGTTGGCTATGAATGAGATAACTATGTCTGACATCTTTGCGATGATGATTTGTATGAGATAACTATGTCTGACATCTTTGCGATGATGATTTGTTATTTTCTTATTCGTACTTAACCAAGTGTCTTGCAAATCAATATCTTCCAAGCCATATAAGTTATGGGAAGGTCGAATGTGTGACACCCGACGATTTAGGGTTACTGATTAACCCTCTAGAAACCCTAATTACGTGTGTTTAGTTTAGTTTTAGGCTAAATACTTGTAATTACTTGTAACTACTTGTATATTTTATGTGAATATACACCTCCATAATTAATTGTAATTACGCTTATGCAATTTGGTAAAATTGTGCAAAACAACCAGACGGAGTCCGACATAATATATGACGTTGGTGAAAACTTTTTCTATAAATAACTTAAATCTATTTTTAGAAGTTATTTATCATATATTATTATTTTAATATAATAATACCCGAAAAACCTAGACGTTTCGATTAAAACGTCTCAAATGCAACAGAAACGCGCGGAACGCGCCCGACAATCGAACGAAAGTCAAAATACATTTTTGAATCTAAAATATATTATTCAGAGTAAGACTATCAATTAATATATCGTGTCTTTAAACGATAACGAAAAACGTTCAAATAAAACGTCACGCGATCTAGAATCCGTACAACGAACGCGCAAATCGAGATCACTAAATTAACGAATCATTTTTATAAATATTTTTCAAGTATTTTAGAGTGAATACTTCAAGTGAAAATATTGAAATTTAAATCGTTACTTAAAAACGCGTATTAAACGTTTAACACCAAACCGAACGAGAAAACGAACACCGCGTAAAGCACAAATCGGATAAATGAGAAAATAACCAAAATACCCTTGAGTGGGGGCCCCCTTGTCCGGCCCCCTCTCCCCCCACATGGCTGCCCATTCCCCTCCCCCTCTCATGTTACATGCAAGATTTAATCTCTACACTCAACCTACATGCACCACTTCACCAAATACTCTTTCATTCCTATTCTCTCTACATCACCACTCTCAAAACTCTCTCTATTCTCTCTCCATTTCCGGAGATATCTTAGCCCCAATTAACCACCCAAAAACCTCCATTAAATCACCATCATTCATCAAGATTCAAGAAAGAGAAGTTCAAGGAATCATCATCACCAACACATCCTCTCTTGTTCTTCTTCATCATCCTTTGTGAGAACCACTAACCCCCTCACTTATTTCACTTTCATGTTACTGATTTACATGTTATAAAGTTCATCTAACAAGATTATGTCCAAATATAAGCTTAAAATACGTTTTTATGATTTTATACACAAAGATACATAATCTGTCTTCAAAAACACAGGTTACTAAAAACGTCATATCTTGAGTTCTAGGAAGAGTTAGAAGATGCATTTTTTTAAAAAAATTTGCGTATTGAAAAGATCTACAACTTTCGTGTTTTACACTTTTTCCAGAAACATACACGTTTTTCTCTATTGGACGATTTGTGAGACTGACCTGGGTAAAATCAGAATCTAGACTATGCATGACTAATTATTTTGCTTCTCTATGATTATGGGACTTAAAACTCTTGGAAAACATAAGTTAGACACTACACACATAGTGGATCAGTTGATAAAAATTGTGAGACTTGACTTGGACCAGAAATTGGTAAAACACTTGGTGAAATAAACCGACAAAAAGTCGAAAATGTGAAATCTTGAAGATTTAGGAATTTTATAAAAACCGACATTTTTGGTGAACTCTGGCATGAACCGACAACATATTTAGACCCTATAAACTGATATTTGGGTTGGGTGAAAGTTTCGGGTCAAACCGAGTAAGTTTGACCAAGTCAACAAAAGTGTCTCGTTTTCGAAAAACTTACTATATTTGGAAAATGGTAACAAAAATGGGTTTGGATGACTTAATTAGCAACTTGGACCAAAAACTAATTTTAGAAAGTTTCCCAAACGAAAACCGACACTTGAAAACACTTGGACAAAAATCGAATTTTTGGACAGACCCTTAGTGTCGCATGACCATGCGACACTAACCTTAATGTCGCATAACCTGCGACACTAACCATAGTGTCGCACCCCTCTGTGTCGCTGACCTATCATCAGTGACTTCAAACCTTGCGACACTACCTGCGACACTACCCTTAGTGTCGCATAACCAACAGTGGCAATGACCTGCGACACTACCCCTAGTGTCGCATACCTAACAGTGGTAACCTTCTGCGACACTAGCAGTGGCTACACTGCGACACTTACCCGAGTGTCGCATGACTTGCGACACTGACACTAGTGTCGCTACTAGTGTCGCTAAAGACAGAATATTTGGAACTTGTTTTTCACTAAGTATTGAACATGAGTAACAACTTATAACCGCACATGATACATACAGTAACAAAGTATACAATGACACAAACTTAATAATAATGTCTTAAAGAATTATCATTACAAACTTTCACCAACGGGTCGTACACGTTTTCGATAAACGAACTTGAACTACTATTTGGACATACTAGTTGATGAACTAGCTTTAGGTGGACATAAAACCCCCACCTATCCGATTGGCTTAAGTGGACATTAACCCCCACTTATAAAATCGCTATAGATGGTCTTTTAAGACATCTACTTATACAACCTCATACGTTTAGGGCGTTAGGAGGTTGCACACGGGAACGAGAACACCCACTTCTTGCTAATATTTGATATTGCTTGCTACCTGCTCAACTCTGGTGAGTTTCATAGCCCCTTTTTACTGTTTTTCACTGGGGTGAGAATACATACAACTGTTTTATAAACTGCTTTATGATCACAAGTACTGGAAACAACTTTTTGTACGGATTGCATGAGACCTGAATAATCCACTAAAGTCCTCTACTTATCATAGTCATTAAAATTTGTGCGTGAGTATTATTGGGTGGTACCATCAGGGTTTGACAAACCTTGTCCGGGCTAGTCGCACTAGCCAACCCACGGGCGCAGTATTACTTGTGATTTAGAAGTGTATCGGATTAGTACACTTACCGGAGGCAAACAACGTTAAGCTTGACTATGAGACTCATGCAAATGGTATACTTATATTGCTGTATGCAATACTTTTACTTGTCGTTGGATAACGATACTATTACTTATCATTAACGAATGATGCAAAACTTTTGTGAAATCTTGTGGATCATTTTAGCAACTGATTACTTAACAAACCTATGAACTCACCAACTTTATGTTGACCCTTTTAGTATGTATTTCTCAGGTAACCCGCCGCAATAGGAAGCTTATGGATAGCTTAGCTCGAGTTGCATCATTTTCAAACATCAAGGAACTAGATTGCATTTACTATATTTTAGAATCATAGTTATGTAATTCTACTTTTGTCATGCGAACTCCTATAACTTTTGTAAACATTTGAATTATTGTAATGTAACTATTTTTCAAACGTCTCATATAGAGGTCGTTTGCTTTAATTTTTGTGTTGTGATATTTGATTTGGTTGACGCCCCCATGACACCTCCCACTTCCGCTGCCACGTGTTTTGGGGGTGCGACAGAATGAGCGACTTATATACCTTGAGATTGTATAAGTATTTATTACATTCCTCATTTTTAAAGTTTTCGCAAACTTAACACGAGGAAGGAAAATGTGTTTTCATTAAACACTTCGAATAATCCAAAGATTATGTGTTTATAGGTGAACACGAAAGTGGGAGTATAACCGGATTTGAATCTTGGATGCCACATTATTGGAAAATACGTTTCCAAGTGAAAGGGTACAAAATAAAGATTAGCCCTTATTTGTAAACCTATAGAATAACTTCATTCGAGTGAGAGAATTTGAGGAATGAAGGAAAAGAATATGTTTCTATATGCCAATTCCTCAACATATTGCGAATGAGAGTAATTCTAATATGAGTGGGATGATATTGAGAAATAATGAATCCATTTCAAGGAAATCTCAATTCGAGTGGGAGTCATATGAGAATCCAAGAATTCGTTTCAAGGAAATCTCAATTCGAGTGGGAGTCATATGAGAATCCAAGAATTTGTTTCAAGGAAATCTCAATCCGAGTGGGAGCAATTTGAGAAACCAAGAATCCGTTTCAAGGTTATATTAATTGCGAAAAATAGAACCTCCTTGTCGATATACGATCGAAAAAGGTATACTTTGTGGTTCATCTAAAACTCCCACATATCCTACAAAGATAAAATGGATCAAACCCGTCGACGAATAAATGATTTTATGAGAATCATTCTTGGGAATTAGTTGAGCTTCCCAAATGACACAAAGCTCGGGTTGTGGCAAAAGGCTACAACAACATGAAAAAGATACTGAGGTATCCAAGTGTACTTTGATGTGTTGTGCTGTGAAAAATTGATCTGCTTAAAAGATTGGCTACAGATATGTTGACTGAGTTGTTATCTCTTGGAGTAACAAGAAATAGTCGCGTAAAGCCTCGTATAAATACGAAGCTGATTTTATTTGGAAAGTTCAGTTGTGGTTCAACAAGTTGTGTGGCTTAACCACTTCCTAAATAACTTGCGAGTTATTATTGATTTATTAATTGAGTATTGATAAGGTCGTATTGTGATGCTTTCGTAGCATATATAAAAGACCCAAATTCTCTATTGTGAGACCAAGCACACATATATCAAGTACAACTTTGTGAGACATGGTTGCAAGAATATATGCAAATATGTAGTACATATATACACAATTAGCAGATCATTTGGAATACCTAGAGAGTTGTGTTTATGTAATAGATCAAGGCTCAAGGTTGTGTAGATGTCAAAAATGTACTAGCTTAATGTTCCCAAACATATTTAAGTTTTAATGTCCATGATAATTTGTTTGTCAAATCCTATATACAAATGAATGCATGTTGTGTTTACAATCTTAATTAGTAGAGTATGTCGGACGGATTGAAGATCAACCTACTCACATGGGTGATCGACTCCATTATTTTAGTAATAAGTGGAGCAGTAGCGCATTTTAAGTATATTGTCTAAGTGACGATTGAGAGCACAAACTTAAAATCTGTGATGCTACAGTTGTAAAGTTTACAACAATTGGTGAATTACTTAGCTTCACCTAATATGTCTATGATACCAGATGCGAGTTCTTACCGAGTTTTATGAGTAGATGAGTGAACTCAGATTCGAACATTGAGTATGTTTGAGTTATCATCTGTGCAACATTGATTGAAAGACATACCTCCATGGGAAAGGAGAAATGTTGCAGCATGTGATTCATACCACATGTGTATAAGACGACCAATAAGGGAAATAGAAGAAACGATCTCTACTTCTATGTTATGTGAGTCCCTTGAGGTATGAGTAACCTCAATTTGAGTATCCTTATGACCTTTTCTTGTCTCTCAAGGATTAGCTTGATGTTTGTTATCTTAAGGCGTTGCTTAAGGGTTATGAATGATTCGACCTGGCAGGGCGCTCTTAGAGCGAGTTAAGTTAAGTCTGAAAGAATCTAAGAAGAGGGAAGATCATTTAAAGTTCACATTAAGTTGTATTCACCGATCGACCAATTATCTAGTCTTAGTGACCTATCTTTGTGATAACAGATAATTGTGAATACAAAGAGTTTTATAAGTAAAACTGAGATCATGAGAGTTTGGAATGTAATTAATGATCTAGGATATCGCATACTAAATCTACTCTTGCCAAATGTTTATTGAGCTGCCATATACTCCTAACAGATGTATAGCAATTGAGCTCTCGAAGTAGGCCGGTCGCACGACCTATTATTCCAGTATGAACTGTTTGCGAGTTACACGATTGATCTCTCGAGATATAATAAGTATATCAAATTAGTTTGTGTACGAGTGGGAGATGTTGGAACATGGATCCGATTTGACTCGGATCCAACCCGCCCACTAACTAATTGCACTATTAATACTAATGAATAAAGTCGTTAAGGTAGTACTTAATGAAGACTAATCGCTTGCTTGAGAGTTACATATGGTAACTATATATAGTGAGAGTATGTGATGTTAAATGGTTAGCACATTTCACGAATACACACCACAAACACTAGAGAGTAATCGAGAGAGACGAGTTAGTACTCGTCGAGTTTGTGTATGAGAAATGCATCTGAGTCTATGGGAATCTTAGGTTGTGAATCATGATGGTTTTTCGATTGTGATCGCTATCTCGACCGGTGATCTAAACAACGGTTCGATCGCTTCCGCTTTCGTTACGTGTATTCGGGTAATGTTCCGAATCCTTAATTTTCCTACAGTATAAAGTCATGAGAATATTAGAACTTGATGGTCAAAAATGTCTTTATCTTTAACTTCATTGCAAAATATAAAATATTTATCTAAAAGGCTTTTCTTCTTTTGTAATTTTCTATTAGGATTTAGGTCTATAAACATTTATAAAATCCACCTAAAAGAATGGGTGTTGATAAATATAACACATAATTTGATTCTTACAACACACTATTAAACAACTAAAGCATAATGTACAACTTGTTAATGCACAGTTTTGTTGTATGAATCAAAATCAATGTTGTATCTATCACCTCCCAAATAAATAACATATGTAAAACACATGCAAATATCTAATACTACTTATAAAGCATCTTGGTGATGTTAAATCTTAATTCTTAATTTTTATACCCATTTTACCCATATTGCTTATAAGGAAATAATATTTGCAATTTTGCATTAACTACATTATTACTTACTAATAATAATTTGGCTAAACATTATTTATTTTGTATTACTTTATTTTACTGATTTTTTAAATTTGTATAATAAACTCAAACAACTCATATTTTTATGAAATGGTATTTAATGAATTCAAAATGTACATAGTTTTTTTTTAAGTTTTTGGCATATTTGTTTTATAAATTGGAATATATAACATGAAATATATAAAGATAATCTTAACATATTATTGCACGTATTAAAAATATAAGAAATAACTGTTACCGCCGCATTACGCAGGTAATATGCTAGTTTAAGTCACATGCGTTTGTATGATGCAAATATGCAATGCTAAAATGTCATTATAGAAGTACCGTGGTTTCCTGAAAAATAAAAGGAAAAGAAAATGTGTTTTTACGTAATTCGCAAGTTCGATCCTCATTCCTGCCACAAACTTTAGATTTTGTCTCATCCTTTTCACACATCTTATAATGTTGTTATCACAACTACTTAAGTTCCGGTTAGATCGATCCAATTTTTATATTGTTCGAAACTATTCATACACTTTTAACCAACATGAATAACACTATAATGTATTTTTTAAGATAGTATGGTTTCGTACGTGTTTAAGATGGGTGAATAAACATGTAGGACATCAAAATTTTACAAAATGTTCAATCTACAGAACAATTTAATTTTTTAAACGGAAAAATTAATTAACTCTTTAGAACATATCGCCTATGTGAAAAAACGGAACCGATAAGCAACACAAGGATTCGTCATTGAAAAATTTTATAACTTTAGTCATCATTAAGCACATTTAAAAATTTTAGTCATCCTTAAACACATTATGAGTCTATTTGGTATGAAGCTTTTAGGAGCTTTAACTTTTAATTTTTAAAATAAAAAGCTCCTAAAATAATTGTACCTTCATTTGGTTGTGCAAGCTATAAGCTTTCGGTTTGCTATAAAAGCTCAAAAATGGAACGCTCTTTTGAGTAGCGTTTATATTTTGTTGTAGCTTTTCAAGGATTTAATTACATAACTGCCCCTGTAGCTTAAAGGTTCATAACTTTCACACGTGAATATCTCATTGTATAAACTTGTTTTTTTACATTGGATGATTTAATATTTATTGTACATGCTTTTTTCATTGGATAATCTAATATTTATTGTATACACTATATTCAAAGTACTTAAATGTTGTTACAATGTTAAAATAAAGAAATTGAGCATTACATATGTATACTAACGTTATTTGCAATACATAAATAAAATTACACTTAATTAGATAAATAAATATTCTATATAGATACTGATAATTTTTAGTATGAACACAAAATATATTTAAAAAGTATCATAATATTTCACACATATTAAGAATAAAGACTTTGACATCATGTATCTAAAATATCAATGAAAATATATCATAAGGAACATATAATGAGATACGAGTAGAAAATATTTGTAATAATATTACTACTTTAATATGAAATGTACATCGAGAATGATTTATGAGGACCATAATGTTTGCATTTTGATATGTTTCAAGTCTACTTTTATATGAAAACTGACTAGAATGTTTCCATTTGACAAAGTACTTTTACGTAGTGAATATTTTATGTTAATTTTTTTTAGTTATGTTTATCATTTATTTCATATTGATGTCCTTTTATGTTATTTTACAATTCATGATTACAGCTAGTTTGCCAAACAGTTTTATATAAATAAAAATACAACTTACAGCTCCAACTTACAGCCTACAGCTACAAGTTAACTAATTTGCCAAACATACCTATGTATAGTTACAATTGATTTAACTAAACAATTGTTTAATCCTTTCTTAAATTGAACATTTTGTAAAAGTTTAGTGTCATCGCGGTCTATTAACCCCTTCTTAAATATATGTTTTAGATGCCGCCATTTGCAACACTCAAGTTTTGCCTCGTCTTAATTAGACTAAAATTCATAATCTCTTCTTTTAACTGATATAGGTCACTCATATCCACTACACCAAGGTGCAATCCATAGAATCTTATACAACACAAATCAATCAAGTGTACCATAGTATAGTATGGATTCTAAAGCAAAAAACCCTACACAACTTCAACTTGGTTATCGTCATAAATTGTTGTGTCTACGTTTAGGGGAAATTAGAAAAGGAAGAAAAAAGAAATGGCTCCTTGCTAGCAAATTATTCTATCTGCATCTAAACTTTTACTTTTCAGCGACCATCCTAGCTACATAAACAGATTTTGCACATCGATAACAATAAAGATTCGCCGAACACCATGTGTAAGCCTTGTAATTTTCAACTGTAAATACATGATATTAAAGAATGCTATACAACACATTCATTATGTACATTCCATGCCAATGAGTAGTTATTATACGCTATATTATTCTTTAGTGTTGTTGAATATTCAAATCACATATATCTTCTTTTGCAAAACAATATTCATGATAGGAAAAGTTACGAAAAGTTGTCTTCTAGCTTATGCAAGGATCACGAGGAGTTAGGAGTAGAATGAAGACCTGACTATAGTTAAGGGTGATCAATAAGATTTAGCAAAAATTGCAACTTCGTCTGCTGGACTACCAGTCATGAGGCACTTCTTTGGCCCTTGAGGTTGATCAAAAGGATAACATCTAAGGGTTGCCCCTGTTTCTTCCTTGACCTTCAATTCATCTTCATCGCTGTTTTACACGGAGGTCAGAAGTGGAACAGAACCAGTAAAAATGTACTAACAATATGGGCCAATAGAGTGTGACGGATTGATCTATAAATGAAGAATATATTGAACACAATTGTTGTATCATGTACTTGGTACAACAAACTAGTCTATATTGATGTAAATGACAGGTTGCCTTTATGATATGCAGATGATTCTAAATTTTGACACAGAGGAGCATTCTAGACTTTCTGTAATCATTACGATCTCAACAAAATACACTAACACTTGCCAGAAAAGAATACGTAACAAAATTCGCATACATAAATTTGGTGTAATGAAAAAGAGATGAAAAACCACATATCTGGAGTCTGGACCATGTATCATGCCAATATTTGTATGAAAAATTGAAAAGCCAACATACCTTCCCAACCATGGGCCCCTTGCCCACTTTCCCTGCAATATTGCCTCTTTGAGTTCGTCATATGAGTTCACATCCACAATGTTGCTGCAGAAAAATCAACGACTCGTTAGCAAAATACCCCTTTAAAAAGGGCAACTCTACGAGTGGAAAATTGTGGAAGATATTGAACATTTTATATTTAAGTGATTAACGGTCATAGAATAACATCATATTCTTCTTTCCCTCTAATAATTTCGTTGCTAAAGGCGTTCATGTCCTCTTGATACTCAGCGGAAGAAAGGTAAGAAAAATAGTAAATCCACCAATATTGCCAAAAGGAAAACAATGTGAATTGGACTGTATACCTATCTCGAAAAGCCGTAGCCTTATCCAATAGGGATAATTGGATTTCATCCAGCTTTTCATTTACATAGGGTACGAGAACCGAAGGTTCCATAGCGATTCCAAATACCTTCCCTGGTTTACCAGGAATATCTCTTCTAGATATTACCACACTATTGCTAGTAACATCACGTGGACCGATTTCAATTCTTAGAGGAACTCCCTGCATGAGATAAATATAGATAACTTACAGAAGAGATAAATTAAAAGGAAATCATGCTAAAATAAACTTGATGTTTATGAGTACATAAAGGATAACTGTCCAACATGATAGCATCTCACCTTCATTTCCCAAAAGTTAAACTTCCATCCAGGTGTTCTTTGATCAGAATCATCCAGCTTTACTTTAATCCCAGCGGTATCCAGAACATTTTTTATAGACAATGCAGCATCAAGAACTTCATTCTTCTCATTCACCTTCTTCCAAATTGGTACAATCACCATCTTGGAATCATGAAAGGGACTTTCAATTACTCATGTAACTGGTCATGAACATAAAATTGAGAATAGATGTGCACGCTATTTAGAAAAACCACTGAAAGTTTACGTTAAAGTCCCTACAATGAAATTAACAACTTGAGGCACATCTAAAGTTCTACAAAATTACAGATAAAAGCTTCAGGTTGAAGAGCAACACCTGCACAGAAGCCAACCTTGGGGGAAGCATTAATCCAGCATCATCTCCATGGGTCATGATGATACCACCAACAAATCGAGTGCTTATAGCCCATGAGGTTTGCCATACATGCTGCCTTTGACCATTTTCATCAGCGAACTATAAAGAAAACGTTTAAGTTTCGGGCTTAATAATTGTCAAAGTAGCAATAGTCCATATAATATAGTGGATTTTGAAGCAGTCTATTCCCAGGTCAAGTACAAATTTATCTTTTTTGCTCTGCCTGTTTCCCTAAACTCAGCACAAAGTAAGACCTGATACGATTTATTAGACTTGAAAGAGAAACCTGTGTATTAAAAGCACGGGAAAAGTTTTGTCCAAGATTGTGGCTGGTTCCAGCCTGCAAGGCCTTAAGATCACCCATCATAGCTTCTATTGTATAAGTTCTATCAGCTCCGGCAAATGTCTCTACCCTTGATTTTCGACCTGGAATAACAGGTATTGCAGCTTCCTCATAAGAAAACTTGGTATAGACATTAATCATTTGCATCGCCTGCAGTTTTAGCAGCATATACCTGTTAAAGAGTACAAAAGATAGTGTATTTTACACATAAGATAGATACAAACCTCCTTTTCGGCTTCCTCAGGAGTAGCATGTGCAGTATGCCCTTCCTGCCAGAGAAATTCAAGCGTCCTAATAAAGGGCTTGGTGCGCATCTCCCATCTCGTGACATTTGCCCACTAGTAGTAACAAATAGCATAAAATAAAGAAACGAGTAAGTATAAAGCGCTACAAGATAAACATGAAAATGAATAAGTCAATAAACTGCGCCAGAAGTTGGCAATAGATGACACACAAGAAAAACCTGATTAATCATGAGAGGAAGATCACGATAACTATGAATCCACTGCGTAAACATGTGATTCACGATTGTTTCACTAGTAGGTCGAACCTGCAAGAGCCACACAAGTTGCAGAAATTAAAGTCACACTCTTAATTCTTTCTCAGCTTAAATCAACATGCACACATACACCTCCGTCTCACAATTCGAAAATAAAACAAAAGAATATGTAAATAAATCAAGTAACAGAATTAATACCACAAGTTTTTCTTCGAGTTCTTTCCCTCCACCAACAGTCACAAGAGCCAATTCAGGACTAAAACCCTCAACATGACTAGCTTCCTTCTCTATAAATGAATACGGTATAAACTGCATCCATATCACAATCACACTCTCTTCATCAAACTATATAAATAACTAACAAACTTCAACTCTTTCAATAATCAATAAAACCAATAACAAAATAAACCTACCTGTGGAAAATACATATTACTATGTCCAGTCTCCTTAAATTTAACATTCAAATAATCCTGCCAAACGAAATTATAACTTTAAGCAATTTATACTATATTAGAAAGCATTCACCTGTCAAAAACTAGTATCAAAATAATTTAATTAAGAAAAAGAAACCTGAATAGCTTCCCAAATGGCATAACCATAGGGTCGAATGACCATAGTACCACGAACTGGACCATAATCAGCAAGTTCAGCCATTGAAATAACATCGAGATACCAAGCATTAAAATCCTGAGAACGAGGTGTTATGCCTTGTTCCTGAATAGAAGGTTGTTTTTGGTTTGATTCAGGGGGAGGAACAACTTCCGTGAGTGGACTACTTTTGGCGAAAACTTTAGTTGCAGAAGTAAGTTTCCGCACATGGAGGTGATTACTACGACGGAGAAGTAAGGTTGAACGGGCGGAAGAGACGGCGAAAATGGATGTCAGTGAGGGAAGCCGCAAAGCCCCCATTTTGTTGTGAGATTTTAAGAAATCACAAAGAACGAGGGGAGTTTGGTTTGGGGATTCGAAATCCCGTGGTATAAAGTCTTGAAGGATTTGAAATCCTATTATGTGTTTGGTTGACAGTTTTGGTTCAACGTATTTTGAAAGAGTTTCTAGATTAATGACTAAATTCCCTTTGATGATAAAACAAAGAAGAGCCACCAAGACTGATCAGAGATGCAATTAACAACAGCAGCAGCACGCAAAGATATCAATAACCTCCTTAAAATATATAAAAACAGTATTCACATTAATTAATACATTATATGCACATGTTGATAAACATCACTATGTCACTACACATTAATACTAGGGAATACTCCTTTTCCCTTGTCCATAGCAGTAAACCAAACACAATCTCACATAACTGTATATATATTTTTTTCAATTTGTAATTTAAAACAGTTATACAGTAATTTTTATATGTACAACTTAAGTTTATAACAAAATTCTTCATTTATTATTTTCAGCAAAATTACAACATTTACAAGCTAACCTAATCAAACATCATTATAATAAATATACAATATAAATAATCTAATCATGCTCAATAGAAATACCACTTGGTTGTGAACACTTTTACGTACCTAATTTAGATTTACAAAGCGCTTCCAGGTCTCACCGGCGACGGTAGTTGCAGGTATCGCCGGAGAAGAAGGTATGAAAGTATCAATGGAAGAGTCTGGTGTCGGTGGTTACTGGAAGTGCTGAGCAGAAATTCAAAGAGAGAAGCTCCATGCAGGGGCGGAGCTTCGGGTGAAGAAGGTGTCGCTGCAGAGATTCGGGTGAAGCCGGATAAACCGAAAATGAATTAGCCGAATACCTTTTTATATATATATATATATATATATATATATATATATATATCTTTTTACTGTTTTATACTCTGTCCCAAAATAAATGTCTCATGTCAAAATGCATACAGTTTAAGGAAAGTCACTATCTACTAATAACATCTTATCTTTACCCACTAAAGTCTTTTCAGATTGGCTGAAAGGGAATCTGAACATTTATTTTGGAACGTCCCAAAATAGTAACTGAGACACTTATTATGGGACGAGTAATACATATATTTACTCATATTTTAAAATTCAGCCAATATCCGATCCATCTTGACGCTTCATTCAGATCAAAGTTAACCACGTGCATATTAGCTTCGAAGTTTCACACTAAGTTTATTCTAGATCAATATTGTTTGAAGTTGCGCCCTATCTTTTCGATCATCTACTAAAATGTTTATGTTATCTCGAAAGTATCATGTTGAATCGTATATTTTGTGTGTCAAAATTACTGAACCACAGTAGATTCCTGCCCTATACAAAATAAACCATCCTTTAAAAGGTTTGCCTTTTCTTTGTTTTTTATGGAGTAGTTCTTTATGAAATGACTTTCAAATAAGTTGAAGAGCCTCAGAACTGTTGTGTAATGGAGTAGTTGCTATAGATGGTGTTTTTTTTTATTTGTACTTCGTAATGTATTATTTTACTCCGTATTTTGTAGATACTGATGCTGGCTTCTAAAATCATGTTGTAATTTTAGTTTATACTTTAATTTATGGTTGCATTATTTTTTATTGGGTAAATATTAGGCTAAAAGTAATGTATTGTATATCTTAGGTAAGGTTACGAGGAGAATGCCTCAAATGAGAAGAAGGAGGAGCATGCCAAATTCACTTTAACAACAATACACTGCATTTTAGTGTAAAATTCACTGCATTTTAATGTAAAATTTTCACCTAGATTCACTGCATTTTACCTGTGGAGTAATTCACTTTAACAAATAATGCATTTTACACCTATAAGTTTTATTGCATTTTAGCGACATTGCATTTTAAGTCATCAAATTTGTTCTTAAAAGCAGTAAATTTAGTCTGCTCATCCTTCTCCTCATTTTAGACTTTCTCCTCTTATCACTAATTTTTTATCTTTATAATTTTAGAGTTTTGAACATAGTTGTACTATGTAGAGTAACTCTATTGATATTGTCTCTATATTCATGTAACTGAATGTTAATTGTTGTATTGGATTTTATTTTCTCATTTTTTAAATTACATGTTGTATAAGAGCACTGAATGTGTGCTCGTTTTTCACATCGAGAACGCCGTCGGATGACGTTCCGCCGCATCGAGATGGTGTTCCTGACGGCGTTTTGCTTTCACCGTCCAATTTCAGACGCCGATCCAATCACGTTTTACCTATTTTTTGGTTTTTCTTTTTTTTTATTGTGTTTGCATTGGATAGAAAAGGAATTTAATATACGTATATATTTGTTTATGAAATTTGAGAGTGGAAGAAGAAATGGAGAAAAGATTGAAATGGAGAAGAAGGTGATGAAGATGACAGCTAGGAAAAGGGAAATAAAAAGTTTAGGTTTTTTTTTTGTTATAAATAAATGAGTTTTAAATATCATATTGTGGGTTGAGCCTTTTTGGGGTATGTTTGGTGCAAGTAGCTGGAGCTAGTAGCTTGTAGCTGGAGCTGGTAGCTTGTAGCTGGTAGCTTGTAGTTTGTAGCTTGTAGCTGGAGCTTGTAGCTGGAGCTTTTGGTAATATTTGTGTTTGGCAGAGTAAGTGGAGCTTGTAGCTTATGAATGTAAAATGACATAAAAGGACAAATATATTAATTTTAATAGATGAATATAATTATTTGAAGGGTATTTATGTTATTTCACCTTCCATAAGCTACAAGCTACTTTCATAAGCTACTTCAAGTAGCTTATGGTTTTGGAGCTTATGAAAACCATAAGCTACTTAAAATTTTATTAGCCAAACGGAGCTTATGAAAACCATAAGCTACAAGCTCCCATAAGTTCAAAAAATGAGTATGCCAAACATAGTTTCTTGGTAATGTATTGAGTTTTTAATAGATTAGTTATTGGTATGTTTTATTTTTGATGGGCTTATAAAATATTAACATAATATATATTTCTATTTGATATTAGTATTTTGTTTTAATAAATGTTATGTTTTATTTAATTAATTTTGTTATTTGTATTAATTCATTTAATTATTTGTATTAATGAACCAAAAAAAAACCCTTTTATAACACTGTCTACCACATTACAAAATTCTCACCAACAACATTATCCAGAACACTATAATTAGAGTGTCACCACACCCTGTGCTCTAAGATCACTAAAGATTAGAGGGAAATGTTGAAGCTACAAAAAATTTTAAATTATTTGGAAACAATATTGAAGGCATGGGTATATTGAATATATTTAACATCTTAAAATACTGTGTTGTTTACTTCCATGAAAGGAAAAAAATATCATAACTTAGATTTGAAATTTAAAATTTTGGAATGCGTAATTTGTTAAATCGAAAAGAAAAAATGGGTACAACTTTTGATGCACTACGTACAACCTTCTAAAAGGTGTTAAAATCAGTTTGGAGCCTATTGCAGCAATGTCAGCCGTAGACTCTTTCAAATTGTAGATGTTTTTCATGCATCTGTAAGTCAGCTTTATTACGGAGTATTTTTCTTTGTCAATCCAAACGTTTAATAAGAAATAGTAACATATACTTAAATTGAAAAGTTTCAAGAAAATGTTCCGTTTTAATTCGGATCTTGATAACTCATTTCCATGTATTTAGTGGACACCTCATTTTTAATAACCAACGAATTACGTATCTAATCTAATGATGATATTCAATTAACTTTCCTTATAAACTTGGTAACTTGAGGTTTCGTAAGTACTTTAGTGATTCTATGTATATATTACTAATATCTTATAATAGAAACAAACAAATGAAAGAACCAATTAAACATAAGTCGATGGAATTAATTAACACTTCACATCCATCGTGCTGTACAAAGTCAAAGGACTTTTAACATCAATTACATACAAAGTGAACACAAATTTTTTGTATTTTAACTATAAGTGTTTATTAGGCCACTCTCATCCGTTTTCAAATCACTTCCTAATCATTTTTGTCACATCTGCACCACGTCAATTATCCACTAACTGATTTACTGCATCAATGACTAACCACTTCATTTTTCTAACCTCATATTTACCGATGTATCACCATTTCTGTAAACAACAATAAATAAAAGTACACGAGCCCCAATATTTTTCAACCGATTACAAAATTTCAACTGATTAGGAAGTGATGCAACGGATGGCACCACCACTCCAATCACTTCACAACCGATTTGGAAGTGATGCAACCAATGGAAGTGACCTTATATCTTTATATGAAGGAAAAACAAAATGACATAGTTAAAATGTCTTTAGAATTGCTCGAGTAAAAGAAATTTCTTTGATGCAATATCTGGTAGTGATCGCAAGAAACTAAGGAGTAACCGTTGCAAACCGTAAAAGAAAAAAAAAATCACCGTCGCCGCTTTGCGCGGGTACAAGGCTAGTGTGTGTGTGTGTGTATATATATATATATATTTATTTATTTTTTAGTGTTGTCGAGTTAAGTTAAATTGTATTCTTTAGTTTTTTACGGAAGGAAAAGAAAGAAAAAAGAAGTAAGAATAGGAGAGTTTTCTGGAAAAAAAATTATAAGAAAAGTGAAAAATTATATAACATGTTCAAAATGAGTATTTTTCAAAAAAATAAAATAAAATCCAATAGATGAAAAACAAGTATTCCCACTTTTCCACTTTTTTCCAACACTCCAACCACTTTTCTAAAATTTCTCAAAAACCTTTTAAGCTTTAACTAGTTTTCCAAAATGAAAAATAGAATTACATTCAAACACAAAAACTCTTTCATTTTTTAAAAAATTAGAGATGAAAAATTCCACAACTAAACACAAACTTACAATTTTCTTCTAATTATTTTATTTTGAATTTGAGGTGAAGACAGAAGACCTTTCCATTTCCTTCAAACATAAACAACAAATCAATTTCCCTTTTGTTTTCTTTTTTCCCCCCTCTTTTCTCCTTTGTTCCTTTCTTTTCTTTTTCACTTAGTATTAACTCGAGAACCCCGAATATAGTAATTAACCCTAAAAAATTCTTTATTATCAAAAAATCATAATTAATACATCACACTAAAAAGGATTATTTCAATGAATTAAATACAAGTCTTCGGTGTATTAATTATATTTTTAATTTAATAAAGAAACTTTAACTTAAATAAATGCACAAATTATCTCTTATTGACATCCTAAGGGGAGTCACTATCAATTCCTATTTTTATTTCATTATCTTTTATTTTTTGTTTCCTTATATGTTTACACTTTGTAATTTGTAACAACTTAAAACCTCGCGAAAACGCGGTTAGATTTATAGTTTACTTTTTGACTTTTAATTAAATAAATTTAGTATATATGTTAGTGCATTTGATGTAAAGTGTTATAATTTTATATAGCTTAAAGACCCGCGACAACGTGAAAGACTAAATTGAAATTGTTATAGATGTACAAACTGAATATAATTGTGTATAATGTTGTAGATTGAAATTTATCATATATAAAAAGCATTTAAATTTAAAGATGTATACATCATACCTTTCAAATTTTTTGTACTTTCGAGATCTTAAACAACCGGTTAGTTTTTTATTGGATGGATGTTCCACTACATTTGATTTTTAGGATGAACCATTTTTTGAAAGAGGTTGAGATCTTTATGGATCCATTGATATCAATATGATGAAAAGCGTAGAAAATGATAAATCATATATATTATAATTAGAAAAGATATGATTGGACTAAATTTTGTTTTACATAGTATTGATTTTGCTTTATTATATAAAAATTTGAAATTTTTTATTATAATAATTAATATTTGAGGGGGAAGTGTAATTATTTAATTATATCTAGATTGTTGGTTTAAATTGAAAAATGTCGCACCCTGCCTGAGTTGGAAGCAACATCGGGGCACGACTAATCCGGATCATTACATAAAGTCACAATGAATGACCTCTACATGATTCGTTTTGAAAATACATTTCCATAAATAAAATATTTAAACATATTGTTTACAATTATGAAAATATAGTTCCTAGAGTCCACTTCTATAATGGGAGATTCTATTACATAACCAATGTACCAAAAAGTAATGCGAGGGAATCTCCTTTAAATGCAGTTTAGAAAATCATGCGACTCTAGATAGACTTCCTGAAGAAATCCCTTGGCGTCTGTGGACCTGAGATATCCACGCTAAAAGGTCAACAATAATGTTGATGAGTTCATAGGTTTAAGCAATTGTATCGATTTAGCACAATATTGTTACCGTAAATCACAAGATTTAAATAGTTGTATTGCTCTACAACAATATTGTAAATGTAAATCACAATATTTAAATAGTTGTATTGCTCTATAACAATATTGTAAATGTAAATCACAAGATTTAAGTGTTTGTATTGCTTTACCGTAATATCGTGATTGACTGTATTGCTTTAGCGCAATATGTCTAAAGAGTTAAAGGGGTATGGGGGAGTGAGGTGGTCATGGGGACCGGTCAAAGGGGCCCATCATGGGTATGGGTGTGTGTGTGTTCAATTTTTGTTCCTCAATTTACGTAAGGTGTCGTTGTTGTTTACCCGTTAATCGTGTTATTCGTTTAAACGTTTTACACGTTTATTTAATACGTTTTGTTAATGTTAAATATAGTTTATTTTTATAAAAGAATTATTTTTCAAATACTTTATTTTATGTTTCCAACTTGTTCGTTGGGTTTCGTTTGATTGTCGGGTTCGATTCGCTCATTTACTTTGTGTTCGTTTCGTTTTATATAAAACGTATATCATTTTGTATATTATTATAACATAATAATATAATGTAAATAACAATATTTAAGTACAAAATAAATTTACATTATTTTTGAAAAATATTTCACCAACATTCGTATACGTCAGAATCCATCCGATTGTTAATATTGAAAGAAAATAAATTTCAAATTATTCGATTTCTTTGTCTTTAGACCGAGTTGAAGATTTATATTAGTTAACAATTGAAAGCTTATTATATTGATATAACTGAATATACCAATTAAAGTTAATTTCTAATAGTATTTAATTTTACAAAGTAATAAAATTCGTGCAATTAATAATTAATATATGTAAATATACCTTATTTGTATTAAACATTTAGATTTTAGATATATATTTAAGGTTAATTAATTTATTAAGTATCATCACTGACATTTCATTTTCAATTAAATAATCGTTGAGATGATTTAAATGTTACATTATTTATATTTAGAGCTAATTTAATCACTTCTCATAGTTGAGTGTAGTTTTAGAATAAAAACACAATATATATATATATATATATATATATATATATATACTAGCCTATTGCCCGCGCGATGCAGCGCGGCAAAAAATATATGATATTAATATGTTTATCGAACATGTTTGCGTTTAATTGAGAACACCGTACTTTGTAGTGAATCATGTTCTTATAATACGCAATGACAATATTTTTACAACTTGAAACTCAATACGAAACCAGCAATGAAATACACTTGTTAGGGTTGGTATTTTTAACCCGTTAACCTGCTAAGCCATATGTCTAACTTTTCTGGTCGGGTTATTTTAAGTTCGGGTTAATGGTCCTACATGTTATCCCGTGGAAGAAACTAGGTTTATTTTATTAATATATATAAATTCTACCCATCATCTTCTGAAACCAATCCATCATTATATTATGCATGTTACAGAACTTAAAGAATTAAATAGTCATGAAGTTATGTATTTTGTAACTAAAACTAATTATAATGTATTAGTTTTTAGTTATATGTATTTGTCCTAAAATTAATGATGGTTGAATAATAAGTAAAATTAATGACAGTCTTTTAAGGTAATTTTTAAGATTTTTTTAAATCTATTATTAAGTAGTATAGATATAGATATACTATATGCATTAGATGTTGGATTAACTAAAATGGTATATTACTATATTATTACTAAGACCACTATGTGATAAAATTCTTTTCTATGGTAGTAATAGATTATTTTTAAGACTTGATAAAAGAAAAAGTTATTATAAGACTATCATTAGAATTATTTAAAGTGACTTAAGTGATATATAACATACTTACCAACATATTTTTATAAGTTTAAAATTTGCATCAAAACTTCTTATATATTAGCATAGAAGACAGAAAATTGTTATAACTTCTAAAACTATTTGAGTTTTCACTTATATTTAGATTTAAATCAAAACAATCAAAATACACACTTCATTGTCCATTAATGTGCTACATAACTACATCAGTTACATAAAACATAATTAATGATGAACATATATTATAACGGAAATTAGTTATTATATATAATTTAATAATAAATTGCATTGAATTCAAGTGTTAAAGTTGAATAAGAGTTAAAGGGTATAATAGTAATTTACTATTTCTTCCTTTTAAGACTTTTGCTCAAACTCTTTATAAATTAGTATATATATATATATGTATGTATGTATGTATATAGTTGGAGGATCTAAAAGAAGGAAAATATCATGGAGAAGGGGGAGAAGAAATCCTGGCCATTCATTTCATTTTTAGGTCAAAGGGTATTTTTGTCTATTCTAATTTGATTCTTTTATTTAATTTCCTGTAATTTAAATACATTAATTATGGGCAGTTTATTTTTGCACGTATCAAACTCCATCATTTTAGGAAACTAGTAACCAAAATCGTTTCTATTATTGTGCACGTTTAGAGACTGTATCAAGGATTGCTAAATCTTCGTCCAAAAAGAAAGTGGATACGTGCATATTATACGATATCGTGTATTTTTTACTATCAACCAAAATCGTTGATTTTACTTCTTATTTTTTGATTGAGAATCACGTATTGTTAAATCTTCATCGCAAAAGAAAGCTTATACGTTTATATCTTATGAAATCGAGTATTCTTCATTCTGTCCATATTTTCCTACGATAAACCATCTCGCAAACGATTCCTGGTGTCGAATTTTGAAGTTATATTGAACAAGGATCCAAGTGACGAAGCTTGGGAGCAATCTATAAGTGATTGTATTACTTATTTAGTTGCGGTTAATTGTAATGGCCGACGGCGATCAAGCGATGGAACTTGTAGATATGTATTCAACGGATGAATCCGATGATATTGCAAGCACATCTGAACCGAGTAAGTTAACGTGAATATGTCTTGAAAACGTGCGTACTACCGGTTTCCGTGTCTTGTTGGTTCAATGACAATTTTTTAATTTAGCCTCTTGCAAATTGCGAATGCTTCTTTCATATTGTTGGTAGCGATATTAATGTGTTTGGGTAGTTACCCATGTTCGTTGACCTAAAAAATAAATTTCATTAAGTAACCAATATATGTGATTCGAAGTATCCAGTAGTAACTATTATGTGATTCAACAATAAATAAACTATGATTTGACAAACGCTTGACATGATGCAGCAATATTAACACTATGATTCAACATGATCATACCTTTTTTATCCTTAGCTACACACCTATAAATAGTTCTTGCAAATATTATTATTACCAGTAACCATAATATCATTCAGCATTACATAAACTATGATGTATCAACAATTAATTCATTGCTTTTCACAATCTGCTCAAGTAAAGTAACATAGTTATTCAGACAGTTGACATTTTTGATTCAGATCCGTGTTTCACACACATAATCAACACATTTCCATTACAACCCTGAAAACATATAACTGAAGCGCATCTGACCAAGTGTTGATGGTTAAATGCAGTTTTACAATTTATGTTTTTCTAAATTGCAAGTTTTGTTTCTTATTCTTCATATCGATATTACTGTGTTTGGGTAGTTCACCCTTGTGGTTGACCCAAAATGACTTTGATTCTGTACTCAATATCAGTGATTCGTACAAATAAAAATATGTATAGTATGGCAACATATGTGTTTTCAATTTTGTTTGATTCGTTTATGTATTCGTGAGCTTCTAAACTCTGTGAACAGGCACTGGAACGTTGACGAACACAGTATCTGTTGGGGTTATGCATGTCTCTACGGATGGTGTACAATATTGGGTTCCCGATGTTCCCGATGATATCAAACCAGTGATCGGAATGTCCTTTGACAGTATAGACGAGGCTTTTGCGTTTTACACACAATATGCAAGACAAGCTAGGATTCCTTCAAAAAAATTGGGTAATAATAGAAACAAATCTAACATG
The DNA here is from genome assembly GCA_963422505.1 of Pseudognaphalium luteoalbum. Classification (NCBI taxonomy): domain Eukaryota; kingdom Viridiplantae; phylum Streptophyta; class Magnoliopsida; order Asterales; family Asteraceae; genus Pseudognaphalium; species Pseudognaphalium luteoalbum. The sequence goes on from OY730193.1 coordinate 25,501,288, forward strand.
GTTTCACGGATGTACTTTCTTTGTTCCAAACATGGTTCCCCACCTCCGAAAACGCCATTCGATAGCCTAGCAGATAACAGTAAGAAGCAGCGGAAAACTTTATCCCAAAAGTGTGGTTGCAACGCCAAGTTGATTCTTTCGTTGAATAAGGTTACAAATAAGTACCAAGTCGAAGAGTTTGTAGAAGAGCATAATCATGATTTGGTACACAAGAAGGATAAACACTTTCTTACGTCCAACCGCAGGCTATCATATCCACAAAAGCAGGCACTACACAACCTGTCGTCCATTAACATCGGGCCTAATCGAGCTTTCAAAATCTTTAAGCAAAAGTGTGGAGGTTTTGATCAAGTCGGGGCGGCAAAGGTCGATTGTAAGAATTTTAAACGTGACGTGAACAAATATATCAGTGAGTATGACGCACAGATGTTGGTTGACAAGTTGAAAACACGGAAACAAGTTTTTTCGGACTTCTCATTTGAGTACAGACAGGGTGGAGAAGATGAATTAAATTGCCTATTTTGGGCTGACGGAGAATCAAAGAGGAACTACATAGCTTTTGGAGATGTAGTTGGATTTGATGGCACTTTTCGAACAAACACGTAAACAACTCAGTACTCTGCCTATGTTGTTTTAACTATCGTAATAATTTTGTTGCATTCATACTTTTCGAAAGTGTTTATCCAACATTGTGCTTTATTTTTTTTTTTTTGAAGGTACTACATGGTGTTTGTCCCTTTCACTGGAATTGACAATCATAATCGATGTGTCACATTTGGGGCTGGATTGCTGTCCCACGAGTCAATCGAAGCATTTACATGGCTTTTAGAAGCATTCAAGAAAAATTTAGGAGCTGAACCAACCTTTTTTGTGACTGATCAATGCCCAGCTGTAAAACAAGCAATGCAAAAAGTCTTTCCATCGACCAAGCATCGTTTGTATATGTGGCATATAACTAACAAGTTCACTTCCAAGGTAATGTCAATGATATGTTTCTTCAAGTAAATTTTATTGTGATTCAGTAAATTTACATTTACGACTCTTTCAATGAAGATTTTGGCTCCGTTTTTTTGAAAAATCGATTCTGTATGATTTTAAATACGTGTGCTTGTGTTGTAATATAAAATGGTGTATTTCAAATACATTTACACAATTTTTGGGTTGATTAGTCCTAAAGCTTACGCCTTCTACTAATTGCAGCTAGGTTCACACTTGTGCAAAAGCGGCTTGCTTGGTGAACTGAACGACATTATATGGAGTAAGACCATCTTGCTCGAACAATTTGAACACCGGTGGGCTTCTATTATCGAAGTGTACAATGTTCAAGAACTCAAATGGTTGTCCGAAATATATGCTATTCGACATCAATGGATACCACCTTTTTTTCGGGATGATCCATTTGCCGCACTTATGCAAACAACTTCCCGATGCGAGGGTGAAAACCATTTTTTCGTCACCTAACAAACGTTGATTTTCATCTCATTGAGTTACTCCAACACTTCGATATAGCAATGCAATGTCAAAGAAACGAGCAGTATAAAAACGATCATGATTCACGCTTCAAGGATCTTATACTCAAGACCCAATCGAGGAGGAAGTGGGACAAGTGTTTACGCGGTATGATTTTTTTGAAATACAAAGGGAAATTCTGAAATCAATGGTTAATGTTGGCTCGGATAGTACTTTGAAAGAAAATGGTGTTAAAACGTATATAATACGAGACGTAGATGACGACAGCAAGTTTCGCGGGCGGCAAGAGGTATTATGATTCGCAATTATCACATTATCCACCATTGATTCGTTTATTTTGACTTAGTGATTCTTCTTTTACCTTTTACTAGTACATTTTGATTCGCTAGCTTTTATATCTAAATTCAACCCATACAAATATTAGTTTACCTTATAACGCGGGTTTACTTGTTAGTTTCCTCTTATAATGCAGGTTGTGTTTAACAATAAAGAGTTGACTATTGCATGCTCTTGCAAGTTGTTTGAGCTCGAAGGTTTCCTATGTCGTCACTGTTTTTTTGTGCTACGGATGGCACGTGTCAAGGAATTCCCCAAGAAATATATCATGCGGAGATGGATGAAGGATGCCGTTCCTCTAACTCAGGGCGCGTCTAGTTTGAAAAGTAGAGAATTAGGGGATAATAAAGAAGTGATCCAAACAATTATTCACGATTCATATTTTTTTATAGATTCCGCAATAGATCGTCTCGTCACTGACGTTGACAAGTTGTCCCTTTTCCGTGACCAGCAAAAAAAATTGATGGAACAAGTTTTTGCGGAGACGCCACTTCTACCCCAAATGAAAAATAAGCAGGTAATTCAATCGTTAATGGGTGTCTCGCAGCCCAAAGACGTATATGTTTATATCAACCAAATAGATTCAGTAATTTATCACACTAGCCACTGCAATTAAACACATTGATTCAGCATTACAACAAACTGATACACTCTAATGTAACAAAATAGTGAATCACTCCTATAAATAAGCGATTCAATGGTCATGTTATCCGAATCATTGTGAAAAACTATTCAATCTATGGTTTTTTAAGCATTATACAAGTAGGAACATTTTGTGAATTATTATAACTATTAGGTAATGTAGTTATTCTGCCATTTTTCACAATTACTCAGTGACAAAGAATAAAAAATAAGCTTACTTACCACCAAAAATGTTAACGGTCCTGTGAAGTAGCCAGTTGTATCATCTTCTTTCCATGCCTCCCTAATTTCCTTTAGGCATTTAATAGTGTAGCTGCACCAATCTAACCCTCGAACTGTACCCTCGTCACTAATGCTAGGTAAAAACTTCCTATTAACAGTTCCAACCCCAAGCCCCCCAATCAGAACTGTTGCGACTAATACCAAAAAATTTAGCATAAACGTCCGACCACCAAGTGTATCACCCAACATTTTAGGAATAATTTTGCTAATCCGTACTCGCTTCAAGTCAGCACCAAATTGATTGTTGAACTCTTTCACAATCGGATCCTCAGTACTTGCCTTTACGTGAGCTTTTATCTCCTCTCCTCCCAGAAGAAACCCATATACTTCCTTCACTCCCTCTTTCGAAACCAAAATTTTCTTACCCCTGACGCTTAGTGTGCTTGTCTCCGAATCATAGTTCTGTAGCAACCAAAAACCAAGCCTCAACGGTAAATTGGTAATATCAAGCTCCAGCACAACCTGAAATCCTATTCTCCTAACAGTATCTTTTTGTTCTTTTGTTAATTTAGGAAGAAACTCTACTATATGCTTAGGTGGGTTCCTAATATTAACAGACCTCAATTTTGTTTTTTCCACTTTTTCCCTACCATTGACTTGTACTAATCTATTGTCGTCTCCTCTTTTTTGCTTATCACTTCTATTTTTCACTTCCTGCGTTGGCATAAAATCATCATCTGACACACAATCATTCTGTTGGTTCTTGCCTATCACATGTAAACAATAGATCAAACATAAGAATTAGTCACACAAAACATTTATCTTGAATCATAATAGCACAAAAGAAATTTTTCAACACTAATTCTGTAACTAAACTTTTTGATTCAACGAACACATATAACTCAAGAACCACATTTTATCTAACTAGCATGACATCTATCATATAAGGTAGCCTTCACTATACAACTCAACTATCAATTGTACTTAGCACCTAGTCGAACAACTTTCACTACGTCAAACAAACATGAACAGTACACATAGTTATTAAACAACTCGTTAATTCCTTATTGCTTTGCACTGAATCGACGACTCAAAAATAATATTAAAAAATCAATAATCAAACCCAGTTATTGCTTGCTTTGATTCAATGTCAAAATAACCTACTACATAACTAGCCCATACAATCAAAATAGAATTAAAGAGTTGGCAACATTGTAATGTGTTAATTATACTATGATTCAGTCTTAATTATAATATGATCTAGACTTATCATTACATCATTTATCAAAATCCACTAACTATTCATTTACTATAGTTTCATCACTTTGCCACACTGATTCGCAAGTTTATCTTTTGATCCATGGTGCAAGTTCAGTGTAATACTCAACTATGCAGTGTATATTCGAACACTATAACAACATGGCAACGTTACTTCATACAAATATCAAAAGGCAAAAGGAACCTTGTTCCATGTCATTTATTTAATTTTCCGTAAGCTTCAATTGCATCAAACAAACATAGCATATACGTATTCAACACCAAAAATACGAATAATACCAATGATTTTTGAACTAACGAAACATACTACGAACAACTAATTGCCTAACCCTAATCACCATTACCCTACTAGATAAATTATACCAATGATTCACCTGTTAATTTTGAAAAAACCCTGTAACACACCAACTTTTAATCATAAAAACCTGAAACCCCCAAATTACCAACCGAAAACCCTAATTATTGAACAACCGATCCAAAAAAACAATCACTAAACATAAACAATGAAGCAAAATTACCTCTGAACATCGATTGTTTCATTTTTTCCGTTTTACCCATTGATTCGAACTTTAATAGCGAAACAGCCGCCCACGCGTGAATATTGGTCGACGGGGATGACGTGAAATTGATATAAACCCCTATGATATTATGCGCCGATTCAGGAAAATCAGGATTAGGGTTTGGTTGATGGGTTGAAGCAGATGGAGATGGAAGTTGAGGAGTTGTATTCGGTTATGGGTTGCATGTAAACCGATCTGGATTTATTTTTTACATTAAATGTGAATTTTTTCCTATTTTAGTTGAACATAGGTAATTGACTAAAGTACCCCTCACGCTTCCAATTTTGTAATCAAACCCATTGACCAATCTCAACCATTGAATCACTCATCTTGTGCTCAAGAATGCTTCTCCACCTTCTCCCTTTAAAAAACCTTCTCCCTTGATCCCAAATATATATATATATATATATATATATATATATATATATATATATATATATATATGTGTGTGTGTGTGTGTGTGTGTGTGTTAGATATTAGAGATGTATTTTATTTGTATAAAAAAAGTTGTTAGATTCTATATAAAATATCATACCTAGATACTATAGTCTCTTAAATATGTATTTTTATAATTTATTTTTAATAGTTAAGACATTATATAAATAGTCTTACACAAAGTTGTCAAAGTAAAATTAACTTTTAAAATTGAAATAATTGCTTATGCATAATTCATAAGAACATTATCTAGTCTTACTAAGAAGGTGAGGGTTAAGGATTTACCCGGTGAAATACTACTTATAAATTTTTTAAACCAATACCAAATCTAAGATTCATTAAATACCATACATATTTATTTTAACAAATAAGCTACAATCTAAGATTCATATAAACCAATACATAATTTACTCCCTTCGTTTCAGATGGCCTCTCTCAATCACTTGCCGACTAGAGATAATCATCTTGATCGCGGGCTTCCTTTAGATTCTGCAACATGTCCCTTATGTAGTTGTGTTTCAGAAACAGTTGATCATTGCCGTTTGAACTGCAAAGGTTCTTCCACTTTGACGTAAAACTTGGAGCTGGTGAGATTTAAGTTGTCCTCCATCTATGTCTATTAAGGATGTTGCTCTTGGTAAAGTCCCAAAATCTGGAAACAAGGTGTTAGACAAGATTTTTCATGCAGTCAGTTTGGTTATTGTATGGATGATATGAGCTTGGAGGAATAAAATTGTTCATGTAGAAGAAGGTGCAAGCAATTTAATTCAACACGAATATCTTTTTCCTTTTGTTCAGCGAGTTTCACGTCAATGTATCGAGTATTGTTGCTCTAACGTACAACGCGATTGGTCTGCTTGGATTTCTAAGCCTAAAAGTATATACCATGGGTGATGTTTTCATAGATTATTGTGCCTTTTGGATGTTTATGTTCTTTTTTAGGTTCTACTATTTTTGGGTGGTTTTTATTTAGGCACCTACTAGTTTATGTAGTTCCTCATTTGGATGTTGTTTTGTCTCTCTTTAAATCCTTTTATACCTCTTATATTTGGTTTCTATATATAATTATTTACTTTTCAAAAAAGCTAATTTACTCCCATTGTTTCAATATAAGTGTCCACTCTTCTATTTAGCTTTTCCCGATATAAATGTCCACTTTTAAATGTAGTAATTAACTTTACCATTTTACTCCCAATATTTTTCTCTTTCAAAACTAATACATGAGAGCCGAGTCTGTGCAAAAAGGAAAAGTAAAAAGTGTCATATTCACTACCATACAATGTAATTTCTTAAACCTCGTGAAAAATGATACCATGCACTTTTTAAGACAGAATGAGTAACAAACAAGATCCTATAATGCAAAATTTACCTAATCATATAGACCCAAAAACAAAGATAATCTATTCATCATCTAATGTATATATCACTTATATATTTTCTCTAATTTAATTTTTGAATGTCAATTTTTCACGTCAAACCTCGTGAAAAATGATACCGTGCACTTTTTCATCATCTAATGTATATATATTTATCATTTTTCCTTCTCGTATAGACTGTATATTCATCATCTAATACACATTGCGTGTGGTAGGGGAATTGTGATTGTGGTTGTTAAACCCAGAATAATCTAACAAACTATTCAATAAGCCTTGAATTATTATTGAGAAGTTGCGGAATCACACTCAATAATATTAAGAAGATCAAGAATTATAATAACTTGTAATACACAATTGATTATCAAAAGCTTCAATCTTATTAATGATATAAGACGAATACACTTAAGTATTAGGGTTACAGAAAACCTTGAAGCTGCGTAAACTAATCTTAACCTAATCTAGGTCTAAGGATCTCTATTTATAATACATAGAGTCCTATACAATCTCTAGTTATTATGGAATTCAAATCTATCCCATAAATAACTCTAATTGACTTATAAACACCAACAGTGGGAGTAACTTACTTTATACCAACAGTGGTAGTAAGTTCTCATTACAGACTCCAAGTATAATTACACTAACAGTGGCACTGCTGCTACAAATACACTAGCAGTGGGTAGTTCTTCAATCCTTCTAGCAGTGGCTATCATTAAAGCGAACAGTGGCAAGACTTCAATACTTGATCAAATCAACTCAGATCCCAACAATCTCCCCCTAAACTTGATCAATCTACATTGCATTAAGTTTCTTCAATCAGCTTCATTCTTTTGTAGGAGAGTTTTATCTTTTCTTGCTTGCTTGATCTCTCTTGTAGTATTGATTCATAATCCAGTAGATAATGTCTTTGCCTTTTTCAGTCTTCACTGCAACTTGCAATTTCTTCTCAATTAGTTGCTTTAACAGTACTATGCTCAGAATGTACTCTCTCTCTTCCAACATGTATTACCATTCTTGAGAGAAATACAATGCACTCCTGCTCTAGCAAAATGTCTCCAGTAAGCAACCAACTCAGCACATAAAAATATATCACTATACAACTCTGGTTCAAACATCATCTGCAACCATTCCCATATGTGCCTTTCAAGAGTAAATTTCATCTTATTTACATCCTTCTCCAAACCAAGCTTGTACATGTCATATACATCAAATTTGTGAACTCTTTTCAGAATATCCTGCATTGACTTGTGAAAGCTTACAACTCCATTCTTTTTTTCCATCCTTATTCAGATGACTCAATACTGGATCCAAAACAAATTCCTTCTCATTTAATAATCTCAGAAAAATCTTCATCAATTACATTAGTATTCTCAGTTCTATCAATCTTTTCCACAAACATTTTTTCTATCACCTCTTCTTCTCTATCCAAATCATCTATTTGATCATCCAACTCCTGAAACTTTGCAACTGATCTTTTAATTCCTTCAATTTTCAATCTCAGTTCCTTTTCTTTCTCCAACTCCTCATCAATTTGATCATATCTTTCCTGCAACCTTTTCTGAATCTCAACATCTTCTTTCTTTTTCTTTTCCAATCTTTGTCTTGCTTCAGGATTCACAAATGGATTATTATTGTATATCTCTTGCAATCTTTCTAATGACATCCTTCTCAATTTCAAAGTGGGAATCCTACCTCCTCTAAGTTTACACACCAGATCATTTTTCAATTCAGTTTTGGTTGGTTTCTTTGCTCTCCTCCTAGCAGCTTCTTTTTCCAATTTCTCCTTCTTCTCTCTTTCAATTTTCTTCTTTAAAGCCATCTGCACAGGATTACCCTTTTTCTTTTCTTCATAAGCTTGATACACAGTATCATCATTTAACCCATTTGCTTTCATATCTGCATACACTCTGCTGGCTTCTTTAGTCATCTTCACAATATGACCATTCTCAAGCATAACATCCACTTCATCAACATCAGATGTATGCACTGACCTCTGTGTAGGCACTGACCTCTGCACCTCAGATGCTCTCTTTTCTGTTCTTACCCTCTCCTGCTCATCCAACTCTGCTTGCAACCTCAATGCATATTCATGATCATGCTCAATGCTCCTCTGTACCAGTTTGACCTTTGATTTTGGCTTTTCTACCAATTTGCCCTTACCTTTGTCTTTTGGATCAATCTTTGGAAGCTTAGACTCAGGTTTATCCACTCTAGTTGATTCTTTGATGACAAAAGGTACTTTTGGAGTTCTAGCAGTGGTTGATGTTCTAGCAGTGGGTTGTTGAGTTGTGGTAGCAGTGGTAGTGTTAGCAGTAGCAGTGGTAGCTACTTTAGCAGTGGGACTACTTGACTTGGATTTTCTGATTTCTTCCATCTTTTTAGCTTTTATACTGAACAATGGTACAAATTTCTTCCTGCCATATGTAAGTTTAGGATCTGATCTTGGCTTTGACTCCCCATCTGCCTTTGCATCATCACCATCACCTTCCATCTGTTCAGTTTCCATACTCACCAAATCATCCACTGGTTGTACCACCTCTTCACCATCTTCTACATCGATAATTACCTCTGTTTCACCATTAACCCTCTCCACAGTCTTTTGCATAACACTTTCAACAATTTCAGTTTGCATATCATCTTCCAAAACTTCAGTGTTAGCATTAGACATAGCATCTGTTTCACCCACAACCTCATCCTCATGATCATACATAAAAACATTATCATTGAACTCTTCCTCTGCATTATTCTCCCCCTTGTTGGAAGTGTTCTTCACCAATAAAGCTTCTAACACAGCAAGCCTTTCTTTGAGATCATCAATTGCTTTCCCCTGCTCATCAATCTTAGCAGCTTGCTCTGCAATTTTAACATCTTGATCTTTATTCACCCTTTTCTCTTTCACCAACTTCTCCCACAATAAATCCACTGCCTCTGTCAATTGTACATTCGTCAATTCAATGTGAGGTCTAGTCTCATCATCATTAGAGTGTGACCTCCTAGATGAATCATTGACAAAATCATCTTCTGCCTCATGCCTAGCATGATCAACCGAAGTTCCCTTTTTCTTGGTACTGGGACCTTCACCTGCTTCATTACCCGTAGGTTCAGCATTAGAAGTTGCCTCTGGTTGGGTCTTATTTATGTTACCACTGCCCTCCTTTGTCAGTGGACTAGTAGGAGTAGTGGCAGCCCTTCCAGAATGACCACCCATCTCCTGTGGGGTCACGTGCTGTGGTAAAATTGATGGCTGAGACAAGTGAGCAGCAGGAACCTCACTTGCCTGTTTTCTTTTCTTTTTCTTTGGTTGTAAGTGGGTAGGTTACTTGTTCCCTTGTTTTCTTTTAGTACCCCCAATTGGTGTGTGTTCAGACTCAGTTGGTACTACTGGCCTGTCACCAATTGATTCAGATGTAGTTGGTGGTACTACATCTGTGGTGGAAGGAGCAGGAAGCATTGTAGAAAACAATGCTGTATCCGTCCCAGAAAACTTCTTATTGGTATTCTTACTCATCTCTGTAAAAGTTCTAGCATAAAGAGTACTAACACCAATAATAAGTTCTTGTGCAACTAAATCAGGAATTTGTTTATTTAAAACAAGTTGCACAAATCTAGGATACATAATGAACATATCCTTTTTCCCTTTTGTAATATTCCTTATCATGCCTTCAAGTATGTATTTTGAAAAATTAAATTTTTGACCCTTAGCCAAACACACAAGTGCATAGGCTATTTGGGTGCCAAATTCATTGAAAGCAGTTCGTTTGGATGACAAGCAGTGGAAAAGTGTATGTATTAAAAATTTTCATTGAAGACTAAAGAGTGATTTAAAAAAGGTAAAACGTGTGTAATCACCCTCATACCCCATTAATCTAAGATTAGCATACAAATCTTTGTCATCAATAGAGGATATACCTGTAGCATCATCAAGAAGAAGTACTTCTCGAAGAGAATCCTCAGATATCACCACCTTGGTTCCTTGAACCATGGACACCACTTGATTGTTGTCCTCAATCACTTCTAATCTGGCATTCTTCCAGAATTCGTTCATATGACCCCTTGAAACCCTTGGAGATACGGTAAGCGCATGAAAGATATAACTCGAACGAAGAAAATCCACAATTTGTGTGAAATTTTGCGCCGATGAGGGTTTCATCAGAAAGGCGATCATATTGTGTTCTTCATAAACACTTAATGTAAGACCAGTTGAAGAAGAAGCCATTGTTGTGAAATTGATTGTAGTAAAAGTGAGTGTTGGAATTAGAGTTTAATCACAGTGGTTATGTGTGAAAATAAGAAAGCGTAATGAAAAATTGAAGTGTGTCAAGTTTATATACTGTTAGTCATAAGAACAGAGTCAAGCCCTAAAAAAATAACTAGTAGTGGCATTGCCCAACATAACTAACAGTAGAAAGGTATGATAAAATACCTTAACAGTGGCAAACATTCAATTTTTCAAACACTCGAAGAAAATTCTTAAAAAGCTAACAGCACCTAGTAGCACTAGCAGTGGCAACCGACCAAGGTAACCAAAGCTTAGTACTAGCAGTGCCAAGCACTTAGCTTTATAAGCAATTTTTTTTTTGTTTTTTTTATCAAAAGCTAAATAAACAAAACAAAACAAATAAAATGTCAGTTCCAGCAGTAGCAATGTCTTCTGACAGTAGCTAGAAACCTGCACAGTGGTTAGCTAGAAAACAAAAACAGTGGCAGTAATATACACAAGTTTACAAGCAGTGGCAACTTTATAAGGAGCAGTGGCTAGAATGTTCTAACAGTGGTACCAACTGAAAGCAACTGAAGGCTAGCAGTGGTAAACACTTGGAACATAAAGCACTGTTCTTTGTAAAGAACCACTGTTAGTATCTATTCTAATAGCAAACATAGTTTAAGTTAGATTGATCATTCCAATACTGGTGACCAAAAATGTAAACCTTCCCACATCGAAAGCCTTTGTGAAAAGATCTGCATATTGATTATCAGTATGAATTTTAAAGATTTGGATCAATCTCTTTTCATTGCAATCTCTTATGAAATGATATCGAATTTCAATATGTTTGGTCTTAGAATGCTTAACAGGATTGTTAATGATACTAATTGCAGAGTTATTATCAATATAAATAGGAGTATTTAGAAAAGTCAGACCATAATCCAGCATTTGATTCTGAATCCAAAGCACTTATGCACAGCAGCTTGATGCAACAACATACTCTGCTTCTGCTGTTGAAGTGGATAAAGTGGTCTGCTTCTTGCATTGCCATGACACCAATCTTTCTCCTAGAAATTGACAACCCCCTGAGGTAGACTTCCTGTCCATATTCTCACCACCATAATCACTATCTGTAAATGCCATGAGCTCAAAAGAAGAACTCTTGGGATACCAAAGGCCCAATTGTGGTTGACCCTTTAAATATCTAAAGATCCTCTTTACTGCATACAAATGTGATTGCTTGGGATTGGCTTGATATCTAGCACACACACACACACGCACAGCAAACATTATGTCTGGTCTAGATGAGGTGAGATACATGAGGGAGCCAATCATAGATCTGTAGAGATGCACATCTACATCCTCCCCCTCAAGATCTGCATGTAATGCCTTGTGTGTCTCCATTGGTGTGCTAGCTACTTTAGCATCTGTATAACCAAATCTGTCCAGAATGTCTTTAACATACTTGCTTTGATTGATGAAAATTCCATCAGTCCTCTGCTTAACTTGAAGTCCCAAAAAGAAAGTAAGTTCCCCCATAGAACTCATCTTGAACTTCTGATGCATTAACTTCTCAAACTCCTTGCACAGTATATCATTAGTAGAACCAAAAATGATATCATCAACATACACTTGTACCAACAGAATATCATTGTGAACCTTCTTGGTGAACAGTGTTTTGTCAATGGTACCTCTTTTAAAACCATTCTCCAATAAGTAAACAGATAGAGTTTCATATAAGGCTCTAGGTGCTTGATGCAAGCCATATAGAGCCTTATCCAATCTGCATACTCTATCTGGATACTTGGGGTCTTCAAATCTAGGTGGTTGACAAACATAAACTTCATCATCAATAGCCCCATACAGAAATGCACTCTTAACATCCATTTGATATACTTTAAATCCATGATAAGAAGCATATGCCAAGAATAATCTTATTGCTTCTATTCTTGCAACAGGAGCAAACACATCATCATAATCAATACCTTCTTCCTGTGTATACCCCTGTGCCACCAACCGTGCCTTGTTCTTGATTACAATACCCCTTTCATCCTTTTTGTTCTTAAAGATCCATTTTGTGCCTATAGATCTTTTTCCCTTTGATAGATCAACTAAGGTCCACACATTCTGTATCTTAAACTGTAGCAATTCCTCCTGCATTGCTTCAATCTAACTGGGATCTTTAAGAGCTTCCACTGCCTTCTTTGGCTCAGTTTGAGATAAGAAACATACATATAAAGAGGTATGTAGTTCCTCTTCATTGACCTTGGTCTTCTGTCTAGTTTGCACAGTAGAACCAACATCACCAATTACTTGTTCAAGAGGATGATCTCTATGAACAGTGTATTTGGATGTAGGTGTTGCAGGTATCTCAGTTTCCAAATTGGTATAATTACCATCTTGTCCAGACCTTTCACTTGATGCCTCTCTTGAGATCCTTTTTGACAAAGGAGTAGAACTCATATAATCCAGATAATCGATCTTCTCCTTCTCCTTATCAAGTTGTTGTGTTGGACTCATCTCACTTTCTTCTTCACTGCCTTCCATGCTTTGTCTGTCAGATTCAACAAGCTTAATGGATGGTTCATCTGATTCTTCTGACTCTAATCTCTATGTTGACTTTGACTGATCAGTTTCAAACACTTCTGGGGATCAGGAGACCATATTGGAAATACAATGTATTCCACTGAATCTTTCTTCTTTCCAGATGACATTCCTGATTCAGATGTACCACATTCATCACTTGTTCTTGCATTTGTACCTGCACTTGTACTTGCACTAGAGTCTACAGTTGTATATCTAAAAGCAGAATTAAGTGCATCAATATCAAACAAAGACTTTGGACCTTTTCCATCTGGATTAGTGATATTTTCATTAAAAGTGATGTTCATTGATTCTTCTATCACTCTGGTCCTTTGATTGAATACCCTATAAGCCTTACTTTGAATGGAGTAACCAACAAAAACACCCTCATCTACCTTGCTTTCAAACTTTCCTAAGTGATCTTTGGTATTTAAAATGGTACAAGGACATCAAAAGATTTTAAGAAACTAACCAATGGTTTGTTCTTAAACAGCAGTTCATATGGTGTTTTGTTATGAGGCTTAACAACTAGTACCCTATTCTGAACATAGCAAGGTGTGCTAACTGCCTCTGCCCAGAAGGACATAGGCAATTTTGCATCAGATAACATAGTTCTAGCAGCCTCAATTAATGTCCTATTTCGTCTCTCTGCTACTCCATTTTGTTGAGGAGTTCTAGGTGCACTAAACTCTCTCTTAATACCTTTAACTTCACAGAATTTATCCATCTCATAATTTTTAAACTCTGTTCCATTATCACTCCTGATGATTTTAACCTTTTTATCCAATTGATTTTCCATCTTAGTTATAAATGATCTAAGTATTTCACCTGTCTCATCTTTTGTTCTAAGAAAGAAAACCCATGTAAATCTAGTGTAATCATCAATAATGACAAGGCAGTAAGACCTTTTCCCCATACTACTTATATTGGTTGGTCCAAATAAGTCCATATGCAATAAGTGTAAAGGTATGCAGTTGGTATTCACAGCTTTGAACTTAAAAGAAGTTTTGTGTTGCTTTCCCTTTAGGCAAGAAACACAATGATCATCACATGAATATACCTTTTCAGGCAAACCTCTAACAAGCTTGTTTTTGACAAGTTTATTAATAGTTTTATAATTCATGTGACACATCCTTCTATGCCACAACTCAGATTCATTCAGACTTGCTTTTGAAATAAGACAGTTTAACTCAGATTGAGGTGACATGTTTGCTAAGTCACACTTATATACATTATCTTTCCTTGGAATTCTCATTAAAATCATGTTTTCAGGTATCTTAAATTCCTTGGACAAGATAAGGCATTCAGTGTCAGTAAAATAGACTGGATTCTTTTTATCTGTGATTGACTCACACTTAGCAAATTGTACCTCAACTATTCCACAAAATACACATCATGAAAATTTATCTTATCACTTTGCACTGTCCCTTTGCCCGTAATTTTCCCACCTTTGGGATTACTTCCAAATGCTACATACCCTCCATCATATGATTTGAAATCCTGTAGCTTTCCTTTGTCTCCAGTCATGTGCCTTGAGCAGCCACTATCAACATGCCATAAGCTCTTTGGCTTGCCCTGCACAAACATCAAAAAGAGAATTAGTTTCTCTTGGGAACCCAAACCAATTTGGTCTTGGGTTTCCCATGTGCATCATTAAAATCAACTCTCTGAAAGATAATTGATTTTGATGCACTATTAGATTTGGAAACTTTGGATGTGTCAGTGTTCTTTGGTTTCCAAACCCAACTAATTTCAGACTTAACAATGGAAGTTGGCCTAACAGTGGTAACCCTTAGGCTTGTGTTAATTATTCTAGCAGTGGTATCCATACTTGGTGTAAACATTCTTTTGGAATTGTTAACCCTAGCAGTGGCTACATGCTTAACAGTGGTAACACTTCCCACTGTATTAGTCTTCTTACCTCTGTTGGCTTTGTTTGGTGGTATCACTGCAGCATTAGTAGCAGTGGCTGCAGTTGTGCCACTGTTAGCCGTATTCTTCATCCTCTTGACAGTGGCAACATGAGTAACTTTTGATTTAAAATTTTGTTTATTAATCATGTTTGCTGCTGTCCATAATGGTTTCACAACCCTAGTGAAATTCTTAGGATTGTGATAACAATCATGTTGAAGATGATTAGTTTTTCCACAGATATAACAAGACTTTTCTTTTACCACTTGAAAATTATGCCCCAATCTTTGTGAAACCATTTGGTTCCAATTTCTTTGATTGCCTCTTGGTGCAGTTTTAGTAAAAGGTTTTGGTGAAGAAAGTCTTGTTTTGCAATCACTGTTAATACATTTATCATTCAAATTTGTCACAGATTTTGACTCCTGCTTAACTGTTTTACTAACAAATCCTAGACCCTTTCTAGACTTATTAGTATTGATCACTTGCTTTATCTGTTGTTTGGCCTTTTCTTGAAACAATCTTTTACCCTCTTCTAGTTTATCAACATTTAGTTCAGAAACTAGACCAGTAACCTTTTCGCTACCTTCACATGATGAATTAGATGATTCAAAACTTTCAGATGTACTATCACTCTGATCATCTTCCTCACACCACTCTCTTATTTCAACTTTATCAAACTCTTTATTACACTCTAAGCTTTCAATTGGATCAACCCTTTTAACCTCATCTACCAATCCTTCTTTTAACTTATTTAAATCTAAATCAGTTTTAGAAGGAAAGTAGTTGTTGTATTAAGGTGGAGGAACATTATTATATCCCAATCCAGTCTTAAGCTTATCATGTATTTGAGAGTTGATACACTTTTGTACATTTTGTGAGGCATATTGTAGGTTTTCTACTGATAACTTAATACTATC
Source organism: Pseudognaphalium luteoalbum (assembly GCA_963422505.1). Classification (NCBI taxonomy): domain Eukaryota; kingdom Viridiplantae; phylum Streptophyta; class Magnoliopsida; order Asterales; family Asteraceae; genus Pseudognaphalium; species Pseudognaphalium luteoalbum. Next base: position 25,517,219 of record OY730193.1, read on the forward strand.
TCTCTCACATGTGACCTCAGATAGTTTCTTAGTTAACAATTCTACCTTTTCATTCAACACACATTTTTCCCATTTAGCATAATCAATGTCATATTTAAACTGAGTTGCATTAATCTCATATGCTTTGATTTGCTTTTCAAGATTTTCAATAGCTGCAGTGGTGTGTTTATTTTTTATTTCCCATTGCCTTAATTCATCACACACTTTCTGATTATGATCCCTGTAATGTTTAACAGTTTGTTTACAAACAGCAGAACATAATTTGTTTTGTACCTCATAAGGAATTTCTGACTTCTTGTCAGACTCAGCAATGGCCATGAAGCACTGATTCTTTACTTAATGCTCTTCTTGATCACTCCAGTCCCATCCACATCCATCCACAGAGACAAAAGCATTTGATGAAGCACCTTGAACAGGTATGTTTCTTGATTGAGTTCCATTGCTCCCTGACCTTTGACCATTACCATTCTGCTCTTGCCTGGGACTTCTGCATTCTCTGGCAAAGTGTCCCATCTTATGACAGTTAAAACACTCAACTTTGCTCTTATCAAACCAGTTTGCATCATTCCTCATGTATGCAAAGTTATTCCTCCCAATTCTCTGCATAAATCTCTTTGCCCTCTGAGTTATCAAAGCAATCTGCAGTTTGATATCCATCTCTTCTAAATCATCTCCATCAAACTGTTCTAGATCTTCATTAGTAAGTGAAGAGTTCACATTACTAGCAAAGAAGGATTCTAGAATCTGATCATTAGATTTGATCTCAGATGATCCTACTCCTCCAGACAAATAGGTAGATTTTTGTTGACTTGATTCACCGTTTAATCCACCCATGGACATAAAAGCTGCATTGTGACTATATCCAGATGTCTGCTTCTTGCTTTCTATCTCAGATTCAAAGTTTCTTAGGTCATTGTAGATGTCTTCAAGCTCCTTAACTTCTAAATCTGCACTTTGTCTTAGACCAACAGTGTATATGGTCCATTCTTCACCTAATGACCTTAAGAACTTTCTGTTCAGATCATCCTTATCAATCTTAACCTTGTGGTTTTCCAGATCTCCCACAAGTTTAGTGAACCTATCAAAGGTTTGAGTCAAAGTTTCTGACTTGACAAAATTAAAGTTCTCAAATTGCTGTTTAAGCATAGATCTTTTATTCTTTTTAGTATTCTCGTTCCCTCCAAACCTTTTCTGTATTGCTTCCATCAATTCTTTAGCATCATCACAGTTTTCGAATCTTCTTTGATATTCATTAGGAATTGACAGAAGTAGAGTACTTAAAGCCTTGTACTCAGTTGATCTAACCTTTCTCTCAGCTTCTGATGTTGGTGGAGGTCTTTCTTTGACACCATCACTGTCTACTTTATATGCAGGACCATTAACAACAACTTCCCACATCTGATAATCTGTGAGAAGCATATATTGTTTGATCCTGACATTCCATAGATCAAACTTATCAGGTTTGAGCATTGGAATCTTTGTTGCATGGATTCCTTCATTACCTTCTGTTGCCATTGATTCAATAAACAATTTGAAAATCAATCAAACAGTAATACTAGATCTTCTTGTATTCAAAGCTTAACCAAAGCTCTGATACCACTTGTTAAACCCAGAATAATCTAACAAACTATTCAATAAGCCTTGAATTACTATTGAGAAGTTGCGGAATCACACTCAATAATATTAAGAAGATCAAGAATTATAATAACTTGTAATACACAATTGATTATCAAAAGCTTCAATCTTATTAATGATATAAGACGAATACACTTAAGTATTAGGGTTACAGAAAACCTTGAAGCTGCGTAAACTAATCTTAACCTAATCTAGGTCTAAGGATCTCTATTTATAATACATAGAGTCCTATACAATCTCTAGTTATTATGGAATTCAAATCTATCCCATAAATAACTCTAACCGACTTATAAACACCAACAGTGGGAGTAACTTACTTTATACCAACAGTGGTAGTAAGTTCTCATTACAGACTCCAAGTATAATTACACTAACAGTGGCACTGCTGCTACAAATACACTAGCAGTGGGTAGTTCTTCAATCCTTCTAGCAGTAGCTATCATTAAAGCGAACAGTGGCAAGACTTCAATACTTGATCAAATCAGCTCAGATCCCAACAGTGGTGGTGAGGATTGTGTGTTTGTGTACCACCCTTGGAATGCATAATTATTCCTCAGGTCGTGCGGATCAAGGGTGAATGGGTTTGCAATAGGTGGGAAGTTGGCAAACTCGGTATGTTGAGTGTTTGGTTGAGACGAAGATCCGAAAGCTTGAGTGTTTGGTGAAGTCGGGTTTGGTAACGGGTTATTCAACAAATTTTGCCACATATCTTTGGCAATAGTTTGTTTGTTGTTTTTGGAAGTTGATTTGTTGTTTTTGGACATTTTTTTTAGAGAGGTTTTGAGGTAAAAAGTGTGGTTTTAGAATTGTGTAAATTGTTATGTGAAGATGAGTGTAATATGTAAGTATATTTATAGGTAAAAGTTTAAAAAAAAGAGGGGGAAAGTTTAAAAGTTTAAAAGTTTTTAAAATTTAAAATTTTTAAAATTTTTAAAAGTTTAAAACTTTTTAAAATTTAAATTTTTTAAAAGTTTTAAAAGTTTAAAAAAAAGGAGAATGTTTAAATTTTAAAAGTTTGAATTTTTTTATTTTTATTTTTTACTTTGAACGGTCAACATAGAAAAAAAAACAAGTAAATGGGTCCCACGGTGGAAACCGACGATCGTCGCCAAACCGAAGAGGGGGCAACCGACGAGGCCGTGCCATCGCCGTCGGTCTCGTCGGTTCCAACCAACGCAAACCGATAACCCGCGTTGGGAGTGGCCTTATGTGACAATCCTCCATTTAGGGTATTAATCTTTACCTAACTTCATGCATTACTTAGAGTAATTCCCTGATTTGTGAATTCAAAACGATTTTTATGTGTTAAGTTTTGTGAAACTTACTATGTGATACGTGATGTATTAGATTCGTAGTTATATGTATATATAATTACGTACGAAATGAACATATTAAACTCGACAAATTAAATACAACAAAGTTGGTGATACAAAATAATTAATAATTCAAAAATTATTAATTACAAATATTAGATATTTATATTATTTAAATAATATAATAACTTATACGTTTTATATTAAACGTATCAAACGCGAATCGTAAAGTTCTAAAAAGAACTTCAAAATGTTTTTGAATAATTTTCGTTTGAAATTATTTTAGAGAAGTATTAGAACAAAAATAAAACGGAAACCGTTAGACTGCTTTATAGGACGCGTTATACACGAACAGAAACAATTATAAAACGTACCTAAAGGTCGAAAATAATAAAAGTATTTATTTTCCCGTTCCTGTTTTAGTATTTGGAACATTACCTCAAAATATAAATTACAAATTCAACTGAAATCTGGCACGCAATTTAACTGTACAGTCCCACTACTGTGAATAATTTTATTAATAATTTTAAATAAAATTATTTCATTTTTGTATTTGTCAATTATAAAGTTTAAATTTTTTTTTAAACAAATGAATAATTGAGTGGAACACGGGGTACAAATAATTGGACCCGTACACGGAATTAACGGGTTAAAAACCTAAACATTTAACAACTACTAAATATTTGTTCGATCAATTCCTGTATACCACCTTACTTCCTTTGAAATTTTGAACTGATGAAGTATTGTATATACTTCCATTTCTCACAATTAAGTAGGCAACAAACTCCAATAATACATCTTCACCAACCAAATTCTTTCTTCTCCCTTGGCTTCCAACGACACCAGCAGCAACAAGAATTGGAGCAGGAGCAAAACAAGAACAAAATCATCTCTTACTTCTTCAAACTACAATCATCAAACTACAATCATCAAACTACCAACTAAAATAATCACATAATTTTACATCGTCATCTTCATCATCGACAGACATCATCATCATCATCGAAATCATCTCCATTGTGAAGATTTTTATAACTTAAAATCTTTATTTCATATATATTTTTTCATACTACTTTGATTATCTAATGCTTATATAATGTTATTATTGTATGTAAACTAGTTATAATGTATATATATGTGTGTAATAATGGGTAAATCTCATGGATGAAACTTTGTTATAAACATTTATGAAGATTATGACTCAAAATGATATAAAAATCTGGGTTGATTTCGGACCAAAAACAGAGCTCAGACTGGGCTGCGTATGGGAACCGATCGGCTAGGAAAGCACAGCCGAACGGTTAGACTAACCCAGTCGATCGGCTGGATGGAGTGAGCCGTACGGCTCAACTTAAAATGTGCCAAAGAAACACACAAAATTTTACTACTTATCAATACATATATATATTAAATACATAGAAGAAATAACAAGAGCATTGCTAGCCTAGTGGTTTGAGTGATGCGATGATAAAGGGAGGTCACAGGTTTGAAACTTGTGACCAACCTTTTTGTCTGTATATTTTTTTTTTTATATATATACATTTTACATTGAGTATATTTTTATATATGTACATACATGTATACGAACTTACAAACACGTAAACGATTATAAATGTACGACACGAGATTTCGACTTAACGAATTATTTAAAAGTTATAAAACTTTTGATACAAAAATTTGGTACAAAATTGTACACATCCGCGGGACACTATTTTTACACAAATAATTTACAATATAACTTTTAGGCCAAACGGGCCGAATCTAAATTGGGTCAAAAGTTGTATTTTGTTAACGGGCCAAAATGATTTGTTAAACGTAATTGGGCCAAATTATTTTGGGCCACACATATTTGGGCCAAATTAATTGACTTTGATATTGGGGCAAACTAATTGGGCCGAGCCCAACGGGCTACGAGATTTCAAATGCAAACTTAAACCGGATTATATATAAGTGACGAGTTAAACGAACAAATGAGATTAGTAACACGACAAATAGATTATATATATGGTGGACGATTATAATTTAAATATAGTTATATAAATGAACTACGACAATCGTATTAAAAAAAGTTATTTTTATAACTACTATAATTATGGTTTTGGAAACATAATCAACGACAATGACGACTATATATATATATATATATATATATATATATATATATATATATATATACGCAATTTTTATAATAAATATATATATATATATATAATCAATGACGGCAAATAACAAATATATATTAGAATATATATATATTCAACTAATAAGTATATGTAAATATATACTTGTACACAACGATTATTTCAACGCAAGTATCACCAACAACTAAAATGTTATAAACATTTCAACTTAACGATTAGTCCATATACTTATGTAAAGTATATTTAATTGTGTCTAGGTATTTGAGAGGTACGTTCGGACTACTGTATATTACTAGCTGTACTAGCTGAAGACTTGGTACACGTGAGTTCACAGCCCCTACCTTTTACTTGTTTTAAATGCTTTTAAAACTAGGGGTGAAAAACATAGAACTATGTGCTATTACATGCTACTTGTTTATATAATTGTTTGACATGCTTTTATATCAAACTGATTTGTATAAATGTTTTATGCTTTATAAACAACTGTTAACTATATGAAACGTTTTCACAACTTTTTGGGAATAAGACAACGAATCCTGGTACGATCCTAGGTTTACGCGAGGTAGTTGTAGTGCACATAAGTCCCAGTGCTTGCAACCTATAACCATTAACTAGGTGACTCTAGCCACTGAGTATACAGATAGTACTATCGATTTGACAACCCTCCCACTGATATAACTCGTTGGTCAATCCAACCACACGACGGCAGTCGTAACGAGGAGTGTATACTTACCGTGTTACTGAGGCAACAACATCCACTAGTCGTGGTTTGGTTATAGTACTAGGAGTCGTTACTTTAACTTTAAAGGTGTCGCTCACCTTAGAGGGATCATAGTCTATATCTCCCACTTAAACTAAACAACAAAACTACAACTTGATTTGGGAAGGGTATTCCCTGTGATAACTAATAGGACAGGTGTTCCTACGCATGATTTCTTTTTAGGAAACGTTTACCTTGATTGAATAAACTTGGTTTCCCAACAAAACAACTTTTATAGGAAATGTTTACTTGACTGTTAAACCGGTATTTCCTACAGCTATTTATATGGAAATGTTTACTTGATTGTTAAACTTGAGTTTCCTGCAACTATTATTAGGAAATGTTTATGATTAAACTTGTGTTTCCTAACACATCGACTGAATTGTGGTAAGAATGACATTCTTACAGTAAAATAGGAAATGCTTTTCTTTAATAAGAACACTTGTGTTTCCTGCTATACATATAAATATTATGTTTGTGTACATGAATGATTTATACAAAACTTGGTTTAACTACATTTACACTAAACATGTGAATTCACTCAACATTCAATGTTGACGGTTTACTATGTTTTTCAGGGATTTAGGACTCAGATACTTCTGCATGCATAAAGGACGTAGGCAACCCAGACTATTTATGATGCCACTTTTGGGACACTTGGATTTCCTTTGTATTACCAATTCCATTGGTTATACTTACGAAATCCCTCTTTTATAAACTCGTGTTTTGTAAACTTATGTTGTTCTACAACACCACTACTTGTACGACTTTATAAGTCGTACCCTTTTGTAATAACGTTTAAACTTATGGCATCTTAAATTAATATGTTCTGTATGATCATATGCTCTGATACAATGAATGCACTATTGTAACGTCAGCACCCCCGCTGTTAAACTGTAACTTAAAATGTTTCCGCTAATTAACTAAAGCTTCCGCTAAACCTTTAATAAACACGATTACTGATTTTGAGAGTGTGACACCTTACATGAACACTACCACAACAAATATTTACATATCATAACTCTTATTTAACAAATATATTTCATTTGTTGTCAGAGCTTTAATAAATCTATTTTAAATTTTCAGGATGTGAAATTATTTAAATACCCTTCCATTAGATGCATAATGTTTAAAGATGACCGCTAAATCATAATAGAGGCCCAAATCATATGATACATGAAGAACACCCGTACAATGTGACGGGATATAATTTTTGTTCGGCTATGTATCCATTCATGCCTCTATGATGTTTGTATGATACACAAAAAGTTTATCAAGGCATGATGAACATAAAAAATGATAAAAGTAATTTTGACCACTAATTGTCTTTTTCGTATGTGAAGTCTACTTTCAGGCTTTCAGCTATATGCATTCCATCTCTCCTGACATGAGATTTTGTTAGATTGAATTTATAGAGAAAAATTTTATGTATCCTAAATCAGCCAACAACTGGCGGCATATAAATTCTATTTGCAAATTTTTATGTTAGAAACTAATTCTTGATAATAGTTAATCTGCTTATCTAATGGCCTTAGTTTTTAGCGTAATATTTTGTTCCAACGGGTGCAATGGTGTGTGATGAAAGGTAACAGTATAATATTCATACGCAGTAAAATAAAATTTGATCAAATTAAACATCCATATGAATTGATATTATATTGAAATGATTACAAATTATAATAAAGCAATAACAGAAACATAAGGAAGATGGGTTTTAAACCAAGTCTGATATATGGCTAGACTAAGTATATTATTACTCCTATTTATTTTCACCATACGCTACATCAATTTCACCATTATACTATAAACTTTATCCCGGTTTAACACCAAAATCTATTTCTACCTTCTATGTTTGACACATTCGATGAACACGACATTGGTAACTCTTAAGTCTGCCTTGTCATTTGTTTGGAGATGTTCATCAACCCTAGTATACAAAATTCATAAAAGACCCTGCAAGTTAAAGCATAAATTTTTACCTAAGTATTAAAATTATATAATATGTAAATAATGTAACAAAGAGTATGAATCGACAACCTCAGCTGTCACAGCTCTATATGTCAATGACATAGTTCATGTTCTAGGTTTTCAACATTTCTTCACAAAAGTAGGTTAATAAAAGATTGATGGATTTTGTAGGTTTTATATTTATACAAAATGAAGATATATGTAATCTACTTACCTGAGATTTTGGGGTTTGGTGTTGTAACTTTAGTGTTAGCAGGAGCATCATTCTTGAGCTCCTTTGGTAGTTCATTTTTGAATGTTCGTGAGCATAGAGTTTTGTGACCAATGTTATTTGTGAAAGCATCTTACCTTATCTATACATGTATATGTTGGCAATTCAGTTACTTTTTCCCCTGAAAAATAAGTGGATAATTTTCATCCAAAGTTATCGGTTACAAAGTACATAGTTGATCAATGAGTGGCAGATTTTCAGCCATTACAACAATTAATTGGCATCGGTTTCATCTTAAATATCTTGACCTTTAGTATTTTTTGAATTTTGAGTGTGTAAATATTAGAGATGTCAATTTTAGACTCATTGGTTAATTATGGGTCAATTTAGTTAATTTTTAGGATGAGATGAGTTTGTTGGGTCTCCTCCCCATTTTTTGGATGGGTCTATATGGGTTTTTTAATATAACCTATAATTGTGTAACAATTAACCAACGGGTTTGGATGGGTCTAGCGGGTAAATTTTTTTTCCACCTCATTTCATTTTTTTCATTTTTCACTCAAATAAAAAAAAAGTTTGGTGAACCCGATGACCCGACCCGAGACCCATTTGACCTAGACCCGTTTAGACCCATCTTTTTAATTGACCCGTCTAAACCCGGATCCATTTAAACCCAAACTCATCTAGACCCGAGACCCGACCCGACCCATTCATTTTGCCACCTCCAGTAAATATATACATTTAAAAGTGATGTAAAGTGTCGTGTGTATAAACATCTAAAGGTGATAATAAACTTCCGAGTGACGTATTTTATACATGCATGTTTACTTGAGAATTGCTTGGTTCTATTTGATAGACAATACAATAAGCTTAATTGGTTTTAATTTGTTAAACAATGCATTTTTATACACTTATTTTGGTTGCATCTGATGATAATTATTTTAATTTTACGAATTACGATTTTCACGTGGGGAAATCATTTGCTTTTCAATTCCCACCATTATTTCATTCAACAACATGAAATGGCCGGACCTTTTATTCGTATTCGTTCATTTTCTTTATAAAAACTGATGTCCCCTTTTAAAATCTTTATTTCGATCTCTTTAAGATTGTTACTCAAATTCTTTATTTCTTTATAATTATACTCTGTATTTGTTTTCTTGTGTAAATAGAATGTGAATGTGAACGTGATTGTAAACTTCTGAACGAATATTTGCATTTACTGAATAGGCACTAAAATATAAGTAGTTATTGGGTTTGATAAAAATAGTACTAATTTATAGCCTTCTTTGTTGTATTGGATACATATTTGTAATGTATGTATGGAGTAGGATATTAATGATGAAAGTTATTTTTCTTTTTTCTAATTTCTATCGTTAATGAGTTGAATGCCATCATTTGTTTTTGTTTGGATGAGTTGGTTAATTTTGAAATGGCGTGGAGATTAAGTTATAGACATGATAGATATCTTGACTCCCTAAGTTATATACATGTTATAAAGATCTCAAGGGTATAATAGTAATTAATTATTACTCCCTTTTAAGACTTTTGACCAAACAAATTATATAGTAGTATAGATATAGATGTTTAGAAATTCATTTGCTTCGTTTACATTAAATCTTAATTGTTTCAAAAGTTATGACCTTACAAGAAAATGACATTCTCTTATCGAATTAAAGACATGATAAGCTCTTAATAACTTGTAACCTGAATCTTAACGTGAGAAATCTAAAACTTTGTAGTACATAACATCAAAATTTAATTTATTTTTACCTGTATAATGAATTTAAATGTATCAAACAGAATTAGTAGATAGCCCGCGCAATGCAGCAATAATTGCATTATAAATGTAATGTTAATCGCTGACAAAACGATAATGGTTGTATTATCTGAAGGTTTGTGTCCGAATAGCTTTGCTTTGAAAAAAAAACGGGTTTGTTTGTGTTCATTTGACATATTGACAAACGAATACTATATTCGTTTGCGTTCATGAACATGAACAACATAATCGTTCGTTTATTCATTCGTGTTCGTTCATTTGTATAAAAAACCTTAATGTACGAATACCAACATACTCCGTTCAATCTCATTCGATTCGACTAAAGGCCTAATAACGTTGTAAAATTTTGTTTGATTTGCATCATCACATTTATATTATTATTGTTGTTGTTGTTGGGTAAAAAGTTAATTTTTTTTTTGTGAAGTAATACCAATTACCCAAGTGAATATGATATAACACTTATGAATAATTGGTCTATAAACAAAATAAAATGGAGTTTAAGTGTTCAATATTTAGAGAATAATTATAAATTATCACGTATGAGAAAATCAAAGACTCAAACTTATATTTATATTAAATGTTATAATTACATTAGCTAAGTTAATTTATTTCAATTATTTAAATAATTTCTTGATTGTTCTTTCATTTTAAAATATAAATAAAAAGATGAATATACATTCTATCCATAGATATATTATGTAGTTAATAGTAAATATATTTGTGATTTAGTCAAATTAATAATTAATTGTTATACTTACCATATTGATTTAGTCAAATGAAAAGGGTAATATAAGTATTTCTCATATGACATCTATAAGTTTTAAGGCTACCACCCTAAATGAATTATAAGGGGTAATAGATAAGTAATTTGCAGTTTTGTTCGGATACATGCAAGTAATTCACAGAAGATTTGAAAATTCTTAACATAGTCAATGGCATAACTTTCGGACTACTTAAAACTTAATTAAACTAAAAGAGTGAGGACCAAGAAGAATTTGATAATAACACTTAAATTAAGCTTTACGTTTTATATTTATATTCGTCCATGTTTCATATAAAAAACACATTCTTATTATCAAGTTGATCAATCATTTCTGTTGATTTTGAGTGTTATAACACCGTTTTGAGCAACCACGGCCACATGAACCTGGCTGCATGACCATGCCATCTTGTATACGAGCGATTCATTTTATCAACGTACTTTTGTCACTTGACGTAAAAGTATAAAGCAACGCCTTCTTGATGGAAAAAAAGTAAATTTTTAGTTATTATCAATACTATATAGTTTTATATAGCAAATATCACTCAAACACATAACCAAATACCTAATGTCGCTGTTTTACTACACAAACAACCGCCATTGCTGCCGCCACCTCCTCCCACCAACACTGCGGTCGCATAGCACAGGCAAAAAGCTAGTTGTATTGTATTACAATTCGATAGACAAATAGATATATTAAGATCATCTTAACAAATATTAAGATGTGTTGCTATAGCACATAAAATAATCACAATAATGATACAAAGTTGGTCAACATTACTTTGGCTACTCTAAACATTTAAAGCTAAATAAATTTAGATCACCCTAAAAAGAAGACATGTAAAAAGATTTACTCAAAGTAATCCCATAAGTCAATTTCACTTCACTTGATAAAAATGGATGTGTGCATGTGAATCCTTCCGTAAACGGTGTAAACCTATACACTGCAGCATAAAAGAGTGAGTCTTTTGAATTAATTTGATGGATAAAGCATTAACAACTTGCAATGGAACTAGAATGATGATGCAACCAAATACTTGAACATCTACACCGACATATCGAACAAATGTTTACTGCAAGCAAGTATTAAACCGGATAAAATGCATAATTACCATATTGTTTTCTAAGTTTAAGATTCTATTATAAGTTACCCAAATGCATATTCATCGACATATAAATGTAGATTGCAAAAAATGAGATTTAAAAAGGTGAACTTGGACTTACATTGAACCCAGCTGAGTGTTGACCTTCTACTAGCTCCATACCTGTTTCACACACTTAAATATAAAACGAATAAAAAAATGATACAATTGATACCTACTCTTAACATACATATATAGAATATTAATAAGGCTACACATATTTGATTAACTTAATAATAATAATCAGTTGGCATAATCACTATTCTCCATAAATCAATATGTTTCTTGGGTATCTTGTAATAAGAACACGAAAACACCCCATCTTTCATTGCAGCCATGGATTCCCCTTCCCCTCACAGCACCTGCTCACTATCCAAAAACATATTCTATCTTTTCATCCTATTATCAACAAATCTCTTAACATTGTTCATCTCTACCACATTCTACTCTTCTTGTTCTTTAACTTCAACTGTAAACATGCCAGAAGTCATTGATGACACCACCACCAGTGAACTGCCACCTGAATTTATTGACTTCACATCACCAAAAGACCTTCCATTCGGATGGAACTCAAATTTCGACTCAGATAAACTATACCCTCCAGTTGGAAGCCCGTGCACCCTTTTTCCAGATAAACTTAACCGCTACATGACCTATCAAGTAAACGGATCCTGCCCAGATGACGAACTTTTAGCACAGAAATTACTACTCAAAGGCTGTGAGCCGCTGCCACGCCGCCGCTGCCGACCAGCTGCGCCAACGGAGTATGTTGAACCATACCCAATTCCGAAAAGCTTCTGGTCAACACCATCTGACTCATCGGTGGTCTGGACAGCATATACTTGCAAGAACTACTTATGCCTGATCAATCGCAAGCGAGATCAAAAAGGCTTTGATGACTGCAAAGACTGTTTTGACCTTGAAGGTAGAGAGAAGGCTAGATGGGTTGACTCCAAAATACAGGGTGGTGTTGACTTTGGGATTGACGAAGTATTGGAAGTCAAAAGCCCTGGGTCGATTCGAATAGGTCTTGATATTGGAGGGGGTGTAGCCACTTTTGCAGTAAGAATGAGAGAAAGGAACATAACCATAATTACAACTTCAATGAACTTGAATGGTCCTTTTAATAATTTTATAGCATCAAGAGGTGTTGTACCTATGTATATAAGTATTTCTCAAAGACTACCGTTTTTTGACAACACATTGGATATAGTCCACTCAATGCACGTTCTGAGTAACTGGATACCAACTACATTATTACACTTTCTGATTTTTGACATTTATAGGGTTCTTAGACCCGGTGGGCTGTTTTGGCTTGATCATTTCTTTTGTGTAGGAGAGCAACTTGAAGGGGTTTATACACCACTTATAGAAAGCATTGGATTCAATAAAGTGAAGTGGGTGGTAGGGAGGAAGTTGGATAGAGGACCCGAGTTACAAGAGATGTATCTTTCAGCATTGTTGGAAAAGCCTCTAAACAACTCTTGGTAGTTGTATTTTGTATTACTTTTGTAAAATGACATCAGATTTGAAGTGTACGATTTTAATAAGATTTTTAGAAGTCATATTAGATTTGGGACTACAAGCTTGGGGCTAGGAGTTACCTTAATGATATTACTGCTGTGAAACCATAACAGAGTTCATGGTTTAAGTTGTTATTCGGTAAGTGCTTTATAGAGCAATACATACAAACATACAATAACTACCATACAAACTAACAAACTCTAACTACAGAATACCCTTATAACTGTGAGTTACTACTCGAATGAAAACCCCTTTCATATTGGAATCCTAATCTCTACATGTTACAACCATTTAGACCTAAATTATTATAGCAAATTCACATAGACAATGATATCATCTGATAGGGACCTTAACACAGTACTAGATGTTACTAAGTAAACTGTATCATGGTTTTAAACGATGAGAGAATTTAATGGAGGATGTAATTCATTTAGGCATTTTCCACATAGAGCAAGGAAGGTAACACTGGTATCAATTTCTACACTTAAATTGAAGCCATCTAAATATTTAAATTACTCTAGCACCTTTAAGGGCTTAATTTCATCTATCTGTATGTGAACTAATAGAGGAGGCAGTTTCAATCCATTAAAGTGTAAATGGGTCAACTGGGTTAGATTTTACTGTTAAGGGGTCCAGTGGGATCAAAGAAAAATATCTACAAAGAAAAGAGGCCAAATAGTTTAAAAGTCAGCCAAAGTATATTGAAGTCTTTAGAACATCCTAAATTTAGTTCCTAAATCATGTTTAATGTATTAATTGAATTAGAGAACTTCTCTGCAAACCAAAAAAAAGGACAAACATAGTGCTGGTGGGTCAATCCAACCCGTCTTGATCTGTTGTAAGAATTAAAATACGAACCCACCCCACCTGCCAATTTATGGCACCCCAGTTTACTGCAGGTCTGAAATCATCTATTAAGGTCTAAACTTTCTAAGATAAACAGTTTAGTGTTTTGTTGTTCTGTAGTATTAAGCATTTCATATGTTTTACATTATGTTCCAACTGACAAGATATGATTCTCTTATTATATCTACTCCATTTGGCATGTTGATACTATGCTAAGAATAAGTCACTATCTATGTTTCACTTTCCTTACGTTTGCTCGAACATAAAGTGGTTAGTTTTAACTTTTAAATAATTGTGAAGAAGTTATTTCTATCCATTATTGACTATATTTGACTGTCATTGTTTCATGCTTTTAGTTGTGTAAATACTCTCTAAAAATGTCCAATATAACTATGTCACTTCATAATAGTTTTTTCATCCTATACTTTCGTTCCTAAATCACTTTTTTGTTCTAGGTATTCATATACCTATATAACATTAGTATGTGCAATGGCTCAACCTCATGTTAGATGGAATCAAAATGTTACTACATCCGGCTCAATTTTGATGTCCATATTGCTATTTTGGGTTGTGACAAAAACAACCAATCAAAATAGTTTCTAAAAGGTAAAGATGACATTTATTGAAGCAGCAGGGTTGGATTAGTGGTTGAGTCCCTTGCCTTTGAACAAGAGGTCAAGGGTTCGACTCCTATCCCCTGCAAAAGGTCGGAGGTCCTTTCTACCTTTAGGTAGAACTATAAGTAGCCTCTCTACCTTAGGGTAGGGGTAAGGCTGTCTACATCTAACCTCCCCCATACACCGTCCTAGACGGTATTGGGCCTTAACCCGCGGAAGGCGGTATGAGATGTTTCTTTTAACTGTATAATAATTGTATATTTGACATTTCTAAAACCGTGTGCATTTCAAACTGAACAATTAAATTAGGATGGAGTCACGAAGGGAGTAGTTTATGAAGAATGTTTATATCAAATAAAGCCGTGAATGAGTGCGAACCTCATGGGTTGGCATGCTAATTTTTACTTTGGAATCAGACTAGGTAAGTATTTCTCACACAATTAAGCACAAGAAGAAACATTGATGATGACATCTGATTCACAGAAGAGGATGAGGTGAAAATAAAATATCCTTTCTAAATCAATGTATTCTAATCAAAACTTGGTAGTTTCATGTTACAATTTATAATTATTTATCAAAAACAATAAAACATTATTATAATTAGGGGTGAGCAACAAAACCGAAAAACCGACCCATAACCGAATTGACCGACCCAAATCATTAACCGACAGTTCGGTTATTATTTTCGATTAACTGATTAGATCGGTTATGGTTATGGTTATTGTCTCAAAACCGACCCTAATTAACCGAACCGCCCCAATTAATATTTAGTATTTTTTTTATTATGCTTATACATATATATGTATGTATATATAGTTATATACGTTAATAAATCCTTAAAGTAGATAATAGACTTAACATAAATACACTTAAGAATTACTCTATTCATGTGGTTACTTTTCATGCCCAAACTGATAACAATTTTAAATGTTATGCTTAGTAATATGTTGGCCTTATAAGCTAAACCGATGACATCTAATACACTTTTACATCCATTTTTCTGTTAACCTAATCTTAATAATACTACATAAACACAACGACACAGTCTACCAACCTCTCTTTCATTAACACCTTCCAAAGTTACTACATACCGGAGGTGTACATCAATATTAATCACGTAGAATTTAAGCAACACCATGGGTTCAGTTATTCAAAGATCTTTCTTTTCATTAAGCTTCGTAGTATTACCTAATCCTTTGATATGTGAATTTGTGGGATTGAATCAAGTAGTTTATCACCCCGGCGGTTATTAACCGATTAAACCAAAATTTTAACCAACCCGCAATTTTTAACCGATAACCGAACCGCTATTCAACCAAAACCGATCGGTTAAAGATTTCACTTAACCGAATTTTCGGTTATGGTTTCGATTTTGGGTCTTAACCGACCCAAACCGACCCATACTCACCCCTAATTATAATATAGTTTTGTATTTTGTAATATAAGATAAAAATATATAATATAACATAAAAAGTAATAATGTTAATGATAGCATTGACATAAAAATATTATATATTTTTTATTAAACATCTAAATTCCAAAGGAATTGTAAACATTCCATTTAAAAGGCTAAGGAAACTAAATTCCTTTGTCTGATGAAATTCGTAATTCTATTATTTGTAATACCACTGAAATTATCATTTCCCTAATTCACAATTGAATATCAAACACAAAAGATTCAATCTCATAATATATTGTTTGGCAATAATAGAAATACAGTTCAAATATATAGGAAAAGAAAAAGAAAAAAAAAAACCCTTTTCCTTAAAAGTGACAATAATACTTTTCCAATGTCTGTCATTTCATATGGTTTTTTCTTAGCAAAATTTAAGTTACATTCCCATATATGCCCCATTCTTAACAATAGATGATAATAATGGTATTAAGTTTTATCCACAAGAATCTTACTTTTTCATAAGATATGTATTTCAGAATTTATTTGTTAATGGTCTTTATTATAAAATATAACAAGTCAAACAAATCTTTGTGGATTAATTGTGTATCACTATGAGATTGATATAAATGCTATTAGCAATCAATTCTTGGATAAACATTAATTAATTAAATTAAAAACAAAAACCTACACTTTAATTCTTGATAATTAATAGGTTCATACAAATAGTTGTGCACTAAGCTTTCCCCATTCTATAAGAGTAAATATCTGAACAAAAGAAGTTTGGCTCATTTCTCCTCCTAGCCCTTACTTCATTTTAAGCCTGTCAAGATGAATACTAATGAGGTATGGATATTTTCATCTAATGATATTTGTTGTACAAGAACTAATTTCTTTGTTTATCTAAATCAATCATAAATTTAGGTGTCAAAATGTAGACAAATCTGAACCCTTCATCTAAAACTATAATATATGAAGTACATTATGTATTATTGCAACAATAAAAATTGTTTGTTAATGTTGCACTTGATATGAATCTATTTAAAAATAATTGTTACTCTAGCAACTCTTAAGGTATACTTTTCGATGTAGATAACTAAAAGGGGCAATTTTATACCATTTATTTAAAAATAAATTAATCACGGTAGTATGGTTATCTTTTGTTGCTACTGGACAAATGGATGAAATATTAGTTATATAAGTTGCACTTAATATAGAACAGTAGATGTGCAAAATAAAACTTTATCTAAAAAATTGTGTCAAATAGTCCACAAATCTCATAAAGTATAAGTTACCACCTCCTAGGTTGCTATTTTTTTTTTTTGGTTTTAACTTTTAAGATATAGTGTTTGGTGGTTTCTGTAGTACTACTACACCCTTCATGTGTTTTGTGTTGTGTTGCAAATATTTGATTTTCTTGTTCGAGGTTGGTTGTATGTAAAAAAAAATTCACATATGTACAGTTTACTTTTCTTTTGGTCTGTTTCTAAGGCAAACTTAGGAATATAGATATTTTCCTAAGGCAGCCATTATAATTTATTGACTACTGTTCAGTTATTTGTAGTTTGTTAATTCTGAAAGGCCACGCCTTCCTTTTCAACGTAGTCAGTGTTTTATGGTTTTCTTACTTAGTGCATACTGGTGAATCTAATGTCACTTCATGAAAGATTTATTATAAGGTACTTCCAGTGTTTTAACTCTTATGTTCTAGAAATTGACATGTCCTAGTGTTGTGTCCTGCACACCAATGCTCACCTTTGAGTTGGCAGCATAGCTTTCCTAACATGCCATGATTACAAACTTCCATAGCAGTAGCTTCTTAACTAATGCTCTTTTGCTATTCCTTTGTATATTACGGATTAAAACAAATTAAGATATGTCAGTGAGCAATTAAAAGTTTGATACTCTAGATTTTTGAAAATTTAGCATTTAAGAAAGATTTGCATCAAAGATTTAGTAAAAATGTGTTCCAAGTTACTTTGTATACAAACATATATCTACATAGGCACCAACAGTGTCGTACAACCATGCATTTTCAAACAATTAAAAATAAAATGTTGCACAGGACAGGTGCTTAAGAGTTTATGTATCATGAGCGAGTGACACTGTCGTATGTAGTGTGAAATTATAGAGGCATAAAAGATATAACATCTAAAAGCAGTTTGAGGTGACTTACGGTTGAGTGTCAAGAGTAAGTGGTTTAGCACGTCAGGTAGTCTCCAAGATGGGAGTCTTCAAATGATCTAAAATTAAATTAGTTGTATTAAACTGCATGCAAACAAAAATAAATATAATTATGTACACATCTAGACTCTACCGCAAAGATCTAGTTGTATATTCAGTGATAGGTCAAAACTAAATAGAAACTAACACGGATTATCGAGAAGGTGATATCTCTTGAGTGAATATTTTTAACTATGGTAGGTCAGAATAATCATGGAAATACCCGTTCTATAACTTATAAGCATTATCATTAGGACTACAATCAGGAGCAAAAGATACACATATAGCCCGAATTCATTGATTTATCTAAAATCTTCAACTAAAAGAGTTGTGTTTTTGTAGGAGCCTAGAGCTATATCGTGGATTTTTCTGTTTCTGGCAAGGACTTTCTTTGCTGCTTGTGGAAATCAAAACCACTGCCAAGCTAGACAAAATCGTTACTGCATCGATTGTGAAATGGCAGCTTGTAACCATTGCCTGTCCGAACATGCTGATCACAGAGTGATACAAATTCACAGAATTTTCTACGTAGATGTAGTCTCCCTCGCTGAGATAAGCAGACATATTGATTGCTCGCGTATACAGGTATTTTATTTTTTATAACAAAATGCTAACTTTGAGGTATTGCATAAGTAGTAAACCTATTATTGTATGCGTTTAGCATCAGATAAACACAGTGTATAGCTTCCCTCTTTAGAAAATGTAAGACACACTTTCAGACTAGTAATTGCACCTTAGTATTTCCCCTGACTTCTATGACCTGAACTAAACAGGTCAAAGTGGTTTTACGATTGACTAAAACTAGTCGGCAGATTTATACCTATGACTTTTCTACAAATAATCTCCTAATACATGTTACATTATTCATAAACGAGTATATGAAATATGACAGATTTCAATAGAGTATGAACAAGCACGATATACAGTTTTAAGATTGCAAAATATGCATCCTCTATTATTCCTCTAGTATGCACATTTCATTGTTATACCTAATAAAAACATGCAGACGCCAAAAGACTGATGCCCTATTGCCCTAGAACTAAAGGTAAGAACACAATCACCATACATTCAATTTACAAAATATTCCATCCGTAAGGGTCACTTACTGCAAAAGGCTACCTTGCTAAACATACCACGTAAAATTACCGCATAGATTTCAATTCTCTTAGCCATCTTAATTTGTCTTCATTGATAATTGTAAAGAACACCACCACCACAACCAGATCCTCATGATGCAGAAGAATACACATATATGTGCACACAAGCTCCTGCACACATCATATATGTAAGTAGCTACTTTTCGTGAATATAACCCTCTGTATACATACACAATGAAACATATTATGCTTTTCATACCGTTTCTAACCCCATCAGAATTTAAACATATAAATGATACTATATATCTGTAATGCCTTTTGTGGGTTTTCAATTGAGCAACAAAACATATAATCTTCTTTATAATCAAGACCAATGGGTCTAATAATAGCCTTGAGAGTTACAATGAGTTCTACATCAGGATATTCGATGCACCAAATCTATTTCGTTAATAGTACCGAACCAAAGACTCGAATTCTCATATTAATTAACACTTCTGCTGTGCAACTAATTAAGCAGCTACATATCTTATATTCACAAAATATAAACATGATACATTCACACATATCTACATATATATATATATATATATATATATACATATATATACATATACTACGTATAAGGTAGTAAGTATATTAGCTACATAAAGATGCAAACAAAATCTATTAGCTTTCAATACAAGATAGTTAGAAGGGGGAAAGAAAAGGCAGTTGTGTGGAATTCATGAACAATATATTTGATTCAGGCAGGTAATTAAAAACACCTAATCGACAAGTAAAATCATTATAAAATGTTCAAATAGATGCGTACCCTTGAATTTACTACAAGTTTTTAAACAATCAGCAACCGTAAATTTAAGGTTAATATCAACAATTGATTCGCGGTTACCGGAACCGTTTATTGACTTCAAGTTCCGACGAAGTTTTTGAGTTACTAAAAACGAGTCAATCTCAAGTGTTAAACTGTTACAAACCCTTTAATTGAAATTTCGGCTTGATATACAAATAGGTTCACTCTACTTAGCGAAAATGTTCATTTTGATTACAAAACTTTAAAAATGTTCTATCGAGTTACTATACTTGTAATATATGTTCAATTAATTTACCAAACTTTCGACATAATTCAATTATGTTACTGTACTTATAAAAATGTACTTAATAATGTGCTATTTGATCACTAAACTTTTAATCAAAATTAAGCAAAATATGTGAGATGACACTTTTTACACAATTACAGTGATCCAATTGAACATTTTTGAAGTTTACTAACTCATATGAACATTTTCGCAAATTACAATGACTTATTTGTAAAAGTTGAAAAGAGAAAGTAGTAATGATTATGTTTTTATTAAACTGCGTGTTTTTTATCGGATGACAATTATTTTAGAACGTAAGGAGTTTTAATCACAACCAACATACGAGTATTATTTTCAGGCTAACTAAATTAATATTAATATATTAATAATAATATCATTGTTAAATAGTACGTACTTGGTTAACTGAAAATTCATGGTAGTTGGTAAATGATGAGTCAATAGTGATAAATGGTTTTTAACAGCCATTTTAAACTTGTTTCTTATGTAACAAATCGTAGATAATAGGTACTCAATCGAAGATAAATGATAGATGTACCAAGTAACATCTACAACAAAGAAAAATACGAAATGAGTGCATTTGGTTACTATACCTTAGTTTCTACATGTTAACATGTTCTTAGTTGCGAACTAAGACTTTGACACGAGAACAATAAAGTAGTTAAGTTAGACAGAAGTTAGAAATTGCTTTTAACGTATACACAAGGTTATTTTGGCATTAATTTTGTACTTATTATGTGCAAAAAATATATAATTATTGGTGGTGATTTGTACAACATAAAAAATTAGTCATATATCATTTTTATGCATCGTCGTGTTGTACTGTACAACACTGTAAAACAACTTTAGTGGTATGTGACTAATTTTTTATGGTGTACAAATCACCACCCTATATTTATAACTGTTTGATTTTACTTACGGTGAAGTTACCTAAAACCAATATAATCATATTTTGTAATGGTTGTTTATGTTTTTTATTTATGTTCATACAAAAGTATCTTACTCATTTGTACTATATATTAATTAACATTATACCTTAATGTCGATTGACAAACGAATTGAGCATTTTCTCGTGATATTTTCAAAAGCAATAACTAATTTTACTGTAAAATTACGACAATAAAAATTCTCATTATTATTTTTAGAGAAAATTATTGAAATAAACCGTCAATGTATGTATTATCCTTAAATGTACCTTGTCAGAATTTTTTCAATTCTAGACCAAAAAGTTGTCAAAATGCAATTAAGTATTTGGCGGCTTGACGATTTTTCTAATACCTAATGATTTTTCCCCACGTGTCACAAGTTTGTCGCCAGTCAACAAAAAAATCATCGGTCAAACGTTAATCGCCAACTCAAGCTAGGAGTAGACATAAATCCATAATACGAGACTCAAGCTATTATAAAAGACTCAAGATAAATTCCATGTGCAAGATATCTTTGTGAGGGTATATTTGAAATAATACATATATATTTTTTACCTCATTATGCCTTCATGAGTATTATAAACCTTAACTCCATAAGCGCATAGAAATCTTACCTGGTGAGGTTGGGGGTCGCCGTAGTTGAGAACAGAAGAAGAAAGACATAGAAGGCATAAAGTGGAAAATGTGTTCTTGGTATAAATCCCAATTTTTCAAAAATAAATCGCCAAGTCGCCGAATGATTTTTACATTTTGGCAATTTTTAAAAGACATGTGGCGAGTTGGCGATTAACATTTGACTGGCGACAAACTTGTGATACGTGACAAGAAATCATTAGGTACTAGAAAAATCACCAAGTCGTCGAATAGTTAATTGCATTTTGGCAATTTTTTGATCTAGAATTGAAAAAAACTTTTGACATGGTACATTTAAGAATAATGCATGCGATTGATGGTTTATTTCACTAACTTCTTTTAATTTTAGGTACAAATGTCTTTTGATTCTAACATCCATAAAAACAAAATAGTGTTCATCTTTCTTGTCCTCAAAATCTCTGAAACAAAAATTGTTTTTATATTCTAATTCTAATTACTAGTTTAGGACTCGCGAAATTCACGGAATCATTCATGAAAAATACTTAACTAATCTATTAACGTATAATTGTTATTTATATCTTGAGTTTTATAATATATATATATATATATATATATATAAATTTTTTTTATATATATAATAAGATAATGTACATATCAAAGGGTAAACCTTATACCATACGCTATTATATTTGAATTTTCATGAGTATTATATTTTAATTTTGTATAATATGAAAACATGAAATTGTTAGTTATCTTGAACGTACCGAAACTTTGAATTAGTTAATTAAAAAGTATAATTGTTAGTTTTAAGATATAAAATCTTGAATATACTATAGTTTATGGTATCTTGGTTTCGTTTTTTTACATGTTTTAAATTTGCGTCGTATTTTCAATAATTTCTTTTTGTTTGACCTAAGTGACATACATTGGGATAACCGAAACCCACGAATAAATATGAAAAAATGATAGGTAATCTTAATTGGGTACCCAGCGGGTATTGAGTCAAGTATGAGTACGAATATTCTAAACGCGTATTGATACGAATACACTAAAACCTGGCGGAACCTAACCCATTGGCATCCATAATCTAAGCATGTAAATTAAAAACTGATAAAAGGATTAAAAAGGCAATGGTATGGGTACATATATACTAAAATCCGCCAGAACCGACCCGTCGGCATCTATAATCCAAGAATTGCAAATTAGAAATTCATAAAAGGATTAAAAAAAGACGTTCGTATAAGAATTTAAATCAATGGGCGATGAAATGAAGTCATAAATTATTTGGAATTGAAAAAAACTTATTGGGGCTTTTTTCATAAAAAATATAATAAAGAAGATTGTAGAAAGAGTTTGAATTATTATAAAACAAATAATTAAGTATTTATTAAATTAAAATTTCCATAAAATATTTGGAGGATTATATACAATTAAAGAAAAAATAAAGGATTTATATTGTAAATATTGAAGGGTCTATATTATAAATATATAAGGGTATATTAGTCTTTTAGTCATATAAAAATAGGATTAATGATGTCATTAAATAAATTAATGGTTAGATCTTAATTGTTGATCTCCATCTAATGACTATTATTCTTTAAAAAAATTCTTTTAATATATAAGATAGATTATAAAAACACCTCAATATATATTGGTATTGAAAATTTTATTTGTTTCATATAAAGAATAAACAAATCCTACTTTTAAGTATGTCGTAAAATGATTTGTGTGCAATATGATACTCTCTAAAATACATAGCATTAGGTATGTTTAATACTAAAAGTTATTTAAGTAGACTTTTCAAAAAACATTGGACATTAAATTAAAAAAAATGAATAATATAAAATAAAATAAAAAATTGAACTAATGTGATAAGTATATTTTTCCTATTAAGGGTGAAAGTGGATTCATTTAGACAGAGGATTCGAGGGAAAGAACTTATTTGAGGAGAAGGAGGAGAAGACCTATTTTTACTGCATTTTAAGGCTAAAATATTGTAATTTACGAAAGTTACTGCATCTTAACATCACTCCACTGCATTTTATACATATCAAAAATCAATGCATTTAAACTCTTACATTTTTGTCCTAAAATGCAATAAATTTTTTAATTTATTTTTAAATTAGAAAATAAATAATAAAAAATAAAATAAAAAATTGAACTAATGTAATAAGTATATTTTTCCTATTAGAGGTGAAAGTGGATTCATTTATCAAAAAATTTCTAACAATATAATCTAACGGAACTAAATATAAATTGAAGTTGATTTATAAATACTAATTACATCTCTTCTTTCTTTTCTTTTTTTTAACATAATTACATCTTTTCTAATACCTACTTTTCAGTTCATTTCACAATCTAAAATCGTTGACTCACTTTAATTTGTAAATTTTGTGTTATTTTTCCACAATATATACACACCGTCTCTTTCGAGCGTAAACTCACAACTTCTTAGTTAGAGGTTTCGCATATACCAATAGGTTAAAAGCCCTTTAGTATTCAATTCTTGTTGATTATTTCTCGTTATCTTTCACGGGTTGATTATCGTTAATCTGACTCCGAACACACTTTATATTATATTGCCTAACAATTAAGTTGTCGTTTTATTGGCTCATCTAATGATTATTGTATTCATAGTTAAATTTAATTTATTATTATGAAATCAATATATATACTTGTATTATACTTGCAGCCACATGCTTCTTCTAATGGTTTACAAATATTGCCACTCCATCCCCTCCCTCATACTGGTTCTGGGGAGGCCAAACCAAACTTCTCCTGTTTCACCTGCTCCAGATTGCTAAAGAACCCAATCTACTACGACTATTGTTCCATTGCTTGCAAGGTAACTTTACATTATTTACCATCAAACTTTATATTCTTTTCATACTACTTATTTGATCTAATCATCACTTTCCAAAATATAGTTTGGCGGTCCGGGTGACGGTTCTAAAAGCAAGAAGACAAGCAACAAGACATGCGACAACTCAAAGTGCAAACGTAAGATCAAGCAGTCATCCCCAAATCGTTCTGCATTCTGATAAAAACGACCTGTATGCAATTCAAAGTCTTAAAATTGTTTAATGCGTGTGTTTGTTAGCCCGTGAAGACTATTTATACGCGGGTTTTTTTTTTCCTTTACAAAATTCCTATGCACCTTTGAAAGCTAAATAATTGGATTTCTAATTGTGATGGACAATTATGAATCTTTTTTCTAGTAACATAGATCAGTATATGTATGCTAACAACAGGAACCATCATCCAGTCCACAAAGCCCGTTCATTTGAGATAAATCACATCATATGTAACACATGAAAAGCGTTGGAACAGCTCATCATCATCATCATCATCATCCCACTGCAGCGAGTATGCTGCCAAAACTCACACACGCCACAATACTCTCACCATCATCATCTCTCGCCTCATAACCCAATTATCCTCACCGCCCTCATAGTTCTAATCAATAGCAGTCAACAAGTCAACCCCGAACCCATGAGCTGTGATCTCAGAACCCAACTGAAGGCTCCCAAAAATGAGCTCGTTGTCATCCAAACCTTCTGATTCCAATCCCTGTAACCTGCAGTTTCTCCATAGGTGTCCCACATAGCGGTTTCGGAAGCTGCTTTTAAGTCACTAATCATAGCATTAAATTGGACCACCACGAGCTCACCCACCAAGCTTTTTATTTGAATCTGTAGTACGTAATGGAATCAGTCGACATATAAACCGCAAAAAGTCATCTGCAGCACCGTTAAAACTTAAAAAGCCAAGCTTTTGTAAAAAGTTTGATGTCCAAGATCATTTTTACAGCAAACTCGAAAATTTCAGAATCTGTCTCCATCAAAAAATGCTGATAAAAGTAAGCGACATCTTTGTATACATCAATCTGTGTCCCTCGTAACCACTGACTCAACTCGGTCAACTGATTTCCTTATATTCATTAAAAGCCCATATAGCAAATACTCAAGAACACCCGACCAAGAATTCACTGCACGACGTACCACATACTCTCCTATAATGGTAATCAAATAATTAAATATCTTGACAAAAACATCGAACCAATGTTGACTGCCAGGAGTTATTAAACTGACAAAAACGAAGTACCAGATACTCTCCACTTGTTCTTTAACTTCGACTGTAAGCATGCAAGATGTCATTGATGACGACAGCACCAGTCCACTGCCATCTGAATTCATCGACTTCACATCACCGAAATACCTCCCATTTGGAATTAACTTAAATTTTGACTCAGATAAACTATACCCTCCAGGCCTCCAGTTGGAAGCCCGTGTACACTTTTCCCACGTCGCCGTTGCTGACCAGCTGCACCAACGGAGTATGTTGAACCATACCCAATTCCAAAAAGCTTCTGGTCAACACCATCTGACTCATCGGTGGTCTGGACAGCATATACTTGCAAGAACTACTTATGCCTGATCAATCGCAAGAGAGATCATGAAGGCTTTGATGACTGTAAAGACTGTTTTGACCTTGAAGGTAGAGAGAAGGCTAGATGGGTTGACTCCAAAACCTGGGGTGGTGTTGACTTTGGAATTGACGAAGTATTGGAAGTCAAAAACCCTGGGTCAATCCGAATAGGTCTTGATATCGGAGGGGGTGTAGCCACTTTTGCAGTAAGAATGAGAGAAAGGAACATAACTATAATTACAGCTACAATGAACTTAAATGGTCCTGTTAACACTTTTATAGCATCGAGGGGTGTTGTTCCTATGTATATAAGTATTTCTCAAAGACTACCGTTCTTTCATAATACATTGGATATAGTCCACTCTATGCATGTTCTGAGTAACTGGATACCAACAACGTTACACTTTTTGCTTTTTGACATTTATAGGGTTCTTAGACCCGGTGGGCTGTTTTGGCTTGATCATTTCTTTTGTGTAGGCGAGCAACTAGAAGGGGTTTATACACCACTTATAGAAAGCATTGGATTCAATAAAGTGAAGTGGGTGGTAAGGGGGAAGTTGGATAGAGGATCAGAGTTACAAGAGATGTATCTTTCAGCATTGTTGGAAAAGCCTCTAAACAACTCTTGGTAGTTATAGTGTGTGTATTCTTGTAAAATGATATGAGATTTCAAGTGTATGCTTATATTAAGAGTGTTACAACTTACAAGCCATATTCGAGTTGGGAGTAAGCTTACTGATATCATTGCTATGATACCGATATACCATAACACAGTTCAAGGTTATAGTTGTTATTCAATAAATGCCCTAAAAAAAAAATTAACTACCGTACAAAATCAAAAAACTCTAACAACAGAATACCCCTATAATCGCGGGTTACTACTCTAATGAACACCACTTTAGTATTGGGATCCTAATCTCTATAGGTTACAACTTACAGCAATTAATACACCTCAATTATTACAGCATATATACGTAGACGATAATATCATTTGACAGGAATCTTAACACAGTACGAGATGTTATTAAGTAAACTATATCATGGTCTTAACTGATGAGAGAATCTAATGGAAAACATAAGCTGTGAGAAAATATAAATACAAATTTTCAGATTTAGTAACAAGTGTAAATATCATTTGACAGTAACAGAATGCATTTAGGCATTTTCCACATAGACCAACGAGGGTAACTCTTGTAGCAATTATTGTCACGATTATTATTTTCAACATTGCAGCAATAAAAATTTGATATCAATTTCTGCGCTTAACTTGAAGTCCTCTAAATTTGTAAGTTATTATAGCACCTTCAAAGGTTTACGTTCATCTATACGTAAACTAGTAGAGGAGGGAATTTCAACCCATTAATGTGAATATGGGTCAACAGGGTTACCGTTTTACAGTGTTGGTGGGTCACCCCAACCATCTTGATCCGTCGTAAGTATCCAATTATTGACACAAACCCACCTCACATGCCAGTTTTTGGCACCCCAGATTACTGCAGGTCAGAAATCATTCACGGGGTTATAAAGTTATAAGTTGAACAATTTAGTATTTTGTTGCAAGACATTTCATATGTTTTATACTACGTTCCAACTGACAAGATATGATTCTCTTATTATTCCTACTTTTTTTGGAAGGTTGATATTATGCTAAGAATAAGTCAGTGTTTAATTTTCCTTGTGTGTGCTCTAAAATAAAGTACCAATATTTTCTTAATAGTGAAGTATATATTTCTATCTTTATAACATTATTCAGTTATTTGTGGTGGTCAACTCCGACATTTTTTACCTTCCGTTATTGAATTAGAGTCATTGTTTCATGCTTTTAATCGTGTAAATAGTATCTACAAGACAACAAATCCAACTATTTCACTTCATAATAGATTTTTTATCCTGTACTTTAGTTCATAAATACTTTTTGTTCCAGGTATTGAGATGTCACTGTTACATTAGTTGTGCGCAATGGCTCAACCTCATGTTGGCAGCATTGCTTGCTTCACAAGCCATGATTACTAAGTTCAATAACTGTAACTTATCAACTAGTGTCCCTTTCTTATTCTGTGACATAAATGTATATGTTCAACAATGGCAAGATCACTATGTCTATGAAATGCATATTTTCCTAAACGAAAGGCATGATTACCATTGCTCACGTCATTGACAAGAAAGGTATGAATGCATAAAATCTTCTAATTTGTATCATATAAGTAGGAAAAGTCACACATTTTATCTCAAACATGCACCCAATGAGAATTCTGTGTATGTCATTGCTAAGCATCAGTTCAAACAGGCATGGGGCAATTAAACAGTATTAACATAGCAATTGGGGTTATGGATTTCCAATCTACGGGTGGTAGTATGGGAAATCTATCATATTCACCTAAATTTCAAACTATCATATATGCCATAATTATGCATCAGAAATTTCATATATGCCCAACTTACTTTCAAAGTCATTAGTAATCAATCATTAAGAAACTGATTATTGATCTTATGATAGTTTCATCTCACACTCAATAACTCAACATTTCAACTATGTATAACGAAATTTTGTTTCCATGAACTTGATTTGTTAGTAAATACCAATAAGCTTAAGCAACATCACTACTAAAAGTATGGTAACTTTCATTTAGAAAAGTATAATTATGAGAAACTACTTATTGAGGGAACCAAACATTGTTTTTAACCAAATATATAAATAAATATGGATAAGAAGAGAACATAACTACAAAATTCCAAAAAACTAATATAAAAAATAATGTGATATAACACATACATTACGTAATATTATATATAATTTACCATATCATATATGTATACATTCAGTTCTTGTATATATATTATTAATAGGGCTAAGTCCCTCGAAATGCAACGAACTTTGCTCAAAAGTTTATTGTGTGCGACCAACTTTCGAGGAGGCATAAGAATGCAACCAACTTTCAAAAATGGTGTTTTAATGTAATTTGCTGACGTGTCGATGAGTTGTCAAACTCTCCGGAAGCCACGTGGCACATCCGTACGCCAAGTGTCACCTTCAACGAGCGACACATCAGCAAATTACATTAAAACACCATTTTTGAAAGTTGGTTGCATTCTTATGCCTCCTCGAAAGTTGGTCGCATACAATAGACTTTTGGGCAAAGTTCGTTGCATTTTGAGGGACTTAGCCCTTTTATTAAATGTGACATACTATTCAAAATATGTATTGGTAATATATACTCACTGACACACACAAACACAGAGAATATACATACATATAGATATTAATTATGATGATATACTATTCACAAATAATATTACATTTCGACAGACCCATATATATACATACAGAGCTATACAGATCTCACACTGAAACATCAGGCAATACTCTTAGTTTAAGGCCAAATACATGACTACAAAGGATCCTATGGTAGGATACAATCATCGTAATGTATGTCCCATAAGTTCTAATCATTATCTTCAACTAAAAGAATTTTGTTATTGTAGGAGGGCGGTGGTGTTAGGTGGCTCCACTTGTTTCTGGCAAGGACTTTCTTTCAGGCTTGTAAAACTCACAAGATGTTAGGAAATCATGAGAACCAATACTGCATTGACTGTGAAATGCCTGCATGCCACCACTGCCTGGCAGAAGCCACTCATGCTGATCACAGAGTAATAACTATTTATAGAATCGTCTACAGAGACGTAGTCGCACTTGATGACTTAAATAAACATATTGATTGCTCAGGGATACAGGTATTCTCTCTTTATCCAGAACACAATTCCTCCTTTATCAGATATGCAGGACATTTAGGAGATTTACCAACTGCATATACACCTTGTGAATATATCAAATATGCATTCCGACACACCTAGATCTAGGGGATGCAGTTTCAACCTATAAAACTCCAGTAGCCTTCCAAGGAAGTAGTCAATTTATGAAGGAAACAAAAGGCAGTTTGCAGTTCAAGAATAAGATTTCATTCAGCCTAATTATCTCACATATTTTGCAGTCGACTACTATGAAATCTTCAAATTGATACCTTTCAATTAAAACTACAAAAGTATCGGAACAATGAGCTGACCAATGTCCAATTCAACTAGTGATGAAAGAGAAAAGGAGTATTTCTGAGTTAATGAGTCAACTCATAAATTACCAGAGAACATCCTAACAGATAATTTAATAAACTAAACTGAAGAATCGATCATGCACACCCATTTTTAGGTTAATCAAATTGACAATTTTCGTAAAAGTGGATAATAGTTTTGATTTTTTTTTATTCAGTTTACATTCATGATTCTAAACCAGATACTTACCTGGAATTTTAAATAACTTGCCTCGATCTATATGTTTTTAATTTTTATATAATTATGTAGTGTGGAATGATCTAGAGCAATGTTGTAAAAGTCAGCCGAGTTGGCCGCCAAGTCGGGCTGTAGGCGGGGACCGACTTGACTAGGCTCAAGACGGTCTAAAAATTCAGGTCAACGTCGGTCAACGGGTCAAAGTCGGGTTTAGTCGATTTTTTGGTCAAAGTCGGGTCAAAGTCGGATTTTGGTCAATATTTTTTAAGATAATTTTATTGGGTTTTTGAACTATTTATTATGTTTATATTTCAAGAAAATTATTTTAGAGTCTATGTTTATTTATGTTTATGGCTTTCATGTATTTTGTACATATAATTTTGAAATTTATTATTTAAATGAAAAAGTCAACAAAAGTCAAAATCCAACTAGTCCCCGACTTGGCCGACTAGTCCTTCCGAGGTCCGACCGACTCGACCCCGACTTCCGACTTTTACAAAAGTGCATTTTTTTGAGGAAGGGGGGAAGTGTTAGTATTCATCAAAAAACTTTTACAACCTTAATCAAGAAGCATTTTTTCGAGGGTTTTTAAGAAAATATGCTTCTTGATGAATACTAACGCTTCCCCCCTTCCCTCAAAAAATGCACTTCCCTCTGGATCATTCCACCATATATATATATATATATATATATATATATATATATATATATTGATGAAATAAAATTATAAACATATACTAAGAAAATAATAATAATTGATATGTGTATGTGTGTACGGAGCGTATTTTGTGTTGCAGCAAAATAACTACCGTCCTTTACCATGAACAGATTTGTCGTACACCACCCTCCCGTAGCTAAAATCAAAGGAAGTGATGTAGTGTTCATACAATACTTCATGTTAACATACTTGTCTTTGAATTTATTGTTATAATTGCAGTCATTTATGTCCAATGGAAGGCTAGTGTTAGCCCTTAAACCCAACCCTCCATGCAACTCATGTCGCGACTCGTTCTGCTCCGTTTCTTGTAAGGTACTACATATGCTTATAAAACTATATCTATAACTATAAAAAATGTTACCATCAAACCTATCATAAATTAAAGAGACACCTATATGAAAAGTCTATAACTACGATCAATGTTACCAAAAAACTTGTAGTAATTGATATCTCCATAATCAATCATATGATCTACTCACTCTTCCAATATTCCAGATCAAACATGAGAAGCAAGAAACCGGAAATTCAATGATTAGAGCTCTTGCACCAGATGATGATTCTAATACCGATGCTAGCCCGAACTGCGAGAGGCCGTACACCGGAAGGAAACGTAAAGGAGTCCCAAAGAGGGCACCATTATTCTAAATTTAGTATAATATCTCTATGTTAAGCAGTTTTCCTTAGTGGGATGGGTGTAGAGAGCATTTAAGTTGGCTTTGCTTATGAAAGTTATCAACAATCACCTATATATGGCTATATATGAAAGAACATATTTAAATCCCAAAGATCACTTGTTCAATCATTGTTTGAATATGAGATCAATTGTGGAAGCGTACGTGATTCCATTGAATCATTTTGAATAACGGGTTTGTGATAAATCCGATGGCTATGTACAATTGGCTTTCTCTGCGTGATTGATGGATATCAAGCCAGAGAGATAAGAAAGCCAGCGCCAAAGACTGTGTACAGTAATCAGGAACCACACCCTATATATACGTAGCTGTAGAACTGTCAATTTGTCCATCATTAATTGATAGTTATAACTCAGGAGTTCTACACATTATCATTATTAGTCCTACACTTTATAATAGATGACATAGACCTACATATATAATTAGATCATTTAAGGGTCCAAACTTTTTACTAATGATAATATATAATATGGTTCTTCAACGCAACACATGTACGTCTACATGCATGTATGCACTTAATACTATGTATGTACATAATGTGTAGTCCACACGCTAACAATATCAGCTAAACATATTTAAACAGTTTTGTCAATGGATTGGATATGTTAAAAATTATGAATCTTTTTCTAGAAAAAAACAAATATTCATCAGCTATGCATTAAAGATTTATCACAAGACTAGACATCTGCATAGCTAGTGCCTAGTAGTATGAAATATGTGTCAACAAGTTATCATATTATGTTTCATTGACTTGTTATATTTTTGAGTTTGACTTTTTGACAACTATTGTCAAAGGAATGGGTTATGGACTTTAGTATCATGCATACCTCAAGCATCTTCCCCCTATAGCCTTCGAACTAAAGATGCAATCGTCAAAAAACATATTGTTCTTCACTGAATATAAGCTATCAAAAAAAAGGTCAATTTTATGGTATAGTCAAGAACAAGTCCTCCAAGGAAATAGCTTATAACTAGATACCCAAAAAATGCTAATAAACTGACTGATTAGGATTAAAAAAAAGTGTGTACTTAAGAGCGTTTCTCATGTTAGAATTCACAAGATTCCTTTATGTGGCCAGAGAACAATTGAGTTATAAAATGAGTAAATGACTTGTACTCATGCATCCACAAGAGATGCATATTAAAATGCATAAGCTAGGCGAGATATACTTAAATTGATGCCTAAATAGTCTCTAACTAATCCTTATAATCTCTCTAACTGGTTCTATAGTTACAACTTACACTTCCTTTTAAGCTGAAGCATAAATATTGATCATCCCCAACTTGTGACAACTGTCATGAAAACGGGTGTCCTGGACTGCCTTTGTCAAAATATCTCCCACCTAACCCTTAAATCTTGTCACGTATAAAGTGACACTCAATCTCGATATGTTTTGATTGATTCATGAAAGACGAGATCCAAAGCAATATGAATGGCGACCTCATTATCACAACCAAGGTTTGCTTGAAATGCAGATGTATAACCTATCACTCTTCATATCTAATGTACCCATAGTATCTCACATAGTTAGCCAAAGCCCCATACTCTAATTCAGTAATGCAGACAGATACCCACATTCTGTTCTTACTCTTCTGTAAACTAAATTTCCACCAAAAAGATCCATGGTATCCTAAGGTGGATCTCCTGTCATCTTTTTATCTGCTATAATCTGGTTTGCCCCTAAATTTTCAGTTCTCTATAGAAGATAAAGAACAGATTCCCTTGAGAAAAGGAGATCCCCTTTTTGTTTATCAACATACCACGAGTGATCAAACTTACAATTCTGCATCCCTTATATCAAATATCAAGTAACGCGAATAAAGTATCATAAGAGTATCAGACTAGTATGTTAACGGCAAAATAAGTTTAAGTTAAAAATTTGTTAAACCAGTTATAAATGGTAATGCCCGAGTTACCTACATATGAACTCAGCTTAAGAATCAAGTATATATGCATCTATATAATCTTCAATAGTTGTTCATTTTGGAATTGCTAATTTACATAGTTAACCAATATAGCTAGATTATATATAGCTATATTTGTTGATTTCAGCTTTCCTTTTTTGTTGTGGTTTTGAAGGTCATAATGATTGTTAGCACAATTTTTTGTATTGCATATATAGTAATTTTATATACTTACAATTTTAAGATTCAAGTATAGGACCTAAATGCTTTATAGATACTTTTTAAATATATTAGGGGATAATGGGATATATTAGCTACATGACCAGCCAAAAAATAAAATCAACCCAAACCCGACTTGTTTAGTTAAACATGTGGATCCCGTGATGGATCTTTTGCTTTGAACAAAACGAACTAAAACGTTGCGGAATACGAATTAGACGTTAATACGTGAATACGGAATCGAAATCTGAACGCAAAATTAAATGAAAGTTTTGTACGTTTATTTATTCAACAATAACGCATACAATATTAGCTTCAATCTCTCACTCAAGCTCTCTCTAAGATTTTGCAATTTAGAACTTCAAAATGAAAATGACACACACTAGTGGTATTTATACACCACCGGAGCGCTATTGCGAAACTCGGCTATGTTTCGCAACATGCGAAACTTCCATGAGTTTCGCACTACAACCTAAAGTGTCGCAATTCATAATCAAACTAAACTAAATATCCTATACAAGTAGTTGTCACACGTTGATGTATCAACTAAACAGGTTGGGTAATTCAACTCCAATTTGCAACCTGCTAAACCGGAAACGACCCGTTTAACCAATTTAGGCAAGCAGGTCAACATGAGGTCTGTTTTGGGTAAACGATTCAGTTTCGGGCTTACCCGTACATGACTCATTTAAACAAGAATATCTTTCTTTTCCTAGAATTGCATCGGATCAGATATACACATTCAAATGTTCATAAAATCCCAAACAACAATCACGTAGTACCTGTTACACCTCCATCCCATTATAAGCGTCCACATTGCTATTTTAGGTTGTCCCAAATAAGTGTCCACTTTCATATTACAACCAATAAAAAAAACTTTAGTGGGTGGAGATGATATTTGATTGGTGAAAAGTGAAGTTAGTGGAGTTTCCTAAAACTGTGTGCAAAGTCAAAGTGGACTCTTTGACTGGGTTGAAGATAGTAATCCAAGTTAAACGTCAAAACTTCATAAATTAATATATTAGAATACGCAACGATGAAACAAACTAACAATCTTTTTTATAAGCATAAACTTCACAATTACTTAATATTTCATAATCACTTCATCGCAAGACAATGGCTTATAATATCAACTCTAACATGAAAAAATAATAGTATCATAGAGTTAATGTGCACTAATTGGTTGAGGTTTCTTTCAAGGGATGCAAACATTACTGAATATATACAATAATAGCAAAGAATACAAACTATCTATTATAACTATTTTGGATTGGTGGCTCGACCCATTCATCACAATCCTCACCATGAACCCAACATGACAATTAAATGGGTTGGCAGGTAAGAAAACTCAACCATAAACCTTTTCCTTCTGTGTCGGTTTCAATTCATGTCGAGAATTGCCTGCCCTAAATGTAGTGTTGACACTTTTAGCCTTGCAAGAGTTTAACATTGTGGGTATACAATTAGCTAGACCGCCCCCTCATTGATATCTAATTCTAAGGCAATTAACTAGACCGCCACCATCTAAGTCTCCTCATATCCTATGAGATATTGAAATTCCATTTTATTTGTCACAAGGAGCTAATGTACTTTCAAATTGTCCATTTTGGACCATTGTGCAACCTTTTGACTACCTCTAAACACTTTATCAAACTCTAAGGGTTGTTGCATTTGTGCCTATGTACTTTTTGTTTCGCCCATTTGAGCCAATATACTTTTGATTTTGTTCCATCTGAACTATCAAACTTTCAAGTTTGTCTTATTCAAACCAACATTTTTACAATAACTCAACAATAAAAAATGGCCACGTAATTAATACATCATATTTCTTGGTTTAATGGTCTCACGGGATGTAAGGAAAAGTATGGTCACTAAAAAGGGACATATAGATACCATAATATGTACATATCATTAGTTTAAAGTTTTAACTACTTTATATACCGAGCTTCTCAAATTCCGACCATATGTAGCCAACTACATATAAGTTTATCTGAAACCTTCGATAGCCATTTCTTCTCACGTTGTACACATCTACCAAAGGTTAAATGGCTATCGAAAGTCTCTTGGTAAAATTTAACATACACTACAAAATTTTCGTAGTTGGGTACATATAATAGGATTTGTGATAGTTTGACACGTAATATTGATAAGTGTTAAAGTATTTTGAAGCCCTACAGGGTATCCAATTTAAGGTACATAGTGTTGCAATTTAAGCTATACACTGTTGCTAAGTCATACTTGTATTAAAATTACTATTATATGCAAGTTAGAGAAATGTTCTATTTTGGATTTCAACTTTTTATGCTTTCCTATATGATTATATCGTTTTTACATATAATCAAAAAAAAGGCATTAACACAATTCGCATATACTGAAGAAAAGTGTCGGGGAATGCATTCAACTTGTACCCGATGTCTACTATATGTACCCAACTTACGTTTGCTATTTGATTAATGTATCAAACTTTCAATAAGTGTGTTTTAATGTATTTTGGTGATGTTTTGATGATGTGTCACACTCTCCAGATGCCATGTGGCACCTTATACGAGCGACACATCCGCAAAATACATCAAAACACCCTTGTTGAAAGCTGGATGCATTATAGATAGCAAATGTAGGTTGAGTACACACAATAGACATCGGGCACAACTTAGATACATTTCCAGACAACCCCAAAAGTTATAGTCTCCTAATTCCATAAAAGTTGAAACAGCTGTCAATTTTTCATTATTTATGCCATTTCAATGTGTACTTTAAAACAAATAACGACTTTAGCTTTTCCATACTTGCCCATTATTACCAATGCAAAATAATAATGGTGTTGACCATTGTCGACAAGGATCCTTACATAATCTTATGTGATGGTGTTTTAGACAATCTAATAATGATCATTATTACAAAATATGTCAATACTGCACTTTATTTGATCACCAGATTAAATACCTTGCATTTATGGGATTAGGGAGCAAATTTTATTACAATAGAAGAAATAAAAATTAATAAAAAGATAAAAATAATAAATAAATAAAAAAAGACATAACTTTTTTATGTTAGGAGTGAGTATATAATTGTATTATAAGCTTTGCTCCAATCGACAAAAGCCAGTCTTAGAATAAAATAATACTAGTATCTTTGGTTGTTATCTATAAAAAGAACTTCTCTGCACACTCAGTTTTCATCTCATTCAGACGTTTCAACAGAAGATACTAAGCATGAATCCTAACCAGGCATGCAAAGGTTCACCTCATGTACCTTTATTGTTACGCGATTAAAAATGTTGTTCTAATCTAAGTTCAATCATATACTTATGTGTAAGAGTGTTAATTATTTAATTTTCCTAAAACATGTATATATCTTATTATCACTACATCATTGCAATAAAAAAAAACAAATTATCTATTATGCACCTAGCATGAAGCCCTTTTTACTTTATCAAAAAATAACTAGAAGGGGCGATTTCGGCCCATCTGAAAAAATGGGTCAACCGGGGTTATATTTTAATGCCATCAATCCACATGGACAAAACATGACAAACTGTTTAACAATTGCCAAAGTATATTTGGGCCTTTTTAACCTTCTGACTTCTGAGTTAATTTATTCAAAAGATTAGATTGGCTTTTTAGATTTTTATATTTTATACATTACCTATTTGTGAAAGCTAAAAACAGGACAAAAAGTGTTTGTGGTCCAACCAAACTTTTTATGACCCGTCCTTAAATTTACCCATTTCAACCGACTGTACTAATAATTTACCCATTTCAACCGATTGTACTTTATTTTACCCATTTCAACCGAATACTCAACCAACCCGAACGACCCCTTTTACCACGTATTGGTTAGGAATTTTGAAGGTAAAGGATCTAGTGTTCTATATAGGAATTGAATCTAGAGGGGACCTTAATTCTAGAGGAAACAAAACAGAGAACCTCTAAAAATACATTGAATATTTATCAATTGATATATATACATCTTAGCAATAAATGAGTCATATGCTTGAAGTCATTGCACACCTTCAAGTAGGCTTCTGACGAGTTTGGTTGTATTTTCCAGCTAGTTTTCTTAAAAGGCCTCCAGTTAACACTTTCCAAAAGCTTTTTATGCAAACAAAATCCTTGAAAAAGCATTTTATCATTGGAAGAAAAGCTTTTTTGAGTAACTTAAATTTCTTAAACTTTGGTGCAACACTTTATTTGCAAAATTATTTTCATTTTAACCCCCTAACTATATTCAGGAAAGGCTCTAAATATTTTTTGCGTTAGAAAAATAGCTTTTTCGATGAAATAAGATATGGCATGTAAAAAGGCTTTTTGTCATTGGGGATGTTGTTAGTTGGTTTATGTGTCTTATGCTAGTTGTTGTGCGTGTTCGTGTGTATGAGTGTAATTGTTATATACGAAGTATATTTTTCATGGGGTGTGCATTTAAGAAATAGCGGGGAATAGAAGTTGAGCAGTTTACAAAATATCAAAATAGATAGTGGAGACTGATCAAGAAAATAAGGTGGAAATTTCAACCTCTTTAATGGTAAAGTCAATATTGGTCGACCTTTAAAGAAATGGTGTGACCCAAATGACAAATGCATAAATATAAATAAATATATAGCATATATAAGCATATAACATGGATGGAATTGGATCAAGTAAGAACCAAACTTTTGGAGAGAACCACATAACCTCCCAAATTAAACTAGAAATTCAGTGATGAATATTGGTTTATTGAGTATACTAAGCGATGAATACCGATGTATTCATAGATGAATGTTTGATGTAGAGGCTTGAGCAGCAAGATAATAAACTTGGACAACAAGTAATTTCTGCTGAAATTTTATAAATTAGGAAACTTTTATTTTTTAGTTATTATTTTGATTTTATAATTAGATATTAAATAAGGATTTTAGTTGTATGGTAGGTAGGACTTCTAGTGTATAAATATAGGACATAAAACCTGTAATATTCATTCTATTTAATTCAATTAAAGTTCTGCGTTTTTTATTTCTTCAATATTCGTGAAGTTTAAATTCTGGTAATTCGCGTTTGCAAGTTTTTCCTGTTCACAACGTGATTGTGAATCAAAACCCTTCCGCTGCTCTACTTCAATGTGCAATTTAATTTTGGAGAGTTCTACGGTTCTTTCTAAACTTGTGGTTCTCTATGGATCTTTCCCCTAACACGGATGTATACATATGCACATATACAAAATAGAACATCCAAAATAAGGGGAAAAAAGGACCTCAAGAGACTAGAAATGCCATACATAGCTATTTCGCAAGTATTAATTGATGATAGCATTGGTACCCTCTCATGAAAATTATATGTGATCTCATGTTTATGCAAGGAAGCATGCTTCTATTGCCAAACCTTGGACAAGTTGTATATTTAGCAATAGCTAGAAAGAAAATTGAAGGAAATTAATTTGGATCATAGGGAAGCTATAATGCTTGAGTAATTTTTTCTAAACGTGACGAGTTACAATCATGGTAAAATATTAATTCCAGAGATGCATAAATGATCTACAGGGCTTCAACTCAGGAGCAAAAGACATAAATATAATCATAATCATTTTTTTGATCTGGAGTCTCCAACTAAAAGTTTTCTGGCTATGTAGGAGGCAGGGAATGTATGGTGGCTCAACCTCTTTCAGGCAGAGTCTTTCTTTTTGGTGTGTGGAGCGCACATCAACAATCAAGAGAACCATCAAAATCATTACTGCATTGACTGCAAAATGGTTGCATGCCAACACTGCCTGTCTGAAGGCACTCATTCTGATCACAGGGTAATAACTATCTACAGGTACACACTCAAAGACGTAGTTGCCCTCGATGAGATGAGCACACATATTGATAGCTCAAGCATACATGTATATTCTCTTTATCACAAATGGTAACCTTGAAAAATTTCATATGAAGTAAGCATGTTTTTCTATGATTATGGCAGTAATTCCATACTGAGACTAAAGCTTCAGTCTCATACGAACCTATCCCATACTAGGCTCATATCAAGCCATAAGCCCAAGTGTAGCACTCACTCCCAAAAGCTAGCTTGAAAGAGGAGGGAGCACCTAGACTTATAAGCCACCAACCAATCCCATACTTGGCCAATGTGGGGTATTGTTATGGTCCCAAATTGGCCAAGTATGGGATTGGTTGGTGGCTTATAAGTCTAGGTGTTCTCTCCTCCTTCAAGCTAGCTTTTAAGAGTGAGTTTTACACTTGGGCTTACGGCTTGGTATGAGCCTACTATGGGATAGGTCTGTATCACGGTCTCTAGGAAATGTAACAAACAGTGTCTTCTTTGTTTTATAAATGCAGCCATATACATTTAATGGAAGGCTAACATTGGCGCTTCATCCCTTACCCCAGAGTACATCAGCCCAGCTCGAACCAAATGTATGTTGCCGTACCTGCTCCGAGAGATTCGCAGTACCTAGGCACTACCATTACTGTTCCATTGCTTGCAAGGTACTACATACGCTGATAGGCAAAATCCATAACTACCACTAATGTTACACTAAGGGGGTGTTTAGGGGAGAGTTAACTTTTTAGCTCATGTGTTAAGAATAAGCCCTAAAATTTTGGCTTTTGGCTTTTTAGCTTTTCTACCCTTTGAAATAGTGAGAAGCTCCTCCCAAAAAATATATCCAAACACTAAAAAAGAGCTTTTCTGCTTTATGATACCACAGAAAGCTAAAAGGCCTCCCACTAACGCTCCCCCAAACACCCACTAACTTATCATAACTTATAGCTCTATAAAAGTACTCATCTTCGGATTCCCTTCTTACTAGCATCAATTAAACTAATCAATTTTCCAAAGTACAGTTTCAGATGGAAAATGCAAAAATGAAAACCAACAAACCAGCAGTTAAACCTCCTGCACCAGACCATGGCACAGAAGGTAATGCTGAAGCTAGTGCTGACAGGGGTCGCAAGAGGCCACGCGGGGCAAGTAGACGCAAGGGAGTCCCAAACAGGTCTCCATTATTCTGATGATCGAGTCCGATACAGCATTTAATCCTTTATTTTTGGG
The DNA here is from genome assembly GCA_963422505.1 of Pseudognaphalium luteoalbum. Classification (NCBI taxonomy): domain Eukaryota; kingdom Viridiplantae; phylum Streptophyta; class Magnoliopsida; order Asterales; family Asteraceae; genus Pseudognaphalium; species Pseudognaphalium luteoalbum. Next base: position 25,558,508 of record OY730193.1, read on the forward strand.
ATGGCTATAGAAACCAGTTTGGTTGGCATAAATTCTTGAAAGCTATGAACTTTTTAATGCATCTACCCAGCAACTTGGAACATCTTAAAAGAATTGGATACTGCTGGCAGTTTAGATATATTTTGTAAGATGGTCGTAGAGACCATTTTTTTAGTCAGATTTGCTTTTGACCAATTCATTTCTAGATTCAATAAGGTCATAAAAAATTAGAGATATGTCAGGTTGGAAATTAACAACAAGGATGAACAACTTCAATTTTTGTGAAAAAAAGGTATGAAGTATGAACGTTCTAGCTTCAATAAATCTACTCACTAGTGCCATACCACAAAAGAAGTTGAATATCTATCTACCAAGGCAAAAACAACATTGTATAGCTACGCATTATCAAACAACTAAAATGAGATTTTGCATAGAACCGCTATATATCAATTTTGGATCTGTAAACAATTTATTATTATACTTTAATATTCTTAAATTATAATACAGAGTTTTTGACTAATATTTACAATTTGATTTAATAATACAGAGTTTTTGACTAAGATTTACAATTTGATTTAATTATATATATATATATATATATATATATATATATATATATTACTTAAAGGTTAAAAAAAACTCCAAGTACTCCCCGATTAATCCCCGATTCGGTCGAGTACTACCCGGCTAGCGCCTTTTACAACCTTGGACTTGAGCTCGGCTTAGGAAGGGCCCTGGTTTGCATAATGTTTTTAAAGAATTGGAATATGTCAACTGAAATTAAATATGAAAAAATTGGTATATAATATATTCTGAAAGTATAAGAATAATTGAATTTATAAGTATGCGATGTGGATTATTGAGCAGCAAGAAAGCAAGTAATTTGCATGAAAGTTATAGTTAGGAAGGTTAATATAATTATACTTTATGATTCCCCGAGGTCTGGAGAAAGCTGAAATCAAATGGGATGTGTCTATTTATCTATCTCTTGACTCGAAATGGGAGCAGGTTTGAAAAAGGAATGAAACTCCTAACCTTAAATCATAGAACCTGGGATTATTTCCAAGAATCCGAAGTTGGAGCACTTAGCCGATGGACGAGTGGACCAGTGTGAAGCTTTAGTTTCGTTGCCGACCAGAGCTTTGTCGAATCGGAACCAATACCACTGCATTGCGCTCGAACAGTTGAGTGGTCGCCGGCCCTTCTGTACACAGATATAGATTCATTCTTTGTGTTTTTGGCCTTTGGGCTTTTTTTTTACTGTCCAACTCAATATCTTAAAATAGAAGTCATCTTTCTTCAAAGGCCGTTGACTCTGCTTCCTTGATTGAATAATCGAAGGTGAAGCTTCAAACCGAGTTCTCTCTAGTAAAGAAGTGGATATAAAATTACAGAGGTCTGACTCATGCTCAGGATCCGCTTATGGTGGTTCGGCTTGCTTCTCTGTTGGCATTTCCTAGACCCAAGACCGACTAATATTATAATACTGCATGCAGAATGGATAGCCAGGCCTAGTTGTTTACAATTAGGCTAGGGTAAATAGCCCAAAAATGTAATCAATTTGTCAAAATTTGAAAATAAAGGAATATGAATTTTCCCGATGCCTAAAAGGGTTCACAGTTTAAAATCTTGTCATAAAAGGACTTAAGTTGTCGTAAAAGTTCAATTAAGGATAAAATTACCGTTTCATATTTAAAAACGCGTCATAAAAGGATTTAGTACTTTGAGATCATGCCAAAAAAGGATTAAAAGAAACCATGTCAGAAAAGGATTAAACACTCAAAATAAAATTCGGGTTTAAACACTCAAATATTTGACTCTTAGTGTTTATATCTTATGTTTTCTAAGTCACAAATGTCACGCATTAATTAAGTATTTGAGATTTAAGCCCCACATCATCCAAAACCAATCAAAAATTAAAAGAGAAAAAATAGAATAGTAATTACACCTTTGATCGAACTTCTTTACAACTTAAATCCTTTTATGACACGATTTTCAAATATTGGTCCTTTTTGGGCATCGACCTAAGTGATATTCCCTTTAATGTCAAAATTTGACAAGTTGGTTACCCCTTTTCGGGCCATGTGCCCATTAGGATATCTAGGCCTATATAATTAAAATCATGTCACGGTAGAATTCCCATGTAAGACGCGTTTGCAAGTTTTCTCCTATTGAATATTTGAATCTATCCTTCCGTTGTCATACTCTAGTGTCACATGTCCGGTTCACATTAGAATGGTATGATAATCGAGCTGATACAATTATTTGTAAATAATATAAAAATATAGGTTTAAAGTGAATAATAACAACAAAATAAATTAATTTATAAGACCAAATAAATTACATTTATTTATATAATAATCAACAAGAATCATAAACTCCTAATAAATATTAATAGTAAAATAACATCACATCTTTTATAATTATTTTACTTATTTAAATAACACATTTAATTTATAATTAAATTACAATTGTAGTAATAGTACTTAATTGTAAAATAGTATAATAAATAACAACTTATATAAGTATTAAGTATATAGTAAAATATTGACAATTTAAATATGATACATTAATGTAATATAATTATATATTATATTGTAAAAAGAATAAAATATAGCATCATAATAATACTTAACTATGAAATACTATAATGAATAACAGCTTATATAATTATATCATTATATAACAGAATATTAGAATTTAAATAATATACAAATAACATAATATAATTATATATTGTATAAACAGACTTATAATGAATAATAATAATAACAATAAATATAATAGTACTTAATAAATATCAAAAGTATCAACAAGATTATTAGTAAACAATTATAAAAGTTCTTTTCTTATCAAAATTTTGAATTCCAGTGGGAACAGTTCATCCAAAATATTAAGGAATCTGATCATGGAATTCGAAATATTCCATATACTTATGTTTTGTAACTAAGCATGCTACGGAATGGAATCAGGATCTTAAAAAACACATTAAGATTCCTACGAGTTCTGTGAACCGAGCATTCTATTTTTGGTAACACTGTACTATGTTAAAATTCCTTCATTCCTATTTTAAATATCAAATACAAAATATTCAATCTCAAAATATTATATTTGGCAATAATAGTTATACATTTATGTAGTTCTATAGATGAAAAAAAAACATTACTTAGAAGTAACATTAATATTTTTCCAATGTCCATGTCATCTCATAAGTTTTTTCTTAGTAAAATTAAAGTTAAATTCCCATATATGCCCACTCTTAAACATTGAAAGATAGTAATGGTATTAAGTTTTATCCACAAGAATCCTTACTTTTTCTTATAAAATGTGATTTGGACATTTTTTTAATTGGTCTTTATAACAAAAGATAACAAGCCAAACAAATCTTTGTAGATTAATTGTGTTCACTTATAATATTGACATAAATGCTATTAGCAATCAATTCTTAATTAAAATTAATTAATTAATTAAAAAAAACAATACTTTAATTCTTACAAGGACTAACTAGAAGAGTTGTGTTCTAAGCTTTTCCCAGACCTCAATCTATTAGAGTGAATCTTAACAAAAGAATTTTGGTTCATTTCTCCTCCCAACCCATACTTTATTTCTAGTAGCGTCAAGATGAATGCTAATGAGGTATGCTTTCTTTTTCTTCATCGAATGGTATTTGTTGTACAAGAACAATTTCTTGTGTTTCTTTAAAAACTTAGTGCCAAAATGTAGACAACTTCAAACCCTTTTACCTACAACTATCATATTTGAAGTACATTATGTACTATTGCAAGAATAAAAGATTGTTTGTTAACTGTTTCACTTGATATGAATCTCCACAAAAATACAATAAAATAAAATAAAATAAATTGCTAATTATGCTATACTTTTAATATAGATAACTAATAACTAAGTGGAAAGTTCAAACCGTTTATGTTGAAATAAATCAATCAGGGTAATATGGTTATCTTTAGGTGCTACCGGTCAAATGGATAAAAAAAAGTATTTAAGTTGTACTTGACGTTAAACCCTTAGGATTATCATGCTTGACTAGCACCATTGAGGGTCTAGTTAAAGATAACTAAAAGGGGCAACTTCAACCCATTAATGTAAATATGAGTCAATGGGTAAAATAAAATTTCAACTAAAAAACGGGTCAAATTGTCTACAAAACTCTTAAAAGTACAATATATTAGTTACCACCTCCTAAGTTACTTGGTTTTGGTTGAAAAGGTTCTAAGTTAGTGCTTGGTGGTTTCTGTAGTATTACTACACCCTTCATGCTTTTGCATTGTGTTTCAAAAATATTTGATTTTCATGTGGACTTATTTTCAAGGTTGGTTGATAAAAATTATGTAAAAAGGTTCAACATACGTAAACGTAACTTTTCTTTTGGTCTGTTTCTAATGCTAACTTAGTAAAATATATATTTTCCTAAGTGTGAGACAGTCACTATTATTTGACTGACAACTGTTCATTTATTTGTGATTTGTTAATTCTGAACGCCTACGCCTTCCTTTTTATCGTCGTCAGTGTTTGTGGTTCTACTATTAGATATTGGCGAATCTAAGTCATTTCATGCCAGTGTTTAATCCGTATGTTCTAGAAACTGACATGTCCTAGTGTCATGTCCTGCGCCCCAATGCTCACTTTTAAGTTGGCAGCCTAGTTTGCCTAACATGTCAAAATATAAAGTTCGATACAAGTAGCTTCTTAACTACTGCTCTTATATTATTTTGTGGTATATTATGGATTACAACAAAATAAGATATGTCAAGCGAGCAATTAAAAGGACGGTACTCTAAATTTTTGAGAATTTAGCATGTAATAAAGATTTGCATCATAGATTTAGTCAAACGTGTTCCACGTTACTCCATATATCATTATATATCTACATAGACATCATTGTCATACAGCCATGCATTATTAAACAATTAAAACAGAATGTTGCATAAGAAAGCTACTCTAGCAATGTCAGATGATTTAAAAGGTTCAGCCATCGAACAAACACCAGGTGCATAAGATTTTATGTATCATGAGCTAGTGGTAATGTCGTGTGTAATGTGAAATATAGATGCATAAAAACGATAACATCTGAAAGCAGTTTGAGGTGACTTACGGTTGAGTATCACAAATATGTCTTTCATCACGTCAGGTAGTTTCCAAGATGTGAGTCATCAAATGAACTTTAGAATTAAATTAGCTGTAATAAACTGCATGCAAACAAAAATACATATATAATTATGTACCCATGTAGACTCTACCGAAGAGATGTAGATGTATATTAAGTGATAATTCAAAAGAAGATTAAAACTAATACGGAAACTAATCTGGATTATTGACAAGGTGAATATATTCAGCTATGGTAAGTCACAATCATGGAAATATCTGTTCTGTAACTTATAGCCATTATTAACAGGACTGTAATATAGAGCAAAAATACACATATGGCCCTAATCCATTGGTTTATGTAGAATCTTTAACTGAAAGTGTTGTGTTTTTGTAGGATCCTGGAGCTATAAGGTGGATCTTTCTATTTCTGGCCAGGACTTTCTTTGGGCCTTGTGGAAATCACAGCGGCTACAACGCTAGACAAAATCATTACTGTATTGATTGCGATACAGTTGGGTGCAATCGTTGCATGTCAGAACATGCTGATCACAGGGTGATGCAAATTTTCAGACTTAGCTACAGAGATGTAGTCCCCCTCAGTGAGATAAGCAGACATATTGATTGCTCACGTATACAGGTATTTTCTTATTATAATAAAATGTTAACTTTGTGGAATAGCATAAGTAGTAATTAACAAACATGCTGCTGTATGCGTCTAAAACAGACAGTGGTATAGCTGGCTAGCTGCCTTCTTTCTAATAACGTAACAAACACTTTCAGACTAGTATTTCACCTCATATTTTGCCCAACTTCCATGACCAAAACTAGACTGGTCAAAGCGGCTTTATTCTTAACAGATATACACACATTTTTATTCTACAAAAATTCTCCTAATACGTATTATATTATTCATAAATGAGTATATGACAGATTTCAATAGAGCATGCACAATATATACCTTAACATTGCAAAACATACATCCTATATTATTCCTCTAATACGCACATTTCATTTTTATACCTAATAGCATGCAATGTAAAAAGACTGCTGCCCTATTGCATTAGAACACAATCACCATACAATTATTTAACAAAACAAACATCCGCAAGGGTCAATTAAAGCAAAAGCCAGATAAACCTCCAACGAAAGAAATGATGACCGATTAATGGGAGTCGCCAAAATCTCACTGAACAGAGAATAAGTGAAATCAAGAGGAACTCTTATGTTAAAGTTCAAATCAAGCCAACCCAAGTCAATACCCAAGAATAAAATGAAATACGTTGTATGTTGTGTCGAGGTGTTCTTTTAAATGGAAACAATGAAAGTGAGGATAAGACTAATAAACCTGCAATCCTCTACATGTACATCATCAAGTAACCAGAGAAGGGTTAACAGATGTTTTTAATCATATTAACAATAAAATTTACTAGTTTTAAGATGACCTTTTTAAATACAGCATGTAAAATTACCAGATAGTATCTTAAATACTCTCAGCCATCTCAATTTGTCTTCATGGATAATTGTAAGAACACCATCACCACAACCAGATCCTCATAATGCAGAAAAATACACATATATGTTCACACAAGCTCCTGCACACATGACACATCATATACGTAAGTAGCTACTTTCGTGAATATAAACCCTCTGTATAGATAGATAATACAGCATGTTATGCTTTTTATTACTTTTCTAAACTCATCAGATAATAATACAAACATACATACGATACTATTATGCTTTCATGGGTTATGAATTTAGAAACATAACACAATTGCCTTAATAATTAAGACCAGTGGATCTAATACTAGCTTTATAAGGATTACAATGAGTTCCACATCAGGATATTCAATGAACCATATCTAGTTTGCTAATACTTCTCTTGAGAAATTCTTCCAAAAATTAAAGGAAAAACGAACCTCGGCTTTATAATCGAACAACCGAACCAACGACATATTTAATTCAGTACTTCGAATATGCAACTAAGCAGCCACATATCATATATTCACAAAATATAAACATGATACATATACATTTCCAAACAAACATAATCTATCAGCTTTCTATATAAGATACGACACTTAATCTAATCGAAGAGGGGAAATAGGTATAGTGGAGTTCATGAACAATATATCATTCAGACAATCTATCAAACACCTAATTTACACGTGAAATTACCATAAAATGTTGTAATAGGCATACATACCTTTGAACTGATTAGAAATTTTTGAACAATCAGCAAACGCGAATTCAAAGTTATGTTCAACAATCGATTCGCCGTTATGGGAACCGTCTATTTGATTCAATACGCCATTTAGGGGGTTATAATAACTGAAAACCAATAATAGCCCAAATAAAGCGTTTCCCAAAAGAAAAAGAAAAAGAAAGTTTAGGTTGTGCTTAGACAGAGAAAAAATAGATGACTTTTTCATAAAATTTTTCAAAAAAAATGAAAAATTGGAAAATGCGTTTAAAATGAGGTTTTTTCAGAAAGTTTTCCTAGAAAATAGAAAACTCAATTTTCTATGTTATAAGGGGAGTTGGAAAACCATGATTTTCACTTTCCCATTTTTTCCTTTATAACACCACCCTTACTTTTCTAAAATTTTTCAAACCCTTCTAACCTTAACTAGTTTTCCTAAATAGAAAATACAATAACATTTGAACACATATTCTAATTTTCATCACTTTTCTAGAAAATGAAAACTTTTTTCATTTGTTAGAAAATTAGAGATGGAAAATTGTGGAAAATTTCCCACAACTAAACGCACCGTTAATTTCTTACTCCGTATTTCTTTGGCCCAAATAGCGGTTGCCGGATTGTTGAGCCTACAGGTGAGCAATAAAATCGAAAAATCATTTCCTAATTAAATTAATCGTTTTAATCGATCCAATTTAATCGACTCAAACCTAAAAGTGATGGTTAGGTTATTGTTTTGTTATTAACCGAAATGTTTGGGTCAGTTTCGGTTTTAGGGCCATAACCCGGTCGACTATAACCAACCCACACATATTTTGATACCAACATTCTATACTTCTATTCATATATTATATATTCATATATTATATGGTAAATTTGATTTTTTGAAAAATGTAATAGATGTTTGGTTTAAGTATACATCACATATGCGGAAGAAATTTTCAGCCACAAAAGTTTAGAACATCATTATTTAAGTATTAAACTTAATAGATCGAGTAGAAGTAGGTGTATTGGTTTTATTCACTCTTTTAAATAAGCATCTGATGTCCACCAATATTCTACTTCTTCTTCCTCCGTCATCTAGTTTCCCTTCGTGAAACCATTGTCGCCAAAATAGTAACCATAATTAGACTTGAACTCGAATACGAGAGTCTCGAACTATGAAAGCCTTGAAATGCGAAGTTTAATGTTCTCTATTAATGTATAAATTACTGACCCGCCCAAGATCAACATTGTCACTCATATCCGGCTAGATTCTCCATTCTCTTACACATATTTGGTCAACTGACGGTTAACCGAAAACCGACCCTACATGTACCCAAAATTTGATTAACCAAAACCGATCTAAACGAAACGGATCGGATTTAAGTTTCCATTAACCAACACTTCAGTTTTGGGTCATAACCAACTCATGCTTAGTCCTATTGTTCACTTAGTGGACACTGGAGTGAACACCAAAGTTTAACATCTCGTACAACTTTTAGGAGAATGGTTCTTAATTCAATTGGATGTTCAAATTGACCCACAAAAAATGATTTTAACCAATCATATAAAATGAAAAGAGGAACAAAATAAAAATAAGAGGAAAAAAAATAAAAAGTTGTTGAACACAACGTTTAATTTTAAACATTGATATTGAACACTGACCTTGAATACTAAAAGTGATGGTAAACGCCCGACTCCCAAAATTCAAGATACTTGAATACTAAAAAGTTTTGGCCTACTCCGTGTGGTCTTAAGGCCATCTCCAACATTCTTCTTCAAAATCATTTTTTCCTTTAAAATTGGAGTTTAGAACAAATTTACATTATCCATAAATAGATAAATATTTGGAGAGTATGATGAATGCTTCAAATTTGGTAACACAATTCACTCTTTCAAATGTTTAATCATATGTTTGATTGATTACCATTTATAAATAAACAATTTGATTGATATAAAAATGTTTGAATTATGATTTTGGAGTATATGGATGTAGATAATTTTTTAATGTATACAAATATGATTGGGGATCATAAGGGAAGGGGTCATTTGAGGAGAAAGATGAGAAGATTTATTTGTGGTCTTTGGATAATTTTTTGGGTTGGATCAATGGTTAAAGGGATGACAATTTTGTAATTACTTTCAAAATTAAGGGTATTAGTTAACAAAAAAAGATTATAACATTAAATTTCACCCCACACCCCTTCCACTATTTAAATTTTTACATTTTAACTCATCCACTTTATTTTCTTCCCCATCCTACTTTCTTCTTGCCCCAACCCCACCTACCACCACCCCCACCACCTGCTGCCACCTCCTGGCTGCCACCAGCCACCGTCGGCCGCCATCGGATTCCAACCGCCGCCAGCTGCCGCTGGATTTCGGCCGCCGGAAAAAAAAATTCAATTTTTTTTTTCAATTTTTTTTTAACTTTTTTTTTCATAATTTTTTTATTATATATTGTATTCCTATTCCTACTGCATTTCTAATAAAACTATACGTTTTTACTACATTTTGAATAAAATTATACATTTTTTTCACTGCATTTTGTATATTATTGTTAATTAACTAAAACTTTTATATATTTTACCGCATCATACCTGACGTCAACAAAATATCGTACAAATGGATAATATGTATAATATAAAATGCAGTAAAAAATGAACAATATGTCCTAAATGAAGTATATGCAAAATGCAGTAAAAACAACAATATGTAGTATACTTTAATACAAAATGCAATACAAATAGATAATATGTATAATACAAAATGCAGTACAAATCGATAATATGTATAATACAAAATGCAGTGAATAACAAACAAAATATAATAAATCAAATATATGAAAAATACAGTAAACATAATAAAATGCATTAAAATTAATAAAATGTAGTAAAAATAACAAAATGCAGTACAAATAGATTATGTATAATATAAAATGCAGTAAAAATAACAAAATGCAGTACAATTAGATTATATATAATATAAAATGCTGTAAAAAGTGAACAATGTGTACTAAATAAATATATGCAAATCACAGTAAAAACAGTAGTACGTATTATACTTTCATACAAAATGCTGTAAAAATGGATCATATGTATAATATAAAATGCAATAAAAAATAAACAATATGTACTATATGAAATATATGAAATATATGCAAAATGCAATAATAATAATAAAATGCAGTAACAAATATATTATGTATAACTTAAAATGCAGTCGAAAATAAACAATATGTATTAGATCGACGTGTATAAATAAAATGTAGTAAAAACATCAAAAGAATAATGTGCAAAATACAAAAATGCAGTAAAAAACGAACAATATCTGCTAAACATATATATACAAAATGCAATAAAATAATAAAATGCAGTACAAAGTGATAATATATAAAAAAAATTATGGGAATTTTTTTTGTTTATTTAAAAAAATAATTTTATTTTTAAAAAAAAAAATTTCCGGCGATCGGCGGGTGGTGGCGGAGGGTGGCAGCAACTAGTGGTGGGTGGTGGAGGGAGGGGTGGGGAGGAAGAAATTAGGAGGGAGTAGTGTACAATATTAAAAAGGAGGAGGAGGTAAAAATAAAACTTTGAAAATTCTTCTCCCCCTTCTTCTCAAATGGTACATTTTCCTTTAAACCTCATCCTATATATGTTTTAAAAAATATCTTCTTTCTTCATACATAGAGTCGTAGATGTCAATTAAGATGGGTAAAGATGGCCTTACTATATTACCGTATTTTACTGTTTTACTCTAAAAGTTATTGACATCAATAAAGCAATAAAGCTTAAATCATCTTCCTTGTATACAGTAATATTTTAGTGAAACCAAGTCCAGTACAATTGCAAACATAGAAATTTGCATAAAATTCTTTTAAGGAACGTAAAATCTCAATATGTATGTATCTATAAAAGAAAAAAGTGATAGCTTATCAATATGTTTCTAACTTCAGGGGTGGAGCTAAAAAATTTGAATGAAGGTGGTAAAAAAATTATTTTATTCATTCTTTATTGTTTTAAAGGGGTAAAATTTTAAAATTGTAATCAATACCTAAAAATTTTTTTTTACGTAATTTTAAAATTCTTGAAAGGCGGCGTTGTGTAACTTACAATGGTTTGGAAGCTTTTGGCAAATTAGTTGTAGTTTAAAGATAACTAATTAAATGACATCTAATCCAGAAACTAAACCGCGAATAGGAATAACTTACATAACCAAATTTTAATAACATAAAAAATAACAGACTTGTTTGCTTACTCATTTTATTTAAAAAAAGGGTTTTGCTAATGTGTGCCCTCCGTGACACACGTTAAGATGCATTTAATGAAGTCGAAATTTTTTTAAATATTAATATTTACATTTAATGCTCAATAATTCAATCTAATATTTTCCTTTTTTATGTATGTATTAATCACAAATTTTGTTATTTAAAAAAATTTCAGGTTCATTAAATGCACATTAACGTGTGCCACGGGAGCATACGTTAGCAAAACCCTTAAAAACTGAAACTTTCTCTCCAATATTTAGGTATAAAATCGAACCGCATTAACCAAAATTAATCTCTACATATCATTTAACTTTTAATATGTTTATATTATCTTATCTTACACCTTAATAAATGGTTTAACCATTTTCTTTAATACCTTAGATATTTAAAGAAAATAAATGACATGAATGCCCCTATATTGAGCAAAATAGACTAAACTACCCTTAGCTAATTTTAGAATTTATTTACACTTAAATTTTCCATTAAATAAACAAGTGTACCTTTGAAAATAACCCAACTCATAAATAAAATGAATTGTGAATAACGAAAATGAGAGTATACATATACATTTAAATTAAAAAAACTAAAAAATTCTAACTACATAATTACTTATATAATAATAAATTTAAAAACACAATGCATCCGTTATTTTACGTGGGTATCTGCTAGTTACTTTAGTATTAAGTTGTTATTTGTAATACATCTCAATTATTAATTGCTTTATAAATGTAACATGTGACTTAAATTATGTCTGATATGTCCAAGTTTAAAAATATAAAAAAATTGAAAAAGAAATGAAAGATCGAATGTCAGGTCAAACTAATTTATGATGAACAATCGAATGAAAGAATCTTGTGCTGAAACTGACTGACTTAAAATTGGATTAACAAAACTCAAGGTGTCTAAAATACCAAAAGGTTAAATTGTGATTCGAGTTTAGTTAAGGGAATTGATATTTACAACACAAGAATAAATACTTACACAACAATGTACAAGTATTAAAACAAATAATATAAGTATATCATAGCACACTTGACGTATATGCATTATGCATCAAGTTGTGTATGTTGTAAGTAATTAAATATCACATTCCTTTAGTTATAAAATGACACGTTAATGGATTAATATAAAAGAAATTAAATCCTTTGAGTGATGTTTGATAGATATATAAGGAAAAATAGTTTGTGCTGACCTTTCACATCCATTAACATTTGTTACATTGATAGCAACATTTATTACATTGATAGCTTTTAACAATGAAAATACAAACAAACAAACAAAAGAAACGCAATACTTTAGATAATATGATAACATCTTTAATTAAGAAAAAAAAAAAAAAAAAACTGAGTTGATCAAGTGGTTAAGCTCCTTACCATTGGAGACAGAGGTCAATGGTTCAATCTTCACCCCAGCAGGCCGACTTGAATTACCTATTTTGTAAGCTAAGTAAGATTATTGCTTTTAATAATCTGATTACACCCCCAGTATTAGTATTACCCAACATGTTCATGTGTTATAGATTCATATATATGATGCTTCTCATTTCACATTTATATATACTAACTACTTGTTTTATAATTACAGCCATATGCTTCAAATGGAAGAGATATAGTGTCACTCCATCCCCTCGGTCATGCCGGATCAGGGCAGATCAAACCAGTCCGCTCTTGTTTCACATGCTTGCGAATTCTAATGAGCCCAATCTACTACGACTATTGTTCCATTGCTTGCAAGGTAACTAACTTACTTTATATGCTGCAGTACTCAATTTCCTTACCATCATTTTATCTAATGGTTATATTTTCCGTTATATAGTATCAACAAGGTGAATCTGAAAGTTCTAAAAGCAACAAGACAAGCGACAACACGAGCGACAAGACAGGCGACAAGACAAGTGACAAGACAAGCGACAACAACTCGAAGCCCAAACATAGGCGCAAGCAGTCAACCCCAAGACGCGCTCCATTATTCTAAAAACAAGCCGTATTGCTTCAGTTCACAGTCTTAAACTTGTTTAATGTGTGCTTTTGTTAGCCCGTGAAGACTCTTTATACTCGGGTTTAATCTTTCCTTTACAATATTCTTATGCATCTTTGAATGCTATACAATTGGGTTTTGAATTTTGATGGACAATTATGAATCTTTTTCTAGTAACATAGATCAGTACATGTATTGCTAACAACAGGAACCATCATCCAGTCCACAAAGCCTGTTCCATCAAGCTGCTTCGGGTACTTCTGTGAGCAAATCGCATCACAACATTTGTAACACAAGAAAAGTGTTGGAACAGCTTCGCCATCATCTATCCCACTGCAGCGAGTATGCTGCCAAACCTCACACACGTCACACGCCACCATCCTCTCACCATCATCATCTTTTGCACCACATTTGCAGCTCACAACCCAATTATCCTCACCACCTTCAAAGTTGAGATCACTAGCAGTCAACAAATCAACCCCGAATCCATGAACTGTGATATCTGACCCCGACTCAAGGTTCCCAAAAATAACCTCATTGTCATCCAAACCTTCTGCTTCCACAATCTCTGTAACCTCCAGTTTCTCCATAGCATAATAAGTGTCTCGCATAGCATTTTCAGAAGCTATTTTTAAGTCACTAATCGTAGCATGAAGTGGGACCACCACAAGCTCGCCCACCAAGCTTTTTAACGAATCTGTGGTACCTAATGGAATCACTCGACATATAAACCGCAAAAACTCATCTGCATCGTCATTAAAAGGCCAAGATTTTGTAAAGTTTTTGCAGTCCAAAATTGTCCTTACAGCAAACTTAACCGTTTCAGAATCTGTATCCATCAAAACATGCTGATACAAGTACGCAACATCTTTGTATACATCATTCTGTGCGTATCTCGTAATCACGGAGTCGACTCGGTCAACTGATTCACAATATTGATTGAGCTCTTTTAGTGAATACTCAAGAACACCCGTGCAAGAATTAACTGCACGGCGTACAACATACTCTCCAACAATCACATTATTCATGGATTTCAACACGTAATCAATCAAACCCGTGTCACCAATATAGATACGCGCCATATCTCTAACCTCCTGCCTGCACATCCCACAGTTTTTCTTCTCTTTCAAAGCATTTACCACCACATTAGCAACATGTTCAAGTCTTCTCACGGGCCATCTACTGTCCAATTTACTAGCCATATTTGAAAACTTTCTACACCTCACGTTTTTTTCCTTCTTGTATGTTACTTTCAATCCTATTTTCGAGTTGTTATCATTTTGTGGGATTCGGTATTTGAGTGACAGCATGAATCTAAAGAGGTCTCGGATAGTAATCAATTCAGTACCACTCAACTCTCTATATCTACATATCAATTTCTTAATAACAGACCGTTGATGCATATTATGAATGATGCTATCAAGTTCTAAAGAACTTAAGATGTCAAGTGCTTGCTCGTATATATCTTTCGTGAGACCAAAACTCCCATGAGAAAACTCGTAATCCCATCTTCCAAACCATGTGTACCCATACGAAACCCCGTATAAAAGGCGAAGATCCATCTTTCTCGTTCTTGATGTATCCACAACGCTTATTTTCCTTCAAATTAACAAAACAAATTTCAGTATTTTCAAATTAAATCACTGTTTGATATGGGAATATCAGGGATGATCACCTGCTATGAAGAGTGGTGCAGATTCGGTCCCAAAGATCCATAACTTCTCTACCACAAACAAAATTTGATCCACCTTCGATTCCATTGATACAGAGAAGGTGACCAAATCCATTGCAATGGATCAAACCATGTAAAACATGTGTTTGAAGATCGAGAACACCATCCTCGATCGGTTTATTCCAATCATTGTCAATCGGGATAATGAAATGGTACTTCCTCTTCGATACGAAATGATGACTCCACCCTGTTTACACATAATAACTCCTCATTGTTAAAACCTAAATACCCACTGATTCAAGTAAATTTCAATCTAAAATGTAAACAGATAAACATAGATTGAGAAACGCATACACATTTCAAAAGTACGATTCTTCAAGATTTCTTTACACGCAAACCCCAATTCACAATTTACAATTGTTGAAAAAACCTAACCCAGTTTCATCACAGATACAAAATCAAGATTTTAGAAAATCAGTGAAATTACTAAAAACCCAATTTCATGTAAGACCAATAAACGAAGACACAGATCAAAATATCAAAAACCCAATACAGAAATTGAAAATCAAGACCAAAAATCCCTAATTCCAAAATTTTAATTTAATTAATTTCATAACGAAACCCTAATTTAGCTTAATCACAAACCCTATTCAAAAACCCAGATAATAAACTCAAAAATAAGACTAAAAAGATGCCCAATTCCAGAAATTATGTATTTGATTATTTACCAGAACAACGGCAGTGATCACAGAGTGGTTGAAGAGAGTTCTGAACACATTCTTCAATCGTATACAGCGGAACCGTAAACCCCCGATTTTCGTGAACAAGAAATGTGCACCATATCGGCATTCCTTCAACATTATACTCCTCAAGCTGCCCACATTCTTGCAGAAACAACCGAACGTTGTCACGAAACGGACCCGATAACGAAATCGGGCAACGAGGTTGAAGAAAACTCTGTAATCCGTAATACTTTCCTGCTTTCATTTTCCTTTTCTTAGAATCACTCATTTTGATAATTTGGGTGTAGAGAGAGGTTAATCAGGAATTGTGATAAAAACGGAAGTTGTTATTGTAAAGTATGAATTTTGAATGTTTGTTGTAAGGGTATTTTGCCCGCTCGATTGATGGGTTTTGATCCAACGGTGGAAAGTAGAGATTGGTTAGTAGCAGTTGAGGAGTTTGTTATTGTGGAGACCTGACGCCGCAAAAAAAGTTTCCATTTTTAGGAAGATTATTGGTTAGTAACAGTGAAGTAAATATAGTTTCCGTTTTGAGAAATTGAGGTGAAATACCGATTATAGATACCTTTTTCCTCATCTTTGTTACATATAGTTGAAATAACTTTGGTAATCAAAATCGAGCTCAAACTACCCATAGAATTAATTAGATACGTTTTTTAACAAGTCAACCAAACATAGATCTTATTTCCAATATGCATACCACCTACTATTATAATGATTCAGTGTTATAATAGTATTGTAATTGTAATAATAATAAAACTATGTAATATATTTCTTATTTATACGTAAATATGATAAATTAGATGGTTATAGTTAATGTACAAATTTAAAAAGAATCATGTGAAATGATAAAAAGCTCTATGCAAAATATAAGATGATGTTGCACACAATAATTAAGATGATTGTGTTACTATAAACCTATTTTTGTGAAACTTAAACTTCTTTTTCAAAATGTAACATGTAACCGGTGCAAAATCATCTTATATTCTTCTTAAAAAAGCTTTTTGATATTTTATACTTTTTTTCGCAAAATTTGCCCTAGATTAACTCAACATATATCATACAAATAAGTGTTAACGGTATTCACGATTTTTATGCAAAGTAGTGAGTCTGGAGTCGTGATGGTATCAAAGTGGATCCTACTGATACTGAAGCAATAACCAAATGGGGTATATGTACCATCGATTGTGATGAAAAAAATTGTGAAAAGTGTTACGCATTGTGTATGTGGTAAAGGTTGACCTTAATTGCAACCATTACATATATATAACGATACAGTGATCGTTTATATCACCATCAGCTCACTTGAATAACAATCAAACCAACATATTAAAGGTGACTTTAGCCAGGGGGCAGGGGCGGGAGCAACGTAGGCAGCTGCCCTCACAAGAATTTTTAAATTGCGTAAAAAATACATTTTTTAAGGTATTAATAACATTTTAAAACTTTTGCCCTTACAAAACCATGTAAGATATAATTGTAATTTTTTTACGCCCCCACCCTCCTGATTTCCTAGCTCTGCCCCTGACTTTAGTCAAATAAATCAGCGTTTACATAATGTTATTCATTATCACAATTTTTGTGACATGACACAACAAACATCCTTATTTATATATTCTCATGGATGGTTTACCCGTTTTTTCTAGTTTTATATACATTTCTGTAGTATGCACGAGTAAAACGCTAATTATGGTAAGAAACTAAGAACCACGTGAGGGTTGCAATGATGATTTAATATGGCCATTTAAAACGTGTCTCACTTGATGGTTTTACAAGCACTTCAATAATTAGATACTACCATAAGAACCCTGATTTCATCCATACTGATTAGGCATGATGGACGTTCTTATGAATATCAACATATTTTGAGTTAAAATCCAGCGAATTAAAATCAAGGTTCATCGATGAGATTAACACCTAACGCCTTAAACATTTGCATTTCATACCAGGAAGAACCACTTGTCTATATGGCCTAGTGGTAGGGTGGACTCTTAGCTTCCTAGAGGTCAGGGGTTCAAATCCTGCCATAGTTGCCAAAGGCAGGGTGTTCCCGTCAATTGTGCCGCTGATACTAGAACATGTGAGTGGATATAATTCATATATTTACAAGAGATTGTGGGTATTTAAAAGCAGAAACTTGTAATGATTTTATTTATATTGCAAGGAGGGTGACAAATGCGGTGTGACCGTCACAACAATACAGAAACTTACAACACACATGACACTCATTTGTCACTGATCAAGTACAGCTTTTGGCCATCTATAATCATATCAACATCAAGAATTTTACCTGTATCTTCAGTTACTATACAAGAAGTGGGGTGAATGTGCAACTTCAACTGCTCTGCTGCTGTTTTAATGAGCTCGTTAGTGGTGTGTGGAACCCATACAACGACTCCAAAGCTGCTGTTTTCCTTACGTTCCCTTGGGTGAAATGGGTATACTGTACATTTTCTTGGGTGCATTTTATCTGTGAATAAATACACATAATTTATTTGTCATGTACCTTGCCACAGAGACTACGTTATCCCTAATGCAAACACTAGCACGACTACGTTACATTTATAATTATTTACTCATTCAACACGCTGTAGAAAATAATGTTTGGATAAGTAAAGGGCGCATTCTCAAAAATAACGTGAAATTAACTAAAATAAATTTAGATACTGTTGTCTTAAATGCGCTGAATAAATAGCATCTGGATATGCATTTTTGTTGTGGAGTTCTAATTCTAATAGTGCAGGGGCTTACCAAATTCTTTATTGAAGCAATTAACAGATAAAATGACCAAAAATGACATCTTCATGAATAAAAGAGAGACATTTTGTGGAATGGGAGTAAAAATCCATCACATTAAAGTTTAAAAAAATAGTCTTGAATTATAATCAGTTTTATTTCGGCTAGATGCTGGTTTTCTAGAAGCGTAACAAGAATAAGTGCAGGTTAAATGTTCAAAGAAACCTGTTATTTCTTGAGAGCCTGCAGGTAGTTCTAACAACTGAGCAGATTTGGCTTCTTCTAATAATTTGATCAACATCTTGTTTCCTGACATTCTCCCTTCATCAAGAGGGGTATTACCCCATCTGTATATTTGAAGCATATAATGTTTTAGGAGCAACAAAATACACTACAACCTCATGATGGCAATCATTGTGTTGGACATGTTTTTCTTTGAAAGAATTTACATATGGTGACTCTTTGTTTCTGTCTTCTCTTATTTAGCAGGTGCATGGACGTGCGTTTAAGTTTGATTATGAGTATCTCATAATAAGGATAAATGTAAAATTATCATCCCTTCCTAGTTACTTAACCCCTTAATTTTATACACCACATGCCATATTTGAAGTTTAACAGATAAAACTCTATATGTTCAATATAACAACATACCTATCCTTTGATAGAACACTAGCCCCAGCTTCCACAAGTAACTTTACAATTATATAAGATCCTTGTGAGGAGGCTATATGAAGTGGAGTTCGAAAGTCATAGTCTTTTGAGTTTGGATCGATACCATTAGACAGGATCCGTCTAATATAATCGATATCTCCTCTTGCCACAGTTGAACACAAGAAATAACCAGCATCATCTATGTTTAATGATGCACCTTCTTTGACTAGTAAGGAAGCCACTTTATCATGTCCACTCTTAATGGCTTCTAATAAAGGCGTATTTCCAAAATTATCTACCAATAAGATTACATGAAGTTTAGATGAGCGAAAATGCTTCAAAAGGTTCAAATTCAATCTTTATTATAATTTAATATGTAACAGAGGGATATTTTACCTAAAACATTAAATTCAATCCCTTCTTGAATTAGAAAAAGAGTGATATCTTCGTATCCTTTTGATGCAGCAAGATGCTGTTTATGTCAACAAATTGTTAGTTATCTACTCTACATTTTCTTCAACATGACCTACATAAAATGTTTTTTTGTTTTCTTTTTTCCATTAGTACAAGTACATACCAGTGGTGTCCTTCCATCATAATCTTGCTTGTTTGGGTCAGCTCCAGCTCGAATCAAGCTTTTTAGCTGATACAAATCACCATGATAAGCTGCACTGTTGACCCTAAGTGCCAACTCAGCCTCATGTTTTCCAATATGCATTGTGATATCCGTCTCTAATTGCTTCATGCGAACATCGGTCGCTTTAGACTGTCATAATATATTATTTCAGAAATGTGAATATATAAAGCACTTCATCATAAACTTAACATGGAATTATGTACGATAAATAATGGAATTTACTGAAAATTACCTCTACTAAGTTGTTTAAAATTTTTCGGCCATCATGGAAATATATCTCAAGGATGTTAGAGAAAGATTGCTTGTCAAGGCGAAGAAGTCTACAAAGCTCACATACTCGAACCGTATATGGCTGAGGAATGTTACACAGAATAGAAACTTCTCCAAATGAGCTGTGAGGTTTTAAAATTGATACAGTCTCTTCGGATCCATCTTCACATATACTAATTTCCTCCTGTACCAGAATTGATTTCATTAATCTAATAAAACCAAAAGTGATATGGTATTAATCTTAAAAATATGTTTGACGTATTGCTACAGTTTAATTTAAACGCCATATGGATACGGAACCATGAATTAAGGGGCCACAAATTAATATTAATTTGCACGAAATTTATAATCATAGTCCGTAACCAATGGAGTGTGTGCTGATGCAAAATAAAAAAAGTAAATAAACAGGGAATGAAGTTATACCAGCTCACCATGACAGATGAAATAAATCTGCTCAACTGCATTGCCTTGTTCCATAATTACTTCCCCTGGAAGAAAAAACTCCTCATGCACTTTCGTAACCTGAAAGATATAAAGATCAGTTATTACTTGAACTTGTTGAATGTGTATGATTACGAGCATATGAAAAGGTGATATATAGATGATAAGTTGGAAATATCTTCAGTAATAAGTACTAAATCGTATACTGTATAACTTTAGCATATAGATAATGTAGATAGGCGTACAGATACAATACATAACACATATATCCTTAGTAAAGCTTTTCTGAATAATCCATAATATATTTCTCATCCAAGTTGCATCATTTTCTGTTCCTACAGTACTACTAGAAGAAAATTAACCATTATAATTGTAGAAAACTTCGTACTAAAAAAGATATAAACATTCAAAATATAGTAAAAGAAAGTTGGTTAACATGATTGCCAAATTGAATTATTTCAAATACGTGGTTACAACCAGGAATCAGGTAGGGACTCTATAAATATGACACTTAAAATTACTTACAATCTGATTGATGAACTCCAATGAGCAGCCCTTGAAAAGATAAACATTTTCAATGTACGACTTATATAGAGTTTGAGAAATCTGCAAGGGATGACGGCATTATTTAGCATCACGACACTGATATACAGATGACAACATTTAATGAATTCTAGAAGCCTTTCCAAAAAGAAAAATGAAAATAACAATAAAGTATAGAATAAAAGAATGCAAACAATAACAGTAAAGCTAAATATTACTAACTTAGTACATAAGATATTTCCTTTTATATATACCTTTGCACGAATGGAAATCGGAAGGTCACGAAGAATAGCAGAATCTGTGTAGTTGCTCTCGTACTGTAATCGCAGGTGACCTTTAATCTGACTGCGTATGTCTCTCCCAAGTCTATTTCTGTTCATATACTTAAGAAGATCCGTCATTCGATCTCTATATCTTTCTGTTTTAGATCCTTTCACGATTAAGGCTGTCATATTACCGATCAAATAAGCACCCAGGATCATGTCAAATGACACATAGATCATTACAAATATCATCTCTCTAAGATTTACTGCATGGATTTCCCCATAACCTGTAGAAAGAAGACCAAAAATATTCAGATATATAAAAATGTCAGTCAACCATTACAAGAACATGTGTTCAAATGTTCAATTGCTTATTCTGATGCCTGAAGACCAGAGGTGACAAATTCATCTACGTTACATAAGAATGGGTGGAAATAGTAGACATCCCCCACCCAGGGAACATTTTAAATGGGTTAAACACGTTAAAAATCGTTTGATGACTGAAGTAAACTTTAAAAGTACATAACACTCTGAATTGTATTATTCAAACATTTACATTATCTTTTTAATAATACGGTTTTTCTGATCATGTTTAACAATTTAGTATTGTCACAAAATGGAAAAAAGAGTGGGGTCAACCCGACTCTTATTAAAGCTTATACACAAGGAAAAATAGTGTTTATGGGATAAAGTTTGACTCAGTTTAACCAGTTCCACAACCGGCCTGACCCACCCATGTTGCCACCTCTACATAATTATCTCATATTACATTAAAGACTTACCGACTGTAGCCATAGTAACAATAGCAAAATATAATGATGTCGTGTATCGCTTCCAAAGATCAATCTCTCTGAAGTTTGAGTAACTATAATCACCGAGTTTTAGACTCCCAATCCATGTGTATCCTTCTTCAACAGCTGGCAGAGTTGTAGCCAAATAATAGAATATGCATGCTGCCGTATGTGTGCAATAAAGTTCCACGGCAATAAGTTTTATAATCCTTGAGAACAAATAATTCACCCGAATGTCCTTCTCCAGGTTTGAAAAGAATTCTAGCACTTTTCGTACTCGAACCAATCTAATTAGCAAAAGGTACCTCACTTCTTCTTTTCTTCCAGAAGCCTGATTGAATCGATTTAATTTCAGTGATAAACGGGATAATATAAATACTCTTTTTTTTTATCCAAACAGTCACTTTTTACTTATTTATGAACACAATAGCTCTGAACTTATGAAGTTTTCATGCATAAGGATTTATAGAGCATACCCTGTAGATATTGTCCCAAGGCATACAAGCAAGTAAATCAAATAAAAAATGAGATCTGAGGTACCTGCAATGACATACAAATTTATAGGTAAAAACCAGTACCATTACATTACATCATACATATATGGTATTGTAGTAAAGAAATTAACTAAAAATGAAAATATACTAACCGAGCAGCAATGAGATTGCGATTAGAAACCATTTTATAGGTCTGAGTGTCTCTATATGCTATAAAGAAATGTAGAATGACATCGATGAGGAAAGCCACCTGACCGGCTATGTCTAAGAAATAGAGGTTTTTGGGTAATCCTCTAAAGAAACCGAATTCCATAGGTGTGAAGAAAGAAGAATACACTGCCCATAATAGTATGAACTTCTCCCAAGCCCGGTACCATCTGCACATGTATAGTTCTTATTAATGCGTGTTTTCCCAAAAAACTATACGAAAGTATTGGTTTTAGTTCATTCATTTCCTTAAAGTTCAAGCCAAGATTTAGATAGAAGTGATTTATTTCCTTTTGCTGTTGTGTGCTATTTTTAGTTCAATGTTGCATGCATGGTAGTTAATAAATGACCTTTCACATTTTGTTGAACATAATTTACCATTTTGTTAATGGTTTCAATGGAGAATGCTTGGGAACAGTTTGCCTGAATTTATAAAATTGATCATTTATGTGATTCAAATCTAAATTGAGATACGCTCTTTTAGTAAATATTCAGTTTCTATTTAGATTATTCCCCTCAGTCAGCATACCTATAAACCGGGAAAAGAAGATAATTTAAAAACTCATCATTCATTATCATGTCACTTTTTGGACTCTTATTAAAGGCACCCATTTAGGTGAAGTTGAAGTCTGTAACAATAGCAAGAGTTCTACGTATTAATATGCACAATCAAAGTTAAAATATGTAACAACGTCATTTATATAAGATCACCTGCAATGGTAGTAGGTGTGGTGGTGCCTTATGAGTGTCACATCACCTATAACACAGCATTATCCCATAACACATGCAGTTATAACTCTTACCACGCTGTATTATGGAAGAGTAGAACCACTAATTAAAATTAACTTGGATTAAAAAGTAAGAAAAGAATAAAGAAAAAGTTTGAGGGCCCCACACTTCTCCCACCACCCCGTTAACCGTTGTAACCACCACGACGCCTCCACACCGCACCGGGCGTTGCTGACGTCGTGATTGCTCTGCGCCGACCCACCCACCCCACTTCAAGTGGTTGGATAAGGAAGTGGTGAGACATCTTGAATTCTTTATTTTCATTTTTATCTTGAAATCTTAATTCAATAATCAAAAGTCAAATCTCAAGTAAACTACTTTCTATATTTATCTCAAATTCGTAACATAAATAATAACTACCCATTTTTGCTTATTTTGCCATTTATAAATAGTAGTTTTAAACACACTTCTAAGAATTGTCAATAACATATAAAAATTGATTGCTCGTAGACTGCTTGTAGAACCATCGTTATTGCATGTCCTGGACTCTTATTGACTGCTCGTAGAACTATCGTGATCATTTTCCTTATAGATTATGCCTTATCTATTTATTTTTATATATTTTATTAGTATTATATACTTCAAATCAAAGTTTTGAAACCCGGGTTGACCCGGCCAGTTGTACTGGTTGACCCGTGACCCGGCTATCTAACCGGGTCAATTAGGAGCAGGTTTTCAATGTTTTTCAACTCGGGTTGACCTGACGGGTTTTCCGGTCGAACTGTTGACTCGGAACCCCGCGGGTTAGCATTTTTTTCATTTATTTTCCTTTTTTAATATTTTTCATTGACCAATTGACAGTTTACCAAAAGGGATAATTTTGCTCATATCCTTGTAAAGTGTCAATATTACACTAATCTTTCATAAAATGTCAAAATTGTCGATGTACATATCTTTATTTTAAAGTATTAGACTACTAAACTCATATATAAGCTCCTATGATTTGTAACATATATTAAATATAAAATATTATAAATTACAAAAAGATCCAAACCGGTTGTCCTGATGATTCAATCGGTTGAACCGGACCCGACACTTATATTGGGTCAACTTGAAAATCGGGTTTTAAAATATTGCTTCGAATATATGTTTAACTAGATAAGTTTGTTTATCGAAAACCTGGTATAGTAATGTATATAGTAGTTCATAAATATTATTTATACATGGAGAAAATCTGTTTATATTATTCATAATTATACTTAGATAAGTTTATTTATATACGTTATATTTTAACTGATATATAACTATGATAAAAGTATGCAATACGTACTGTAATAATCATAAGTCAAAATTTATAAAAGTGATATACATATAAAATACTTTATAATTTATAATTATAAAATAATTTAAAAGAGCACGATGTAGCAATGATAAAATTTAATGGGTGGAAAAACGAGAAGATCCTATATGTTACCGATGTAGTGTAATATTAATTTTAATGATCCAATGTATTGTGAATGGTTTGATTTGATGACACATGAAATCCAAGTTGGAATAGTTAATCAAATTCAGAAAACTAAAGTCATTTAATAGAAAAGATCCTCCTCGGGAACTAATCACATGTGCAATACTTTGATGTACTGCTCTAATTTTTATTGTAATCGTAACTAAAATTTATGAGCTTGTCAACCATCTAATCTATCTTCTATATATCTATCTATTCTATCTTATATATTAAAAGAAAAATCTTGAAAAAATGATAGTCATTAGATGGAGATCAACAATTAAAATATAACCATTCATTTATTTAATAACATCATTAATCCTACTTTTATATGACTAAAAGACTAATATACCCTTCTATATTTACAATATAGACCATTCAATATTTATAATATAAATCATCTACTTTTTTAATTGTATAATCCTCCAAATATTTTATGGAAATTTTAATTTAATAAATACTTAATTATTTCTTCTATAATTCAAACTCTTCTTACAATCTTCTTTATTTTATTTTTTCCGAAAAAAGCCTCAATAAGTTATTTTCAATTCCAAAAAAAATTATGACTTCATTCTATCGTTCAGTGATTTAAATTCTTATACGAACACCTTTTTTGAATTCTTTTATGAATTTCTAATTTGCAATTGTTGGATTATGGATGCCAATGGGTCGGGTTCTGACGGGTTTTAATGTATCTGTATTCATACCCGTTTAAAACATTTGTACCTATACTTGACCCAATAACCGCCCAATTAGTATTACCTATCGATTTTTCATATTTATTAGTGGGTTTCGATTTTCCAATGTATGTAACTTTGGTCAAACAAAAAATAATTAATTATTGAAAATACGATGCAAATTTAAAGCACGATAAAAGAACGAAACCAAGATACCATAAACTATTGTATATTCAAGATTAAAAAAATTTAAAGTTAACAATTTAACCTTTTAATTAACTAATTCAAAGTTTCAGTACGTTCAAGATAAAGAACAATTTCTTATATTCATATCATACAAATATAAAATCTAATACTCATGAAAATTAAAATATAATTACGTATGGTACAAGGTTCATCCGTTGATATGTATATTATCTAATTATATATAAAAAATATTGTATATATAGTATATAAAACTCAAGCTAATAATAACAATTATACGTTAATGGATTACTTAAGTATTTTTCATGAACGATTTCGCAAATTTCACAGGTCCTAAACTAGTTAATTAATTAATTGATTATATTAATTTGTCTAGTTGTACATCAACATTTTTACGATTAATTGACTGATATTATGCATCACTCATATGTAATGTATAAACTTTTAATGCACTATTTTAGAAAAATTATCAAAAATAATAGAGAAAATATCAAATACATCGCCAGTAACTATTCTAACTTTTATAATCGTAATTATTTTAGTTGTAATATGATTGTTAATTTTAAATCTGATTCAACGTTTGGCATTAAAGTTTGCACTTCGTTTGTTCATGTTTCTTTTTTGAATTGTCTCAAATTAATTATTCATCACTGAATATGGAATTTTTTTGATTATGTTTACCATTTTATCTCCACGTGAAATTAAATTTACAAAAAAGTAAGAAACCTTTAATTAATATGTAATAATTATGTTTTCAAAAACTATACATTTGTATCTGGAGACAACTAATTAAGACAAATAGAGTATTATTTATGAATAATTTAGTTCTATGCACTAAATTTGATGTTATATAATAAAAAAAAAAATGAACAATTTTTGACCTATTTATGTCACTGTCCAACATGGACACATGGTAAGAATTCTAACACGATACAGATGATCGTTAATTTAACAGGTACGTTGATTGTGAGTTGGATACATGTTGCGCATATTTTATACGGGGCACATAAATTTTTATTACTAATCGATGCAGCCAAAACCTTTGGCGCAATCATCTTGTGTTCCATTTTTGACCTTTTTAGAAAAGTCACATCCTCATGTGTAACGAATTTATTTAATCATATAGTTATAATAATAATACTTATTAATATACCTATTTTATTATTGCACACCGTCAAATTGCTTTACATATAACACTCTAAAATATATTCAATAAGTTGGAGCTCAAAAAAGATAGTCATCACTTAATTGTGTATAAATTATTTTATCAGGTGGTTCATATTTAGGTAGTGTTTAATAACAGCGGGCTACAATTGGAGGCTGAAATTCTAGTTTAAGAGCTTCCAAAAGCTTATTTTATGCTTACAGATGAGACTTATTAAAAACTGTCTCAACCTATTACGACATATTTTAGCTAGTTATAACTCTAAATCTCTAAGATACTTATAAATGCTATAACTTCATACTTAGCTTAAAATAGGAAAGACTAATTATTATTATTATAATTATCATCATAGTATAAATAATGCAATCCGAGATTAGCTACGTGGTATCCAAATAAGCATATATTAAAATTAAAGTAATAATAAACAAACATGGTAATGGAAGCTAAATATTTTACACTATCCCTACGTAGCTTATATATACACGTAAATGGTTAATATACAATGAGTCACTGTACTTTGCAAAAATGTTTATCTGGGTTACTAAACTTTAAAAAATGTTCAATTGGGTTATTGTACTTGTAAAAGTGTCATCCCACTTATTTTGCTTAATTTTGGTTAAAAGTTTAGTGACCCAATTGCACATTATTAAGTACATCTTTACAAGTACAATAACCTAATTGAACTATATCGAAAGTTTAATAACCTGATTGAATATATATGTTAAAGGTACAGTAACCCAATTGAGCAAAGTAGAGTGACATATTTGTATTAACCGTGTATTAATTAAAAATTGTAATTTCACGTCAAAATTACATTTATTAAAAAAAGGATTCAACTGAAGTAACGGAGATCCATTTTGTCACGTAGTTTGACTGACACATATTTTAAATTAAAAAATATATATAAAATAAATCCAGTAACGTGTGCATATACATATACATACACATACATAAATTTAATTTAAAAGAATTTAAAAAGAAAGAGAAATAAGGAACCTGTTATTTGGATGAATGAAGAGACCAGAAGAGCATGATCCTCGAATGCCATCCATTAATCTGTCCGTACTAATAAAACCTCTTCGACTCGGATCAAGACCTAAATCTCCCGCCAATAACGTGAACCGACTTTTACGTTTCGCTAACCGCCCGTGATCATGATCACGAACATCCTCCACCACATACTCCACCTCGTCTTCATTCACCGCCGTACTCCTCCGTCGACTCTCGTCTCCTCTCTCCGCCGCCGCCGTCACCGTTCCGATTCTCATTTTGTCAGAATCGAACGACGATAGAAGTGCTCGAGATTGAAGCAGAGTACAGCTTAATCGATCAATTAAAGGAGTTAATCGGCATAGAGTTGCAGATGCGAATGGATGATCAGATGAGCGATTGATAGTTTGTGTACGGAAATCGCTAGGGTTTTATCAAGTGTTTGGGAATGAGAAAGATAAATGGTGTTTAAGATCAAGTTGTACGCGAATTATTAGAGATGGAAGAATTAGGATGATAGCACATCACTATTTATCTAAGCGATTCCATTTAATTAATATTAATGATAATATTATTAATATAATCGATAAAAAAAAGTAATATATATCTTAAAAATAATTAAAATTATATGTTAATTAGATGGCAACGAAACAAGACCATGGTAAACCTATAGAAATGCGTTATGTGTCACTTAACCTTATTTCTTCACGTTTTTAAATGTTAAATATTTTTAAAATAGTAAGTCGAAAAATCACAAAAGTTCCATCTTAAAAATCAGCGTTTTATCCTATTCGATTAGAGATGTGACAACTGACAAGGTATACTTTCGACGATTTTTTTTTTCCCGTTTTTCGGTTGGTTTTAAAAACAGCTAACACATGTGTTACCAGCTTGTGACACATGTGATACTAGCGAGTATGTGACTAATACTTTTGATATCAGCTAGTAACACATTTGTTACTAATTTTGTACAACCTCTAAAAAAATCGTCGAAAGTATACCTTGTGAGATGACAAATCGAAGAAAAAAATTGCTGATTTTTGTGGTGTAATTTTATAATTTTTCAACATACCCTTTCTGGTATATTTGATTTTAAAAAACGTAGGGGAAATGAGTTTTATGACACGTGATATAATCTTATTGGTTCCTGCATTCTCACTAAATTTTTCATTTTCATTTTCATTTGAACCGCTCTCTAAACTTTTAAAATATGTTTCAACGGCAAATTACATATATAAAAGTAAAATGGGATATAACAAAATAATCGATAAATGTATTGTGAAATGAAGATGCACATTTAAAGGGTTGTGATATTCATCTAGTAAAAAAATGATGAACATAAAGCTCGGATTGTCAAATAATTGCTTCTTTTTTACAAACTCTTTTATATGAATGAAGAACGGGATGTTACACCACGTATTACAAAGTTATAAAAGGAAAAAAGAAAGTAGACAAAGGGAAAGAAGTAACCAAAGAAATACCGAAATTATAACCCTTTAAATGTGCAACTTCATTTCCCCTTATCATCAATTTAACAACGTTATGAACAGTAACCTGTGAATTTTTTTTATTTTTAACCCCTAAAGTTTTAGCACTTTTAAATTTACTACCCTTTATGTCTTAGCGAATATCTAATTTCTACCCTTTAACTTTTAGTATTTTTCCATTTTTTACCCTCTAAGTTTTAAAAACTCCACCCCTTAACTTTTAGTGATTTTTCACTTTTCCCTCTTTAAATTTTAACTACTTTCCATTTTCTTCGTCTGAACTTTTATCACTTCTCCATTTTATACCCTTTAGATTTTAATATTTCCAATTTCCCCCCTTTACATTTTAGATTTAATCCCCCCTTTTTTACTAATAGTTTATACATTTTTTCTCCTTTACTTACAACAAAGTTTTATACTAATTTTATTACGACAAGATTATACAAATAATTGCAAAAGATAATTTAACTTAATATTTTTATGTAATATTCTATCAAATTTGTATTAATTTACATTTTTTCAACTATACATACATATTCCCCCCTAATAATAAAAACCATAAAGAGATCATACATTCGTCAACTTAAACTTTTTTATGAATTCATATTGGAGTTTAAGAATATTTTAACCCCGCCGCAAAGCGCGAGTAAGAAAATCCACGTATAATATCAATTAGCAAACTTTATGAATAGTAAGTTGTTTGTTTTATTCTAAATTTAACTTTATGTGATCTAATAAATTACTAATTAAGTGAAATATAAACAACAAAGTTATTTTAGAGTAGTGGTAAATAGGTGGGTTCCAATCATGATTTATGTGATTGACCCAAGTTCAAAACATAGTGAATGTTAGTTATTTTTTTCTTTTTTTTACCTTCTATCTATGATCACTTTAATATATTTTATCTTTTCTAAACTATATTCTACTAGCTAAAAAAAGTTAGACAATCGTTATAAATAATTGCCATACCGAAAAAATTATGTATAACAAATTATACTTTTACATATTAATTTTGATTTTTATGATATTTAAATGATATGTTTATGAAGTAGATTTAGTTGTATATCACTAAATGAAATTTTAAATTGTACAACTTAAAATATAAAAATTATATGTTTTACAATATAAGTAGATAACCGTGATTAAAAGTCTACGTTATGAGATAAGTTTTTCCCCTCAAAAACACCAACAATTTCAATTCACTTTGTTTTCTCTTTCTTTAGCATTTTTCAGTTCTCTATTTCAACAACAAATCAATTGTAAATGATCGTAACTAAAAGATGAACTCATTGAAACAATTAACAGATAAATAAAATACAAAATAAATACGATGAATCGAATTATATGTTCCCATCGCAAAGCGTGGGCATAATGAACCTTGTTTAATATCACTTTTCATTAATGAGCTTTTTGGTATATTACATTTTCTTTTCTACAAATTTTGCTTTTGTTTTCAATTTAGAATTCTTGATTTTGTCATATACTCTAAACTGTTGTAAAACTCATTGGCTTGTGGATAACCTACCATTTACCCTGTAGTTGGTTATGGTTTACTCTTCGTTACCCTATATATATTGTCATATGTAACCATTTGAGAGATTGATTCAATAAGAATTCTCTCTTCCTCTGTCGCACCCGCAAATTCGGGTTGCGGAAGCGAATCGGGTCGGGGCGCGACTAATCAATAATCACAGCTCAAAGATATAATGAACGACTCTATATGCGTCGTTTTACAACTTGTATTAATAAAGTTAAAGTTTACATCAAAATATAGTTTACATTAGCTCAGTTCCTGGATTGAGAGATTTACATACATAATTAATCTATACAAAATATAATAATGTAGTTAAATCTCTGAATGTTTTGCATAATGACTCAAGCTAATGATATTCTGAATGGCAGTCCAACCTACTGCTGAGTATCTGTGATACATGCTAAAATGGGTCAGCGAAACGCTGGTGAGCTCACAAGTTTGTATGTCAACACATATTGTATGAACCGCAAGATTTAATTGAATTTAAATTGCAATTAAGCAAAATAAAAGTTTTACAGCCATGAGCACATAGTCTGAGCTTAACTCGAGGTGTCAGGTCCACATTTTAGGTATCCTGATCGAGGTGCCTCCCACGAGTGCCTAATCTACACTCGTCTGAACAAATATTAGTACGTCCGTTTACCCAGTTAGTGCATGCTAACCCGAAGGAGGAGGGTCAATCCTATATGGTACCACATACTAATATTCACGCTACAACGTATTACCAAACTATGTTGAGGAGGGCTTTGAAAGATTAGTGAGATAACTCATGTAGTAATTGTTTGTTTTCGTACTTGCGTTCATATAGTTAAAATAAAACGAGCAATGATATCACACCCCTGTGTAAAACAGTAAAATATGGGATATGAGACTCACCTGAGTCTTGAAGTATTTATCTATATAAACTTGAGTTGATTAGCCGAGTAGTGATGTCCGAAGACTTGTAACCTGAGGGTGTCCACGACACGCGATGGTTATTACTTGATTAGGTATCTTACAAGACTACCTTTGTAGTTGCTCGTCCAACTAGAATGTCCAAATGACTACGATTTGGTTGATTAATCTTGAGTTCTGAAAATGTGTACGGCCCGTTGGTGATTTGTTTGTAATAATAATCCCACATTATTATTTTGATTTTCGAAAGGTGTTATACTTAAAAGTATTTATAAACTTTAGGTGACGGGGGTCCGAGTGCAGCGCCCCTGGTTAGCGGGGTCCCAGGGGTGGCAACCCCTGGCGGGGTCCAAGGGGCTGGCCCCTGGTTGGGGTCAAGATGCCAAGTCAGCTCAATTTTTTTTTATTTCTAATACATTGCTTTGGTGAAAAACGCATCTGGACTTGAATTTGGGTGAAATCAAGTGATAAAATTTTAGGTCTCGGCACTTAGTAAAATCTATATTTTCTTGGTTCTGCTTCATGCGACACAGTGTGCGACATAAGGCTTGTGTCGCTAGATGCGACATAGTCTTTTGTGTCGCAGATCATGTCTGCGACATAAGTCTTTGTGTCGCTAAGTGTGACGCCCGCAATATAATGCGACATAAGGTGTTGTGTCGCTATGTGCGACGGGAATGTGTTCTGCGACATAATCACTTGTGTCGCTACATGCAACATAAGTAAGGGTTTTGCGACATAAGCGCTTGTGTCGCAGGTGACCTGGAGCCTCTGCGACACAACGAGCTGTTGGCCGGAATTTGAGCCAAAAACATGATTTCCGATGACCATTTGATCCGATACTTTTATCCAACCCATATTTAGACATTTCAAGCTTAAATAAACAACAAACAAGTAAAAATAATGGAAATCGGAGTGTTTCGAGATTTGTCAGAAACTTACGAGTTAGCGTCGGAGAGTTTTGAAAAGATAGAAATGTAGATCGTGATCCGGTGAACGTTTTTCTCCAAATGCTCCAAGTGATTTGAGATGATTTTGTGGTGTTATTTTGTGATTTAAGGTGTTGATAGTGTGGTGGTGGTTTTTAGGTGAGAGAAAAGAGAGAGATGAAGGAAGAAGGAGAAAGATGAAATGATGAGTGGGGAGGGGGAAAAAGGAGGGTAAGGAGCCGGCTAGGGTGGGGTCCACGGGTGTGGGCTTCACCCATTTTTCGTTCCCTGGGATTACGCTCCGTGCGGTGTTCGTTTCCCCAATCGTTTAAACGTGAAATAATTATTTTATGCGTTTAAATTTATGTTTTAAAATACAAATGTTTTATCAACAATTTGTTGAAGCGTTTTACCAATTACTTAATAATTTGGTTATAAAATATAACTTAACTTTGTTTTGGTTGTTTGCGCGTTTACATTTTAATCGTGTAATCCTTGTTTGTACGATACGAATTCGAGTTGAATGTTATCTAAATAATATTTTTGGATAAAATAGGGTTATTAAATAATGTTATATTATTTAATAAAATTGTTCACCAACGTCCGTATTAATT
This sequence comes from Pseudognaphalium luteoalbum, assembly GCA_963422505.1. NCBI lineage: Eukaryota > Viridiplantae > Streptophyta > Magnoliopsida > Asterales > Asteraceae > Pseudognaphalium > Pseudognaphalium luteoalbum. Next base: position 25,592,191 of record OY730193.1, read on the forward strand.
GAACCGAATTGCATTCGGTTTGAAACTTGTACGATTTAATTAAATCGCATATTTGTATATATTCAACAATATATATGTTGATACATTAATTAGCCTAACACAGAACTAATTACATGTATTACACTTGATTAGGCACTAATTACTAGTCCTAATTTGACGGGTGTCACATTCGCTATCTCTCATTATTGTTATTTCATCTTACAACATCATTATAATTCGATTTTGTAAGACCGGTTGCAATGGGGACGAGAATGCCCGTTGTGGAGCTCGAGAACGCCCAGAACGCCCGCAACGGGGCGTTCTCGGCGGGGCGTTGTGGGCGTCGTGGAATGGGAGAATGGCAGCAGAACGGGAAGAATCGTGGGCCCCACTCGATTTTTAATGTGCTTTTCCACTTCCAACGGCTAAAAAAAAACAAAAAAAAAACAAAAGAGACGTTGGGCAACGGCAGGAAGAAAAGAAGGAAAAAAAAATAATTTTTTAACTCAAACCCTTTTTACACTATATATATACATACATACATCTAACCTATCTTCACACCAAAACAACAATACAAACTCAAATTCTTTCTACACTTCTCACCCAAAATCATGTCTCAATCTCCAAATTCAAACCAAAATCCCAACCCAAATTTTAACCAAAACCCGGATAACTTATCATACACCAACCTCATGTTATTCGGGACACCAAACGCACCCGGCCCGAATTCGTCTCCCTCAATCCGCCATCCACCACTAATGCCACAATACGGAATGTATCCATACTATCACCAACCACCATTCGAATATCAAAACCCGTACTTCCAACAACAACAACCATTTTTTCAACCTCCTCAACAACCCCAACAACAACCCCAACAACAACCCGAACAACCCGAGCAAGAACCCTCCCAACGAGCCGAAAAACAAGTTGCTCAATCTCCAAGCAAAAGGTCCCACAAAAAAAAAGGTGACGGCGGAAAGAAAACGTGCAAGAAACGACAATGGGCGCCTAACGAATTAACGTGGTTAGCTACTTGTTGGTGCGACGCGTCGGAAGACTCGGAACGAGGAAACTCACAAAGAAGAGGTACTTTGTGGGGTACGGTGCAAGAGAAGTTTAATGCCAACCGTCATGGATGGGAACGCGGCGCCGACCAACTTTCCTCCAAGTGGCGTACGGTTAATAATATTTGCAAAGACTTTAACGCGATTTACGAATCGCAATACAAGGCTTGGGGAAGCGGGCGAGACGACAACATGGTGTACGACCTGTCCGTTGCCGAATACTACGACACGTACACAAAACACTGGAACATGAAGGAGGCTTGATTGGCGGTGAAAGATCACCCAAAATGGAAAGCACCACCGTCAGTAGGTGGAACCGGATTACGCGACGAATCAGAAGATTTTTTTGATGATTCCGTTGATCTCTCTGCCGACCACTCTCCATCACAACCAAATGAGCTATTTGGGCCCGATCCACTTTCAAGGCCCATGGGTCGGGACAGGGCCCGAAAAGCAGCTAGAAGTTCCGGTTCTTCCGACGCGGTGACATCATCCCGAGCATCGGCAGGAAGCGACAGGGTGGAGGAGGCGATAGAGAGTATCGCCAGGTATAAGGCCGACATGTTACTCGCCAGAAGACACTCAATTGAGACGATCACCCGCCAGGAACGATTTCGAACTGCTATGCAGGGTGTGCAATTTCTCCAAATCAACACTTCGGACATCCCTGATCCAAGTGACCGCGCAGCAGTTCAGAGAATGAAGAAAAAGTTTTGACAAGAGTTTCGGGAGTACTACGAGGCCGAAGATGAAGATTCGGAGAACGACGAGTAGTTTAGTTATTAATTGGTTGTAATTTTCTATTTTTAGGACTTAATCGCGTACTTTAAATTATTGTATTTTTCTTTTTAGGATTGCAACGTTTTTATTTTTAGGATTGTAACGTTTTTATTTTAGGAATGTAACGTTTTAATTTTTAGGAATGTAAATTTTTTATTTTTATTAATGATTTGTTTTGTTTTTTATTTTTTGAAATGTATTGTTTTTAATTTAATTGTATTTGTATTGTTAAATAAGTGAAAATGATGTGGAAATTAGTGGGGCCAGGAGGGGGAAAATGGGCGTTCTGGTGTTATGATTGCATGGGTTAAAATGGTGTTGTGATGTTATGCTGACGTGACAGGGGAAAAATGAGCGTTCTGGTGTTATGACTGCGAGTAGTCTAAGGGTTCTTTTTGATCTAATGAAATTATTATTCTATAAATTTTATATGGGTTTTTTGAGAGAGAGTAAAATTAAAAGAAAACAATGGGTCCAATCTATTAGTCGTCATGGTTCAGTTATAACTGGAGGCAATTTAGCACGACTCAGTTATGAGCAAGTACTAAAGACGTGACATTAATATGGCAGTCGGTTATGTGCACTAATCAATCATGCTTATGGTGCTCTTAAAACAACTTCTTTTTATTTAGGAATGGATCGAGGGTGAGGACAATAATGACTCCACACGAATTGCTTTTGTCTCATTCTTTTTGTTCACTATATTAATTTATGTTTGTTTCATATCACTACCAACGTTTACCTAAGATATACTACGTTAAACTACCATTAAACTTAAAATTTCCTTTTTAATTAAAAATCATAATTAGTGCATTACAAATAAGATAATAGTTTCAGAGATTTTTAGATTGTTTCAGAGATTTTTAGATACAAAAACTTCAATGTATTAATTATAATTTTGAATAAATAAGGAAAATTTTACTTCAATAAATGTACATAGCCATTAAGATTGTCATCATCAATTCCCTACCAGGTAAGTTAATAGTTTTCTAATATTATCCCTATTTAATAACTACTCATTTTTGCAAGTAAATATTGTATCAAATGTAGAGCTAAACCGGACATTTTGTTAACTATATGTGATTGAGTTATGTTAAGATGCATTTTGTTGGCCGTTTGATATAGTCGATTAAAGAGAGACATCAGATGGATTAGTATATCATATAATGTCGAAGGTATACTATTAACCACGTCTATGAATTTGTGTTTTGCTTATCGGTTAACGATATTGGGGAGATTGTGCCAATTTTGAAAATACTCTCAACCGATCAACTCGTGTCCTGAAAAAGAATTCTCTTTAATTTTTTTAAATGGGTCCGGGCCAATCAAATTACGTGTTCGTGTTATCATGTTTCGGTCAAGAACTCAGGATCAAGGATGGCACTACTATCGCTATTCAAGAATCTAGCTTTATGATCTCTATAATATTGTAAGAAAAATTATGCTCCGTTAAAATATAGCTAGCGATACACATAAATAAGTGTACATTTACCAATATTCACGGTGTGAAGAGTTTGTTATGACACTAGTGTGTGTATATATATATATATATATATATGGATATATATATCTTGATACCTTAATGACAATCGTTAAGGCAGTCGATATGATTATTATAATACTCAAGCAAATAAATATTTCAAAAAATAATTTTGTAGACAAGACTAGCGATATAAATATCTATCAAGTAGAAGTCGAGTTTATTCAACACACATTGATACGCTTCCTTGAAAATATAGTACAATATCATAAAAGACTAGCAATTTATGAAAAGTACATTATTACAGATTATTACAGTGTATAAATCATCGCCCTAAACATCATCTCTTTTATATATTCTATCAAAACTTTATTTAAACATTACTTAAACATCATTTCTTTTATATATTCTATCAAAACTTTATTTATACATTACTTTACCCCGTGATATATTTATCTGACATAGGTTTTCATTTCGTCATATATATCATTCTCTTTAAACAAAGTTTGTGTCACTAAATGGAGATATTTAAAAGGGTGGTGATATTTACACTATTGAATTTGATAAATCCACCACAATTATGCATCAACTATTTATACTGTACAAATGGGTGATGAACAATTGTAGTGTAATTATCAAATTTAATGGTGGAAATAATATCTCACTATTTAGAATTGTATATCTACTTTGAAGATTGTTATGGAAATCATATTTGATAGCTAGGTTAGTCATCATCAAGTGTTACTAAATTGGCCCTATCTATAATTAAGTAGTTAAACTATTTTTGACAGCAACGCAATAGTATACGTAACACCATACTTTATCAAATATCGAAAGAAAGAAGATATATATATAATCAGATCTTAATTACCCTTTCTTACATAGTTCTTAACTCGTGACTCGACTCATGATTGGAAATGTTGATTTTTAACTCGTGACTCGATTCGACTCGTAACCGTCGAAATTTTACAATAAATAAATATATATAATTATAATTATAATTATACTTGTTTAGATTTTAATTCTTAAGTGAAGTAAAACATGACGAAAATCATTATTTAACACAAATGCTTAATTTAAACTAATTATTAGTCATTTCTTATCTTATTTTGTTACATTAAATTAAAAGTGTGTTTGATTTCTGACTCGTAAGAGTCGCCCAAGACTCGGAAGAGTCATACACAACTCGTAAGAATCAATAAACGACTCGCAAAAGCTAAAGTCATTTAAGAGTCTGGGTCTGAGTCACCTCGTTTATTGAATTTTTTAGTCAACTCGTCTCGTGAATCGTAAGAGATTACAACTATACTTTCTTCTTGTATACATATTTTCAAGATTTATATAATAAGATCATAATTACCCTTTCTTCTTGTATACATATTTTCAGTGCAAAATAAATTTTTTTAATCGAGAAGGCAAAATTTAATTATTTCCTGAGTCGTTTTTTCAAAAGAAGAGAAGAGAAGTGGAAAGATCAAAAATTAAATTGTGTTCCCGAGTTTTTTGTATGGAGAGAAGAGAACAGAAGTGTGAGGAGGATTTAGACATCTTTTCTCTTTAAACTTTCTCTCCAAAATCGGAAAAAATTGGAAGGATAGAAAATTATTAAAGCTATAAAATGTCAACTTTCTTCCGGTTCTCTCAAACTTGGGAACACGAAACCTTTCAATTTCTTTTCTTTTCAACTCAGGAACACAAAATTATTTTCATCTTCTTCTCTTTTCTATCGTTTTATGTCATCTTCTCTTTCTTTTTCTTTTTTTATAAAATTCTCGGGAGCATGGCAAGTGAGCCAAAATTTTAAAACTTAGTAAATAATATAACAAAATTTGAACTTTTTATGATGGTAGCTAATAGAGATGGCAAAAAAATCCACACTCGATGAGGGAACCTGATACCCAAACCTGATTTGATCGGGGAATCCCCGAGTTGACCGGGGACGGGGTCGGAGAATCCTCGAAACTAAAAACCGGGTATGGGGCTGGGGATGGGAATACTACGCGGGTCCCCATACCCGTACCCGAACCCGTACCAAATTGGGAATTTACCGGGGACCCTATAACACCTGGTCAATAAGTCAAAATTTTGGCGCTGAATTTAAACTTCAAATAATTGTATTTTCATTCGCAATTATAACAAAGTATTCGAAAACTTTATATATATATATATATATATATAATTATATATATGTAATGCAAGATGATTATTTCATAATCACTAGGAAACAAATATGATAAAACGCATTCTAGTTATCTGAAACTGCGTGAAATTTAGTTATAAAACTTTAACCCAAACATTTTATTTTTATAAAATGTTTCAACTCAAAAATATTCGAAAATATATAAAAGAATTTATAAATTAAAAATATTATTTATTTTGCGATCGGGTACAAAAACACGAGTATTTTGTACTGTGGTTGGAGACCACAATCCCCAAATTGGGGATCTGAGTTTTGACAAAACCCAAACCCCCTTTGTTTTCATCTCATTTCCCCTCCTCCCTTTCCATCTTTTTCTCTCAACATCAACACCAACAACAACAACAACAACCAATAATCATCATCTTCACCCATTCATCATCACCATTTTCGGAATCATCAACAACAAGATCAACAACAACAACAAGCAAATAACACCATCATCATCTTCATCTTCAAGATCACCATCATCATCCAAAAACCCTCGATCTTCAAATTGTAAGGAATTACTTAGTTTTCTTTGTTATTTCTTGTTAAAAACACTTAATATATCATGTATTAACATTATATTTTCAAGATTTGGTCCAAAAATAGGTTAGATCTTGGTTTTGGGGAAAAAATCGTCGAACAGACGTAAGTGTCGCACGACCAGATCCAGTATAGCGTAAGTGACGCATTAAGTGTCGCATAAAACCCTAATCATGCGTCACTTGCCTAAGTGTAACACCCCCAAATTTCGGGTTGCAGAAGCGGTCGGGTCGGGTGTTACCAAATCAAATATCACAAGCACAAAGGTAAATAATGAACGACTCCAAATGAGACATTTGAAAATAGTTATACATTTCCAAAATAAAAGTGTATACAAGTTGCGAGTTCGCAAAATAATTTCAGTACATAATTTGTATTACAAAAGTTATGCAGAGAAATCCGGATGTTTGAAAACATGCGACTCGAGCTAGCATATTGTTGTAGCAATCCTAATCCTGCAGGGCACCAGAGAACACATGCTAAAATGAGTCAGCTATAAAGCTGGTGAGTTCATATAATTGTTAATTGAAAACACAAAGTATAAACCTGTATGCTTTGAAAAGTAGTTCAAATCCACGACTTTGATTTGTATTGTTTAAAGTGTGTAACACCAATGTGTATACAGCTATCGAGGTATCTAATATCTAAGTAATATGGTTTGTACCTAAGTACACAGAAGTAGTGACATATCATGCCTGGATACCTATCAGGTATGAGTAGGTCTACAATGTGAGGCATTACATGCCTAAGTATTATCGAGTGTGTGTATGACCACGTCATATCGAGGGTGTGGCAATCCGTGCCTTGATACCTATCAGGTGTATGTGTACGACCACGTCGTATGATAACAAGTAATAGAATTACTAGTTTGGTAGTAAATTGTGGGTGTGCTCCTGGCACATTGTGTTGCATCCAGCAACATGAAATTGTAGTCCCTCAGAACTATGATTGAGTATTTAAACAAATATTGAGTTAACGACCTCGCGTGAAAGCTCACCGATCCGTTAACTATTACGAATCTCGAGTGTAAGCTCGTCGATCTGTGAATGAGTGCGGATCACGAGCATAAGCTCGCCCATCCGTGACTGAGTGTGAACCCCAAGTATAAACTCGCTGATCCATCGATTGAGTGTGAACCCCGAGTGTAAGCTCGCTGATCCATCGATTGTATCGCTTTACCGCGATATCGTACTTGTGCCCACTTCTCATCGTGGCATCGTTTTGTGCCCACTTTACCCTGGCATTGTTTTGTGCCCATTTGGCATCGACCGGATTGCTCGCAAGCAATGTATGAGAGTCAGCAGTACCACGACATGCCCGACTTGAGTAACTGAGTCGATCATACTACGACGTGTCCGACTTGAGTAAATGAGATCCAGCAGTACTACGACATGCCCGACTAATGTAAATGAGCCGACAGTACTATGACATGTCCAACTTGAGTATTCGCGTTTGTATAAGTGTATGTATACCTATATACATAATTAGCTTGTATGTAGCACCAAGTGCTCAGGATAGAGCATGAGTATGTATATATATATATACATATATATATATATATGTATATAAGCTAAACGACAAACGCGGAAAGTAATTTGTTGTATATAAATATGTATATACAATACTTAGATATTAAGTAGCAACTTAGATATTAAGTAGCACCATGAACCTAGGTATGAATATTCATCACCTAGTTAAGTTGTATCAGCATACTGAATTATACTAACATAGTCTACTATCGTATACTCCTAGCCTCAGCCTAGCAAGTATATTGGAGTCTCGGGAAAATGTTCACCTAAGTACAATTTCCATTCTGATAAGCAAAGAGTGTATCGGCAGTCTTAGTTCCTAGAAGGGAGACTAATCCTGTAACAAATCTAGATGTTGTTGAGTGTAGGTAGAACTAACCAGTTCGAATGTATTCGATAATATTGTCCCTCGACAATATGGCCAATGAATATTGATAACTTAGTCAAGTTACGTCATGGTAATTGTCTTTCAACAATCTAATAGTGTACAATGGTAACCTATCTATGTTAAGTATTGATATTGTCCTACAACAATACTAAGGGTGTAATTCCTAAGTATTACACATTTCGTATTACATAACAGTAATATAGATAAGTCTGAATTATAATAATTTATAATTATAATTAGAAAATAGTAGTTGAGCATGTGTCTCACCCCGAAAACAGTAAAACAGTTGAAAGAGTGGTGTTATGAACTCACCTGAGGAATTAGCGATCCTACGATACGCGCGTCGTCCGATGGGTAACCTCCTAGTGTTCTAAACACGTGAGGTTATATGAGTACGAGACAAATCAGTTTGCCTAAGCGAGTTGTGTAAGTATTCATTTGTCGTTCAGGTTTGGAAACCGTGTACATAGGTCCGGGGGCAACGCCCCTGGTAGCGGGGTCCGAGGGGTGGCAACCCCTGGCGGGGTCTAAGGGGCAGAGCCCCTGGCTGGGGTCGAGCTGGCAGGTCAGCTTGGAAAATTTTTATTTCTATTACATTGCTTTGGTGAAAACGTACCCGAAATCCAAATTCAGAATAAAATCAAGTGGTAAAATCTAGTCCCGACACTTAGTGAAAATCATAGGTTTTTAAGGTTCTGTGACCTGCGACATTAGGTGCGACGTTTGCTGCGACGTTAAGGCTTGTGTCGCTTTGTGCTACGTTCGCAATTTAATGCGACATTGGGTGTTGTGTCGCAATGTGCAACGTTGAGATTTACTGCGACGTCATGGTTTACGTCGCACCATGCGACATCATTAGATTTTGCGACATTGAGCTGCGACATTGACAATGTCGCAACACTATTTTTGGTCTGTTGCGACATCACGGACTGTTCAACGATTTTTCACACAAAAACACAATCTAACCTATTTTTGAGCCAAATCTTGCTGGTATAATGTTAAAACATGTTGTTTTAAGTGTTTCTAACTCGAAATAACAAGGAAAAGAGAGTAAATCCTTACGATTTGGAGATCGAGTGAGGAAATGGTGATGTTGAGCTTGATGAAGAAGAAGATGATGATGATGATGATGGCGAGCTATTGCTGCTGATCTTGTTGTTGTTGTAGTTGATTCTGAAAATGATGAAGGTGTTGGTGGTAGTGGTGGTTCGATGTAAACCGAGAGAGAAGAGAGGGGTATAGATGGATATGTGTTTGTGTGTGTGTGAAATGAAAATGGGAAAATGAGGATGGGGTGGGTTGGGGGCCGGTTTTTGTGTTTGGTGGGGGACACTGTCTCCCAAATTGCAGTACAAGATACCCGTGTTTATTCCTCTGATCGTATAAGAATGCATCATTTCCGATTCTGAAAATTTATTAATATCTTTTCAAAATGTTTTCTAGTGAAAGTATATTTATCAAAATACTATTTTGGAATTAAAATTTAATAATTTGTTTTCGCGCGGTTTCAGGTAACTTGAAATTGGGCGCTAAAATTGACATTTTGACCGGGTGTTACACTAAGTGTCGCATAAAACCATCTTTTTGCGTCACTGCCTAAGTGACGCAAATTCAACACCGATATTTGAACCGACACTTACACCCGACACTTGCTTAAGTGTCGCCTCTTATGCGTCATTTCCCCAAGTGACGCTAACACTTCAGAATTTTCCATTTTATGTGGCACTTCCTGAGTGTCGCATAAACCCCTAAGTGACGCTATAAGTGTCGCTAAAAACTCAGAAAACACACATTTTTCACTAAGTGTCGAGACTCAAATTTTACCAGCTAATTTTACTGCGAAATAGAATTTCGGAGCATTTTTCACCATAGCAACATAATAGAAATAAAATTTTTCCAAACTGACCTGGCAGCTCGACCCCAGCCAGGGGCTCTGCCCCTTAGACCCCCGCCAGGGGTTGCCACCCCTTGGACCCCGCTACCAGGGGCGCTGCCCCCGGACCCCCGTACACGGTTTCCAAACTTGGACGACAAATGAATACTTACACAACTCGCTTAGACAAACTGATTTGTCTCGTACTCATATAACCTCACGTGTTTAGGATACTAGGAGGTTACCCATCGGACGACGCACGTATCGTAGGATCACTAACTCCTCAGGTGAGTTCATAGCCCCACTCTTTCAATTGTTTACTGTTTTCGGGGTGAAACACATGCACAACTACTGTTTTGAATTATAATGATAAACTTTTATAATTCACACTTATCTACTTTACTGTATGTAATACGAAATGTGTAATGCTTAGGATTACATCCATCATATTGTCGTAGAACAATATCAATACTTAACCTAGGTAGGTTACAATTGTACTCCACTAGATCTTAAACAATGACTACCATTTTATAACCTGATTATGTTATCACTACGCTTTGACCGTATTATTACGGGACAACCTTATCGAATAAACTAGAACTGATTACTTCTACCTACACTGGATGACAGCTAGATTTTTACAGGATTAGTCTTCCTTTTAGGAACTAAGACTGCTGTTAGAACATAACGTTCTAACATTTTGTGACAATTGTTTGGATAAACATTATGTTTGTGTTTGCGACAATAAGACAATGTAGATATCAAATTCTACATTGTGTTTGCGACAATAAGTCAGAAAGTATTGATATTGTCGCATATACATAGTATTGTCGCATGGTTTAAAACTTACCATGCAAGTTTCATGTGTGTATAAATACACACTTATGACTTGATTTAATTAGAGAGTTGGTGAGATTTTGAGAGAGACTTTCACGTTATATCAAGCTAGAGAGAGAGAATTGTAAGTTTGGATATCGAAGTTGATAAACAACAAATTCTTCATTTCTTGTTCCATAAGTTTACTCGATACATGTTCTTCATAACTCGTTCATTTCACTTGTTTATTTCGATTACGATTTCCGCAAGTTAATCGATTTCGAATCAAGTTTAGATCCTACGGCACCACAACTGCCAATACACTCTATGAGTATTAGAATGGAAATTGTACTTACGTGAACATTTCCCCGAGACCTCAATATACTTGCTAGGTTGAGGCTAGGAGTATACGTTAGTAACACACATTAGTATAGCTCTTTATACTATTACCAAACAACTAGGTGATGAGTTATTCATACCTAGGCTTACTGTGCAAAACCTTATATCTAAGTATTGTGTATACATATTTAGATATAATAAATTACTTCCATGCGCTGCCTGATACTCTATTACTTGTGGTTGTGAATTGACTTATATATATATATATATATATATATATATATATATATACTCGTACTCTATCTCGAGCACTTGGTGCTACCCACAATCTACATATGTATATTGGTATACATACACTTATACAAGCACAATTACCCTAGTCGGACACGTCGTAGTACTGTCGGCTCTCAATTACACTAGTCGGGCATGTCGTAGTACTGCCGGCTTTCGATTTTATACATTGCTTGCGAAGCAACCGGTCGATGCCGAGGAGGTACAAAACGATGACACGGTAAAGTAGGCACATAACGATGCCACGGTAAAGTGGGCACAATTACGATATCGCGGTAAAGCTATACAATCGATGGATCAGCGAGCTTACACTCGGGGTTCACAAACAATCGATGGATCATCGAGCTTACACTCGGGGTTCACACACAATCGATGAATCAGCGAGCTTACACTCGAGGTTCACATACAATCGATGGATCAGCGAGCTTACACTCGGGGTTCACACTCAATCGATGGATCAGCGAGCTTACACTCGGGATTCACACTCAATCACGGATCGACGAGTTTACACTCGAGATTCACATTAGTTAACGGATCGGTGAGCTTTCACGCGAGGTCGTTAACTCAGTATTTGATTAAATACTCAATCATAGCCCGAGACTACAATTTAATGTTGCTGGAGACAACACAATATGCCAGGGGGCACACTAACACCTTACTATGAAATAAGTAATATTAATACTCGTTACCATATGACGTGGTCATATACATACTCAAATTGTACTTAGGCATGGATTGCCACACCCTCGATATGACTATGTCATACACACACTTGTTAGTATCTAGGCATGGATTGCCTGACATCATCATAGACATACCATTACCTTATAGGTAACAAGGCATGGATTGCCATTTTCCTTGATATATTTATGTACACTACTAAATCACTTAGGTACAAGATACCTCAATAGGTGTATTACACACGGATTTTACAATACTATAACAAAATAAATCAAAATCGTGGATTTTGAATCATTTTCCAAAACATACAAGGTTTATACTTTATGTTTTCAACTAACAAACCTATTAACTCACCGGCTTTATAGCTGACTTGTTTTAGCATGTGTTCTCAGGTGCCCAGCAGGATTAGTATTGCTTCAAGATATGCTAGCTCGAGTCGCATGATTTCAAACACTTGGATTTTTTCTTGCATAACTTTTCTTACTATAATTTATGTATTGGAATTATTTTCGCGAACTCGCAACAATGTACGCAATTATTTTGGGAATGTAACAACTGCTTTTTCAAACGTCTCATTTAGAGGTCATTTGCTATATCTTTGTGCTGTGATATTTGATTTGGTAACACCCAACCCGACAGCTTTCGCAACCCGAAATTTGAAGGTGTTACAGACCCGTACCCATACCCGGTATATTATATATGCGTACTTTGTATGTAACATGTGATATATGTATTATAAAAAATCAAAAATTATGATTTTCTTAAAGATTAAGTAATCATATTTTACCTGATATACCCATCCTAATTCTTCATTATGTACACAATATGGACAAATACATTAGGCAAATACATAAGATACGATCATTATGGGCTAAACTATAAGACACATTCATTATGGGTAAATTCCCGATTCCCCGTTGGAGATCTTTGATCCCCATTCGGGTTAGGGATGGGGCTTAAATCATCTTCCCCGATGGGGATGAGGATGGGGACTTGAACTTGAATCCGGGGATGGGATGGGAATTTATAACGCCCCTCTTTCTATTACACAATATTATATTATTTTAATCGGAAGCGTATATTATAAAATACAGTTCATTACTCTCTATTAAATAATGTACATAAACAATTTACATATTCAATTCACACTAAGTTAAAACTGTTTAACAACCATTCAAAATGGGGTATTATAAAATTCTCAAAATAATGTTTATTACAAAACCATATCAGAGTCTTCAAGCGCAGTCAAACATTCCTTGAACAACTATTCACCTCCTGCACCCACTATTAATCAAAACATATCCTGCAGGAAGTAATTGGAGGGATTAGCACAAAGCTAAGTAAATAAATTTATTACACACAATTTAACTTAGCATAACAATCTGTTTACAACAAATAATCGTAAACACATTCTTTTTCAATGAGGATCGGTGGCTCTTGGGATATCATAATACCCGGGGATTCCCAAAGAACACTTAACTTCAATCTATATGGCCATTACAGAATAGACCGATAACTATTGGTTATTAATCTCATACACAAGTCTCAAACACAACAAATGAATTAAAACCTGTGTAATTCACATAATAACCAAAAGTCCAACTACACATTGACCTCAATAATCTGATAAACATATATTCACATATCACGTAGATTCATAGTCAATAATCAAGACTAAACAGTCTAACACATATCTACGTTTACTTGTTACAACCAAATAGTTACAACTAAATCAAATGGTGAGTTCTAAATCCACTCACCGATACCTTTATCTTCACAATCTCGTACTCCAGGTATCACTTATATTTTGGAGGATCTGAGAATTAAAATCAAATATAAGTTAATAACACATTCCATAACTCTTAACTTATATCCAAAAATGACTCTAGGACTCAACACCATATGCACAACATACATTAATTCTTAACACTAGGAATTTAACATAATTGACATCACAATTATAATTCCTAATTATATATATCATTTATCACAACTAACTATTATCATGTACTACTTATTGTTTCATTAATGTTATATAATATGATAATAAAATAAATGTTAAAATTATCAAGTGAGAATGAATGCTAACCAAACAACCCCTTACCCGATCGGCTTAGGGTACCTAGCCGATCGACTCACCTATGAATCCAATTGTTTTCTTTCTCATACCAAATCTCTGTACTCGTTTTACTCTATTTTAGCCTAACGGCTAGTTTTACCCGATCGGCTTAAGCATGTTAACCGATCGGCTAGCCTTGTTTACCTGATCGGCTATCACTATTATTTTTCTTCTCTAAACTACAGGGTTAAGTTCTGTGATGTTTTTACATTAAATTACCCGATCGTCTCATTTAAGCCGTTCGGCTCTAGCTCATATACCCGATCGTCTATAGTAGTTAGCCGATCGGCTACCAAATCAAAACCCAGAAACCTGCAACTTTGTTTCTGCCCCACTCAGTCCCGAATTTTACTCAAAATTCATATAAGTTCAGATACATAATAAAATTTATGCAGGATTTTAATGCCAATAGCAACTACAAACTTTATAACACTACTCTTAAACATCAATGCCGCATTAATCATCATATACACAAAGTATTTACCCTAACTATTTCAAATTACCTAATTGATAGAGATATATGTAAATACTTACCTTCACAATTTAAACCACAAGTTGATAGTGAAGATGATGATGATAAAGATGATGAGCTAACAATAACCACAGTTTTTCAATTGATAATTTCAATTTGGGGAATTGAGTTCTTAGGTTTAGGTTTTTAGAAGAAAATTACAGGTTTGGGAAAGAAGAAGAAAAGGAGGTCGACTCCTTCATAAATTAACTTAAATTATTTGGGTATTTTATACCCCTTCTAAATCTATTGTCTGGAACCTAGAAATCTTTCGCGAGAAATGTTACTTTATTTTACCGTCAATTATAATAATTTAGAACAGTTAATATTTTACTAATCACAATAAGTTCTCGGACTTATTTATCCAAGTTTCACAATAAAATAATAATATCAAGTAATTTCCTAAAAACATTAAATAATCAATTTAAAATTAGAAATTACCAGGCTATCGGAGAGGATGTTACAGAATTGAGGTCCTTAGTACCCCCGGCCCCGTTGCCATCTCTAGTAGCTAAGCTGCTCCTCTAATCTCTATCTACCCTTTATATTTTTAACACAATTTTCACTTTAGTCAAAAAAGAAAAGGAAAAGAAGGTGTTGAGTTTGAGAGAGGCAATATCTAATACAAGTTGAGTATATTACTAGTACGATGAAAGTGATATCAGATATCACATGTTGCAATATTAAAATAAGGGTTAAGTACTTGGGAATGCATTTAACTTGTCCCGAATATCTATTGTATGTATCATATTTATGGGAGGTGTATTTAATGCATCCAACTTTTAAAAACGGTTTATTGTATGTATTTTGATTTGATGATGTGTTGTCCGTTTAAGATGCCACGTGACGCCCTTGGAAGATGATACGTTAACAAAATACATACAATAAACCATTTTTGAAAGTTAGATGCATTAAATACACCTTCCCTAAGTATGATACATATAATAGACATTTAAGACAAGTTGAATGCATTCTCAGATACTTATCCCTTAAAAGAAAAACAAAAAAAGTTAATGGTTATAAATTGGGCGAATTGATCCCACATTTATTTTTTATTTTTAAAGTACGCTTTCTCCTTAGCCATCATTTATGGTTATGGCATGATTGGGATCCGATCTCAAAGTTTGATAAAAGAAGGTGGAGAGCGGTCGAGCGGATTCTATATGTGTTATCGAGTCGTTTGATCATAATAAATAATACTTATTCTAAACACTGATATTCAATAATGTTTTGTTTGTAAATTATAGAATCTAATGATAAAAATTACTTCTTTTTAGACAAAAAGTTAAAAGTTACTTATTAAATTACTATGATCATCATTTATACTGGTGTGTATCATATATACATTATTTAGCGAAAGAGAAACAGTATATATAAGCGGTAACTCAAGTCCTCTGCTATTAAAACACTAAGTATGATAATATATAAATTTGAGTCGTCATATCACTTCAACAATAGTACCACACTTATTGTATTGATAGGGGTGTTCGTTTGGGCGTATCAGATTTATATGAAACTATTTGAATTTAGTTTCACAAAATGTGAATCATATACATCCAAACAAATATTAAATTCTTATTGAATCAAATGACTATTTGGATAGACCACCATTTGCTTTCTCTTTGACTTTACAAGGGTATCTTTTGTACTCGTAAAAGGCTAATGTCGCATGAGATATTAACACTTTGTGTTGATGTGGTGCATTGAGTGTTTATAAAAATGTGAGGTTAATTAGTTATTAAATTAATATACAAGTATGCAATGATATATACGATGAAGTTAGTTGTTCATATATATATATATATATATATATATATATATATATATAGATAGGAATGTTTAAATGAGAACCACTATAAAGTTATGAACTTTGAGAACCACAAAGAATACATGTTTGTTCACACGTGATTAACTTCAATTATATGTAAACATTGATGTACATTTAATTGGGAAAAAAAATTGAAAAAATCCTAAAATTATATCGAAAAACACAAAAAAAACAAATATATGTTCACTTGTGAACGATAATGTGAACAAATCGGATAAAATGTATTTTAAGACGTAAATTTATGATTTTTTTGACTTTTTCTTTTTTCAATTAAACGTACATCAATGTTCACATATGATTGAAGTTAATCATATGTGAACAAACATGTATTCTTTGTTGTTCTCAAAGTTCTCAATTTTATATTGGTTCTCATTTGAACCATATGTTCACTTGTGAATGATAATGTGAACAAATAGGATAAAATGTATTTTAAGACGTAAATTTATGATATTTTTTTTACTTTTTCATTTTTCAATTAAACGTACATTAATGTTCACATATGATTGAAGTTAATAACATGTGAACAAACATGTATTCTTTGTTGTTCTCAAAGTTCTCAACTTTATATTGGTTCTCATTTGAACCTCCCACTATATATATATATATATATATATATATATATATATATATATATATATATATATATAGTAACAGGATCAAAAAAGAAGAAAATTTAGGTGGAGAAGATGGAGAAGCAATATGATTCAGTATTTTTATTACTATGATTCATTTTTTTATTACTATAATTCATGTAATAAAAAGGTGAATCATAGTAATAAAAATACTGAATCATATTGCTTCTCTCCCTTCTCCACTTAAATTTCATTCTCCCTAGATCCTAATCCTATATATATATATATATATATATATATATATATATATATATATATATATATATATATTGGGATCATGTAAGAACAAGGAGATTCTGTGAGAACGGTGAGAACACATTTTAGTCATCCATTTTTTGATCAAAAAACCTGATTTTGGAGGTGACACTTTTGTAAATACTTTGAAGTTTGATTTTGGAGGGTTCACATAAGGAATGTTAGGTGAAGTTTAATTTTTTTTTTACTTCATAATAATTTTAGCATGGTGAAGTTTTATTTAATTTTTGTTAAAAACAATGTTTGAAGTAGTGAATTGATATGTATAAACATTAATCTCTTCAAAAACTAATGTTAACAAAAAAAAAATGTACTTAATTTCATTAAAAATATGTGAACCTATAAAAATAAAAATATATAGCATCATAACTTATGAAAAAAAAAATAAACTTAACCTCACCAAAATGATGTGAAGCTAAAAAAAAACTTCACATGAGCAAAAGTGATGTGAAGCTAAAAAAAAGGTTCACATGAACAAAATGATGTGAAGCTAAAAAAAAAAGCTTCACATGAGCAAAATATTGTGAAGTTAAAAAAAAAACTTCACATAAGCAAAATGACGTGAAGCTAAAAAAAAAAGTTCACATGAGCAAATGTGATGTTAACCCTCCAAAATCAAACTTCAAAGTATTTACAAAAGTGTCACCTCCAAAATCTGGTTTTTTGATCAAAAAATGAATGGCTAAGATGTGTTCTCACCGTTCTCACGGAATCCCCTTATTCTCACCAGAACTCAACCCTATATATATATATATATATATATATAGTGGGAGGTTCAAATGAGAACCAATATAAAGTTAAGAACTTTGAGAACTACAATGAATACATATTTGTTCACATGTGATTAACTTCAATCATATGTGAACATTGATGTATGTTTAATTGAAAAAGAAAAAATTCAAAAAAAATTATAAATTTACATCTTAAAACACATATTAACCGATTTGTTCACATTATCGTTCACATGTGAATATATATTTATTTTTTGCGTTTTTCGATATAATTTAAAGATTTTTTGACCTTTTTCTTTTTCAATTAAACATACATCAATGTTCACATATGATTGAAGTTAATCACATGTGAACAAACATGTATTCTTTGTGGTTCTCAAAGTTCTCAACTTTATAATGGTTCTCATTTGAACATTCCCCTGTGTGTGTGTGTGTGTGTGTATATATATATATATATATATATATATATAAAGAGAGAGAGAGAGAGAGAGACTTGAGATCAAATGAGCATAATAATTACGTGAGAACACATCCATATTTTGATCAAAAAATCTGATTTTGAAGGTGACAATTTTGTAAATATTTGAAGTTTGATTTTGGAGGGTTAGGTGAAGTTTAATGTTTGTTGTTTCACAAAAGTTTTAACACGGTGGAGTTTTATTTATTCTTTATTAAGTTTGAAGTAAGTTATATAAACCTTTGTTGAGTCACTGGTCGCTGATCTCAACTCATTAGTCGCTGATATAAAGTCACTGATACTCTCTCTGAAAGACTTATTGGAAATGATCGTAGTTGAAGCTTCTGTTGCAAAAGTTTTAGTCTCTGATCATATCTCTCTAGCTAGAAGATGAAGAACCTATCAAGATAAAAGACTCAACTTTGTGTGTCGCTGATACTCATCTACCAGCGAGAGTCTCCAAGTCTTCTTGAGTTATTCCTTCTGCTGAATAAAAGAAGTCACTCTAGTACTGTAGCTCAAGTTACTCTTCAAGAGCACGTTAGCTCGCAGCAAGTAAGGAGAACTTCTACTACTTCAGTGACTGCAACATTAAATGTTGCATTAATAAGGAGTTGACATATTCTACGTTATTACGGCGCCACGCGTGCTCCTCGTGACTTGGTTCATCATTGAAACTAACGTGACAACAAGTTATTGGCTTCAAGGTAAAAGGTGATATTTCCCAAGACAGAATGTCGGACCATGATGTATCACATCTCAACTACCTCACCAATCAAGCAGCGACACGTGTCCTTCCAGATCCGAAAATTAAGGATTTCGGTGTCTATAAATAGCGTAGTATGTTGTACTCCATTTGGCGTCGATTGTTCGTATTGTTACTTGTTTGTCAGTGACTAGTTTGTCTAAGATACGAACAACACTAGCGAGTGAACTAATAGCGTGTTTGTCCACTATTGGTTCATCTCAGCGAATGAGCAAGTTAGCGTGTGTGTCCATTACTGCTCATAGTCATTTGTAAAAGCTGCGTTGTTTGATTTAGATTAGCTTTGGCTAATCTATTCCGCAATCAACAATAGATAAATTTTATCAATAAAAGAATTTATCTTTCAGCTAGTTTTGCATCAGCAATTGAACTGCCTATTATACTTATATATATATATTTGTGTTCATATTGCTGTCATTTAAACACGGTTAAAAAACTTGCCAAATAAATTAACACATTAAAACAGAAAAGTTTTTAATTGTATTCAACCCCCCTCCCCCCCCTTTCTACAATTAACCAACTGTTAACGATTCATAATCACTAACATAATAGTGATTAGGGACTCACAATTGGTATCAGAGCGGAGTTGGTTTAAATATAATTAAATCAGATCTGCAATGGAATCGGTTAAATACAGTTGTGTTGATTCTGAGTACCAGAAGGGAAATGGTTCCACTACTAAACCACCAGCTTTTGATCCATCTAGAATTGAAACCTGGATGTCCAGGATGATGATGTTCTTAGATCTTGTCGATGATCGCCTTTGCACAATAATTATTAATGGTCCATACACCCCAACTACTATTGTTCCTGCAGTTGCAGCTACTGCAACCACTCCTGCTATACCTGAAATGGTTATGCCTAAAAGGGAGGAACAATGGTTAGATGAGGATAAGCGTATGGTAAGACTAGACAAACAAGCTAAAATTTACATAAGCATGGCACTTCCTGATGAAGTGTTTGAGTCTATTAGATTGTGCACAACAGCGAAACATATGTGGGATACTCTTAGAAACATCTATATTGGAACTCCTGACATAATTCGCTGTAGAGAAGTAAATCTAACTCGTCAATATGAGTTGTTTGCTATGGAACCCAATGAGTCACTGGCATCTACCTACACTAGATATCAAGCTTTAATTAATAAAATGGAAAAGGCTAATATAGGAAAGGACCAGAGATTCATTGTTGAAAAGTTTCTAGAGTTACTACCTAGGAAAACTTGGGGAACCATTGCAACATGCATAAGACAAAGAAATGACTATAATTTTCTCAATCTAACTTAAGTTTATGGAATTTTACTAAATTGGGAACAATCTGAGAAGCTAGCTGATCAAAGTGAGCACATTCGTGCTGCACTAGGAGGATAAAAGATTTCGAATGCCCTTGTAGCTGAGCTTGATGAAGCTGATCAAAAGCAGAAAGCAAAGCTCACCAAGTTAAGCTCAAAGTCACTGATTGCAGAAGAAGAAGGTAGTGTCGCTGAAGACCAGTCAGAAGCAAGCTATGATGAAGGACTAGAGAAGTTGGAAAGAGATATGGCCATGATGGTTGCAAACTTCAGAAGGAACAGCAGATTCAACAGATTTGCTGGTGCATCATCAAATGATGATTCTAAACCAAAAGGTGAGTGCTACAAATGTGGCAAGCCTGGCCATTTTGCAGCTGAATGCCGGTCCAAAGCTGTCAACTCTTTCGCTGATCAAAAACCCAGCTTCAGAAATGACAAGTACAACAAGTACAAAACAAAGTACAAGAAGCTGAAGGAAATGTCCAAGTCAAAGAAAAGGAATAAAGGGTTTATTGCTGAAGAAGGATCTGTCAGCGACTCTGACTCAACTTCATCATCTGATGAGGAAGAAGCAATGATCTGTTTAGACAAGGATTACTGCCTGATGGCTGATGATGCTGCTTTCCATGAAGACATCAAAGAAGTAGCTCAGAAATGTTCAGCATCTGGGTGGGATCCAGAAACTCTCTACAAGGTACATTGTTTTAAGTCTGCATCAACGACTGAAAAAGATTTAATCTTTGAGACTTTGATAGTTGACTTATCAAATGCTCATGACATTCAGAAAAGACAAGAATGTATGATCAGTGACTTAACATCTAAACTTCAACTTCAAGAAGAAAATTTGTTAAAAATAAAAAATCTTACACTTGATCTTAATGCACAAATACATGCAAATCAAATATGCATTCAAGAAAAAGTAAAGTTTGAAACTAAATTTTCACAACTCAATGAAGTGATGAAGTCATGGTGTAGGTCTGCATTAAAAGTGAATCAGTGCATTGGTAATCAAATCCCAAAACAAGTTAAAGCTATTCTGGGAGGAGATTATGAAACTGCTGCTGCTCTCGCTGATGCAACCAAAGTCGATCAAATATTCAATCCTGATGAAACATTCTCAGAATTTATCTTTGAACCAATGTCAGTTTTTAGTGAGCCTAAACCAAATTACTTTGTGAGAAGTTCACTTGTTACTAATAGTTATGATATTGCTGCAAGTATTGATGAACTAAAGAAACTAGAAATTATTGAATCAACAACTTGCACAACTCTTATTAAAACTATCGCTGATGATCAAGAATCTATCAGCGACTTCACTTCTGACACTCCAGTCACTGATGATCTTATCACCAGTGACTTGAAGTCAAAGAAGCAAAATGAGGTAGTAAATCTGAGAACTTCTAAGTCTTCATCAGGTCTGAACAATAAGACAAAGAAATCTAAATCCACAAATAAAAAATGCTACAAATGTGGAAGTAGACAGCATGTGTCATCAGATTGTTCATCATCACAAGTTTCATTCAACCAACCATCATTAGTATGTCAGCATTTGGTATCTGAATGTTCAGCTACATCATCTTCAAAATCACAAATAATCAGTGAGCATTCAGATACTATTGATGCAAGTCAGTGGAAGCCTGAACCAAAGCCTGGCCACCATGAACCCATCTCAGGATGGGTTCATCAATTGAAATAATTGTTTGTGTATGATGCAGGGCATTCTCAGAGAGACAATCTGGTATCTGGATAGTGGTTGTTCCAGACATTTGACCAGATGTAAGTCCTTGCTCAGTGACTACCAGGATGAAAGAGGTCCTGATGTAGTCTTGGTGTTAACAACATTGGTAAGACCAGAGGGTATGGGGTTTTGACCAATGGCAATGTTGTGTTTAAGAAGGTAGCATATGTTGAAGGACTGAAGCATAATTTATTAAGCATTAGTCAGTTCTGCGATGCCAAAAATAAAGTGCTATTTGATCATGAAGCTGGAGTTGTTTACAACAAGATTGGAAGCGCTGTCCTGGCTGCTCAAAGAAAAGGCAATACATATGTAGTCAATATGGACTCAGCACAATCAGGAACATGCTTTTATTCCAAAACTGTTTCAGAAGAAAAATGGTTATGGCATAAGCGACTCTCTCATCTGAACTTCAGGGCTATCAGCAAGCTCAGCAAGTATGGCCTAGTCAATGGTCTGCCAAAGTTATCTTACGAGAAAGACAAGCTATGTTCAGCATGTGAGAAGGGAAAGCATCACAGCTCTTCATTCAAAAGTAAACAAACATCTTCAGTGACTGAATGTTTTCATCTACTTCATATGGATCTATTTGGTCCAGTGAGTTCTCCCAGTCTTGGTGGTAAAAGGTATTGCTTGGTAATTGTAGATGAATACTCCAGATACACCTGGGTATTCTTTCTCAAAGCCAAAAGTGATGCAACACAGGAAATCATATCCTTTATCAAAAAGATGGAAAACCTAAATGATTGTTCTGTTAAACATTTAAGAAGTGATAATGGCACTGAATTTAGAAATCTTAACCTTGAAATTTTTTGTGATTCAAAAGGTATTTCTCAAAACTTCTCTGCACCAAGAACACCTCAACAAAATGGTGTTGCAGAGAGGAGAAATAGAACCTTGATTGAATCAACAAGGTCAATGCCTATAGATGTTGGTCTTAAGATCCATTTCTGGGCTGAAACAGTCAACACTGCCTGCTATACTCAGAATAGGTCTCTGATTGTCAAAAGACATTGTAAGACAGCCTATGAGGTGTTAAGGGGGAGAAAACCTGACATAAGTTTTCTTCATGTTTTTGGCAGTACTTGTTATGTCTTAAACAAAAGAGATCACTTAGGAAAGTTTGATCCCAAAGCTGATGAAGGTATATTCATTGGTTATTCAATCATTTCAAAAGCTTTCAGAGTTTATAATAAAAGAAGGGAATGTATTGAAGAATCAGTGGATGTTTCCTTTGATGAATCTTATGATAAATCACTCACTGATCTTAAAGACTATGAAAATCTTATTTTTAATACGAGAAAGACAAGCTATGTTCAGCATGTGAGAAGGGAAAGCATCACAGCTCTTCATTCAAAAGTAAACAAACATCTTCAGTGACTGAATGTTTTCATCTACTTCATATGGATCTATTTGGTCCAGTGAGTTCTCCCAGTCTTGGTGGTAAAAGGTATTGCTTGGTAATTGTAGATGAATACTCCAGATACACCTGGGTATTCTTTCTCAAAGCCAAAAGTGATGCAACACAGGAAATAATATCCTTTATCAAAAAGATGGAAAACTTAAATGATTGTTCAGTTAAACATTTAAGAAGTGATAATGGCACTGAATTTAGAAATGTTGACCTTGAAAGTTTTTGTGATTCAAAAGGTATTTCTCAAAACTTCTCTGCACCAAGAACACCTCAACAAAATGGTGTTGCAGAGAGGAGAAATAGAACCTTGATTGAATCAGCAAGGTCAATGCTCATAGATGCTGGTCTTAAGACCTATTTCTGGGCTGAAGCAGTCAATACTGCCTGCTATACTCAGAATAGGTCTCTGATTGTCAAAAGACATTGTAAGACAACCTATGAGGTGTTAAGGGGGAGAAAACCTGACATAAGTTTTCTTCATGTTTTTGGCAGTACTTGTTATGTCTTAAACAAAAGAGATCACTTAGGAAAGTTTGATCCCAAAGCTGATGAAGGTATATTCGTTGGTTAATAAATCATTTCAAAAGCTTTCATAGTTTATAATAAAAGAAGGGAATGTATTGAAGAATCTATGGATGTTACCTTTGATGAATCTTATGATAAATCACTCACTGATCCAAAAGACTATGAAAATCTTATCTTTAATACAATCAGTGATGACAAGCATTAGATTCATACATCAGATTCTGAAAGGGAAGAAGATGTCCCTGAAGGCATTTCTGGCTCTACTTTAGCTAAGAATGATTCAGGAACTTCATATGTGCCTGTTGATATCCCATCATCATCA
The DNA here is from genome assembly GCA_963422505.1 of Pseudognaphalium luteoalbum. Classification (NCBI taxonomy): domain Eukaryota; kingdom Viridiplantae; phylum Streptophyta; class Magnoliopsida; order Asterales; family Asteraceae; genus Pseudognaphalium; species Pseudognaphalium luteoalbum. The sequence goes on from OY730193.1 coordinate 25,616,728, forward strand.
TCTCACCATCTGCATCAAAATGATAACACTCACTGTTTAAATCAAAGCTTAAACATTTATCATGCTTCAAATGCTGATGTGTCTCTGGGTAATCAAGTCACTGCTGAACCTCAGCGAATGACTAAATGGACTAAACATATTAATAATCAATTGATTATTGGTGATCCACTATCCAAGGTCCAGACCAGATCAGCAACTGCTAACTTTTGTTTGTTTGTAAGCTTTGTGTCACTGATTGAGCCCAAGAAAATTGATGAGGCACTTACTGATCATCACTGGATAGCTGCCATGCAAGATGAGCTATCTCAGTTTGAAAGAAATAAAGTCTGGAAGTTAGTACCTCAAGTAGCTGGGAAATCTGTGATTGGAACTAGATGGGTGTTCAGGAACAAGATGGATGCTGATGGTGTTGTGATAAGGAATAAGGCCAGATTGGTTGCACAAGGTTACTGTCAACAAGAAGGAATTGACTACGATGAAACCTTTTCACCAATTGCTAGACTTGAAGCAATCAGGTTAATCTTAGCATATGCAGCTCACAAGAAATTCAAGGTATACCAAATGGATGTGAAAAGTGCCTTCTTGAATGGAAAGCTGCAGGAAGAAGTGTATGTTAAGCAACCACCCGGATTCACTGATCCCAAGCATCCAGGTTATGTCTATAAGCTGGAAAAAGCTTTATATGAACTAAAACAAGCTCCTAGAGCTTGGTATGACACTCTCTCTACTTTCTTAACTAAATGTGGGTATGTCAGAGGCAAAATTGACAGTACCCTATTTATCAAAAAGGATAAGAGAGATGTCATATTGGTCCAAATTTATGTTGATGATATTATATTTGGGTCTACTAACAATGACTTGTGCAAGGAATTCTCTGACCACATGACTAAAAGTTATGAAATGAGCATGATGGGTGAACTAACATTTTTCCTTGGTCTGCAAATAAAGCAAACCAAGACTGGTATTTTTATAAATAAAGGAAAGTATGTTAAAGATTTATTAAAGAAATTTGAATTCACTAACTGCTCATCCCTTGCTACACCAATGTCATCTGCAGTTAAATTACGTGCCGACCCTGATGGTAAATCTGTAAACATCACTGCTTACAGAGGAATGATCGGGTCACTGCTGTATTTAACTGCTAGTAGACCAGACATTATGTTTGCTACTTGTCTATGTGCTAGGTATCAAGCTGATCCAAGGAAATCTCACTTGCTCGCTGTCAAAAGAATATTCAGATATCTGAAGGGTACACCAAATCTTGGTCTCTGGTACCCATCTGGTTCAGATTTCTCGCTGAAGGGATATTCAGATTCTGATCATGCTGGATGCAAGATGGACAGAAAGAGTACCTCTGGTAGCTGTCAGTTTCTTGGAGAAAAGCTTGTAAGCTGGTCAAGCAAGAAACAAAATTCAGTCTCAACTTCTACTGCTGAGGCTGAATATGTCGCTGCTGGAGCTTGCACTGCTCAAATTCTGTGGATGAGGAATCAGCTCGCTGACTATGGTTTTGACTTTGGCAATGTTCTAATTTATTGTGACAGTCAAAGTGCTATTGCCATAGCAAATAATCCAGTGATGCACTCAAGGACAAAGCACATTGATGTTAGATATCACTTCATCAGGGACCACGTCATGAAAGGTGACATTGAACTGCATTTCATTCCAACTGACTACCAACTCGCTGACATCTTTACAAAACCTTTAGATGAGAAAAGATTCACTTTTCTCATCAGCGAGTTGGGGATGTTGAACTTAAATGATTGAACCTGATTGTTTAATAAAAGGTATTTACAGAATGTATGGTTTGTAGTCCTAACTCGCTGGCCTATTATTCTCACTGATATGATCAGCAAGAATAATGATTTAGCATAGTTATGATCAATAAATTATATACTCTGTAAATGCACATGAAAATTCTTTATATCACATAAATAGAATATGTTTTGTGCTTCACAATTTGGCTAGCTGATTAGATTAATATTCTAAGTTGTAATTTGTTCAGCGAAATCAAATATGAGACATAATATATTTTTTTTTTTAAGATATAACTTATTTTTATCTCTCTGATATCTTAGTTTAATAATTTAATTGGCAATTAAATTATAAAATTAATGTATCAGCGAAGATTCTCCTTATTTAATATGGCATTTATTTCGACATATATTCCATTACATTTAATACATTTTGTATTTAATAGTTAACGATTTATATTCCTTAGAAATGCTTTATTAAATATCTCATGGTACTCCGAAAAGGTGCACTTTTTCTGACACATCGTATACCTTTCCGGCGTACCACTCCCATCACCATTTAATGCTACCACTCACCACCATCATTACCCTACTCACCTACCATCAACCACCACTTTCTGACCACGTACATACGCTTTTTGACCACATGTTTTGAACCTCAGCGACCCTATATAAGCAGTGAGTCATTTTCAATTTCATTTTTACGCTTTCTTGTTTTTCAAACTTCATCTTCTTCATTTTATTTCTGCAAAAAACCCTAAATCTTTTTCTTTCATTTCTTTTTAATGGCACGTTCAAAATTTTTCAACAACAGTTACACACCGACCCCAGAGATTCAAGCTCTTCGAGCCTCGGCGGTCAGTGAGACACTGGTCGTTACAGTTCCCAAATCCAATTATTTAGGAAATGTAACTTGTGCTAAACCAGAGTATGCGGAGGCGATAAACTTTTTACAAAATCACTTTATCCTCCCTACTCTTACCTTGTCTCTTGGGGAAATGAACCCAGAATGGCTTAGTGAGTTCTGGTTTACCTGCCCTCACCAAGTTGTCGATGGTGTTTCCCAACTCCAGTGTTTTATCGACAATGGTACCCAACCCATCATCATCATTGCCAGCACCATCTGGTCCATTTTACAACTGCCAATCGCAGAGTCTTACGAGTCGCTGCCAGAGAGCGATGAAGCCAAGCAAGGCTTAGTTGATCTTACTGAGATTGAGTCTAAATACTCAGTCGATGGTAGTGGCAACCGTAAGTACTCTACGGTCCACAAAACCAAAATGGATGGTGTTTGGAATGCAATCTTTACAAATTTTATTCAATCCTTGGGTACAAAATCAGGGAGCTATGATCAATTCAGCTCCTTGGAAGCCCAGATTAGCTGGACACTGATCAACTCTCTACGAGTTGATTATGCAAGTGTGATCTTTAATGAGTTAATCACCAAAGTCGCTGAGCCTACCAGGGCTAAATATGTGCCATATCCTAGGTTTCTGTCACTGATCTTTCGAGATCAGTTTGCAGCCTATGATAGGGTATCGTTTGAAGGCTTTGCGCCAACCCTAGTAGGATCTCAAATCTTTTCAAAACCAGCGACTGCGGTTTTGCCAACTTTTATGAAACATCCGGGGATACTTGCACCCCAGCCTGTAACTTCTGTACATATGTCCGTTGCTGCCCCCCATCGACCACGTCACTGACCACACCCCCAGTGACTACTTGTGAGTCCCTAATCACTATTATGTTAGTGATTATGAATCGTTAACAGTGAGTTAATTGTAGAAGGGGGGGTTGAATACAATTAAAAACTTTTTTGTTTTAATGTGTTAACTTATTTATCAAGTTTTTAACCGTATTAAAGTGACAGCAATATGAACACAAATATATATAAGTAAGATAGGCAGTTCAGTTGCTGAAGCAATACTAGCTGAAAGATAAATTCTTTTATTGATAAAATTTATCTATTGTTGATTGCGGAATAGATTAGCCAAAGCTAATCTAAATCAAACAATACAGCTCTTACAAAAGGAGATGAGCAGTAGTGGACAAACACGCTAACTTGCTCACTCGCTGAGATGGACTAATAGTGGACAGACACGCTACTAGTTCACTCGCTGGTGTTGTTTGTATTTTAGACAAACTAGTTACTGACAAATAAGTAACAATACAAACAATCGACACAAAATGGAGTACAACATTCTACGCTATTTATAGACGCTCAAACCCTTAAATTCAGGATCTGGAAGGACACATGGTTCGACATTCTGTATTGGGAAATATCACCTTGTACCATAAACCAATCAGATGCTTCCACGTTACTCTTTTCAAGTTACGAGGAACACGTGCTGCGCCGTAATAATGCCGAATGTCAACTCCTTATTTAATGCGGCATTTAATGCTGCAGTCACCGATAGATATATCAATCCTCCTCATTCTCGATGCGAGCTAACATGCTCTAAAGAATGACCTGAACAGCTAATCTTCAGTGACTTCTTTTATTTAGCAGAAAGAAGAACTCAAGAAGACTTGGAGACTCTCGCTGATAGATGAGTATCAGCGACACACATAGTTGAGTCTTTGATCTTTATAAGTTCTTCATCTTTCGCTGGTCTAAGATACGAACAACGATCATGAGACCTTCAGCGACAGGAGCTTGACTTGAATCATTTTCTTCATGGAGAGTTCTCTTATTGAGTAGGACAGAGACTGTGAATATAAGACATGATCAGTGACTTCACATTATCAGTGATTAATGACTTCAATGATTTCCTATATAATCTCCCCCTTAATCCTTGTGATCAATGACCACTTGAGTTCAGCGATCAGTGACTCAACAATCTCCCCCTAAATGGTTTAAGTCAAAGCTTCCTTAGACAAACTTGTTGCAAGAAAGTTTTAGTCTCTGATGATAAGTTGGTTGCTCAGAGATTTGCACTTGTAAATTTTTGTAGCTGAAAGGTTTTTAGTCTCTGACGGTAGGTTGGTCGCCCAGAGACTTGTACTTGTAGATTTTCTGTTTCAAGCCTCATTTATATCATGAAATAAATATTTACAAGAGACTAACTATTACAAAAGATCTAATTTATTTATCTCTCCACATCTCCTCCTCTTTCACTATGCCAAGCTCAGCTTCAAGTTCATACTTGTCTTTGGAGGGCAGGTATCTGAATTTTCTTACCAAGGCTTCATCGAGAATAGCTTTTCTGATTTTTGAATTTATAGGAAGCATGCTAGTTGACCTGATTAGGTGTATGAGTTGTTCTTGATCAACCTTCTCAAGTTCAGCTTCTCTCTGAAACCTAAGGGCACCATTTAAGTCCCTGTATACCAGACCCTTCTCCCCCTCAATGACTTCATGTCCTTCAAGCTTTAGCACACCAGCAGGGATAGACAGATTTAACCTTGAAGTGTTGGGGATTCGATAGATGCTGCTAGTGCCTGACCTATACCTCGGGCTTGGTGGCTGAACAATCTCTTCACCATATGTGACAGTATCTTCTGGTCTGAGAAGTTGCAGCGACACCATCTTCTGATATAGCCTATCAATCTCTTACAGGACATCAGCTTTAGCTGCACTTGTAGAGTGGCTGATAGCAAGCCTGATTTCATTCCATTCCTCTCTGTGCAGCTTGCATACTTGATCAAGTAGCATGGCTCGAGTCTCTGAACCTCTTTGAATGAGTAGCTGAGGTTGAGATTGATTCTTAGACTTCTTCAACTTTACCTTGGTAATAGGTGCAGGGTTTGATCTCCCTGTCATACGGGCAGCAAACCTTTTTCTATCTATCTCATCCCACTTTCTATCCACTGCTGTTTTGACAGCTCCCCCTTTCTTTTTAGAGCTCTTGCTAGCTTATGTTTTCAGTTTCTGTTGCTCTAGCTCACTCTCTTCTATTTCAGCAAGTACCCTGGTAATTGCAGCATCAGACTCTTCTTGATCTTGCTTTTGTTTAAGCAGTCTGACCCTTTCATTAGCATCTTTAGAGCTCAATTCCAGTAGGTATGCTCGATCAGCATCAGATTGCTCTCTCAGCAACCTTTTTCTTTCTTGTTTCTCTCTTAACTCATCCTGAAAGGTTATTTTCATTATCATCTCCTGCTCCCTGTCCTGTCTTGCCTTTATTTTTCTGGCAACTCGCTGTTCTTTACTTTCATCAGGACAGAGATTTTCTGAGGCTGAGTCAGAGGAAAGGCATGCTGTAGGGGAAGTGTCTAAAGTGGTAGTGTTGGAGAGAGTTGCTGTGGATATTGGTATTATTGTTGCTGGGGTAGGTGTGGTTATTTGGGTGAGTGTAGTTGTAGTTGCTGTGGGTGAGGGTAGGTTTTGGGTTGCTGGTGTAGATGAAGGTACAGTTACCTCAGACATGACAATATGTGATTGAGGGTCACTGACCTGTTGTTTCTTTGATGGAGGAGTAGATGCAGGAGAGGTGTCACTGGTCCTTTTTCTTTTAATGACAGATGATATGGGTTGCTGATCCTCCATATTTACATCATCTTCATCTTCACTTTCTGAACCCTGACCATTTCCATGACCACCTCCCTGACCATCATCATTGTTGTCATCATCATCAGCATCATGCATGATGGTATCATCTTCCTCATCATCAGATACATCATCTACCACCTCCCTATTCATCCACTCCCAGCGAGCCAATTCATGACTCACTGAGGTACCCTCTACCCTAGCAGCCTCATCCACTGCCCACTGCTGTACCAGCCCATTATAATTCCTGAGCTCTTCAGCACTGAACTCAGGAAAGCATTCAGCGACATCCACCATGTCAGTTGCCATCTCCATATCAACCCAATGCAGTTCAGCAACTGCAAGGGCTTCCAACTCAGGTTGCTCAGCGATTGGACGTAGTGCATAAGTGTTGAGCACAATGTCCCTGTGAGCTTTGTTTGACAGCGGATCAGTCATTTGAAGGGGCATCTCAGGATCAGAGACTGAGACAGAAATATCATCTTCTTCTTCACTCTCCCCCTGACTGGTTCGCTCAAACTGATCTACTGCCCTGAGAATTTGATCAGTGAAGTTAGCATTTTCCTCTCGCAGGGCAACGACCTCAACTCTAGTCTGATCAAGCAGTGAAACAACCTGCGGAAGCACCTTGACAACTTTGTCAGTGTTGAAAAGATAGTTGGATACAGAGATAGCCAAGTCATTTTGGTTGGTGGTGAGCTGGGCAATGGCAGTGGCATGAGTGGTAAAGTTTGTGGTGGAGGTGGAGGCTAGCTCAGTGACTGCATGGTTTATTGCAGGACTAGCCTCAGCTACTGTTTGCACCCTCTAACTGACTGATGTACTCCACGGTTCAATGAAGTTATAGACATCAGTGAGAGCAGTGACGGCTTTCTGGAGGACAGAGACATTGCCTATAAGTGCCTCACGGTTAGCAGTGAGCATCTTAATTTGGGTTTGAGATGAGGCAATGTACTCCATCAGTAGCTGATCTGATGTGGAGTGGGTGGAGGTATTTGGGGGAGTAGTTGTGGGGGGTATAGTGGGAGTAGGTGTAGAGTGGACTGCCTGGTCAGTGGGTGTGGTCTGACCAGCAGCAGTGACTTGAATGTTGTCACTGGAGAAAGAGGTGGGAGATAGCTCTCTGATAGGAGAGTTAGATGTGGGTAGAGGAATGGGTTGGGTGTCCTCTGAGGTGTCCATGGGCATGATTTCCTCATCATCAGCTTGTGATTTAGCTGATGGTTCATTGAAAATAGAGGTAGCGACCTGTATCTCACCATGGGTCAGTGGTGAGACATTGACAGCCGGTGCAGTGATAGATGAGAGATGGCCCGGGTCTGTAGCCAGTGGTGTGACATCAGCAATGAGTGTGTTATCACCCACTGATGTCACTAGCCCTTTGAGTGAAATGTCACCCTTTTGTGAGGATGACAAGTGGCTGGGTTGACTCAATCTGAGGGTGTGGGATGCACCCGAATCACTGCTAACAGTGGTTTGATCCACTGCAGCTGTCTGTAGGTTGCCCTTGGTAGAATCACTGGACTTTCGGGAGTCCAGCGAAGCAGGTAAGGTGGAGGGTTTAGCAGTAGTGCCCTCAGCAACTGAACGTACAGTCGCTGATTCACCACTGGCATCCGTAGATGTATTCTTTGAGCTATGTCCCTGAACCTTTAATGTTAGGGACCCTAATTTGGATTTTTTCTTGGGAGCAGTTGGTGGTTTTCTTGATTGGTGGTTGACCAACAGTAGTCACTGGGGGTGTGGTCAGTGACGTGGTCGATGGGGGGGAGGGGGGGCAGCAACTGACATTTGTACAGAAGTTACAGGCTGGGGTGCAAGTATCCCCGGATGTTTCATAAAATTTGGTAAAACCATAATCGCTGGTTTTGCAAAAATTTGAGATCCTACCAGAGTGGGTTCAAATCCCTGACATGGTATCCTATCATAGGCTTCAAACTGATCTTTAAAGATCAGTAAGAGGAACCTTGGATAGGGCACATATTTTGCCCTGGTAGGCTCAGGGACTTTGGTGATCAGCTCATTAAAGATCACACTCGCATAATCAACTCTTAGAGAGTTGATCAGTGACAAGCTGATCTGGGCTTCCAGGGAGCTGAATTGATCATAGCTCCCGGATTTTGTGCCCAAGGATTGAATGAAATTTGTAAAAATCGCATTCCAGACACCATCCATCTTGGTTTTGTGGACCGTAGAGTACTTACGGTTGCCATTGCCATCGACTGAGTATTTACACTCAATCTCAGTAAGATCAACTAGGCCTTGCTTGGCTTCGTCGCTCTCTGGCAGCGACTCGTAAGACTCTGCGATAGGTAGTTGTAAAGTGGACCGGATGGTGCTGGCAGTAATGATAATGGGGTGGGTACCATTGTCGATAAAACCCTTAAGTTATGAAACACCAGCGACGACTTGGTGAGTGCAGGTAAACCAGAACTCACTAAGCCATTCTGGGTTCATTTCCCCAGGAGACAAGGTAAGAGTAGGGAGGATAAAGTGATTTTTCAGAAAATTTATCGCCTCCGCATACTCTGGTTTGGCACAGGTTACATTTCCCAAATAATTTGATTTGGGAACTGTAACAATTAGTGACTCACTGACCGCAGAGGCTCGAAGAGCTTGAATCTCTGGGGTCGGTGTGTAACTGTTATTGAAAAATTTTGTGCGTGCCATTAAAAAGATGGAAGTTGATTTTAGGGTTTTTGCAGAAAAATGAAAAAGATGAAGTTTTGAAAAACAAGAAGGCGTAAAAGTGAAATTGAAAGTGTCTCACTGCTTATATACGGTTGCTGAGGTACAAAACATGTGGTCAAAAAGCGTATGTACGTGGTCAAAAAGTGGTGGTTGATGGTAGGGGAGTAGGGTGATGATGGTGGTGAGTGGTAACATTAAATGGTGATGGGAGTGGTACGCCGGAAAGGTATACGACGTGTCAGAAAAAGTGTACCTTTTCGAAGTCCCATGAGATATTTAATAAAGCATTTATTAGGAATATAAATCGTTAAAAATTAAATACAAAATGTATTAAATGTAAAGAAATATATGTCGAAATAAATGCCATATTAAATAAGAAGAAACTTCGCTGATACATTACATCTCAGCGGGATGAAAATAAGTTATATCTTAAAATAAAATAAATATTATGTCTCATATTTGATTTCGCTGATCAGATTACAACTTAGAATACTAATCTAATCAGCTAGCCAAATTGTGAAGCATAAAACATATTTTATTTATGTGATATAAAGAGTTTTCATATGTATTTATAAAGTATATAATTTATTGATCATAACTATGCTAACTTATTGTTCTTGCTGATTATATCAGTGAGAATAATAGGACAGCGAGTTAGAACTATAAGCCATATATTATGTAAATACCTTTTATTCAACAATCAGGTTTTAATCATTTAAGTTCAACATTCCCAACTCGCTGATGAGAAAGGTGAATCTTTTCTCATCTAAAGGTTTTTTAAATATATCAGCGAGTTGGTAATCAGTTGGAATGAAATGCAATTCAATGTCACCTTTCATGACGTGGTCCCTGATGAAGTGATATCTGACATCAATGTGCTTTGTCCTTGAGTGCATCACAGGATTATTTGCTATGGCAATAGCCCTTTGACTGTCACAATAAATTGGAACATTGCCAAAGTCAAAGCCATAGTCAGCGAGTTGATTCCTCATCCACAGAATTTGAGCAGTGTAAGCTCCAGCAGCGACATATTCAGCCTCAGCAGTAGAAGTTGAGACTGAATTTTGTTTCTTGCTTGACCAGCTTACAAGCTTTTCTCCAAGAAACTGACAGCTACCAGAGGTACTCTTTCTGTCCATTTTGCATCCAGCATGATCAGAAATTTGAATATCTCTTTAGTGAGAAATCTGAACCAGATGGGTACCAGAGACCAAGATTTGGTGTACCCTTCAGATATCTGAATATTCTTTTGACAGCGAGCAAATGGGATTCCTTTGGATCAGCTTGATACCTAGCACATAGACAAGTAGCAAACATAATGTCTGGTCTACTAGCAGTTAAATACAGCAATGACCCGATCATTCCTCTGTAAGCAGTGATGTTTACAGATTTACCATCAGTGTCAGCATGTAATTTAACTGCAGATGACATTGGTGTAGCAAGGGATGAGCAGTTAGTGAATTCAAATTTCTTTAATAAATCTTTACCATATTTTCCTTGATTTATAAAAATACCAGTCTTGGTTTGCTTTATTTGCAGACTAAGGAAAAATGTTAGTTCACCCATCATACTCATTTCATAACTTTTAGTCATGAGGTCACTGAATTCCTTACACAAGTCATTGTTAGTAGACCCAAATATGATATCATCAACATAAATTTTGACCAATATGACATCTCTCTTATCCTTTTTGATAAATAGGGTGCTGTCAATTTTGCCTCTGACATACCCACATTTAGTTAAGAAAGTAGAGAGAGTGTCATACCAAGCTCTAGGAGCTTGTTTTAGTCCATATAAAGCTTTTTCCAGCTTATAGACATAACCTGGATGCTTGGGATCAGTGAATCCGGGTGGTTGCTTAACATACACTTCTTCCTGCAGCTTTCCATTCAAGAAGACACTTTTCACATCTATTTGGTATACCTTGAACTTCTTGTGAGCTGCATATGCTAAGAACAACCTGATTGCTTCAAGCCTAGCAACTGGTGCAAAGGTTTCATCGTAGTCAATTCCTTCTTGCTGACGGTAACCTTGTGCAACCAGTCTGGCCTTATTCCTTATCACAACACCATCAGCGTCCATCTTGTTTCTGAACACCCATCTAGTTCCAATCACAGATTTCCCAGCTACTTGAGGTACTAACTTCCAGACTTTATTTCTTTTAAACTGAGATAGTTCATCTTGCATGGCAGCTATCCAGTGATGATCAGTGAGTGCCTCATCAATCTTTTTGGGTTCCATCAGTGACACAAAGCTTACAAACAAACAAAAGTTAGCAGTTGCTGATCTAGTCTGGACTTTGGATTTTGGATCACCAATAATCAATTGATTATCAAGATGTCTAGTCCATTTAGTCACTCGCTGAGGTTCAGCAGTGACTTGATTATCCAGAGATGATCCACCAGACAAGCATTAGAAGCATGATTAATGTTTAAGCTTTGATATGGACAGTGAGTGTTGTCATTTTGATGCAAATGGTGAGATGATGATGATGGAATATCAACAGGCAAAGATGAAGTTACTGAGTCATTTTTAGCTAGAGTAGAGCCAGAAATGCCTTCAGGGACATCTTCTTCCCTTTCAGAATTCACATGGATGAATCTCATGCTTGTCATCACTGATTTTATTAAAAATAAGATTTTCATAGTCTTTTGGATCAGTGAGTGATTTATCATAAGATTCATCAAAGGAAACATCCACTGATTCTTCAATACATTCCCTTCTTTTATTATAAACTCTGAAAGCTTTTGAAATGATTGAATAACCAATGAATATACCTTCATCAGCTTTGGGATCAAACTTTCCTAAGTGATCTCTTTTGTTTAAGACATAACAAGTACTGCCAAAAACATGAAGAAAACTTATGTCAGGTTTTCTCCCCCTTAACACCTCATAGGTTGTCTTACAATGTCTTTTGACAATCAGAGACCTATTCTGAGTATAGCAGGCAGTATTGACTGCTTCAGCCCAGAAATAGGTCTTAAGACCAGCATCTATGAGCATTGACCTTGCTGATTCAATCAAGGTTCTATTTCTCCTCTCTGCAACACCATTTTGTTGAGGTGTTCTTGGTGCAGAGAAGTTTTGAGAAATACCTTTTGAATCACAAAAACTTTCAAGGTCAACATTTCTAAATTCAGTGCCATTATCACTTCTTAAATGTTTAACTGAACAATCATTTAAGTTTTCCATCTTTTTGATAAAGGATATTATTTCCTGTGTTGCATCACTTTTGGCTTTGAGAAAGAATACCCAAGTATATCTGGAATATTCATCCACAATTACCAAGCAATACCTTTTACCACCAAGACTGGGAGAACTAACTGGACCAAACAGATCCATATGCATCAGTTGAATACATTCTGTCACTGAAGATGTTTGTTTGCTTTTGAATGAAGAGTTGTGATGCTTTCCCTTCTCACATGCTGAACATAGCTTGTCTTTGTCATAAGCTAGCTTTGGAAGACCATTTACCAAGTCATTCTTGCTGAGCTTCCTGATGGCCTTGAAGTTCAGGTGAGAAAGACGCTTATGTCATAACCATTTTTCTTCTGAAACGGTTCTGGAATAAAAGCATGTTCCTGATTGTGCTGAGTCCATATTGACTACATATGTATTGCCTTTTCTTTGAGCAGCCAGGACAACGCTTCCATTCTTGTTGTAAGCAACTCCAGCTTCATGATCAAACAACACTTTATTTTTGGCATCACAGAACTGACTAATGCTTAATAAATTATGCTTCAGTCCTTCAACATATGCCACCTTCTTAAACATAACATTACCATTGGTCAAGACCCCATACCCTGTGGTCTTACCAATGTTGTTATCACCAAACACAAATCAGGACCTCTTTCATCCTGGTAGTCACTGAGCAAGGACTTACATCCGGTCATATGTCTGGAACAGCCACTATCCAGATACCAAATTGTCTCTCTGAGAATGCCCTGCATCACACACAAACAATTAGTTCAATTGATGAACCCATCCTGAGATGGGTTCATGGTGGTCAGCCTTTGGTTCAGGCTTCCATTGGCTTGCATCAATAGTACCTGAATGCTCACTGATTATTTGTGATTTTGAAGATGATGTAGCTGAACATTCAGATACCACATGCTGACATACTAATGATGGTTGATAGAGTGAAACTTGTGATAATGAACAATCTGATGACACATGCTGTCTACTTCCACATTTGTAACATTTTTTATTTGTGGACTTAGATTTCTTTGACTTATTGTTCACACTGGATGAAGACTTAGAAGTTCTCAGATTTACTACCTCATTTTGCTTCTTTGACTTCAAGTCACTGATGATGAGGTCATCAGTGACTGGAGTGTCAGAAGTGAAGTCGCTGATAGATTCTTGATCATCAGCGATAGTTTTAATAAGAGCAGTGCAAGTAGTTGATTCATAAATTTCTAGTTTCTTTAGTTCATCAATACTTGCAGCAATATCATAACTATTAGTAACCTGTGAACTTCTCACAAAGTAATTTGGTTTAGGCTCACTGAAAATTGACATTGGTTCAAGGACAAACTCTGAGAATGTTTCATCAGGATTGAATATTTGATCAACTTTGGTTGCATCAGCGAGAGCAGCAGCAGTTTCATAATCACCTCCCAGAATAGCTTTAACTTGTTTTGGGATTTGATTACCAATGCACTGATTCACTTTTAATGCAGACCTACACCATGACTTCATCACTTCATTGAGTTGTGAAAATTTAGTTTCAAACTTTACCTTTTCTTGAATGCATGTTTGATTTGCATGTATTTGTGCATCAAGATCAAGAGTGAGGTTTTTTATTTTTAACAAATTTTCTTCTTGAAGTTGAAGTTTAGACATTAAGTTGCTGATCATACATTCTTGTCTTTTCTGAATGTCATGAGCATTTGATAAGTCAACTATCAAAGTCTCAAAGATTAACTCTTTTTCAGTAGCTGATGCTGACTTAAAATAATGTACCTTGTAGAGAGTCTCTGGATCCCAGCCAGATGCTGAACATTTCTGTGCTACTTCTTTGATGTCTTCATGAAAAGCAGCATCGTCAGCCATCATGCAGTAATCCCTGTCCAAACAGATCATAGCTTCTTCTTCATCAGATGATGAGGTTGAGTCAGAGTCGCTGATGGATTCTTCTTCAGAAATAAATCCTTTATTCTTTTTCTTTGACTTGGACAATTCCTTCAGCTTCTTGTACTTTGCTTTGTACTTGTTGTACTTGTCATTTCTGAAGCTGGGTTTTTGATCAGCGAAAGAGTTGACAACTTTGGACCGACATTCAGCTGCAAAATGGCCAGGTTTGCCACATTTGTAGCATTCACCTTTTGATTTAGAAACCTCATTTGATGAAGCACTAGCAGATCTGTTGAATCTGCTGTTCTTTCTGAAGTTTGCAACCATCATGGCCATATCTCTCTCTAACTTCTCAAGTCCTTCGTCATAGCTGACTTCTGACTGATCATCAGCGACACTGCCTTCTTCTTCTGCGATCAGCGACTTTGAGCTCATCTTGGTGAGCTTTGCTTTCTGCTTTTGGTCAACTTCATCAAGCTCAGCTACAAGGGCATTATAAATCTTTTGTCCTCCTAGTGCAGCACGAATGTGCTCACTTTGATCAGCTAGTTTCTTAGATTGTTCCCAATTAAGTAAAATTCTATAAACTTGAGTTAGATTGAGAAAGTTATAATCATTTCTTTGTCTTATGCATGTTGCAATGGTTCCCCAGATTTTCCTAGGTAGTAATTCTAGAAACTTTTCGACAACAAATCTCTGGTCCTTTCCTATATTTGCTTTTTCAATTTTATTAATTAAAGCTTGATATCTAGTATAGGTAGATGCCAGTGATTCATTGGGTTCCATAGTAAACAATTCATATTGACGAGTTAGATTAACTTCTCTACAGCGAATTATATCAGGAGTTCCAATATATATATTTCTAAGAGTATCCCACATATGTTTCGCTGTAGTGCACAATCTAATGGACTCAAACACTTCATCAGGGAGTGCCATGCTTATGTAAATTTTAGCTTGTTTATCTAGCCTTACCATACGTTTATCCTCATCTGACCACTGTTCCTCCCTTTTGGGCATAACCATTTCAGGTATAGCAGGATTAGTTGCAGTAGCTGCAACTGCAGGAACAATAGTAGTTGGGGTGTATGGATCATCAGTAATTATTGCACAAAGACGATCATCAGCAAGATCTAAGAACATCATCATCCTGGACATCCAGGTTTCAATTCTAGATGGATCAAAAGCCGGTGGTTTGGTAGTGGAGCCATTTCCCTTCTGGTATTCAGAATCAACACAGCTGTATTTAACCGATTCCATTGCAGATCTGATTTAATTATATTTAAACCAACTCCGCTCTGATACCAATTGTGAGTCCCTAATCACTATTATGTTAGTGATTATGAATCGTTAACAGTGAGTTAATTGTAGAAGGGGGGGTTGAATGCAATTAAAAACTTTTCTGTTTTAATGTGTTAACTTATTTATCAAGTTTTTAACCGTATTAAAGTGACATCAATATGAACACAAATATATATAAGTAAGATAGGCAGTTCAGTTGCCGAAGCAATACTAGCTGAAAGATAAATTCTTTTATTGATAAAATTTATCTATTGTTGATTGTGGAATAGATTAGCCAAAGCTAATCTAAATCAAACAATACAGCTCTTACAAAAGGAGATGAGCAGTAGTGGACAAACACGCTAACTTGCTCACTCGCTGAGATGGACTAATAGTGGACAGACACGCTACTAGTTCACTCGCTGGTGTTGTTTGTATTTTAGACAAACTAGTTACTGACAAACAAGTAACAATACAAACAATCGACACAAAATGGAGTACAACATTCTATGCTATTTATAGACGCTGAAACCCTTAAATTCAGGATCTGGAAGGACACGTGTCGCTGCTTGATTGGTGAGGTAGTTGAGATGTGATACATCATGGTTCGACATTCTGTCTTGGGAAATATCACCTTGTACCATAAACCAATCAGATGCTTCCACGTTACTCTTTTCAAGTTACGAGGAACACGTGTTGCGCCGTAATAACGCCGAATGTCAACTCCTTATTTAATGTGGCATTTAATGCTGCAGTCACTGATAGATATATCAATCCTCCTCATTCTCGATGCGAGCTAACATGCTCTAAAGAATGAATTGAACAGCTAATCTTCAGTGACTTCTTTTATTTAGCAGAAAGAAGAACTTAAGAAGACTTGGAGACTCTCGCTGATAGATGAGTATCAGCGACACACATAGTTGAGTCTTTGATCTTTATAAGTTCTTCATCTTTCGCTGGTCTAAGATACGAACAGCGATCATGAGACCTTCAGCGACAGGAGCTTGACTTGAATCATTTTCTTCATGGAGAGTTCTCTTATTGAGTAGGACAGAGACTGTGAATATAAGACATGATCAGTGACTTCACATTATCAGCGATTAATGACTTCAACAATTTCCTATATAATCTCCCCCTTAATCCTTGTGATCAGTGACCACTTGAGTTCAGCGATCAGTGACTCAACACTACTGTTGGTCAACCACCAATCAAGAAACCACCAACTGCTCCCAAGAAAAAATACAAATTAGGGTCCCTGACATTAAAGGTTCAGGGACATAGTCAAAAGAAGGGTGAAGCAGTGACTGAACGTTCAGCTCCTGCGGGCACCCTTAATAAACCCAAACCTTCCACTGCTTCGCTGGACTCCTGAAAGTCCAGTGATTCTACAAAGGGTAACCAACAGACAGCTGCAGTGGCTCAAACCACTGTTAGCAGTGATTCGGGTGCACCCCACACCCTTCTATCGAGTCAACCCATCAGCCACTTGTCATCCTCACGAAAGGATGACATTTTAGACAAAGGGCTAGTGACATCAGTGGGTGATAACACACTCATTGCTGATGTCACACCACTGGCTATAGACCCGGGCCACCTCTCATCTATCACTGCACCGGCTGTCAATGTCTCACCACCGACCCATGGTGAGATACAGGTCGCTACTTTCATTTCCAATGAACCATCAGCTAAATCACAAGCTGATGATGAGGAAATCATGCCAATGGACACCTCAGACGATACCCAGCCTATTCCTCCACCCACCTCTAACTCTCCCATCAGAGAACTCTCACCCACCTCTTTCTCAAGTGACAACATCCAAGTCACTGCTGCTGGTCAGACCACACCCACTGACCATGTAGCCCATTCTACACCTACTCCCACTATACCTCCCACAACTACTCCACCAAACACCTCTACCCACTCCACATCAGATCAGCTACTGATGGAGTACATTGCCTCATCCCAAACCCAGATTAAGATGCTCACTGCTGACCGTGAGGCACTTATAGGCAATGTCTCTGTTCTTCAAAAAGTCATCACTGCTCTCACTGATGTATATAACTCCATTGAACCCTGGAGCACATCTGTCAGTGAGAAGGTACAAACGGTAGCTGATGCTAGCGCTGCAATAAACCATGCAGACGTTGAGCTAACCTCCACCTCCACCACCAACTTCACAAATCATGTCGCAGCCATTGCCCAGCTATCCACCAACCAAAATGACCTAGCTATATCTGTATCCAATTATTTATTCAACACTGATGCCATTGTTAAGGTGCTTCCACAGATAACTAAAGATATGGGAGCAATAAGAGCTGAGGTCGCTGCCCTTAGAACAGAAACCGCAGAAAGGTTTGATAGGGCAGTGGGCCTGTTTGCACAGACCAGTCAGGGGGAGAATGATGAAGAAGAAGATGACATCTCAGTCTCTGATCCTGAGATGCCTCCTGCAATGACTGATCAGCTTGCAAACAAAGCTCATAGGGAGATAGTGCTCACCACTTATGCACTTCGACCAATTGCTGAACAACCAGAGTTGGAAGCCCTTGCAGTTGCCGAACTACATTGGGTAGATATGGATGTAGCTATGGATATAGTGGATGTCGCTGAACGCTTTCCTGAGTTCAGTGCTGAAGAGCTCAGGAACTATAATGGGCTAGTAAGGCAATGGGCTGAGGATGAGAATGCTAGGGTTGAGGGTACCTCAGTGAGCTACGAATTGGCTCGCTAGGAGTGGATGATTAGGGAGGTTGTAGATGATGTATCTGATGATGAGGAAGATGATACCATCATGCATGATGCTGCTGATGATGATGACAATAATGATGATAATGGTCAGGGAGGTGGTCATGGAAATGGTCAGGGCAGAAGTTCAGAAAGTGAAGATGAAGATGATGTCAATATGGAGAATCAGCAACCCATATCATCTGTCATTAAAAGGAAAAGGACCAGTGACACTTCTCCTGCATCTATGCCTCCATCTAAGAAACAACAGGTCAGTGACCCTCAATCACATACTGTCATATCTGAGGTAACTGTACCTTCATTTACACCACCTACCCAAATCTTTCCCTCACCAACAGCAACTAAACCTATCCTCACCCAAACAATCACCACAACTACACCGACCCCAGCAACTATTATACCAATCTCCACAGAAACTCTCTCCAACAGTACTACATCAGACACTTCCCCTACAGCATGCCTTTCCTCTGACTCAACCTCAGGTATCCCTTGTCCTGATGAGCAGGAATTGATTTTGAAAATAAATTTTGAGGCTGAGTTAAGAGAAGAACAAGAAAGAAAAAGGTTGTTGAAAGAACAATCTGATACTGATCGAGCTTACCTGCTGACATTAAGCACTAAATATGCAAATGAAAGGGTCAGACTGCTTAAACTTAAGCAAGATCAAGAAGTGTCTGATGCTGCAATTGCTAGGGTACTCGCTGAAATTGAAGAGAGTGAGCTAGAGCAACAGAAATTGAAAACATCAGCTAGCAAGAGCTCTAAAAAGAAAGGGGGAGCTGTCAAAACATCAGTGGATAGAAAATGGGATGAGATAGATAGAAAAAGGTTTGCTGCCCGTATGACAGGGAGATCAAACCCTGCACATATCACCAAGGTAAAGCTAAAGAAGTCTAAGAATCAATCTCAACCTCAGATACTCATTCAAAGAGGTTCAGAGACTCAAGTCATGCTACTTGATCAAGTATGCAAGCTGCACAGAGAGGAATGGAATGAGATCAGACTTGCTATCAGCCACTCTACAAGTGCAGCTAAGGCTGATGTCCTAAAAGAGATTGATAGGCTATTTCAGAAAATGGTGTCACTGGAACTTCTCAGACCAGAAGATATTGTCACATATGGTGAAGAAATTGTTCAGACACCAAGCCCAAGGTATAGGTCAGGCACCAGCAGCATCTATCTAATCCCCAATACTTCAAAGCTAAATCTGTCTATCCCTGTTGGTGTGCCAAAGCTTGAAGGACATGAGGTCACTGAAGGGGAGAAAGGTCTGGTATACAGGGACTTAAATGGTGTGCTAAGGTTTCAAAGAGAAGCTGAGCTTGAGAAGGTTGATCAGAATCAACTCGTTCACCTAATCAGGTCAGCAAGCATACTTCCAAAGAGCTCAAAGATCAGAAAAGCTATTCTCGATGAAGCCTTGGCAAGAAAAGTTAGATACCTGCCCTCTCAAGAAAAATATGAGCTTGAAGATGAACTTCTAACTGTGAAGGAGGAAGAAAAGTGGAGAGATAAATAGTATAGATTACCCTGTAATAGATAGCATTTCTAAACCTTTATATATATAATGCTCTCTTTTGATATACCCTTGTTAGAAAATCTGATTTTGAAGGTGACAATTTTGTAAATATTTGAAGTTTGATTTTGGAGGGTTAGGTGAAGTTTAATGTTTGTTGTTTCACAAAAGTTTTAACACGGTGGAGTTTTATTTATTCTTTATTAAGTTTGAAGTAAGTTATATAAACCTTTGTTGAGTCACTGGTCGCTGATCTCAACTCATTAGTCGCTGATATAAAGTCACTGATACTCTCTCTGAAAGACTTATTGGAAATGATCGTAGTTGAAGCTGCTGTTGCAAAAGTTTTAGTCTCTGATCATATCTCTCCAGCTAGAAGATGAAGAACCTATCAAGATAAAAGACTCAACTTTGTGTGTCGCTGATACTCATCTACCAGCGAGAGTCTCCAAGTCTTCTTGAGTTATTCCTTCTGCTGAATAAAAGAAGTCACTCTAGTACTGTAGCTCAAGTTACTCTTCAAGAGCACGTTAGCTCGCAGCGAGTAAGGAGAACTTCTACTACTTCAGTGACTGCAACATTAAATGTTGCATTAATAAGGAGTTGACATATTCTACGTTATTACGGCGCCACGCGTGCTCCTCGTAACTTGGTCCATCATTGAAACTAACGTGGCAGCAAGTGATTGGCTTCAAGGTAAAAGGTGATATTTCCCAAGACAGAATGTCGGACCATGATGTATCACATCTCAACTACCTCACCAATCAAGCAGCGACATGTGTCCTTCCAGATCCGAAAATTAAGGATTTCAGTGTCTATAAATAGCGTAGTATGTTGTACTCCATTTGGCGTCAATTGTTCGTATTGTTACTTGTTTGTCAGTGACTAGTTTGTCTAAGATACGAACAACACCAGCGAGTGAATTAATAGCGTGTTTGTCCACTATTGGTTCATCTCAGCGAATAAGCAAGTTAGCGTGTGTGTCCACTACTGCTCATATTCATTTTTAAAAGCTGCGTTGTTTGATTTAGATTAGCTTTGGCTAATCTATTCCGCAATCAACAATAGATAAATTTTATCAATAAAAGAATTTATCTTTCTGCTAGTTTTGCATCAGCAATTGAACTGCCTATTATACTTATATATATATTTGTGTTCATATTGCTGTCATTTAAACACGGTTAAAAAACTTGCCAAATAAATTAACACATTAAAACAGAAAAGTTTTTAATTGTATTCAACCCCCCCTTCTACAATTAACCAACTGTTAACGATTCATAATCACTAACATAATAGTGATTAGGGACTCACAACCTTAACCTCTTTCAAACTAATGTTAACAAAAAATAATACTTGATTTTGTTAAAACTTATGTGAATCTATACAAATAAACATTAATAACTTTATAACCTTTTTCAAGGGAAAAAAATTTCACCTCAACAAACTAATGTGAACAAAAAAAAAACTTTGTATGAGCAAAGGTAATGTGAACTCGTCAAAATTAGACTTTAAAATATTTACAAAATTGTCACATCCAAAATTCTGTTTTTTATTAAAGAAAAAAAAAAGATGGCTATGATATGTTCACACCGTTCTCACTTAGTTATTTTTCTCACTTGAACCCAAAATTCATCGCCCGGTCCACTTCTCCATCGAAACATCAAATTTTATAGTCCACCACCCAAATCGATTACCATTTTCACCACCCAAACATACTTTTGTGGCTTAAACATTACGAGTCACATATATACAGTTTTCAACACCATTTTACTTTGAAGTCAAGGTTTTCGTTTGAGATCTTTTGCGAGTAAGGAATGGATGCAAAATAGAAGATGTCATGGCTATTAAAGTCGTGACCATATAAGAAGATTGGGTGATGGGGTATCTCCTAATGGTAAGATGGTGATGGATATGGGTGGTAGTGGTAGACTTTAAGAGATTGAGATCTAAGTGGAGAATGAAAATGATTTGGTGATGAATTTGCTAAGTTAAATAAGGAAGACAAACATGATGTTCTACCGGTATATATTTTAGGTCTATATATAATTTATAATTTGCTCAAAAGAAAATTTATTTAAGAGAATGAGTAAATTATAAAGATGATCTCTGTGGTTTACACCGATTTACGAAACTCGTCCCCGTACTTTTTTTTTTCTTCATCCAATAAATTTTCGTTTTGCTTGTAAATGGTCCCTCCACAATTAGAATGACTATAATACCCTTACATCTTTATTTTATTTGTTAATTTTATGATTAATTTAATTTAATATTTAATATATTCATTATAAGATACTCCGTATTAATATAATACAGTACACAACCATTCAGATCAACACCCTTCAAGCAAAATCAAACCCGTCTCCTTCGCGTTACCTCCGGCGTATTCTCCGGCCAAACCCGTCTTCTCCGATTACCACTTTTTCTTCCCTGCTAATTTACCGGCAGTCTAATTTTCAATCGGTTGTATTGTATCTGGTGACCACACATGAATACAAACCATGGATATTTAAACCCATAAATCTGAATGTAAAACACTCACAAGTTCGAATCTAAAAACCCCAAACAAACAAACATGTAGAATAGATTGCAAATCAAACTAGAAAACTGTAGTAGTAATAAACTTGAAATATAGCAGTTTTCGTTGTTGATCGCGACCATCAACCTCATTGGAATCTGCTGCAACTCGACGGAGATCTTGAAATTCCC
Organism: Pseudognaphalium luteoalbum; assembly: GCA_963422505.1. Taxonomy (NCBI): domain Eukaryota; kingdom Viridiplantae; phylum Streptophyta; class Magnoliopsida; order Asterales; family Asteraceae; genus Pseudognaphalium; species Pseudognaphalium luteoalbum. The sequence continues at coordinate 25,638,980 of OY730193.1, forward strand.
GTTCCAGCCCCCACTTTCTTTTCGCAGCAGAAAAATATGACGGTTGTTACGTTATTAAGTCCTTATAACCATCCCCATGCCATAACTCATAATCGTATATATTGGGTTTCAATTTGCTTTTTTAAAAAAAAAAATTTGGGTTTTCGTTTGGGATTCTTTCGTGTTTACTCCGGACAATGACGCATTAGTCGGGCGGCATCGATGTTGCTCCAATCTTACAGATCCATAACAAAGATTTTTGAAATTAAGGTATTAGAGAGTTTGGTTTTTTAACTTGAATCTTTGAAGTGGGAAACGAGATGGGAAAAGGAGTAAATTGTTGAACAACTTTGCTTTGAGATGATAGTGGTAATGTTGCTGTCAATAATTAATTTGGGGATGATGATGTTTAGGGTTGGAAAATGTTACAGAGGTTGGAGATGATGAGTTATTAAAATAATATTTTATTGTTTAATTAATTAATTTCAGATTTTTAAAAATTAATAAATAGAAATTAAAAGTAGAAGGATAAGGGTACTTTAGTCATTTTAATTGTGGATGGACCATTCACAAGCAAAACAAAAACTTATTGGATCGGAAACATGAAAAAAAGTACGGGGACGAGTTTCGTAAATCGATGTAAACTACAGGGACCATCTTTGGAATTTACTCTAAAAGAATAAAAGATATCACACATTGTCTTTTCTAACGAATAATTAACGGTCATTACTCTAAAGGATTATTGACGTAACAAGCTTCAAAAAGAATGATGATGATGATTGATGTAGTTAAAGTTCGTAAAGAACTGTTAATTAAATTTGGTGCAACTTTAAAGGACCTGTTTGTTATTTTATATTAACTGATTTTAAAATTTCATTCAATATAAGACTTTATGATTTAATGATGTATTTGAATGGTGATAAGGAATAGTGGTTTCTCACCCAAAAGTTAAAGCAATGTGATTGGCAGCCTTGTTTGCCACGTATGACTTTAGATCAGAAAACCATGGTTTTTCCTTGAGGAACCTAGTGTGTGCTAGTGTTAGTAATTTAGAAATAGAAATGTTATGCTAGTATTTTATTTTAGAGCTAATTTTTAATTTGTTAATTACATTTTTTTGTTGGTTGGACGGTGGTGTGTGTGGCACAAATGAATGGTGCTTAATACTATTAACATTGTTGATTATGTAAATAAATATATAATACTCGAATATTATTGCGTCATTAGTATTGATATTAGTAATAACGATTGAATGTATGACTTTATAATTTTGATTAATTTAACCAATGTACGTGAAAAAGTTAATTACTCCATAGAAAATAGGATAAGCTATTTAAGACTTGTTAACTTCCGTGTAGTGACCACTTCAAAGTTATATTTTTTTAAAGAGAAAATTAGTGTAGTGGACGGTCAAATTATATGTTTTCACTATGAAGTTTGTGTCCGAAATTTTTCATAAATCTAGTCAAAAAATATGCCTAAGCTAAAATCACTTTCAGCGAACTAGGCGAAGACTTAAAGTGGCAAAATGAATGAGCCGGGTCAAGTTGGATCATGGGTCGAAATGAGTTTGGGTTTAAATGGGTCCGGGTCTAGATGAGTCATTTACGAGGATAGGTCCAAACGGGTCCAGCTCTATAAAAATTTGAATTATCTCTTAAAAGTTGCCGTTCTAACTTCTAAAAAAGAAAATGTTAACATTGTGGCTTGTAACCTTGGAACATAGTTTATGTTGAAAATGAAAATAAGTATTCCACAATTTATATTAACACTAACTGTTTATATATAGACCACTAACTGTTATTCTATCACATATCGAATTTTGCATTATATTATAGATCTCTAAATGCTGATCCTTGAAGCCCCCACTCCCTACTAGCTATGATATACTTTTGTTCTTTTAGTATGACATAAAAAAATAACAAATTTACATGAAATCATTTCAGACCCATAACGTGAGATATATATATAACACTTGTGATGGAACGGTGACTTGACTCAACCATATCAATAGTTTTCTTTTTCTGATTATGTGTATGTGTATTCCTCCTTAAATCCTGATGGTAGCTCGACACAACATAAAAAGAAAAACGGTATTCATGATAATAAGAAATAAAATGATAAACAGTCAACCAACTTAATTAAAGAAGTAAGCACTACTTTATACCTTCATGCAACTTTAGGTTATGACATAGAAAATTAGAAGGCGCACAATGTATATGGCTATATGGCTTGTAATCTAATCTTAAGAAGTTACTTTATTTATGATGAATATGGAAGTCCACAGTGCCATAAACCACTAACTGTTTATATATAAATACGTACCACTCAAACCATCCATACAGACTTGATCCAATAATTAACAAATTGGAATATTGGATAAATTCGTAGATATAGCATGTACATGTATATATAAAAGTATATGTAATAATATATAAACACTTGGTATTTAATTTGTAGTGGTGCATTTGTGAGGAAAAAGATGTTATCTGAATTATTTGTTGAAGAATATGATAAATAATGTGTGTACTAAACTACAAAAGTTTAAGATTAGTGAATGAAAATTATAAGTTCTTTTGTTTATTAAAGAAAGCTTTTGTTTGGATAACAAATGATGGTAAAAACTATTACAAGATAGCTTAGTGGTTGGTGTCATGTTATCCTCACAAAAGGTCTCAATTTCAAACCTCGCTAGAAGCATATCTTGGAGGTGGTCAGGGAAAGGGTCGAAAACGATCACGGAATAACCCCGGTTAAGCTGCGTACATTTAAGTAAAAATGTTTACCCTCCCCGAGTAACCTGAGCAGAAAAACCTTCCCCATTTACAAAATGATGGTAAAAGTTTGGTGCATACTTCATGAAGGAGATAGATAAAATACAATTGCTCGTGGACGGAGATGATTGTAAGTGGTTGCCTCAATTAGTTCAAGAAACAAAAGTTCTTTTGTACAAGCGTTTATTGTTTATTATCCGCTCAACTTTACACTAATTATTTCCAACTTTCATACGTTTTATTGTATGAAGTTAACTTTCTAAAAGCTCTATTGTATGCTACAAACTTTCATACCTTCTATTATATGATATGAACTAATCTAATAAAGTTCTTACAATGTCTAATTTATATCATATTACTTAAAGTTTTTTGAAAGTTCACCTCATACAATAGATGTTATGAAAGTTGAGAATATATAATAGTTTTTATAAAGTTAAGTAACCTCATACAACAGAGGGTATAAAAGTTGAGCACATAGAATATTAATGAGTGTAAAATTGAATGCATAATATAAACAAACAATATACCCTTTGTATAAAACATTTAAGTTGTATAAAACATTTAAGGGGTGCTTCTTGCGGTATTAAGGGTCTGAGGGGTGGAGAATGGAAAACTTAATGCAATGATGTTTGGTTTCATATAAAGAAAATATTTATTACCCATTCCCTTTCAAATTTAAATAATGGATATAATCATGCTAACTTATAACATTTATATCCATCAACCCGCTAACCCAAAACTTTGTACCTGTTTAACTTTTTACGTTGAGCGTGAGTCAAGTTTCGAGTTAACGGGTCGACCAGTCAACCTAAAAGTAACCATTAAGTTTGACCCGTTTTACCCGAAACAACTTGCCAACCTATGACCTATTTACCCAAACGAGTTATGAAGATTGTGTTCAAATTGAGTACTTTTGACCCGTCAACCAACTAAGCCGGAAATTAGGTAACGGCTTGGTTCAAGTTTCGGATTAACAAGGATCAACCCGACAACTCAAAAGCAACCTTCTATTTTGACCCATTTGACCCGAACTAACCCACAAGCTGATTAACCCGTTTACCTAAACATGTTATGAAGATCGTATATGGGTTGGGTACTTTTCCCGTAACCATTTATCGATAATCACACCAGTTCAGGTTAGATATTTTGGACATATCAACTTGACCTGAGCCAACTTGTTACATCTACTCGTAATAGTTGATTGTATAAATCAACTGACATCAATGACAAAAAAAATAAAAAATAACATTTGTTGATGTCATCTAAAACATAGAGATGGCGAGATTAATATGGAAAACAAAGTGTTAGGGGATAATTTTTAATAATTGTAAGCTTGATGATTTCCCTATAAATCCTTTAGAATTTACTTAATTAATGTGATTATAAGATTGTTGTGCAATTATTTTATTTTAATCCACTACTTTTGTTATATTTTGTGTGACAAACTATTCACCTTATAATGTCGATTGTAATCCACTACTCTACAAATGCCCAAATAAGATATTAGTTGTTAATTTGGAGATTAGTGCATTAAAGCAACATCCAAGATAAACTTCTTTTAATTATATTGTGTGATGTGATTTCGGCCCGGTTTAATATATATGGATAAACATTTGGGTCTAATTTTTTAAGAAAAAGCACATTAAACCATAGCGAAAGGATTAAACATCTGGGTCTAATTTTTTTTATAAGAAGCACACTACCATTAAACATTAGCGAAAGAATACTCCACTGTATAAATCGTGACCTTCAATCTTAATTTTATTTTTTGGTTTCTGAAACACTAGGTCTAGGCGGTAATACATGCCAACCCAACGGGTTATATAATTCTTAAAAACAGGTTCCTGTCAATAACAGTTATATGAATATATATTTGATTGAATAAACGCAATCAGCATAAACAGATGCCTTAATGTACCTAAAAACAGTTGTTCATATAGTTAGGTAGGATGTGATAGACTATAAGATGAAAACTTATAAAGTGGCGGCTGATTGTCTACCATATACTATAAATATACAAGAATGATAACGCGAACTTTTAGAGCATTCGAAATGGAAGGAAGAGAATTACCCTGGTCAGCGTACAACAGCAGTGTGACCACAATCAGTCTCGCCATGGTAGTTTTTAGGGTGTGTTTGGTAACAATTAGCTGGAGCTAGAGATTGTGGCTGGAGATGGGATTCTTTTTCAAGCTACTTGAAAAAACTTCTCAAAAAGGAGATTCTCATAAAATCTTTTTTCAATAATCTCTTCTATAATTTTGTTGTCAAACGGGGATTAAAGAATTGATATTATGAAAACTAGAAGTTCAATACCCTAAAATCCTTTAAAATGTATGCGACCAACACACCCCTAGACGTGACTATCCACACCGATCAAACAAGGGTTGACTTTTTTTTTTTTTTGTGATGCAACTCTTTTATAAAATATGAAGTGGGTTCCAGTTTTCTGTAGGTTCACAATGGGTCAGGATGAGCTAATTCTCTGTGTGATGTTGACATGGCAAGTTTTTGGGATGTGATTCGTGACCATAGCTGATGCTTATAATGAGGACGTGTACCAAAACACTTTTTCATGCAAAGGGTCAAATTAGGTAAGAAAAGAAGGGTCAAAAGGTTCAATTGGGTCACACTAGAGGGACAAAAGGCATTGAACTAGTTTCAAATCCTTTATAGTTAAAACCTCCCATCTTCATTGTAACATATTAAATTGATAACTTATACAATATACTCTTTACAATTTTAAATAATGCATTACATATTCACAGAATTCAAAAGTCAAAACTATCAACAGATGAAAGTGTAGACGGTCCCGACCAGTTTGGACATGTATCAAACGATTAACCCTTTACCCATTTTGCCATGTGTAGTTGCACATCATGCATACAATGGCCTATAAATTACTGATACGCATGGCCAAAAAATGCCCTCAAGATTAAAACATTATATGCATCATTTAAAAGAGATCAGCCCCACAAGAAAATCCCAGAAACAAAAAATTTTGTGCTATGTTAAAAGGCGAAATAATGGCCATAAGATTCAGATATGCACACACATAACAAGTATGAACATGCAAGGTGCAATTTATATAGCTCTAATGTTGTACCCCTGTTCACCAATGTTGTCTTAAACCAAAGGGTCCTAATTGACAACAACATTTACTCCCAAGCATTAGCCGATCTCTGACTAAAGTTGTAAAACAGCAATTTCTTCATGACCTAGTGACAGTCTAGAATGCTAACTTCGGAAGTTAAGACACTTGATCTTTTCAATGAAGAATTTGAAAAAGTACCACTGTCTTACTCATTTCTTTGAGGGGTTGATCAAAAAACTTTAATCTGCAAAAAAAAAAAAAAAAAAAAAAATTACTTGAGCATATATGCAAATAAACATAACATTCCACACAACTAGATATGAGGTGTGGTTGAATTGGGTCATCTTTGAGGTTAAACATATATAAAAAAACCCTATTTAATGCATTAAATATGGTAACAAACACAATAGTATGACAATAGTAATCTAAATTGAACAAGTCCATGTAGAAAGATGTACTGGTCTCAGCTTAAAATGCTTTTCCATTTACCCATTTGACCCTTTCCGTATTTTTCTTAATGGACCAACTTGAAATTTGAAGCAACACAAATCAACCCATTCGTAAGTAATTGGATCAAGATTATCACCTCTACGCACAGTTATCACACACAAAGAAGAGAGCAAAGTAAGTGAAGAGTATGCTACCACCCACTGAATTACGTCTACAAATGTTTAGCTCTCCAGTCAACAGCATCATCACTATCTTCATCACTCGAGGACTCATCCTGGCTGCTTTCTTTCTCCATCACTTGTGGAACTTTACTGCGCTTGCCTAACTTGGCGGCCTTGAGCTCCATTTTTTTCCTCTTGAATATTTCTACTCTTTCCCTGCAAGACCTGTGATACGGAGCATGTCAAACACTCTTGATCTATAGCAGGTTCCTATTCTCCATTCAGAAAACTACTTACTTTTGCTCCAGAGTTTCCGCCTCCTCAATTGTCTCAGCTGCATCATACTACATCATAGTCATTACCAAAAGAATGTTAAACGAGCTTTGTACAATTGACACGTTAGCAATGTACCACCTTAGAAACAGAGGTGGCAATATGGGTAGTTCAGGCGAGTTGGATAACATATAAACACGGGTAGAAATTTTGTACGGTTTCGGTGGGGTCAACATCACCCCGAAGACTTTGAGTTTAATTCTTAGAGCAACTTTATAAAATGATATGTGTAAATGATGAGCATAAAACATATGTTATCACAATCAATATAACAATTTTTGAATTAAGTGCTTTAGTAGGTAGTAACTGTATGCATCATAAGTAGACCTCAGGCACCTTTCGAGCCATTCAACCCATATGACCCGTTTCCTTCTTCGCTAACCTTTTGGTTCAACCCATTTGACCCTTAAGAATTCGAACATTACCCGAACCAACCCGTTGCCACCTTAGTGGAAACTGAAATAACTACTAGAATCATTATGAGAATATATAAGCAAACCTCTTCTTCTTCCATCCTGTTGTCGACCTGCTTTAAGTCTTCTTGGATCAACTTCTCAAACTCCTTGTACTCATCTCTGGTCAGATACATCATGAATTAAATTCTAGGTTCTTCATCAAAAGAAATTTATTTTTCTTCTTCAAATTGAACAAAAGCTTATCAATCTAAATCCCTTTTATTTATTAGTGATAACAAGGAAGCATAGAACTTATTTAGTTCGTCATAATAATATAAATTATTATAAGTTCCTAAAGGTATTACAGTCTAACCATGACAAAAGAAATTAACTTGTGCTAATAATTAGCAGGGACAGCCACTCAGATGTAAGTCCTAATTCTGATATTTGCATATTGTATGAGTCCGCAGATATAGAACTTTGGTGCACATTTTATAAGTTGACCCACAGAAAAAGAAAGTACTTAATCACGATTTCTTAATGTGGTTTTATCACCCCAAAAGAAATCTACTTTGATTGCATATCATTTACTTCTGTCTTGACAAGACTTGAAAAGAATAATTGTTATGCTATGGTTTTGAAAACAACTCGAGATCTGTCGTGTGTCATTTGCTATCAACCATCACAAATATCAAATTTGTGTCATGCCTGGGACTTCGAGCATGACTGTCATATACGTAACAAGTAAGGCATGTTCAGTAGATTGAATAATTATAGGATAGATATTAAAGTATGAATGTGTTAAGATATAAAAAAAAGTATTTCTGTTTCATGCTATCGGACTACCAGCCCCACTTTGTAACTCTACTTTTCCCTCTGAATAGATTAATGATATTCTCACCCTTTAATGGAAACCTGGTTTCAGTAAGACAATGACTTATGTTTGGAATAAATTATCAGTATACTAGATGTTCATCAGACCAATACATAAAACCATATGTGAGAGTTTACCTGATATCTAGCTTAACAGGAGTAATCCCACGTGCACGTAGATCAGCATCTTTATCATCAAAAAAGCCTTCAGGAAGAGCTCCTGTTTGAGAAGCCTGAGTCTCATCACCTATTGTCTCGGCCACTGTGGCACTAGAGACTTCAACTCTTTTGTACTCTTTAGGATCCACCACCTTTTTCTTTTTATCATTGCCCACCAACTTTGTAGCAGTAGTTTCTAGTGAAGTATAACAAAAAGGTTAAAAAGTAAAAATTGTAATTTTTTTAAAAGGACTCTACTATCGTGTAGGAGTACCTATATGATAGTTTGATACTTGAACAAAAGAATAAATGTATAAAGAAAGACTCTATATGATGATCAACTCACGTGATGCACTCTTACCATTCTGTTGCTTCTTCATCTCAGGCTTATCAAAGAAATTAGAAGGCAGTGCAGATTTTGGCTGAGCTTGAGGTGGTCCCATTTGACCTTTATGTGACTCGGCAGAACGCTCCGGTTTAGGTTTATCAGAATCATTAGGCGGCCCGGGCTTCACATTGTTAACCCTACTAGCCGCAGCAGCATTTTCTCTTACATTTTTAATTGCCTGATAATATCAGAAGTCCTTGTAAAACATGAAGGGAGGGAAAACGAAAAGAAGAAAACAAGCATGTATACACAACAAATTAATATCAAATATGTGAGGTACCGCTGCAGTGCGTGGGTACCCTACTAGTTACTATATGAAGCATTTAACCTTCCCCCTCTTAAGATTCAACATCACCTATATGGCTATATGTGTGACACATCACCCTCTCCAACCTTTTCTGACACCACCGCCACCAGAAACAACAACATAGGAAAAACCATTGGAAACTATTTGTGCGTGTACTACACTATTATATAATGACAAACACATGTATTATATGTGTGACTGTGTGTACACACACATCATCTAATAACGAATGATCAGCGGTTCAACACCAACTCAAGCGTCCAGCAAGTATCTTATGGATATAATAGTCACACGCCCATGTCGTAAGCTTTCAAACTCATCATACAAATTACATTTTACTATTAAATTACCTCACGATGCTTCGCAGATATCTGATGGGCACTCCACGCGGACTCAGATTTTATAACAACATCACAAACTTTACAAACAGGCTGGTCAGATTCATTGTACCTGAAACCAGAGTAGGCAAAGTAATAGGATACAAAAAACTGAAGTTATAAGAAGAATATAATAATCATTATCAAATACAAACACATGTTATATAGAACTATATAAATAGATCAAATTATGCAAATAAGACAACTAAACCCAACCTTACGAGAGGTGAATCAATACGTTTGTCCTGTTTTTGAGCTTTCAGTTTAGCACGATACAGTGCTTTCTTCTTTGCATCCATTACTATAGACACTAAAGTAGGGTTAGGGTAGAGATAATAATGTTCAATATATGTATATATATAATAAAATAATATTCGATTAGGTATTGGGAGTAAACTGAAGAAATTGAGATACGGTATGCATAGAGACATTTACCTTCGAAGTTGGAGTGCAAGGATTGTATCACGGAGTAACAGTTTCTACTGGTTTATTGATTTTCTATCGCCGTCGTTGTCCTGCCGTCGGCTGCCGTCGCTCCGATTTGATTTGTATCACGGAGTAACAGTTCTACTGGTTTATTAGTTTTGTTTAACCTTATTTGTACAATAAGGTGGTCTCACCCTCTCACCCTAGTAAAAGGTTAAATTGAATAGTATATGAGATTTCTTTATAAATATAGATATTAAATTTGAATAATCTTGATAAATTTTTTTATATTATAATTGATTAATGATAATTTGAAACATACAATTTTTGTGTAGTATTTCTCAAGCATCAATCAACAAACAACAAAACTGGATATTTGATATACAAGTTCAATATTTATTGAACGTTACATAATAATGACTAGCAAAAACTCACGCAATGCGGCAGATAAAATATTTAAATTCGATCAAAAAATATTACTAATTGTGAATAGTTATTGCGAATATTATGTCTTATTGTTAAATTTGATCATATTGATACGCCGTCTTAATGTAAATCAAAAATAAGATTTATGTTGCTCTCGAACTATTTGAGCAAAATAAGGATTAAGAACATCAGTCATACTTGTTGTTTGATCATAATACGTTGAACTCTATCTTGATAATTACCAATTATTTTTTATATATATTTTTCTATGTCGTAATAGTTTTATAGTAGTTAGAGTAAATTACGTGGTCAGTCCCTGTAGTATGCATGTTATTTCACTCCTAGTGTCTGGGTCATTTTTTTTTGCGGTCCAGTCCCTCGACTCAGGTTTATGTTTCACTCATGTTCCCTAACCCTAACGTCAATTAATTTTTTTCGTTATGTCATCCAACTTGCGCGATACAAAAGGGCAAAATGAACTTTTCAAATGCATAAAAAAGGTAGGTTGATGTTCAAAGACTAAAAAAAGGGTTCACAATAGGCAGAAAAGTCATTTTCGCCCTCTTGTGCCACGTACGTTGACTGACTTAACTTGTAAAATTGACCGGCATTAAGGGTTAGGCACCTAGATTGATGTGGTCGCCTATTACTTGTTTTAAAATGACGTGATCGTACTCATTTAGGTACGCGATCACGTACTATTGCGATTTCAGCCCAGTAACTTCAGACTCGAAATTTAATACCGCATTACCAAATTCTATTTCGCATAACTTTCTACTTGTTAAACATTTAGACGCCAAATTTTGCACACCTCCAAATTATCATCTCGAACAATTCCTTTTTTACACTTTTCCAAAGTTAGCGTTTTATAGAAATCTGGACCTTTTGACCAGTTTTAGCCCTTTTTGGACCAAAATCTTTGACATCTAAATTCACAAACTACACATAACCTGACTTTCAAACGTTGACAATAACTTTGAGTATCAAAATAGGACTTAAACCAATTCTCACAACTTTCATACCGTACATATAACTCATTTTGATACCTTGACCCACTAACGACCCCTTTGGACTACTAGCGACCCGTTTGGGTTTAAAACCAATCCAACAACTTTCTTTCTTACCCAATTAACTCAATAAAGTCAAAGCAGACTTAAAACATCAACCTTTACATAAAACTTGAACACTTTACATTGTTTTCAACTTTAACCACTTTCAAGTCTCACCATACCACATTGATTAACATGCATCTTTACAAAACATTAGATATTTCTTACAAGTGAGACTTATTGTGTCAAAATATACTTTATACATTACCAAAAGGGGACACCAATGTATCAAGAGCATGATTATAAAGGATTTAGCTTATTACCAATCAAGCAATAAGCTCCACCACTAGCTTTCCATGGACTTATTTCCTGATTCGTCTTTTACCTTACTTGAACTACCTACAACATGTTAAACATAACGGGTAAACATTAATGTTTAGTATGTAATGAAAACATAACATAAACATAAAATCCACAAGTTAAGGATCCTCAACATTCTAACCATTTAATTCCTAATAACCAACATATAAACAAGCTAATGACATAGTCATTACTTGGATACCACCAAGCAAATGATAGAAATCATTCCTTGGTTCCACAATTGTGTCCATATACTTATCTTGCAATTAGCTCAACTAACACTTGAATCTTCCAACACTTGATCACCTAATCACATAATCACATAACACACATCACTTACACAATTTACTTCTTACTCTTATCTCTTTACATATGACATAGGTGATAAATCCCATAACACCTAAAACCCTAACATAAGTATCATACATCTAACCCTATAATCACATATAAATGGGTAATTGACACCAATTCTTACCATAGTCATTTACTATTCACCAAGAACATAGCTCTTAAGTGATCACTTACATACTTAAACCATCAATTACCCATTAACACATGATTATAGATTCTTTAACAACATTAACATAATTAAATCTTTCTTTCTAGCTTAAATATATGTATCAAACTTAATTACAACCAATTACCCACTTACCCATTAAATTCTTACAACTTAGGGTTTGAGCTTCTTAAACCCTAACTTCAATTTAAGTGATTAGAGGGATAATTCTCACCTTACAAGAGATAAATTAAGAATAACACAAGCTCCAATTTGATCAAACCCTAATCTAAATCAATTTCTTCTTCTTTCCTCTTATTCCTCCTGGTCGCCAACCCTCACACACTCACTGTATTGGTTTTAACTTTCTGTATATGGAAGGAACAAGAAGGAGCAGGGTTTTTATTTGAGCATTTTACACATTGCTCCCCTCAACTATTCACACTTAACACTTTCTACCCTCTACCACATTTATTTTACATAGCTAGTCCCACTAACTATTTCTAACACATACAAACCTATTTCACATAATATTATATTATATACATATAATTAAATAACTAGAGATATATAATATAATCTAAACCCTACAAATTTTGAGGCGTTAATATAGCACAGGGACTGGCAACGTAATTTACTCTAACAGTTATTTGTATTGTAATTTAGTATCTTGGTTGATTTTAACAAGCTACTATTTGCCCACGCTTTGTGTCGGGTCAAAACTATTATTTAGATTTGTTTGATTTATATTATTTAGTTATACTTTAATACTTTTTCAGTTTATATGACTAATTTTTTATTAAAAATAATACCCGATACTTATTTTACGAATGGGACTCCATTATTAGCTTAAAAGATCTAGGAGTTTTCTTTGTATACATTAAAAAGTTTGTGTGACACCCGCCGATTTAGGGTTACTGATTTCCTGTTGAAAACCCTAATTACGTGTTTTTAGTTTAGTATTAGGCTAAATACTTACAATTACTTGTAACTACTTGTTTATTTATGAGAATATACACTCCCGAAATTGATTTATATTACACTTACGCAATTAGTTGTAATTACGTGAAACAACCAGCCGGAGCCCAACAAACTATACGACGTTGGTAAACACCCACACCCTTCTTGTGGGGCCCCCAAATCGTCCACCACCCCCACCACCCAACCAAAATCCATGCAATTCTCTTTTTCCCATAACCCATTCAAAGTTCATGCAAGACATCATTCCCATCATTCACACACTTTCTCTCAAATAATTTCCATCTTTCTCTCTCAATTTTCTAGAGGTTTTCCAGCCCTTACACCATCATCAAACCACCACCATATTCCACCACAATCATCACTCAAATCCACCATAGCTCCACCACATTAAAAGTCGACTTTTTGCAAGGAAATCAAGCTACAAGACTTCCTCATCATCATCTCAGCCCATCCTCATCAAAATTAACTTGTAAGAACATTCTATCACCTTCATATCACTGATTATGATAATATATAGCTCCATCAAAAAGATTATGTCCAAATATTATGTCAAAATACGTTTTTATAAATTTATACACAAAGATACATAATCTGTCTACAAAAACACAGCTCACTAAAAACGTCATATCTTGAGTTCTAGGAGGATTTAGACGATGCATTTTTTTTTATCAAATCTGCGTATTTAAAAGATCTACAACTTTCATATTTTACGTTTTTACCAGAGCCGTACACGTTTTTCTCTATAATCTGATTTGTGGGACTGATCTGTATGAAATCAGAATCTGGGATAGGAACTTTTGTGCATTTTATTTACCCACTTAGATGACCCTTGTAATGGTTAGAAAAACTATGTTAGACACTAGAAACATAGAGGATTAATGAGTAATTCTTGTAAAAACTGATTATTGACCAGAAGTGTAGAAAACATTTGGTGAACTAAACCGACAAAACCGAAAATGTGAGATTTTGAAGTTTTAACTTGTGTTTTATAAACCAACACTTTTGGGCATGTTAGAAATAGAAATAATGAATTTGTGGGACTTTTAAACGTATATAAGAGTTTTGGGAAAGTTCGGGTCAAACCTAGTGTTGCACCAGCAACCGTCGGTTCAGCGTCGTTGTGATTTCTGATGGTAGTGCGGGCGCAGCAGGGGTTTTAAATTTTATATTTAGCTGGGCTTAAATTATACGTACTACCTACTCTGGTTAGTAAGCGGTAAGTATGACCTAAGATCGTTCTATGAATCCAAACGTGTGGGCGATTAAAGCTGGTGCTTTCGGTAGGGAAATATTTAGGATGGAACAAAGTAGGTAGGTTTGGGGGTTTTAAACTAAAGACAAGTAATTAAAATGCAGGAAAGTATATTGCAGGAATTTAAAGTGCAGGAAAACAGGTAAAGATAAATATGTGATTGTTGAGATTTCGATAATTAATGTTTCGGGATGACAGATTAAATAGGAACAATGCTAAGTGTAATGATTTAAACTATCAGGTGTAAACTCTAGATACCTACCAACTAAATTTTCCATTGGCATGTCACTAGGAACTAGGTTATCGTGATTCTGATAGGAGCAATACACAAACTTCCAATACTTATCTAGTTGAAAGATAAAGAACCTATCTTGGCTTACCGCCGAGCTGCATGAATCAGTAGCGTATCATCTCATAGGTCCGACCTTTCTTAACCCCTAAAATAGTTTAGTATTTCATTAGCATGCAGATTAATAACTTTGTATGTTTTGACCGCTGATTATGTAAGACTTAGTGTTTTAAGGATTCTAGGTCACTAGGATGTTATTATTATTCCTAAGTCTTGTTTTGTACATTAAGGCTTGGTTACTTCAACTTATGACTTGAGTTCTCCTTTTCAAATAATTATACATCCCTGGATTATTCGCAGTTTATAAAAACATGTTTCATATGCAGGCCATGCCTTTTCAGTAATCGGACAGTGTACTTTACATGGTAGTTCAACTGCTTCTTACATCAGACATGCGGTCAGGAGTAATTGACGGTGAACGTAACACTCTAAACTAACTAAATGTAAAGCAATGCAGAAATGTAAACCTAATACGTACAACGAGTGGGTTCACTGTGTCTTACTTGTTGCATGTCATGGGCACAGATAACTACTTACCATAATTAAGGTTGATCAAGTCCTAATTACTAGGTTGCAGTCACGTGGATAACTAGAAAGGGTACTCCATAAATTAGACTCAAGTTCATAAAGTCTTAACGATACAAAGGTCATTAATTCCTATTTTATCTTAATGCGTTTTCGAACATCATTTCATTGTGTATTGACTTTCATAGGATATACCAGTTAGTTGTGAAGTTGTATTATCCTTTCGGAATTCCAACTGTTAAACCAGAGCTGATTCCAGTGATGTAACTACCTTCGGTCGTTTATCGACTTCCATACATTTGTACTCCGTGTAAAACGTTTCTAGTACTATATCAGATAAACTGTCGAATAGGGGCCGTTACATCACTTTTACAATTGTCGTACACTTAATTGTATAATGTCATCCTTACTTATAATTATCTACATCATCAACAATCACAATAATAAACTACTCGCAATTCATGGCAATAGACAAATCACATACAAGGCAATAATACATAATTAAAGTATGAAATAGAGCAAGTATGATAAAGGTTTCGATATCACCCGGAAGTAAATGCGTAGCAGCGTATTATTATGATTGACAACTCGTTCACACGTACAAAGATGAATCTCCAAAATCCTAACGTTCGCTCTAACCTCTATGTTAATCCGTAGATTAATTACAATAATCCTAGACTAAAATATAAAAGAATTTTAGAGTGAGAAAGTGGAAATGGAAGAGTCAGAGTGTAAGTATGAGTGTGAATATGAGAGTGTGTTGAAATGAGAGCTAGGGGCTTCTATTTATAGGAGAGGCTTGGCTCAAGTTAGCATCCCAAAGCTCACAATAGCAAAAGGTGGAAAAGGTGGTGGCACCATGTACGAAAAGGTGGAAAAGGTGGTGGCACCAGGTACGAAAAGGACAAAAAAGCGCAATCCGTGCGGGTGAGTGGAGGCCGGTGGTGGCTAGGTGGCTGCCGGCGGTGGTGGGGTGGCTGGCCGGCGGCGGTTTGCGTTGATTCTTTTTGCGTTGGATTCGTAATTCAAAAACGAAGCTTTTGAAGAAAAGAAATCCCAAAAATATATCTCTGAACTTTAGATGTGTCATACGAATCGTTTAGATCTTCCGGTGTACGTAGAATCTTCATTCTTCGTCCGTTTTAGTTGATTCTTCTTCTGTTGGATTCGTAATTTGAAAACGAACATCTTGGATGAGATAGATGTTGGTGATGGACTCTTTTGTCTTCAATTCTCGTTTTGATGTCTTGAATCTTCAAACGTGCATGGAATCTTCGTTTTCTATCCGTTTTGCTTGATTTTCATCGTGCAACCTTATTTTTACCATCTTGACATAATACTACTGATTTGTACTGAATTTGGGTTAAAGTGCCAAGAATCGTTCAAGAATGAGAGAGATATCGTTAGTAAAAACGTGACTTTTTACGCTATATCACCTAGTAAGTTTGACCAAGTCAACAAAAACGGCTCGGTTCCTAAAAACGACAAAAAATACTATTTTTAGAAAGTAACAACGAAAATGTGTTTGGGTGGCTTAATTAATGTCTTTGACCAAAAACGAGACTTGGAAAGTTTCCCGAATTAGAAATCGACACATAAATTGATAAGTAACTCTATAAATTGATATGTGACTCTATGATTGACCAACGTTGACCAAGTTTGACCAGGTTTGACCAGTTTTGACCAGGTTTGACCAGTTTGACCAGTTTTACCAGTCTGACCAACTTTGACCTACGGTATAAGGCTTATACAAACCAAAATAATCTGTTTACAACACACGATATGTACTAATGAATAGTATATAACAAAACAAACTTGATAATGATGTCTAAATGAATTATTATTACAAACTTTCACCAACGGGTCGTATGCGTCTTTGATAAATGAACTTGAACAACTTATTTGGACATAACTAGTTGAATGAGCTAGCTATAGGTGGACATTAACCCTCCACTTACATAGACGATCTTTCAAGACATCTACTCATACAACCTTATACGTTTAGGACGTTAGAAGGTTGCACATTGGATCACACTTTACTTGCTATTTGACACTACTTGCTTACTATTTACTAGAACTCGGGTGAGTTTCATAGCCCCTGTTTACTTGTTTTAAATTGTTTTGGGGGAGAATACATACTACAACTGCTTTACACAACTACTTTTACTTGAACACATGTACAAACTTGCTATCTTACAGACTTATAGACTATTAATGTACAGAATACATACACACATGTTTATACAATTGCTTTTACCTGAACACATGTACAGACTTGCTATTTTACAGACTTACAGACTATTGATATACTGATTTGCATGAGTTACGATTAATCCACTGAAGGCCTCTGAATCATAGTTGTTAACTATCGACTTAAGTGCAAGTTTTAGTAAATGGATCCATTTGGGACTGACCATCCCCGCCCGGGGTAGCACGCACTACCACGAACCGTACTGTATAAACGGGCGTTTCTTACTCGTTTCACATGAGTGTTTTTGGATTAGCACTCACGGGGGCAAATTTTCGAGTACTTGATTGTACTTTACAGAGGTGTTAAGCTTCGACTATGATGCTCATGACAATTGTATATTCACCACATTGCACTCGTGCAATATTTTAACTAGATTGTGTTCACAACTGTTTATTTACTGCAAACCTATGAACTCACCAACTTTATGTTGACCCTTTTAGTATGTATTTCTCAGGTAACCCTCCGCACTAGGAAGTTTTTGGAAAGCTTAGCTCGAGTCGCATTGTTTTCAAACATCAAGAGATTAGATTGCATTCAGTTGTGTTTTGTTATTCAGTAATGTATTAGATATCTCTAATCGGTTTATGCGAACTCCAAATACTTTTGTAAACTTTTGAATTATTGTAATGTAACTATTTTTAAACGTCTCATATAGAGGTCGTTTGCTTTATTCTTGGTGTTATGATATTGGATTGGTCGGCGCCCCCGTGACACCTCCTACTTCCGCTGCCACATGTTATGGGGGTGCGACAGTTTGAAAGTTATAAAATGTAAAATTTAATATAAATGATAAATGGTCAAAAGCATTTATATTTTATACATATATTTTATTTTATGCTTTCAATAACTCAATTTCATTTCATTTTCTTTATTGATTTAAAAAGTTTAGAACCTAAGGGTATAGATTAAGTTTCGTTAAGTAAATTTCATTGATGATTAGTCTCCGATTCAAATGACTTTTTTAACATGAATTCAATATAACATTATCTCGATGATAAATCAACTAATATGTCGTGAATTAGTTCAAGTATATATTGAGAAACATTGTATTTTTTTATTTTTCTTTGCAACGATCTCAACATTCATTACGCTACTATATCAAAATGATTCAAAATTAACATATATTATTGAATTAGTGTAATAATTATAGTAATAATAAACGTGAACATCAAGCAAAAAATTAATCAAGTAGTAATGAAGGCCTCAAGACTTAAAACTAAGTATCCTTAAATAAAATACCCAAAACTCAAGGACTTGGGTCAACCTTTACTTAATTACTTATATCAAAATAGTTTGTTTTATACTAGATTATAAACCTATTTACACAAAAATCCAAACAACTTACTATTCATATTTGTTTGTTAATTGATATTAGGGGATAATGGTATCTTGTAAGGTGTTTCCAAAAAAGTTATAATAATTCACTTTTGATAATATTCTAAAAATAGATTGGAAAGATCTCATTCTTCGAAGACATCACTTGTCAAATATTTTCTTTGACAAACAAAATTAAGTATTTTTTTTATGTTAAATGTGAATTTGATTTATTGGATGGGTGATCTTCTTTTTTTAATTTTAAGTTCACGGTAACACATAAAATTTGATTAATTAATGACATAATGTATCCTATTATCGGCTGTTTGGCTTTGACTTTTTGAAGTAATTAATTAATTTTCACATACCTTATCCGTTCACATATTTAGAAAAGTTTTGATATATATTATTTCCAATAGTATAAGATTTTCTTTATTATATTGAGGGGTATATAATATATTTGTCTTATGTAATATATCAAGGGTAGTTTAGTCTTTTGCTATCTTTAAACTTGTAAGGTTGCAAAGAAAATGTGTAAATAATTTATAATGTAGTATAGATCTATTCAATAACTTAAAAAATATAACTTATCAAGTTAGGGGATTAAATTTGTTAGTCAAAGTTCATTACACTCTCATTCGATCCAATGACGACGTCTAATAAATACCTTTTAGTTGTTATAACTTCGTTGAGTGAGGTTTCCAATGAAGATGGAAAAATTTCTTACAACCCACTAGGAAGTGCGCGGAATCATTAGATCATTTGATGACCGGTTGTAATGCATCTAGAGAGCAATGGAATGCGATTGAGGTTTGGTGTAAACTACCCCCGATGGTTATTTTTTCAACCAAAGACCTGATATTTTTCCATAAGTATGTCAAAGGATCAAACACTCGAAAGAAAATCATTCAATCAATAATTTTGGTAGCTTGCTCGATCATTTGGAAGGCTCGCAATGAAGCGGTATTCAATGGTGTGAAGATTGATGCGTGTAGAATGTTGAAAGAAGTCAAGACAATGGGTTATTTGTGGATCAAAAGTCGATTCACTAATTGGAGCTTAGAGGAGAATCAGTGGCTGGAACTTATGCTTACTTAGCCTAGATAGTATATATGTAATATAGTTAGCCGAAAATGGTTAATTATATGAATGGTTCCTTGTTATGTAAAGTTACATTATTGGTGTATAATTGATACTACTTTGGGCTAGATCCTAATGAGATACTATCAAAATTGATATAGGGTGAAAACCGGTGGCTCGGCCCCTATCATCGGGGATTATTTCTTGACATTCTTTCAGCTTTTTTTCATCCCTTTTAGTATCCTTACAGTCGGGATTTTGGCCCAAGGTGTATCATTTGATGTCTGTACATTTTGAGATCTATTTAGCGCCTTGCTATTAGACATTTATATAATATACTTAGCCTTCAAAAAAAATTAGGAAGTCTTTGATTGTAAAACATAATGATTTACCGAATGATTCAGAGGCTCTAAACGAAATTGATTTTAAATTTTAAATAAAATGTTCGATAGTTATTCTACATGAGCACTCTTGAATAATAACCAAATTACAAAAGTAACCCCATATTAAAATAGAATGATCTAAAATAAGTGTTTTGTATATATAACTTAATGTTATAACCTAAACAAAGAAATATCAAATGAGACAGGAGAACTTAATAATTAAGACATGTAAAATCATCATGAAGAGACATGAGTTTAGTACTTGAGTGTAAAATCCAATCAAGCTTAATAAATAAGACATAAAATCCAATCAAGCTTCTTATTGAAGCTTAACAAGTTAGAGCTGTTTAGTAGGGCATGAGACTGCGCATAAATTAATCCATGTCTATTTTATATTTGCACTAAATACTTAGATATGGTTCGACTAAGTTGAGATCGAAATATGAGAACCCGGATGATATAACAAGAAAGTATAATTTAGAGCCTGAAAGCTTCTCATAGGCAATTACATAGACGCATGGTAAGCATTAGAAACAATTTGCTCACTCCGAGTTGGTGACAACGAAGATCCAACAAATTCCACTCACTTCAAATAGAATATGAGTAACTGTAATATCACAAGGATTCAAATGAGCAATTTTAAGACTTACACAATCTGTAGTGCAACTAAGATATTTTGTAGTCTATAATTGTTTAAACACCGCAAATCAATTTCTCCCTTTCAAAATACGCATTACAACTTACTGTCGCAATGCACACATCCTAATCTAACAAAAAAAAAATTGAACCATATAGAAAATCAAGCTATTAAATAGGCAATATCAACACGACGAAAGCTGACAAGACCGACACAAATATAACCAGGTTGCGTTGCGTCCAAAAAGGTTGACAAATCAAACGGGTCCAACCTGCCAACCTATTTGATAAACTGGTTCTATTCAAATTGAACCCACCAACTCCTTTCCAACACACCAAAACCGTTTTAAGATAAAAAGCTATGGAATAAAAATAGTTAAGAATTTTAATTCAACCAGTCATAACCAACCCATGTAAAATTGTAAACAGTATACAACAAATTGACCAGACCAACCAGTTTGACCAGCCTGACTGGTTTGACCCCTTGAGACCGAGTTTACAGGGGTCATGTCCGGGTTTGCTTTTGCAACCCGAATCTGCCAACGAAAATAACTAAATGACTCATGTTCAGATTGAACGATTCCAACAAGCTAACCCCAACCCGACATACAAACTGTCACCCTAGACACCGGAAGTGTCATTGCATGGGTCTAGTAATGCAATTCAAGGAGGGCTTAATGCATGAAATGCGACATAACATACTATTTGTGATAAATCCTCAATTACATTTAAACCAGATAATAATAAAGGAATCATCTAGTAAAAACCATGACAAAATTAGGTCTATTATTCAACAACATTAGAAGAAAATTGCAATGGGAAGGTATCATCTCTTCCAGATATGGGAACCTTCAAAAGGAACACTCATTACCAGCTTTACCAATCAGATACTCACGAGACAGAGTTAAAAGATTCATACCCAGGAGGTGCACAAAAAGAAGCTCTGTAGTGAATAACCCAGCCCAATTCAGCCTGACACGATAATCACACCTCATCTGAGAAGTTAACCGATAAGTCCCAGTAATGACCAACACCAGCATCAGAAAATACCTTACGGGCAGCATTTTCAGTCCTGCACTCGTGCACCAAAAACCTATGAAAACTCGGTTTTGCAACACTCCCTTGCCATACCAGCACACACTTATTCTTGGGTTTCTCATCATCATGATCTTCATCTTCATTCTCTTCTTTCACAGCAGCAGCCCAGTTGATACGTTTTAACATCAGTTTCTGATAACGCTTTATGGACTTATTGCCGCCTTCCACTACCACAACACAAATACCATCTGAGATAACCGCACAGCCCGACAGCCGATTCTCTTGGGCATTAACATCAACTTTAAACCTTGTCTGAGGATGAGATAGGTCATTAATTTTGTAAACAGAAACTATTGTCTCAAGGGTATTATTGTCATCGAAAAGTTTCCTTTCTTTCTTTTCACGTCTTTCGGCTGGTGTTAGCTTCCGTGCAATGTTTCTGTCAACATGGGCTTGTTCACGTTCGGCCGCAGCACTTCTTATCTCCATTTCAAGCCGAGTCGGGTCTTGGGTCGCTTCTGAACCAAGAACTCTCATTAAATTGCTCATTTTTACTTTCGGTTTGGGAGGTTCTAGAAGGCCTTGTCTAATCATTTCTTGACGGTTTTTCTCAGTAGCTAAGCGTCTCTGAGTGCGGAGTTTTTTGCGTTCTTTTTGGGTAAGTTTTAAGGGTTGAGGTGGTGGTGGAGCCGGTTCAGCTGGTGGCTCAATAGGACGGGGGTGTTCCACGTATAGCGTGATTTTTTCTTTCTTTAGTATGTCTTCTGCTAACCCACCTTCTGTGATGTTCCCATAACTACCAGAATCCAGATGTGGTACATCCCTGAAAATTTAATAACTTCTAAATCAAATTCTTAAAAATATGGTTGGAACTTAATACATCAAAAGTCACAGTGCCTATTTACAGTTATAGCTTAGCACCATCAAACAACCACTTATGCATACAAGTGACAGAAAAAGCACTGTCATAACAGTATAGTACACAAAACATTTGAAAATCCATTCCATTCTGGAAAAAAAAGATATTGTACATCTACGGTATATTTATGGAAAGATTAGTGATAGAAGTAGCAGGATGTACAGTGGGACGGGGTGGGGAAAAATTAAGGTCAAAAATAGCTTCAGCTGAAACACGTTGACAGAAAAATTTCAAAATATGAGTTAATTCCAACTAAAAAACAAGAATAGCAATCTACGGTTTAGAATAAAAATACTTACCACCACTCAACATCAGGAATCGGATCCTTCGGCTTTTCTTTAATAATAATTCTCTCTGATACCTCTATCAGATTCGGATTAATATCAGGTTCAGCCTTAGCCTTAGCAAGTTGTGCTTGCTTTGCCCTAAACTCTCTAGCTTGTGCTTCTCCAAATTGACTCTGGAAACAGAGATGTCATGAATCAGCAAATGCAAATAAAAAAGCTCGACCAAAATGGGTAACAATGAAACAGAAGATACCTTCAGCTTAATCATTTGTGCCTCCTTGGCCCATTTACCTTCCTCTACGAACTGAAAGGTCATCTTCTTAGGCCTTAAAAGTTTGACTTTATCTATTCCCATGCGAGGATCAA
This sequence comes from Pseudognaphalium luteoalbum, assembly GCA_963422505.1. NCBI lineage: Eukaryota > Viridiplantae > Streptophyta > Magnoliopsida > Asterales > Asteraceae > Pseudognaphalium > Pseudognaphalium luteoalbum. The sequence goes on from OY730193.1 coordinate 25,662,408, forward strand.
AGTGGGGGTTTTTGTCGGGGTCAACTTCCAATTCAGGTTTCAATATCTGAAATGCATCCTTTTTCTGCTTGTTAATGTTAACCTGGATGGTTGGAAAAGGAATAAACAAGAAAAAAATTAGAACATAATTTCACATTTAAATTAACACTGATAGTGGCAATATGGGTGGGTCAATCAGGTTAGATGACGGGTTTAAGCAGGTCATCTTTACGCATTAAAACAAAATGAATGGTATGGTTTCTTTGTCCAATTTCATTAATTTATATGAATAACAGATGTGTTGATTATAGTAAGAGCAGTAATGCAAAACCTTAAACACAAGGACTTTGGAGTTCGTTTGCATTAAAAAAACACTCAACTTTCATACTTATTCTCTTTTAGCTTTAACTTATGATCGTATCCTTTTAAGATTAAAACACACACACACACACACACATTTCCCCTTTAATGAGCAAATGAATCAAAATTCCCAGGTCCCACCTGTAACAAAAAACAACACAGACGAAATAGAACATACCTTAAGGGTGCTCAAATTGTTTAACTTTGGTATATTCACCACATTCCCGTGTTCATCCACTTCCCTTCCTAAATTATCCAAGAGGAGAACGGGAGCTTTTGTAGGCTTGGGTTGAAGAGTGACTTCTGGTGGCATCTGTCCGGGGAACATGTTTAATAGTGGAGCAAACTCTGGGTCTTGTCTAAACCCCATCTTGGCAGCAAGCTCTTGTGCACGTTTTACTGCTTCATACCCCGGTGCAGTAAGTCCTGCAAGTTGGGGCACACCACTACCAAGTTGCTGCATAGAGGCAGTGGAACCAACAGGTTGAGGAGGGGCGGGGAGTATTCCTGAACTAGATGGAGCTTTAGGAACCTCTTTTGCATACGTCTGACCACTTCTCTGTGTGCTTAAGTTAACACCTTTGTTTAACTACACCAATACCATGGAAAAAATGTTATTAAACAGAAGTTCATTGCTGAACTCAATGGTAAGTGAGAGCTGAATAAGAAGGCACAAAGTGTAAACAAAGATAATAAAACACAACATACAAATATCAGACTTTATAACTTACCATGGGAATTTTCTTCATCTTCTCTGCAAGCTCCTTTCTCTTCAGCAATGTTGCTTTAGCCTTCGATAAGGCATCGAGAGAGATGCCTCCACTCTTGGCAGCATCTGCAGAACTCCCATCTGTACTGGATTTCCCAGGAACCTCATGAGATCTGTTACTATTAACTCCTTCATTTTCATGTTTGGTAGAAATCGAAGATACCTTAGAATGGTGGCTGGGTGCCAACGACGTCTCTCGTGGGGTTCCAGATGCCTTACTGTGTGATTCAAGGGCACCACCCTGCAGCCAATAATCAAGAAGCACAAGTCAACATAAATAAACAGCATAATGCTAAACATGAAAGCAGAGGTTACAAATAAATATCATGGTACAGCTCTAATAGAACGCCACATCGGCAATGCATATAGCAAAAATGAAATCTAATGCTCAAATGGAATCTTCATGTATTCCCAATACAAATACCCTCTAAACAAAAGTAATTATTAACATTATAGTGATTATCTAATGCAATACCATCAGAAGGCCTTTCCAGGTAAAGAAAAAACTAGCTCATGTCAAAGATGAAGTTATTTGTAACTGTATAAGACTTGGCTTATAACAAGCTATCACTATACTTCCATTTCTCCATAACTTCTACATCACAGGACCTCCGATTGAAAACAACTAATTCATAAACCATGCTCAAGTAATATTCCATAGACTAGCAGAGCTAACTTACTGTAACTATAAAAAAAATGATACGAGTTATAAATAATAATATATAAAAACAACTTGATAATCAAAGTTACAGCGACCATTTGTAACAATATTCCAGATGAACCTAAAAACCTATAAATTGTTCATCAATCAACAAATACCCTCTCCCCATTCCATAAAGACATCAAAAACTTTCAATTTGAACATCAATACTGTTATGACGGTTTCAATTTTATGTAGAGTAAAAACCACCAATTACATATCAATTAGCAATATAAGCAATGCTAAATTTCACATCATACAAATAATGAAACCATATAATATGTATGTCTATATGACCTACGCTGTTATAAGGCACAAACAGAAGTAATGAGAAACTTACATTGGCATTGGAACCACCAAACAATTCATCTTTAACTTCACTCTTCATTTTATCCCCATTTTGCGTATATCCATCTTTTTCCAAATCGAGTTCTTCTTTCTTAACTTTGTCTTCAAATTTCCTTCTCTCTTTCCTCTCCTCTCTATCTCTATCATCTTCAGCAGCGGCAACTTTATCTTCAAACCGCCGTCGCTCTTTCCGTTCATCCGAAACCCTAGTTCGTTTCTCACGAGCTTCATAATACCTATCTTCTTCATCACTATCTCCATTCCTATCTTTCCGTTTATGATGATGTCGTCTGTTATCCACTGATTTCTCTCTCAATTCTCGATCCTTGCTGGTCTCTCGTTCGTATGATTTCTCACGTTTCACGCGATCTTCGATATCTTCGGATCTCTCGCGTTCGGAACGGCGACGTCGATCGTCTCCATCGGTGTCGCGGTGTTTAGACCGGTGGTGCTTGTCTCTGTCTCGATCGGAGTCTCTGTGCTTCCGGCTGGATCGAGAATCCATTGTGGTTAGGGTTTTGTGTAATCGCTCACCACCAGGAACACGAGAGTCTGGCAATAGGAATAGTGGGATTAGGACTTAGGAGGGTGTTTTATTGGGTACAAGCCCAAATTTGGTAGCAGATTCTATTGGGCTTTCTTTTCTCCCTTCACGTCACCAAAGAAAATAGATTTTTTAAAATGAGGCTTTGCAATTTTAAACACCATCAATCTTTCTATTATAATCTATTTCTAATTTCTATTTTATATTTTTACCAGGTATTGAGCTCGTCCGATGCACGGTCATTTGAAAAATGTAGTTATGTAGTAATTTATAAGTAGCTAAATATATTAATAGGCATGTAATCAGCATTATTAATAGCACAATTATTCTGTGGTGTTGACCAATTACTTTACGTTTACTTCAATATTTTTCATATATATCATTCCTTTACTTTTCAGCATAAAGCTATAAACCAATTTTTTTGCAAACAATGTTCAAGAGTTTGTAAATTAATAACACGTAATCGTTAACTAAAATAATATGCTCTAATAGTTATATAAAAAACTTTATTTTACTAAGCATTGAGCCGCGTGATGCACGACCATCTATATAAATATATAATACCATTAAATTAGTGTGTATGTTATTATGTTTATATTTTAATACATAATATAATTAAATTAATTTGTAAGTTATTATGTTAAGGTTTAATACATTTGTTGAGTCTATGCAATGCAAGATAATCTAAAAAATTAATATAAATTAATCATATTTTTTTAGATTTTTAACTGTATCTTAATATTGTTGAAAGTTTAAAATTTACTGCAGAAATTCAATAGTAATATATGCCAAAATGTACATAAAATAATCAATTTCAAATATCTTTATTAAAACTAATTTTCTTAAAACATGGTAGTTGATGATGATAATATTTGTTAATTCAATATATAAGATATGGATTAGAAAATGAATTTTTTTTATGTAGGTAAAAATTATCATATATTAAATATAATAATATAGGAAGTTTAAAGACTATTATAAGAAAGTATAATTGATAAATAATAGCATTAAAATAATTTTCTTAAAATATGGTAGTTGATGACGATAATATTTGTTAATGCAATGTATAAGATATGGATTAGAAAATGAATCTTTTTTTATGTAGGTAAAAATTATTATATATTAATATAATATAAGAATTTTAAAGGCTATTAAAATAAAGTATAATTAATAAATAATAGTTTTGGTAATTATTGATTAAGGTTTTTAAGGAAAAAATAATGTGATGATGTGACAAGTTAGGAGACTTTAAAGAAATGAAAATGTTATGATATGACATGTCTAAAAATCAAAGGAAAATCTTTATTTTATATGTATAGATAGATAGATAGATTTACTATAGCATAACCTGCAAAATTCACGGGCTACCGCAAGAAAGGAAAAAAATTATACTATCTAAACAAATATAATCACATAATTAATTACATGATGACGCACATAAATTTTGAGCACATGATACCAATGTGATAATAGATATTAATTTTATACGTTATTTTCAATTTTAACATTCTTTTTTTCCAGCGCGCCATGCAATTATGTTTTGAATATCCAAAACTAAAAACACATTACTCAATCACCTTTACATTCGCACAATAGTGTCTCGTTAAAAACTTTTTAATTTGAACCACAAACACAAAATCAGGAACAACATACGTACTAACTTTTGGCCAATAAACTATGTCATTTGAACTCCACGAATTTTGAGAAGATTGTCAAGTACATGTGAGAAATTTCTTATACTATTTTAACAACTACTTAACCTCACGTATGAATTACCCTTTTTCATTCCGATAATAAGGTCCCTCATTAATCACCAAATAAGCTCCTACAGTTTTAAGTTTTTAACCTCATTAGCAACAAACATAGTCGTCAACCAACAACTTTCTATGTAATGCTTTGAGTGCAAGTAGTAATTACTACGAAGAACCAACTGTAAATCATCACTTTGTTAATAGAACTGGCCCGACCAGACCCACAATGCTTATTTCAACCTAGTCTAGCTATACTATAGATTTCAACATCAACATAATTATTTTAATTGGAATTTAATTTCTAGATAACTAACAATAAAATCACAAGAAATATATGTTGAGCACAAAACAAAATGAAAATAATAATAAAAAAATATTTCATTTCACCAACCTTCAATGTACCAAGGTCTTTCACCCACAGTAGCAAGCAAGGTGTTTTGATTTCACTAACTCTCTTTGCATAGCCACTTAAATGTTGGTTCATAGGCTAGGATAAATTCAGGCTCTCTACTTTCAGTGTTATTTCTAATTTAGCAGCTACACTAAGGGTAGATACTATTATTTATAGTTTATAACTTATACTCATAGTTGGATACTACCAAAAGTATAAATAAATATAAAAACTATAAATGTATGATTGTGACATCAACAATCAAGAATATTAAATAAAGCTTCAAGCTCGCATGCTAAGCACCTGCAATTTTGATTGTAAAAAACTATAGAAAGCATATCATATATATCATTGATGACTTATATGTTATACTTATGTGTTCAAGTTAACTGATCAGTAGTGGCTCCTACATAAAAAAATTGACATAAAATTAATGTAACATAAAATTGAATTTACATTAAAAATTGATTTACCTGCAAGAATGAGCCCCTTTGTGAAGCTTATAGCACGTGTCAATGGCAACTGTATAACTATGAGTACCTTTTTATGTGGTAAATATACAAACCGAATAATACCTTCCAGATTTCTAAACGACATTTGATGAAAGCGAATTTCTGAAACACGCTTTACTTGTCCCAAAATATTCTCACTTAACTAACTAGTCCACTTGACATCAAATAGGATTGTGATAAATTTTAAAAAGTTTCAAACTAGAATCCAAAACTGTATCTGGTGGAGATTAGTGAACTGTCTAAATTTAGAATTAAAATTGAAATTTGATATACTGGAAACTTTTTATTTTATTAATAATATTTGATTTTTTTTCTAAAAATTGGAAACTACCCCATATTAAACGAAGGGATCCAATTTTTCAAATCAGTTTACTTGTATTAATTATTGTCGAGTCACTGATCGCTTACCAACTCAATAACAATAAAACTGATGAAGAAAATGATTAAGTCAAAGTTATTGCTGCTAAAATATTGTACTCGTTGTTCGCTGTTCATTCTACTCAAGGATGTTGAGATGTTGAAGTAGAATAAAACTCAACTCTGTGTGTCGTCGTTGATTCAAGTATTAGCAGTGAGAGTTTTATTTCTACAAAAGAATAAAAAACAAAAGTCACTGCCCCATTAAAAGCCAGTTTATGAAGATTAATACTTCCAGTCATTCTACAAGAGCATGTCAGCTCGTAGTGAGTGAGGAGCTTTATTACATCTTCAGTGACTTCGTTAAATAAAGTTTCCACACACAAGTACAAGTCGCTCATTATTAATATGTCAACAAAAATTCCTCGTACTTAAAATATCTAAGGAATTACATGGCAACAAGTGATTGGTGTTAAGGAAGAAGAAATATCCATGATAACAGAGTTGGGACCCATAAAATGTCGGTTCACAGAGATCAAGCTAATCAAGCAGCGACATGTGTCATTCCATATCTGATATTTACGGGATTTTTAGGCTATAAATAGAGCAGTACTATGTACTTCGAAATTAATTTGTCATTTTTGTACGTGTTAATCACTTGTATGTTCAGTGAGTAGTTTGTCTAAACACGTACTAGCGATCAGCGAGTGAACAGTTAGCGTGTTTGTCCACTATTGTTCATCTCTTAATGTAATAGATTAGCTTAAGTGTTTGATTTGGTTTAGCTTTGGCTATTCCATTCCGCAATCAACACTTAGTGAGTTTTATGATTAATAAAGATTTACAGTTCAACTTCTATTACGTTTTGTTTCAGTTTATGAAATAAACGTTTCACGTTTCACGTTACAAAATACTTTGTAAATATTATCAACATAATATTTGATAAATGTTAATGTTATTTAATAATTTCATTTTATTAAATAATTTTGTTCACCAATGGTCGTATATTTTTGTCGCTTTTGTTCCAATTGTTTTGTACGTATTTACAACAATTTAAGAAATGTAATAACACACGTATTGATTTGCCAGGCTTTGCTAGACTTATCTCTAAAATGTGTTGTGAATTTACTCTAGTTAGGGAATTAGCCTAAAAATACGTGCAATTTACGTTTATAATTTTGTTGAAATTGCGGGGTGTTACAATATATGGCCTATATGAGTTGTTACTTATATAATATGTCTGATTTCGCTACCTTAGGAACATCGTAGTTATGGTCTCCGTTCACGGGGCCTTCTGCGCCGGCTCCCCTGTCATCAGGATAAATAAATTCTTAGTGATATCTAATTCAAGTTTAATACACAAAGTATGTAAACTTCTTAAATTAAAGGAATAACATATCATCACTCTGACCTGCTATGTCTCTCAATGAAGAAATTAATTTCTTAATAAGGATGTTAGCAGTACGTAGTGAAGCATAACATGAATGGTAGTTGTAGTTAAACATGAATGAATGTGCATAGTCTTGGATGGTGGTAATGAAGCAGTCAAGTACAATCTACTACAGAGAAACACACGAAGCAAATAAGGTAATATCTATACATTAATATTAATTGTATAGAAAATCATTTTTAATGTGTTTTTAATATATAAAATTTATATAGGGGATTTGATAACACGTAAAAAGTCATGTTTTTACGTACGTTATCTTCCACATTTTAGGCACAAAGTTAACAAAAACATACTTAAAAGGATATTATTCATAAAGTTTTGCTAACTAAGTCAAAACGGAGTCGATGTTTGTAAAATCACTAAAAATGGCATGAAAAATGTAAGAAACCGGGCAAAACTGCTTTATCGCACCTCCGTTCATTCATTTCAATGCATCTTGAGCTACGCTCCGAGTTAGGACCTCTAACTTATGTCATTTTCTTCGTTAGGAAATTACGAAAGCGTGGGCGCAAGAAACACTCAAAACGGATAAACGACGAAGAAAATACGCCCGAACGAAGAAACAAAGAACCGAAGGGCCAAGATACGACTGAACACAGCCGTATACGGCTGAGCCAGACCGTATATGGCTGGACACAGACCGTATACGGCCTGTGCAGACCGTATACGACCTGTGCTCAGCCGTATACGGGCTAGCTCAGCCGTATTCACCCTATGCACAGCCGTATACGGCCCAGTTCAGCCGTATTCACCCTAGCTCAGCCGTATCGTGCGTTTGGGTGATAAAAATCTGATTTTTATTCGCCTTTGCAATACGATTGTGCGTTTCATGGTTAGGATACGGTCTACGGATACGGCTGTGCGATCTCTATATATAGAAGCCTCATTTCATCATTTCAAAAAACAAAACACACATCTCACACTTCACATCTCAACAATCTTCGTTTTCTTACATTTTTTATATTTTTACTCTCTCTCTAGATTAGTTTAGATAGTTTCTCTCTCTAGGGTTTTCTCTCTCTAGAGAGATAGATAGTTAGTTGGTTAGCAGTAGAGAGAGAAGGAAAGCTAGTATTGTAATCACGGTGTAATAAAAAGCATTCTTGGTGCAAGACTCTGCCTTTCTTTTCAGCTGTTACTCTGCTCAATTTTACCTGGTGATATCTGTCTTTTCATACTTATACTATGTCCGAATAATTTCTGCCTGTTTGTATGATGTATGTTACTGTTATTGCCACGCTTATTGAGTAAGTGTGCTTTTGCGGTTGTTGAAATGTAGATAGTTAGAAGTAGGGATGATGTTGAATTAATCTTTAAATATATATAATTGGGGATTGTTATATTTGTTATGTCTAAACTTATCATGCATCTAGACATAGCTATGGATCACCCTTTCCAGTCCTTCGCGTGACTACTACTTTAGGCTTAGAACCTGATCAACTCTAGGTACAGTAGGAAGTTATCTGTGTTATAGTAAAGAAGCCGTGTATGTCACTGTAATCCGGCTGTAATACTGGGCAAATGCCCTGGAAAGAACCGTCTGTGCCGACACTGTGGATTACCTAGAGACCCTAGAATATGGCCTAGAAACCAATATAGCTGTGGAAATGTTACAGTACACAGTCTGTCTACCCCTGTAACTGAAGTTGTGGAAACACTTTAACATTGTACACCGTATCTGTACCTAGGGATGAAAAGCTGTGGAAACACCATAGTATACCGCAAGTACATCCTTGGTTACATGAATATGTGGAACTGTTTAAGTGCAGTACATCGTGAACGGTTCCTAGGTTGGTACGCTATGGAAGGAGTATGCATTGTACACCGCTGGTGTTCCTAGGGCTGAATGACTGATTGCAAAGGAGAGGCTAGATCATGACAGAAGTAGTTGAACTAATCAAACGTAAGGAATGAGTCTGGAGATGAAAGTCAAGCCCAACAGTGGTTCAGGATTCTTAAAACCCCTAGACTCTACAAAACTGATAGTTTAGAATAGCAAGTTAAATAATCTGGACATGTTTAGGAAATGGCATTTACATTTAGGTGTTAAGAACGGTCAGAATTACCTGGGTGGCAGTCTGTTACCTTATTCCTGCACCCTTCAAGGGTCATTTGTCCACAAAGACAGTGTGGGGGGGTTGAGCAGCCTGTTCTGATCAGAATCACGATAGCCTAGGTCTCATGACATACTAATTCTGGTACATAACTAGAATGAGTAGGGTCCTAGTGTTTACACCCATAATGCATCTGTTTATTAACTAAAAATGTCCCCAATTATCTTTATAATAAGCATCATCCCCGCAACTGATTATTGAAGTTTCAACCGCCGCAATTCTCTATCTGTCTACCTAGCTACCGATTCTTCTCTATCTTATTTACTTTTCCTGTCTTTAGTTAATTAATTAATTAAATTAGAAAACCCTCAAAACCTACCTATTTGCACAAAACCCATCCTAAAAGCAAAATTCTATCTTTGGCATCACTTCGTTTCAATTCGCTCCGATTTAAGAACGACCTCGAGTTATACTTACTGCTTGCTCACCCTGTGTGGTAGGTAGTACTTATAAATTGAGTCCCCAGCTCTTTATAAATTTAAAACTTAACAACCGACGCCGCCCTGATCTGTCCGGTCTCTGGTCCTCCGACAACAAGGACGGTCCTCCTTCCCCCTAAAAGGCAGGAGGGCTTCTTGAGCCGACGGTTCGGGGCGCGTCAAGTTTTTGGCGCCGCTGCCGGGGATCGTAGAGCGTTACGATTCTGAAGCCGCCTTAGATAGAATAAGCAATTAGGAGATCCTTTTCGTATAGGTTGTCCTCAACCTATTCGAAAGTTACTTTTCTTAGAATAAATTAGCTTAGTTTAAAATAAAATGAAAAATCCAAAAATATCTTTCTACGATTCGCCGCCTTCCTGTCCCATTTCTCTGTCCGCCTCCAAGACGACTGAAGAAATGACGGCTATGGACGATGCTGAGTTCTTCGACCACTTGGAACTAGAGTTAAAATCCGACTTTCACTCATCACCGGAAGAAGCCTCCACTAGCCCAGATGACGATTCTAGAACCTTAGGGAAATTCTTAGATCTTGACTTAGGAACCCATAAATCTCAACAGAAGATCTCAACTTCTGCTTCTAGCATTCCAAGCTATCAGGTTTTACCTGCACCTGAGATTAAATATTCCTTAGAAAATATCCCTAGATTCCCTGATTTTGTCGATAATATTCCTGAAAACACTCAATCCTTTCATTCCTCATCTAATGAAGAACGAATCTCCATAAGGAATGAGGATATTCATGAACATCTTCCAAAATCCCCAATTTTTATCTACCTCGTACCAGAACCTTCGTACACCATTTATCGTGTTGTTGATAAGGAAATACCGAAAGATTCAGATGGTGATGAAATCCGATACGTTGGTTACTCTTTTGACCCTGACAGGAGGTTAGGTGTTTGTAAGGCATTTGCCTTACACTTAAATATGTCTGATTTTCCTTACTCAGTCGAGCAAAGAAAAACCATCTTAAGGATTGACATACTCGTAGGTATTCTCCACTGTCTTCCGATCCAAAAGGGAGATGGTATCTTCACTCGATATCGAGAGCAAGTGCGAAAGCTATTATCAGAAATAGATCGTCTCATGGATCTATTTGCTTGCACCGATTATCCATCGGTTTCACAAACCATGATTAATCGTTATGTTGCAGCAATGATAAAAGAGCGTGAGCTATTAACTTCTAGATCTCCTACGATCACTCTCGTCATTTCTAGAAAAATTTCATTTTTCGTAGATCCCGCCTCTTATATAATCGCCAAGTTGCAAGAAATATTTCCTGCAGCTGACGACGACAAGATAGAAGCCGTTTTCTTTGCCGAAAGAAAAGATATTCACGTTAAACTCGCTTCGTTGTTCGATCAATCCAAATTCCCTTTTACCGTTTCTCAAAGATCTTTAATTTTGGATATCACCATTGTAGTGCAAACTACAAATGGAGATCCCGACTCAAAAGAGGAACTTAGGTTTCAGAGAATTTTAGAAAATCTTCTTCACGATTTTAATAATATAGACCGCGGTATGCGAATAGGAATTTCAAGTAAAAAGAAAGTTAGAAAGGAATTTAATAAGTTTGTTAACAATCTGGTAGAATTAGGCTAGAAAGAACATAGGATTCTTAGCGAATTCGAAAATTTTTCATTACACCCTGCCAAGCTAGTTGATTATGTCATTAACATTCTAAACTGTGATTTTATTCCTCGCTATACTTCAAGATTGCTTTCAAGCAATCCCCTTTAAATAGATTTGGAACAATAGTCGAGCTACAGACTTAAAACAAGCGCTTTTTGGGAGGCAACCCAAATTTTTAATTAGGTCTTTAAAATAATTTTCTTAGGTTAAAAATAAGTTAGTTTAGTTAGTGGTCTAATTTATTTTTTTCCTTGAAAAAGTAAAAAAAAAAACCCTTTTAAAATCTTTGTCTCCGCAGAATCTGCGCAGTTTCTGAAAACTTGAAAATCTTAAATTAAAATATCTTATAAAGTTTTAAATTGCTTAGATTTTAAAGAGTCAAGATTTTAAACCAGAAATATTGTTTATTTTTATATAGTTAAGTAGTTCTCCTTGCGTTTTAATAAAACAATCTTTTGCTGCGCAAAGTCAAATACCAAATTTTAAACTTTTGCTAAAATATTTGGCTAAGGTTTTTAATTACCTAAAATACCTAGTAATTACACTTAAAATGTTATTTAATCACAAATGGTAAAAAGGAGAAGTAAATAAAAAGGGTAAAAATGAGCCAACCAAAGTCAAAACAACACAAAAATCATTTTTTCCTCCTTCTCCCTCCTTGTGCGCTGGCCTCCATCACCCCACCCCAAACCCACCATTTTTAACCAAACCAAGCCTCAAATCTTCATCTCTAGGTCGTTTTTGTGTCCCCTAACATCATTGCATCTTCATTAAGGTATGATCCAAGCTTAAAATACCAAAATTCTCTAACTTTATTAACCTAGGGTTTCAAGTTAGTTTTTGATGATTTGTGCTTTGCATTGCGAAATTGAGCTTTAATTCTTGCTTAGTGATGATATAGGATGATGTAGGAGCTAGCATTACTTCTTAGATTGAAGCAATTTGATGTTTGACTTTGGAAAGTTGACTATATTTGACTTTTGTGACTAGTAGATCGATTTTGACCAATTGATGATTAAATTGCTTATGATAAGTTGTTTGTTGATTGATTTATGCTAAATATGATTAGTATAGCTTATTCATTTGCTTCATTTGTGGTTAAATGCGTAATATGGTCAAGTTAGCAAATTAAAGTAAGCATGAAAAGTTGACTTTTGTTCAAACGTCACCATTTTGAAACAAAACCTTTGATAAAATGATGTTTTAATTTAAGTGGATGCTAATGCCTCGCTTTGATTTGGTAATGCAAGATAGTGTTACGATAGATTTGGCAAATGACAAAAAGGAAACCTTACTTTGGTTATGTTGACTTTAAAAGTCAAAATGCTTAATTTTTAGTAATACTAGTAACCATTCTAGTTAAAAAGTCATGGTGGTGTTGTAAAATTGTATCTTTGAAAGTGTTATGGCGAATCTTAAATGGATACTACATTTTCCTTAATTAAGTACTTTTAAATTTTAAAGTAGTGTCTACTTAAAAGAATACCATAATTACTTAAAAAAAAATATACAATCAAGCAACACATTTGTCAACTAAAGAAGCTTTGTTGCGATACTTGCATGATATGGTCAAAATTGCTATATACTTGTTTGAATATCATGGTTCGTTTGCATGTGGTAATAGGTTATACTTGCCATGATAAGGTAATTACATGATTAAGATTTAAATCTTTATCATACATGCTTGTTATGGTTAAATAAGTCTTTGACTTTTCTTGTAGAAATCATTAAGACCTAATAGCCTATTGTTGTAAACCAAAGTTTCTTGTGGTGATTGAAAATTGAGTTTGGTGGTATTATTAGCTATTACAAGTTTTTGGGACTGCTCATATTCTAAAGCCCACATTTCGAATTTTTATTCAAAATTGAGAATATGATTTAGCCAAATAACTTGTAATTATTCCTGGTAATTCACTATGTTATTGTTTTCTCTTATTTTTCAGATGACTGATATTCCCCGGTATATCAGAAAATCCATCAAGGATCCAGAGAAACGGGAAAGGTATCAGACATGGCTAACACATCAGTTGGGAGAAAATAGGTACCTAGTGTGGGAGGATTTGGAGCAAATTGGTTTAAAAGAAGGGTTTGGAAATTTGATAGTGTTTAAGGAAGGGAAGCGACATCTGCGCGCATGGAGGAATCTATTTGAGATTAAGGAAAATGTTTATCAAGAGTTAGTTGCTGAGTTTATGGTAACCTTCCAGTTTGACAAAACGATTGATAAGCTAAATGATGACCGGATGATTAGATTCAACTTCATGGGAAATCCTCACCATATGTCATTAGCGACCTTTGCCAGGCATCTTGAATTGTACACTGAGTGCCAAGTTACCACTCCTTTCTTTCTGAAGGCAAACACTGAGGTAAAACAGCGAGACCACACTGCTATTTGGCAAGAATTGACTGGAAATCAGTTTCAGTCCAATGTCAAGGCCACTTCTTTTCTTGATAAGCACCGCCAAGTTCTCCACAACCTCATCGCTTGCAGCATTCGAGGAAATAGAAAGACTAAAGGAGCTGTTGGGGTAAAGGACTTGCAGATCATCAAGAACATTATAGAGCAGGAACACGTTAATGTTGCTTATTTGGTTGCTGATAGGATCCTTACTGAGTCAGGGTACACCGAGTCAGAGTTTGCATATATGGGAGCAGTAATCACTAAGTTAGTTAGGAGAATGGGGCTGTTGACTGAGGAGGTGATTGGTAGCCTGACGCCACTGGCGAACAGGGTATCTAAGCCATATGAAATTAACTATATGGTTAAGGTTTGGTTGCTAGAGAAGGATGCTGATGGGCAGATAAGATGGAAGGATCGTGAGATCATTCCGGGAGTTCGAATGAGACCCCCGAGGAGCAAGAGTGTTAGGTTTGAGTTTGATGACAGCACGGTCCAACGACAGCCTAGGACCACTGTTGCTCATGAGCAAGAGGAAGGAGAGACAGCCGCTGCTGAGGCACAAAGTCCACTGATACTGCCTGTTCGAGAGTTTGGTTAGGGAGATCCGGTATCATCCGAGCTCATGTACGGTATGTTGGGTATGCTTAACTCACATTACACACAGGACACATATTTAGCTACTGAGTTTGGATTCCCACAACCTACACGCCCTACATGGGTATGCGGCCCATGACCACCTAACTACCACACCATGCCACTACATCCATTTGCCATGATGCCACCCACTACCACCGTTCCCTACACCTCCATACCACTCACATCCTCCACTCGCACTGTGCCCATGGAAATTCCTCGAGCCCATCGTACCAGGACTACCCCTGTGGCGGAGCCGGTTTTCTCTGTGCACACTGCGACACCACATGAGCCGCATATCCCACATATTGGGCAGCCATCTTCCCGTGCCATGACCTGTCCGGGACCAGCTGAGTCAGCCACATCAGACACATCTTCGGAGACAGACTCACCTCAGTCAGGGTTCAGAAAGGACATGCAGGTTGATGACCAGGTACCGGTGCAGACTGATTATTTGCCTGATATGACTACTGCTGCTGTTGTGCCTACTTTTTCAGGACTCACAGGGATGCTTTAGAGCAACCCAGTGCTTTCCTCTGAGCTCCCACCGTACCCGATGCATGGTGCTTCCTTAGGATCGTATAAGGTTGCAGAGATGAGACTAGATCCCAACTTCCATTTGTACCCGATCCAGCCACCAGCATCCGACAGGCAGCGCGGTTCGTCTTCAGCATCAATCTCCCGCAGGATATCTAGTGGACAGCACTCTGCCTCCCATCATGCACCTTACAGCTCCATGCCACCTCCAGCTCACGGACCACCATCCGACCAGGATCCTTCTCACCCTTGATCTTATCAAATTTTATTTCCATTTGTGTTGGATAACTGTATCACTTATTATTATTATTATTATTACTGATATTTGGGATTACTGTATTTGACTGTTGCTGCATGAACTATTTGGGTTCCAACCTGTAATCTGGTTGGACCCACCTATCTATCTTATCTTATCGTTTATCTATCATTTACTTATTTTATGCTGTTCTTAGTTAATTTTTAGATTACTTGCAATAAAAAAGAGCAGTAAATAGTATGAAAGTTCCCCGAGAAGAAACCGAGATGACGCACGAATCACGCAAAAATCCTGACACAAACTGATTGACCTACACATCTGAATCAGAATCTTCATTCACACATCTCAGTCCTTTCTAGGGGAGTTTTTTTTTTCCATTCCTTAGTGATTTTCTTTCATCACCTATAACTCGCCGTTATGCCATCATGCTTAAATTCTAAGTGTGGGATTCTAAATCCCACACGAATCAAATCAACTTAGAAATAGGGTTCCAAAATATTTTCAAACTTTAAGTGTGGGATTCCTTCCCAAGAATTTTAAACTTAGTTTGAGAACATTAGGGACAATGTTCCTCTAAGTGTGGGATACACGGTATGTTATACCATATTCTTTGACTTTGATTGCTTGTCCAAAGTATAACTTTCCAAAAATAAGCTTAACTTCAACAGTGGAGTATCTCTACTCATTTAGTTAGCTTAAATTTTTAGTAAGCTTAAATTTTTCCTAAAAACCTCATTTTTCCTAAAATTTTTAATTTTCTGACTCTAAATAATCTTAAGAAAAATAAAATTAAACTGCTTTGGAAAGTAAAATAAGTTAAAATACGATTTTCTTAAAAATGAAATGTTAATCTAAGAGCATCGCACGGCTAGGCACATATAACCCTATTGCAGTGAGGTATTTGAGCCTAATAAAAGCATTCATCTTTAATGCTTCACTTTTTCATTTGATGTGTGTGCCGATGCATGTGCTTTAAGTTAGAACTTGCTCTTGGTATACGCTTCGAGACCACACCAATGAGCACCGTACGTGGTGAAGGTGCAGTCAAAGGACCTTGACATTCCTTAGGATATAAACCCCTTTCTATCATATCTTTTCAAGCACCGAAACCCTTCCAACACTCAGTTTTAGTGTTGATGATCCGCCTAGAAAACCCTGTTGAGCCTTAGCCTATTCGTTTCTTTCAAAACCTAAAAATTTGAACCCACTTATTCCACACCCACCAAAAATCTTATCTTAGAAATTTTAAACTTGTGGAAAATGTTATTTTAATTATCCTTTTTGCTTTCACTCTAAATCACAAATACTGGCGTTTACTCAAAACTTTCTCGTGTGCGTTCCCCTGATAAAAATCAAAAGTTGAAAAAGTTTATGGTGCGAAAAATTGGCACCAAATAAATGCAAAGTCATTAAAAGGATGAAAAATATGAAAAGAAGAAAGGATATCAAAAAAGGGCAAAAAGAAAGAAAATAAGAAATCCCTAGCCCAAAAATGAAAATAAAAAGAAACGAAAAGAAAATAGAATAAAGCTAAGTGCTTCGAATCTCTCGAAAATTCCTGTTCTTATAAAAGATATAAACTCCCCCGAGTATTTTCAAAAAAAAGAAAAAAAAGAAAAAAAAATAAAGAATGAAAGAAAGAAGTCAAAATAGCTATCTTCTTCCCTTGCCATTTATCCGTTTCCGTTTTCATTAAAAAGGTGTTTAAAGTAATGTTTTCCCAAAAAGTTTAAAGTTCTTAAAGATAAGCAAACCCCCTATTTTAAACCAAAAATTCCCACTTATCCATACCACTAAACCCTCACCAACCATTACAACCCATTCCGAATGTCCTGGGATGATTAGCACCGTCCTCATTGAAGTGGTGTAGATCCGACTCTTGATCAAGCCTATGATGAGAAGCAATGCATGACTGGCTTTATGAGCGATTTCGTTTGATTAGAATGATAGGAAACCCGATACACTCTGAGTGAATTGAGTGACCACCTTTGTGAGATCGCCTAGTCATGTACAATATTATCGAGAATTGTGAAAGTATGCCAAGGTTGACATTTCAGGATTAAGGGAGGGTTATCTTAATGATGCTTGCTTTCTAAAAAGGTTTCTTGGTCTCTGATTAAGTAAAAATCTCAGGTTATTTCTTGTCAAAACCCAAAAAACCGATTTTTTTAAAAACCTTTATAGCAAGTGAGAATTTTAAAGTTTGCTTAAGGACAAGCAAAAGTCTAAGTGTGGGATATTTGATAACACGTAAAAAGTCATGTTTTTACGTACGTTATCTTCCACATTTTAGGCACAAAGTTAACAAAAACATACTTAAAAGGACATTATTCATAAAGTTTTGCTAACTAAGTCAAAACGGAGTCGATGTTTGTAAAATCACTAAAAATGGCATGAAAAACGTAAGAAACCGGGCAAAACTGCTTTATCGCACCTCCGTTCATTCATTTCAATGCATCTTGAGCTACGCTCTGAGTTAGGACCTCTAACTTATGTCATTTTCTTCGTTAGGAAATTACGAAAGCGTGGACGCAAGAAACACTCAACGGATAAACGATGAAGAAAATATGCCCGAACAAAGAAACAAAGAACCAAAGGGCCAGGATACGGCTGAACACAGCTGTATACGCCTGAGCCAGACCGTATACGGCTGGACACAGACCGTATATGGCCTGTTCAGACCGTATACGGCCTGTGCAGACCATATACGGCCTGTGCTCAGCCGTATACGGGCTAGCTCAGCCGTATTCACCCTATGCACAACCGTATATGGCCCAGTTCAGCCGTATCGTGCGTTTGGGTGATAAAAATCTGATTTTTATTCGCCTTTGCAATACGGTTGTGCATTTCATGGTTAGGATACGGTCTACGGATACGGCTGTGCGATCTCTATATATAGAAGCCTCATTTCATCATTTCAAAAAACAAAACACACATCTCACACTTCACATCTCAACAATTTTCATTTTCTTACATTTTTTATATTTTTACTCTCTCTAGATTAGTTTAGATAGTTTCTCTCTCTAGGGTTTTCTTTCTCTAGAGAGATAAATAGTTAGTTGGTTAGCAGTAGAGAGAGAAGGAAAGCTGGTATTGTAATCACGGTGTAATAAGAAGCATTCTTGGTGCAAGACTCTGCCTTTCTTTTCAGCTGTTACTCTGCTCAATTTTACTAGTGATATCTGTCTTTTCATACTTATACTATGTTCGAATTATTTCTGCCTGTTTGTATGATGTATGTTACTGTTATTGCCACGCTTATTGCGTAAGTGTGCTTTTGCGGTTGTTGAAATGTAGATAGTTAGAAGTAGGGATGATGTTGAATTAATCTTTAAATATATATAATTGAGGATTGTTATATTTGTTATGTCTAAACTTATCATGCATCTAGACATAGCTATGGATCACCCTTTCCAGTCCTTCGCGTGACTACTACTTTAGGCTTAGAACCTGATCAACTCTAGGTACAGTAGGAAGTTATCTGTGTTATAGTAAAGAAGCCGTGTATGTCACTGTGATCCGGCTGTAATACTGGGCAAATGCCCTGGAAAGAGCCGTCTGTGCCGACACTGTGGATTACCTAGAGACCCTAGAATATGGCCTAGAAACCAATATAGCTGTGGAAATATTACAGTACACAGTCTGTCTACCCCTGTAACTGAAGTTGTGGAAACACTTTAACATTGTACACCGTATCTGTACCTAGGGATGAAAAGATGTGGAAACACCAAAGTACACCACAAGTACATCCTTGGTTACATGAATCTGTGGAACTGTTTAAGTGTAGTACATCGTGAATGGTTCCTAGGTTGGTACGCTGTAGAAGGAGTATGCATTGTACACCGCTGGTGTTCCTAGGGCTGAATGACTGATTGCAAAGGAGAGGCTAGATCATGACAGAAGTGGTTGAACTATTCAAACATAAGGAATGAGTCTAGAGATGAAAGTCAAGCCCAGCAGTGGTTCAAGATTCTTAAAACCCCTAGACTCTACAAAACTGATAGTTTAGAATAGCAAGTTAAATAATCTGAACATGTTTAGGAAATGGCATTTACATTTAGGTGTTAAGAACGGTCAGAATTACCTGCGTGATAGTCTGTTACCTTATTCCTGCACCCTTCAAGGGTCATTTGTCCACAAAGACAGTGTGGGGGGTTGAGCAGCCTGTTCTGATCAGAATCACGATAGCCTAGGTCTCGTGACATACTAATTCTGGTACAAAACTAGAATGAGTAGGGTCCTAGTGTTTACACCCATAATGCATCTGTTTATTAACTAAAAATGTCCCCAATTATCTTTATAATAAGCATCATCCGCGCAACTGATTATTGAAGTTTCAACCGCCGCAATTCTCTATCTGTCTACCTAGCTACCGATTCTTCTCTATCTTATTTACTTTTTCTGTCTTTAGTTAATTAATTAATTAAATTAGAAAACCCTCAAAACCTACCTATTTGCACAAAACCCATCCTAAAAGCAAAATTCTATCTTTGGCATCACTTCGTTTCAATTCGCTTCGATTTAAGAACGACCTCGAGTTATACTTACTGCTTGCTCACCCTGTGTGGTAGGTAGTACTTATAAATTGAGTCCCCAGCTCTTTATAAATTTAAAACTTAACAACCGATGCCACCCTGATCTGTCCGGTCTCTGGTCCTCCGACGACAAGGACGGTCCTCCTTCCCCCTAAAAGGCAGGAGGGCTTCTTGAGCTGACGGTTCGGGGCGCATCAGGATTTCTAAAGCATCAATAAAGGTGGAAAAAAGGAAGAGTTATGAGTTCTTCAATGAGGTACAAGTATGGATCATTTTTGCTGGTATTTTAGTTTACTTTTATGAAGCTCTCAGTTAATGATTATAATTATGAGATCTAAGTTTTTTCCAAGAACTTTCTCTTTAGTGTGATTTATATACATATGAATCTTTTATAACATCAGAGATTATAACACAAGTTTGTTAAATGAAATCGCAATTCACAATCACAATTATTTAATCAATTGTGTGTACGGCACCTCATGGATGGTTCCATCGTTCATCCATTTAATTCTTTTTTTTTTGATGATTTTGTATCAATATATTGTTTACAAAATATAATAAAACAAAATTCAATGAAATTTATATCTACATTATTATAGTTACAAATTTTATAAAAAAAAATGTCATAATTTTTTCTTCAAACCCGTATGCACGGGTCAATAAACTAGTCTCATTATAATTGTAAAGTTAAACAACCGCTTTGCTATTATTCGATTTCCAAAATAGTTACATTCAATTTGAATATTAACCAAATTCATACTTTACTAATAATATCTTCACTTCAAAGTGTTTAATAACATTGCATGTTCTTACAACTCTATTCAAATCAAGGGATTAGTGCTGGTGAATCCACTTAACTTTAGTTCGATGTCTAAAGTGTGTACCAAACTTCATTTTGGTCTATTGTATTTATTAAATTTTCAATGTTTGTCTATTATGTGTTTCTAACTGACGTGACACTCATTTTTGATGATGTGTCAACGCCGTGTCACATGACATGGCACATTATACGGTTGATACATATTTAAATTAATCATTAAATACACACAATAGACCAAAGTTGAAATATTGATATACACAATAGACCAAATCAAAGTTGGGTACATACTATAAACATCGTGTAACACCTCAATTTTCGTAAGTGTGTATTTTAAATTTAAAGAGTAAGTTTAAATAGTATGTAGATTTTATGTAGTGAAAGTTAACATGCGAGTTAGTTGGTTAGTAAATTGTAGTTAAATGACTTGAGGGATTCTATATGACAAATCAGGAAAGTAGAGGGGTGTAAAATGAAATTTTTTTTAATTAAAGTCTCCTTCTTCATTATTCTGGAAAAAGTCAGATTTCTTAAGTGTGTGTTGTGTGTGATTTTTGTCAACCAAAAAGGGAGGAGAATAGCAAGAACAAGTTTCATCAAATTGGGGTTAAACACATGTGTTTTCAAGCTTCTAAACTTGTTTCTAGCATCTTCAAGGTAAGATTAACACTTTTATATCCTTCAATTTGTTGATTTGATGAAGGTTTGTCATGAACCCTAAAATGGGTTTTAGAAATTATTTAAGTTTTTGAAAGTATGTATGTTAGATGATGATTGTAATATGTGAGAGAGTACGTATAAATGTTAGTTGATGAGTTTTGATATGAAACTTAAGTTTTCATGATTTAGTTAAATTAAAGAATTTGGTGTATGATGTTAGTGATAATGTTTATGTGTTAGTGAGCTTGTGTAGATGTTAAATAATGAGTTTTGTTGTAGAAATGGAATTGTAATGAGTTTAGCTAAATTGAGTTATTCGTAGGATGATGATGTAGTGTCATGAAATTGTTGAGTACTTTGAAGTATGAATGCTAAATGATGATTGTTGTATGTTGGAAGGTTTATGTAAGTGCAAGCTATTGAGTTTTAATTGTGAGACTTGAGTTTGATGATATGTTCTCAATTAGGGAATTGTATGTATGAGGATGTAGATGATGATGAATAGTAGCAAATTATTAGTTGTGATTATGTAGTAACAATTCTCGATACATTGTGTAGTTTGGATAAGTTTGAGTTTGTAGTTGAGATTATGTTCTTATATGAACAAAAGAGTTAATTGTATGAATTAAAGAGCTTAATTGTATGAGTTAAAAAAAAGAGTTTAGTTAGTTTGTTAGAAATGAGAATTTGTATGTAGAAGGTTTTTACAAGAGTAGTGATTAACTTTGTTTGTATGCTTTGTTTGTATGCTTATGTGAGTAGGTTAAAAGAAGAAAAGTTGACCATATCATAGTTCTTGAGCATTCACACATATGGCAAAAGTAAATAATAGGGATAAGTGGTTTGTTGTAAGTATGGTATACAAAGATGTCATTTGTGTAGTTGAAATGGTTAACCAAGTATGGTAAAGGGCTTGAGAAATATCAATGTTCATGTGTTGGTATCATTGTAGTGTTTCCATGATGAGGAACAATGTAGTAGAGGATCCTCAATAGTGGAGTAGATAGATCATTAAAATGATCTATGTAGTAGGTTGTTCATACGAGTATAATCACCTAGTAGCATGGTAGATAGAACATACAAGTTCTATAATTTGTAGTAAGTTGATCATATGAGCATGATTATCTTGTAGTAGTTTGTAGTTGTAGTTTTGTTTTACTTTACTTACTAAACATGTTGTACTTGATGTGTAGGTGAAAGTAGGTAAAGGGTCCATTTGGGCGAAGAAGATAAGGGTTTATTAGAGATGGACATATTGACGAGTTCGTAAGTTTGAACTTTTTGATATATTTGTGAAAGCCCCGTGTGAGTTGTAAGAAAGTGGTTTTGGTATAAACTTGTTGCTTTGTACATTTTGACACGTTTGTGAATTTGGGTAGTGTAAGTAAGATGTTTGAGTCAAACATTAGTTGTTGTGATGTTTTGAGAATTGGGTAATATTCCTTAGAACTAGTTAGTATTCTATAAAATTGGTAGTTTTCTTCATAATTGGGTAGTGTTCTTTAAAACTGGTTAGTATTCTTTGAAACTGGTTAGCATTATTTAGAATTTATTAGCAAATTTGTTATTTGTAGAATTTGTTAGATGTGATCTTTTGACTCAATTCAAGGTTTTAAGGTGAAATGCCGAGTCTTGATATATAAAAAAAATCGGAACGTTTCACATCGGACTAAAGTTAAGTGCATTCCCCTGCACTAAACCCTCAAATCAATTGTTTCATGACAAAAATTTAGTTTATAACATAGAGTATAATCTAATCAACATAGTATAAAATTCATATCCAATTTAAATTTCAAATATACCGCAAAATCTATAATACACTTTCTCGAGAGGAACAAAACAAATCATTCAGAGATATTGCCAAGTAAGTTAATAAACTTTAAACTAATCCTTTTATCCCAATTAGTTAACAACCTTTAACTTTATGCCCATTGACGTTATGTTTTGCAATTAACAATGATAAGTGCCAATATGTCATTTTTAAAAGAGTAGAAAGGAAAAACATATCCCCTGCAACATAACCAACGTCTTTTTAAAAACAGTTTGGTTTATGTTTCTATGTTTTTGTTACTTTCAATGATCGAGTGATGTTCAAATGAGAATGAGATTTTTTGTGAGAGGAACCAACCAGAACTCGCCACGTGTAACAAAACCTACTTTCTCTGAAATTTATAACTTAAATATTTCCCAAATGGTAAGCTGAAAAAAATATGAAAATTGCACCATAAAAATCAACATTTTTTCCTCTTGGATTTGCAATCTCACAAGATATGCTTTCGACAATTTTTTTTTGGTTTTACAAATTGTACAAAATTAGTAACACATGTTACTAGCTGTTATCACATGTGTTAATCGCCTGTATCACATGTATTACTATCCTGTATCACATGTATTACGCTAGTAATACATGTATTACCTGCTTCTAACACATGTGTTACTCGTTTTCAAAATCCACCAAAAATGAAAAAAGGGAAAATTACATATATCCCCCTCAAAACTTGTCAAAATATCATATATACCAAAATACAAGTTTTTATTGCATGATGTACAATGATTTTAATGCATGCTTGGCTATATATGTTATTTTGCAAAATGTTAGGGGGAAATATGTAATTGCCCCCCATAAAAAAAATCCATCGAAAGTATACCTTGTTACATCTCTAATTGAAGAGAATAAAATGCTAATTTTTATAGTGCAATTTTTGTGATTTTTTGACTTACCGTTTGAGAGATTTTTAATTTTTAAAACGTGAGGGAAAATGGGTTTAGCGATACGTGACGCATTCCTATTAGTTTATTTATTCTCACAGAAAGTTATTGTAATCATTTGAACTTTACTCTCCAATGATTATTGTACATTTAAGTTAATAATATTAATATGGTCGGATATTTTAACAATATAAAATATCGTAAAGGCTCAAAGCCCAGTTAGAATATATAGAGAAGTCTAATTTATGTACTTTAAAGTAAAGGAAAATTATTGGTAGACCTAAATCTATAGGTTTAATTTTAGATCTAAAGATGTGATTGGTGAATTTGAAAAATTGATTGGATGTGATTAAGAGGAAGAAAAATCAACCACTGAGAAAGTTAAGTTTGTTTTTAAATTTACGTAAATAGACCTATTTAGCATTACTCATAAAGTAAAAATTGATTGCATTCTCGAGTTTTTTTAGCAGAAAGGAAAGTAAACTAATTGATTTTAAAATAAAAGGTCATTCTCGAGTTTTTAATTAGAAGGGAAAGGAAAGGAGAAGGAGGAATTTGGACTGAAAATACATAGGCTTTTTTTTCTGCTCAAATATGGGCCGATTAGAACAGAAAACTTTCATCTTAACCCTAAACAGCACAGGATAGCAAAAATAATGATGATGTAAAGGTCCAATCAGAAATCTTGTTTTCAACGATGAATATCAAGTAGTTGATTAAGTCGCATGTCGCTATTTAATTGTTGGTCACAGTTCATAAAGTAGTTGTTTGTTTATCATAGTTAAAATATGACCATGAAATTGTGTATCAATAATATATGCACGAGTATAAAAGTTAAATCGATCATAAACACATTTAAGAAATTGTTTTTAAGTTGTGTTATAACAAACTTATATGTTAGAATTTTTGTTTTAACCTATTTTTCCTTCATTTTCCTTTTCAACTTGAGAATACATAGAAAGAAATCGATAATACATTTTTTCCCATCATATTTTCCTCTTTTCTTTTCCCTCCTATTCTTTTCCACTAAATATAATCTCGAACCAATTTTTTTTATAAGCCTTATACGGATTATAAAAAACTCATCCAAACACCTTAAGGAGCTTAATAAGTACTAATAGTCAGAGGGCGTTGATAAGCTATTAAGCCGTTCAAAGAGCTAGCAAATATTTAAACCGAAGCGAGGAGACGATGGAGGACAGGGCCAAGTCTCTAGCTTTGATCGGAGCCGGTGCTCTCTTGGGCTCCATTACCGCCACTGTTGCCGTTCTCAAGCTTCTTCCTCCGAATCCGAACAGGTATTATTTATTTATATTTTTTTATTCAAAGTTACTGAAACACTACCTGACTTATATAACTTGTTCAATGCTCATCCATTTCCCTAATTTTACAATCGAGTAACTTAGGTTTTCTATTTTTGTTGCAGAGGAACTAAGGTTCACTGCAGTAATGATACTGTTACGTCAAATGGTAAGGTTTCTACTTAAATTGCCCTAATTAACAACTAACATAGTGATTGACTGTTATCAGATGATAATTTTTGATATAATAAGCTGAGTGTGTTGTTATATCTTCAGTCTGTTAGCTTATATGAGTCAACAAGTTAAGATGATGATTGTATGCATTTGTGTTCTTTTGCTGTTGCCTGTTGCTGTACTCTGATTGCTCGTAATTTCGGTTTGTAGGTAAAGCAAGTTTATCTGTTCCAGTTGCACACGTCAGTAGTTCTCTAAAAGAAGAAACATATGAGTTGGATACCTCGGAGCTTCTAACTGACGAAATAGTCTCTGAACAGCTCACCAGGTACTTTTGACTCTCCAATTGGTTACATGAGTTTGGATACAAGGAGTCGTAATTTTATATATAGAATTTTATTCATCGTGCTCTAATTTCAGACGTTACAATGTTATTGACGTTGATCATGAAAAGAACGTTAAATAGTTATTAGACTGTGAAACTGAATAACCTTCCGTGCACACAATGTGTTTGACACAAGGATGGTTGAACTGATAAATTCGTGAATACATGTACGTTTAGTGAGTATTTGAAGTATTGATGATGACATTATGCATCTTATTCTTTTTTATGTCAGGAATATACAATTTTTTGGGTTTGATGCCCAAAAAAAAGTGACAACTTCCTATGTTGTAGTCATTGGCCTTGGAGGGGTAGGAAGTCATGCTGCATCGATGCTTTTGAGATCAGGAGTTGGCAGGCTACTTCTTGTTGACTTTGACCAGGTATATTATATTCTGGGAAAACTCGACTAATATCAAATTTTACAAAGGAATAACAACAAATATCACCACAATTTGGAAACTAGTTTTTTAAGCTTGAACACACAATTTAATGTATGTTCATATAGCATTCACCAACAATCAGTGTTGTTTTTATTGTCACATGTCAGGTTTCACTTTCATCTTTGAATCGACACGCGGTTGCTACAAGAATAGATGTTGGAACCCCAAAAGCGTTATGCCTTAAGAAACACTTCTCATCCATATATCCAGAGTGCCATATAGATGCGAAGGTGATGTTATATGATACTTCATCAGAAGAAGAAATTCTCTCGGGTCATCCAGATTTTGTCTTGGACTGCATTGATAACATTGATACAAAGGTATCGTTTGCTGCTTTGTTTTTGCTTCCAGGTTCTTTATTGTTGGTGATATACTTGACGTCGTGTATTGTTCATGTTTAATTACTTGATTGGTTATTGGGTAAGCAAATGAACATATTATATTTGTTTTCATTGCTATTGTTGTATAATTAGACATGCTAAGTAAGCAATAAGGATACTGTAAGTAGATAAGAGGAGCTCTATGATGTGCATTTCATTTCTTTGATATGGTTGTATGTAACAACCACATAGCTATTTTGGTGGTTGATTATGTTTCGAGGATAAAAGTCTTTGCTTAACCTGTATCACAGGTGGCTCTTCTTGCTGCATGTGTTCGTAGGGGTTTAAAAGTTTTATCTGCTACTGGAGCTGGTGCAAGAGCTGACCCAACAAGAATCCGTGTTGCTGATTTGAGGGAATCAACTAATGACCCACTATCTAGATCAGTAAGGATTCTGTCTTCTACATTCTAGATTTTATTGCTTGTGTCCATATATGTGGTTAGTGGTAGAAATTTCAGTTCTGGTTATACTCTGCCTTTAACAGGGCAAAGTCAACTAAAGTGAATTGAAGAAGTCATAAACATCCTTTTTATAATTCTAAATTTAGATTATTACTGTAATAATATGTTTTTTTTTCCATCACAAACATCACCTATTTGTGAATTTAAGAAAAGAAAGAAAGGGTTTGTGGGTCGGGCCAAACTCCAAATCCAACCGACTTGTTCCGTTTTTACCCATTTTGAATCCTTAACCAACCCACCCATTGTGGTCGTTGCATTTCTTCGGAATTTATGGTACATGCCTACAGAAGCTTAAGGCTATGTTAGCTTGACTAGATTCATCGTGTACTTTACGTGTGAATTTTAAATCAGCCATATTAAATTGGTAAACAACATCATTCTAGTTATCAACCTTCAATCTTGATGTTCATCGTTGACAATGTGGCTTTCTGCTAATATGTATTTTGCAGGTTAGACAACGTTTAAGGAGAGATCATGGTATTGAAGGTGGCATTCCTGTAGTTTTCTCTTTGGAAAAACCAAAGGTGAAACTGCTTCCTTTTAAGGGTCCTAATGGAGATGAAGAGAATCCTTCAGATTATCAAGTAAGGATCATTACTATCTATCTCAAGTACTTAAAGGTTTCACTTTTGGCCGGTTTACTTATGAATGTTTGGGTGCAGGTTATGTTTGATCAATTACGGGACAAACGGTTAAATTAAAAAGAAAGCTTAAAGGGAAACGGGTCAAAGCAGATTATTAGTTACCTAACTGTATTTTCAGCATAAAAACCTCTTGAATATTTTTCTTCAGTTAATTGTTTAACGAAATAGCATAATTGAGGGGTTTTTTTTTTGTTGATAAAATATAAAACTCAACAAATTAGATAAATTTTGTTTTTGGGTCAGCGTGTCCTCGTCCGTTTTGACTCATAAAAAAGGTTACTCTTTTCAACACGGTACACAATCCACCCTCCCACCCATTTCACCACCTTTACTTGTGTTGCGTACTTATTATTATTTACGTTTTTCATGCTGATGGGGTTATAAGCCATAGCTAATTTATGAGAACTTTGCTTTTCATAGTATTTATAAATACTTTTTGTTTCCTACGGTAATGTGATTTTCTATATTTTTATTTTATTTTATATCCTTTGACATGATATCAGGTAGTGCCTGGATTTAGGGTTCGCATAATTCCTGTATTGGGAACCATACCTGCTATATTTGGACAAATCATGGCATCATATGTTCTGACACAATTGGCCGAATTTCAAGTCAACATGGAGCCCATTGTGAACTTTGATACGGATCATTACCGTGTACTACACCAACGTCTTATTGAGCACGAGGAGTTGGTTTATGGCACATCCATGCAAGTTCAGGTACTAGGTTTAGGCGTGTAGCACTTACGTTTAACAGTATTTTTATTCAATCTTCCTTTTCCCGATCTCGAATGATAACAGATTTCAAATTATTAGTGTCAAGTACCTCGGACTTTTAAACTGTCTTCCACTTCAGAATCTGTGTATATGTTTCTTTTCCTTTTTATGGCTTGATACCTGATTGTATTTTCAGTTCGTAGAATTATAATAAAATTCTCCATAAGGCATTATAAACAAAGTGGTCGGTCTACTATTACTCAAACAAATATATTATCGATCATCTGGATCATTATTGATAGTTTATTTCAGGCAGTATGATTTAACTTGGTTAGAAAGAATGTATCGATGTATCGATATGATTATGCAGCTTTGTTTTATTTCTTTCCTTGTGAAAGAAGCTTTAATGGAAGTCTTGGCTTTGCAAAAAATAAGAATAAAAATTAAATAAAAAGTTAATATTATTATGAGAGCATAAGGGGGTGTTGGTTTGGTGGGTATGGGGGGGAGTGGGTTTTGATTACCTTATAAAGTGTTAAGTTTATAGGTTCAATCTTGAAAATTGAGATTGTAACCCATGAATTGAGACATATCCCAAACCCATGTGGGATGATGGGTTTGAAAACTGATTCGAACCTAGCCCATACTAGGCCCATCTCAAGCCATAAACCCAAGTGTAGAACTCACTCCCAAAAGCTAGCTTGAAGGAGGAGGGAACACCTAGACTTATAATTAGCAACCAACCAATCCCATACTTGGCCAATGTGGGATCATAACAATACCCCACCCTTGAAGAGCCAATGTCCTCGTTGGTCACGGCTATGTTGGTCACGGTTGGCACCCTCATTTCGGGTCCAAGCCACCGCTCCATAGGCCACCACTCCGAGGTGTTGGAACCTCGAAAGATAGGATTGGCTTTGATACCAATTGATACGAATCTAGCCCATACTAGGCGCATCTCAAGCCATAAACCCAAGTGTAGAACTCACTCCCAAAAGTTAGCTTGAAGGAGGAGGGAACACCGAGACTTATAATTAGCAACCAACCAATCCCATACTTGGCCAATGTAGGATCATAACAAAAACCCATTCTCATTGCCACTGTAAACCCATTTGCATAATAATAGAAAATTTCAATTTTAAACCAAACACACCCTAAGTATGTGTCTCTTACAGTGGAATCTTTACTCATCCATTGTCGTTGGTTTTTTTTTTTCCCGATTTTAAAGGTAGATGTAGAAGAAGTCATGTATGTTGCTAAAGAATTGTGGCATTGTCGAAGTGCAAGAGATCAAAGTACAAAAGAAGTTGGGCGTGGAATGTGGCGTTCTGTCAATGAGTTGATGCTTGTGAGGTAATCTATATTTTATGATCTATTTCTAATGTAAATTGCATTTGACAACATGGAAGATAAGAAAAAGATTATGGTGTTTGAACGAGGACATCCTTGATAAGTTTCAAGGAAAACTAAGAAAAAGAAATCTAGAGCAAGTCAAATTAATTTGTTGATTAAAAGCACGTTTACCATCACTACTCTTTAACTGTAAGATTATTTGAACTTACTTGTGCTAATGAACAGTGAACATGCTAGCCTGCTTGGTAAAATAATTGTAAGTTTGTAAGCATTATAAATTCTCCCATTGTTAGTGTTTTTTGTTGTATTGATGTGCTTTTTCTCCATGGTAGATGGGACGGATCAAAGCCTGCATCTGCATCCAATCTGATTCTTTTGAAATTTACAGAGGTATTATTTATTATTCATAAGATTGCTGGTGATAAATATACTTATATGCGACGTTGCTACAGCTAGTGGCAACTGTAAGTAAAGATCATTCTGGTAATGGTCTTGTATCAGCATGCTAACAACTTTATTCTTTCACACTTAATCACAATGGCATCCATGATGAGCCATAGTGAAATTAGAGGGGAAATTCATCCCTGTTGCAAGTGTGGGTCAGTTTGAGATATATTAACAGGTCAAACATGTAAAACTAAGAAAAAGACTTGCCTACTATGGGAAATTGGGAAGGGGTCAGACGCCTTAATAGTCGCCCACTTGCCCATTACATAATCAAGTGATTAAAGCTGTAATATGTTTTCTAAATGTTTGATTATTAATTTTATAGAAGTTTTCTGCAACCATTTTACTATATTATTTGGGCATGAAATAGTAAAAACGGAACAGTATTGCCCGTTTAATTAACCCGGTCGTCTATTTTTACCAGTCTTAACAATCTACCTGTGTAAATGTGAGTCCATCTTGACACTATACACCTGACTAACATGTCCGTTTGGCTACCTATAGCGAGAATTTCCTGAGTATGAGTGATTGTATTCTGTAACTACTATTGATCTGATATGGGATTTGAGCTCATATCTGATCCTTGATACATAAAAACTGCAATAAATCTCTATTCTATTGATTGTCACTGTCACTGATTTCTGTTTTATTTCCACCTTTCTGAACTCAAAATAGGCTGATGAACATGAGTCGACTACACTTGAAGAAATAATGGAACACGAACCAGAATTTTTCACCAGGGTTACATCCACACTGAAGCGAGCTGAATTAGACTTTGGTCCATAGAATCATTGTCATGGAAGATGCATCGTTCCTTCAGCTCCGGTTATCATGTGCTCACATAGCATTTCAGTTTGGCTCAGAGATGCCGGAAGAAATTAGGTGCTGGGTAGCTACACTTAAAACCTTTACTGTGACACACTGCACCTTCTAAACAATCGAAGATTATGAGAAGTTCGATTATGATGCCCTTTCATATATGAAGATTCTGAGAACTAGGTGCTCGTTACTATGTGTAGTTTTGAGCTGCCATGATGTATGGTTTAGAAACTAAGTTATTTTGGTTTGTGCTTTGTAGTTATAGTTTGTATTATGTTCTATTGACAAGAATAGCTTGGAGGTATGATAAGGGTTTTTGCAGATCAATAGCTGAAATATTCAATTTTATAATTTATATTTATTTATATTTTTATATTGTGTTTTATATGAATAGAGTTTCCTGAAGAATTGATTACACGAGCTCCTCTCATAAAACAAGGTCTTCAATGATATTAAAACAACCATATCGAAGCAACGCTTAAACATATTTATTACAATGGAAGTTGAAAATACTAGTCTTAATATCCTACAAAACTTAAAAGCTCAAAACATAATTTTATAGTCGGAATCTTTTGGATATAGACGTACCAGTTCTCTTGGGCATACCTGTTAATCTGGGATGCACGTAACACGCGTAAGCCTCACGCTTAGTGAGTTTGCGCAGTGGTTTATGTACAAAATTAACACACAAAATAATGTTTATGCATTGATAACTATTACAAAATAAACATGGAAATGAGATCCCCATATTGTGAATGAACCACAAATTCAGTTCAATGATTATTAACCACCACACCACGTGAGTAAAATACAAACTGGTGATGAGTACACCCAAAGATGAACCATTTCAGTCCATAAACCCATTCAGTTTACAACATCCATACATGGCAATACATAGCATATTTATACGGTGTACGTATTCGATGCACATAAAATAAACACATAAGCTGCAAATAGTTTCATATAGCAGTTTCACATGTACTTATGGGGCACCCCAGTTTTCGGAAAGCACGGAAACTCATCTAAGGTTCGTATGCATTTAACTTGCAAAACTTGTAACTTTATAGTTGATATTTCATAATCAAAACAAGATGCGTACTCATTTGTGTCAAAACATTAGTCAAGTGTAGCTCAGTTTTTCGCCCATGTAGACTCTCATATTCATATTTAAGCTATTGCAAGATCTTATATAAAGTGTTTTGATGTTTGGAATCTCCATCTCCATCTCCATATATATAAATAAAGGTTTATCATGCTTATCTGTCAACATAGTGGGAGTTTGCTGATGTGTCAAAAAATTAGTCACTCTAATCTTCACTTAGGGCTCTAACTGCATCCCCTCCTCTCTCCTAAAACCGCCTACGGTTTTTTTACCACGTTCACTGCAAAAACCGCCATCCTCATCATAATATCAGATCAAAACACTCTTTCCTCCGTCGACCGACACTAAATTGCTACCTTTAATCTTTAGAGAGGGAGAATCTTGCAATTCAATCGTCATCTACGTAATTGTAAATCAAACCCCTAACTGGACGTTTTCAATCAGCTACTTACAATTTTTATACATTAACCGCTACTACCAATCGAATGTTCATATGACAGAGAACGAAAATTCTTACTGCCAATCAACTTTGCTAATGCTAAACCATTTATTTATCTATTTGCCTAGCTTGATTTAATCTTTCATTGTTAATGTGTTGTCATCAGGAACAAAGGCTGCTGATATTGTTTCGACAATCTCTAGGAGTGTTTTGCACATCAACTGTTTGTGTTTATGTTTCAACGAAATTTTCTTACAATTTTTTGAGTTTGATTGTTGGATGTTATCTCTTACGTAATTGTTTGTATTTGCTACTCAAATATGGGGTGAGATTTACGACAATAAAACTAATGGGTTGTTGCGGGTACAACAATTTTAATTTTACTGCAAAATGGACGTACTCCTATGGACATATTTATGAGGTTTTGAATGACAAGTCATTGTTGATTTCAGAATGTGATCTCACTGTAAGCATTCCCACATCAATTACCTATTGCTGTAGTGTTAAATAAACTAACATACTAATTGTTGAGTTGTATGTTTTTATATACCTTAGTATAATGTTACCTCTTATATGTTGTTGATAGAAGCCTGGATTTACAAACTTTCTACTTAGAATTTGCGGCTGTATTTAATTATGATTGTTTCCCCTGATACTAAAGACTCATTTTATTATGGTATTTGCTTAACAATAATTTTAGTGTTTTTTACCATGACATTATGAGGAAGGAGAAGAAGTTTTCATTGATAGACATAATGGGAAACGTACATATTAAATGAAGTTAGACTTCAAGAATTGCTACTGGAAGATATGATGAAACATTGTTAGTCTTATGGATGCTAATAATTACTATCTATTATGGTGTTTGTGTTACGCAGGAGAAAGATTGAAAGTTTGTAGTCATGACATATGCTACAAGTTTAAATGTGAGGTATTTCATTCATGTTTATATCTTCATCAAAAGATTTATGTTGTCTCTTTTTGTTCATATGACCATGATAATGCGAAAAGGTTTGAGGTTTGAACCCGCCCTGCTCCGTATAGTTTATCCCCTATTAAGTATCTTTAAGAATACTTTTACTCTTATAATGCTAATTACATTTTACTGCTTACTAGCATGAAATTGTATGTCTTGATTATGCTTTATTACTCTAATGATTTCTTTTAACTACAGTGACTACATGATGTGGAGTTTTTTAATATGGATGGAGGGTATGAAGTATATACCAAAGTAACAGGGTCGCTTATTAATTTGGAACTTTTTTAACGGGGTCGTTGTCTGTGCAATAGGGACGGGGTTTCCTATGCTTATCTGTTAAAATATGAGTGTGAGTTTGCTGATGTGTCAGATTAATGATTAATCACTCTAATTGTCATCAAATGGTTTGGGTTAGTTTAAGTTTTATGTTTGTTTATCTCTGATTATTTGCTTACTGATTTTTTTTTTCCAATTTATGATATAATACTTAAAATTTTTATTAGTTTGTCTTTGTAGGCTCTAAATGTTGAAAATTATGATTTAGTCGTGTTTGTACTTTGTATGTTTCTTGCAATTTGTGCATGAATATATGTTGTTTACCCATTACTATTCGATAGCTCAAATGGCTATTTCTGCTATAATCCTGTTATAATCTCATGAGTTTTTTGTAACACCCTCAAATTTAATGTTTTGTGGAAGCATAATTTGGGTGTTACTAATCAATAATCAAAGCACACAGATATATAGCAAACGACTCTATATGCGTCGTTTTAACAAAATATATTGATATTAAAAAGGTTTACAACAGTTTGAACCCGTACATAGCTCGTGTTCGTAATATGAGAGATTTAAGTACATAATTAATTATACAAAATCTAATAATGCAATGAAATCTCTGAAGTTTGCATGGAGACTCGAGCTAAGGTGCATCCTGATGGGCAGTCCAAATCTACTGCTGAGTACCTGTGATACATGCTAAAATGGGTCAGCTAACGCTGGTGAGCTCACAGGTTTAGATGTCAAATAATATTGTGTGAACTGCAAGATTTAAATGTTGATTTGCATCCATCAAATGATAATGATAGTGTATACAACCATGAGCGCATAGTCTGAGCTTAACTCGAGGGTCGGGTCCCATATAGAGAATTCCGAGCGAGGTGCCTCCACGAGTGCCTAATCTACACTCGTTTTCCCAAATATTAGTATGTCCGTTGCAGAGGTTAGCGCGACTAACCCGGACGAGGTGGGTCAATCCTATATGGTACCATATACTAATATTCACGCTACTTTCGTATTACCAGACTATACTGACGGAGGACTTTGGTTTGATTAGTTGAAAACAACTCATGTAGTATATTGAAATATGTACTCGCGTTCATGTGTTAAAAACAGAGCAATGTATCACACCCCTAGTAAAACAGTAAAAAGAGGGGTCATGAGACTCACCTGAGCCTAAAGAGTTTATCTTAATAATAAACTGAGATTGATTAGCCAATAATCAAAGTCTAAAGACTTGTAACCTGAGGGTGTCCACGACACGCGATGGTTATAAACATGAGAAAGTATCTAATAAGACTACCTTGTAGTTGTTTGTCCAACTAGAATGTCCAAATGATTACAATTTGGTTGATTGTGTAAGTGTTTAAAAATGTGTACGGCCCGTTGGTGATCGTTTGTAATAATATTATTATTATGTCGAAGTGTTATACTTAAAAAGTATTTGCAAACTTAAGGTGACGGGGGTCCGGGGGCAGCGCCCCAGGTTAGCGGGGTCCCAGGGGTGGCAACCCCTGGCGGGGTCCAAGGGGCTGGCCCCTGGCTGGGGTCGAGATGCCAGGTCAGCTCGAAATTTTTTTTATTTCTACCATATTGTTATAGGGAAAACGCATCTAAGATTTGAATTTGGGTAAAATCAAGTGATAAAATTTCAGGTCTCGACCCTTAGTAAAAATCTGGGTTTTGTTTTACGCGACACTTATAGCGTCACTTGGGGCTTAGGCGTCACTTAGGAAGTGACGCATGAAATGGCAGAATCTGAGTGAGGGCATCACTTATGGAAGTGACACATAGTGAGGCGTCACTAAGGTAGTGTCGGGTAAGGGTTCTAGGCGTCACTAGACAAGTGACGGAGGTAAGTGTCGGGAAAAAGGGGTTTTATGCGGCACTTATGCAAGTGACGCAAGATTAGGGCTTTTAGCGACACTCAATGCGTCACTTAAGTGACGCACGAAGTGACGCTATACTGCAGTCATCGTTGCGACACTTAAGGCTGTTGACGGATTTTTGAGCCAAAAACGAGTTTTCCGGTTTCCGTTTGGTCTGATTCTTTTACCCAACCCTTATAGGGACATTTTAAGCTTAAAGAAACAACTAAAACTTAAAAACACTTGAAATCGGACGGTTTCGAGTTTTTGTCGGAAACTTACAAGTTAACGCGCGAGAAATCCGGAAAGATGGGAATGTAGATCGTGACGCGGTGGTTCTTTTCTTCCAAACGAGTAAAACGATTTGAGCGAGTTTGGTGGTGTTATTTTGTAAATTATGGTGATGGTGGTTTGGTGGTAAGATGAGAGAAAAAGAGAGTAAAAGAGAGAGTGTGAGATGGTGGTAATGAGGGGGAAAGGAGAAAGGGAGGGGGTTTTGGTGGAGCCTCCTCCATTCAGTCTCCGTCACTATACTCCCCGCGGTGTTCGTTTCCCCGGTCATTTAGACGTTAAATAATTATTTAAAATATTTAATTGTGCATTTTTAAAGAGCAATTAATTACTCGATATTTATGTTGAAGTATTTTATCAAAATACTTAATACTAGGATGACTTTAATTTATTTTGTTTTGTTTGCGCGTTTACGTTTTAATCGCGTAAGTTGTTAATTATACGAAATGAATATGAAATATTATCAGAATAATATTTTGGATATAAGGTCGTCATTAAATAATGTTTTCTTATTCAATAAAATTGTTCACCAACGTCCGTATTTAATTGAGCCGAATTAATTCGATTTAGAAATGCGTGCGATTTAATCAAATCACATATTCGTATATATTCGACAATATATATTTCGATACATTAATTAGCCTAATACAGAACTAATTACATGTATTAACAGTTAATTAGGAACTAATTACTAGTCCTAATTTGGCGGGTGTTATATTTTTTTAGTCATTAACTGAAAGATTTCTACCCTCCATTCAATTGACTTTCACTTTGAGCCCTTCGATAACTTTATTTTTAACCGATCAACACTAGACACGTGTCAGTCTCAACTGCTCATAACCATTTACGACAAAAAAAAGAAAGAAATAAAATTGCTTTTCTGTAACCATATGTATCTGGTGAGTCAACCAAGTTGTTACAAAATTGAATAGGCTGGATAACCCAAGCCATCAATGTAAGCTTCAGATTCCTTAGTGTCTTTGCTATAATAATTATTAGATATGGCTAATTAAGTTGAACTTTGGCTGTCTGTTCCCAGTTGTTAGGTTTTGTTGTTATTTGATTATTTTGTTTGAATTCTATATTTTAGATTATTAATATCATTACATGAAGTTCCCTTAATTGACTTGATCTCGCTATTCTGCAGACTTTCAGTTGGATTAGCTTTTGTGAGTTTCATCAAAGTGGCTTAAAGTTGTTGACCGAGTATAAGGTATATTATTTTTAGTAAATTTTACCCACTCTTGAATTTTTTCTTGTATGAGTTGTACCTGAGTTTGATGAGCTTTGTGTTTCTGTTGTCTTCATATGCTTTTATATGTTCTTCTTCAGGTATCTTGTACCGATAATGACTAATTTAAGTAGTTTTGTGGGTCTGGAGGTTAAAAATCATTAGTGTTCACTTGCTATGTAATTAATTATGTTATTTTATTCTCAAAAAACACCCTTTTTGACACACATTTTCACAGCTTTCTTGCATGTTTAACTAACTTTTATATCATT
This sequence comes from Pseudognaphalium luteoalbum, assembly GCA_963422505.1. Taxonomy (NCBI): domain Eukaryota; kingdom Viridiplantae; phylum Streptophyta; class Magnoliopsida; order Asterales; family Asteraceae; genus Pseudognaphalium; species Pseudognaphalium luteoalbum. The sequence continues at coordinate 25,699,880 of OY730193.1, forward strand.
ACTTTGTTGTTTTGTTTATTACATTTCTCCTTAAGACCATGTCAGGTCAACTATCTTTGTGTCCCACTTTTTTAGACAAGAATTGTATTCTTTGTCAGTTTACCATGAACTGGAGTTGGAGTTGCTGATAACTATGACAGAAACAGTTTATCGAAGACTCACTAGGGTGAAACCATCTATGACTAGGACATGGTAATTCAATCTCCCTATATATAAACCTAGGTTTTTCATAGCCGATGTGTCATTCTCTGATGGTTTTTAAACTGACGTGGCTGCCTCTCATTTACCACTATGATCACGCTCCAAAACTTTCTCAAAGGGCAGTTGGCGCTAGGCGGTTACCTAGAATCCAAAACTCCAAACCACTCCACTTCTCCATCACGTTCGTACTTCTTCGGAAACCACTTCCCTTCTATATATAATTATGAAATGTCTTCACAAAATTAAATCTTCAATTGTTGCAGTTGCCTATTATCGGTCGTTGGTTCATAGAACCAACTTTGTCAACTGCAACCACAGAATCTGGGAAAGCATGATTATCCACCTGGTATCTTTGTTAATTTTTTCTATGTGTTAATGTAACTTATCCCAATGATCTGTAGAAGCATACTTAGTAACAATCTAACATTCCCTGCAACTTTTCTTTGTTTGTGTGCCCTCACCAAGTGTTTGATGAAATTACCAAGTAAACTGTGTGGAGGCAACAATCTACATATGGCGTAGACGACAAGCAACATCATTGGATATAGCAAATGTAATTTGATATTCCATGCCTTCCCACGTATAGAAAAGCAAGAGTTTGAGATTGCCATTAAATTTCCTGGTACATTGCCTCATTAAAGAAGGTTCGTTCTCACATCGATCAATTTTATTAGTTATCTTTAACTATGATGTTTAAAGGTTATCTTTTTATTAATTCTTAACGTCGTTGTTATTTTTGATGTAAATTATAGGTTATATTTTATATGCCTTTTTGTGTGTGCTAAAATGTTGAATAACATGTCCCCGTTTGGTTTCATTATTTTCACATCTTCCTAACATCCTTACTTGATCCATTATTTGATATGCCTTAATTTGGACCAAGATTGAAGGCCATAATTGTATACATGGTATTTACATGTTCCATTATAATAGCTGATAAAGATTTTCTTTCAAGTTTTGTTGATAGTTTTAAGCATGTGGTAGAATCAATGAATATTGATAGCTCCAAGCTACCTTGAACTGATATAATGGAAGTAAGAAATTTGGGAATGTATCTAGGAACACATTACACATCATCTAATTATTTTCCCTTAGAGTTCGCATGTCTCTAGCGTTTCTTTCTTGAAGCTGCTTGTAAGTATCTATATACACAGGTTTGATTTATAACCTATTCAAAACTATAACCGTGAGTGATTTATACGAGTATGTAATATGAGTTGCTACTCCCTTATTATAAATGTGTCTAATTCTTGGATCAGTTAGGCAGTGCATGTCATCCAATTTTTCCTATAAATTCATTTGTGTTTAAGTTGATGATGTTCTACAAGTCATTATCTTCAAACCATAGGTTTGTGATTGCATGGCTGCAAGTCAAGAACCTGGTAGTTCCTCGATTAATCACACCTCGTAATTTTTTTTTATTATTCTTAATATATAGTCTAAATGGTTATTTGGTTTTGCGCATACCGGTTCTGTCCATTTTAATCGATGTCATTTATTATACATGTAAGAGTGTTTCTTGATGCAAAAACCAAGGAACACAGGTGTAAAAGATGATTACTAATGAACAAAGAAATTTTTCTTCTACTATCTTCATTGGATTTTCAGTTGGATGGAGGTGTTTCTAGATAGAATTTGGGAGAATGATAGAGCCATAAAAACATATGCTAAAGCTATAGACGACCAAAAGAAGCATACATAGAGGTCATCTACTTAGCTAAAACTGTTAAAGCTAAACAATTGATATCTTTATGACAACTATTAAGTTTTGAGCTACTTACATAATTAGTGTTACATATTATAGAGATGATATTCTTCCTCATCCCACCCAGATCATTCCATTTGACCTATTCTCAGTTTTAACTAATTTTTTATGTTTACCCGCTGCTGATAATGTGCAACGCAAATTGGAACAAAAATGCACACAAATTTGACAAAAATTCGCCTCCTTTACTATTTTTAAAGCACCGCATGTGCTAAAAAGATCTTATTGACTCTTAAAAGACTGCTGATATTATGTTTCTATTATCCATCTTTATTGTGCCAGGTGGTAGATCTCACAAATGTCTTATTATGATCTTTTTTGGACCATGGTTTGATACTTTGGTCTTCTGGTAAGTGGTTATTCTCTTCTTACACTCCAAGTATGTTTTATTTATGCTGTGAAACTGTATAAAAAGTACTATGAGCTTACCCAAAATAAAATTGTGTGAGATAATAATTTTAAAAACCTTTGTTGAGGTTTAAGATGCATAAAGCGCGATTAATCTCGATCGTAGACTATAACTATACGCAATCTTCATGGATGTGCTCTAAGATATACTATTCTTTTCTTTAGGTTGTTTTACAAACTCACGAATTGTAGCTATAAGTTATGAAGGTGACATAATCTCCATATCACTATCAAGTTTTCTACCTCTCTACATATAACTAAAATAAGGTTTAGACATCCACTTGTCAACCTCTGATTGGTCCTTAAGTTAGCTTTCCTTGTATGTCATTCCTAGACGATTTATTCGCCACTCCAAATTCATCCGTGTTATTACTAATCAGGCAGTTTAGGACACTTTTAGTCCCCCCTTGGCGGGTCTATGCATTTTATGTTAGAATAGTAGCTACTATAAGTTGAAACAAATGTCTTCCCTAACCCGATGTTGTTTGCATTAGTTGGAAACATTTTTTAAGGGGTTCCATTTTCTTTTTTCTGATCTAAACTAGTGCATTGTCTTTTAGTTTCTGCAGGTTCAAATGGTAATGCTCGACTGTTTTACTTTTTTTTTTTAAGTTTGAGCCGTTAGCGGATATGTTCATGGTAGTTTTTTAAGTTTGATGACTCATTCAACCCGTTTCACTAATTTGGGTTGCTGCGTTGTGTCTGGAAGATTTCTTTTGGCTTCGTTTTGCTGTAAGATATGTGCTACATGATTTATATTTATTTGGTGTTATATTGTTTTTATGCTCCGATTATTAGGTACTCAGCGATAATGTTTTATTGAAGCTGGGTTACAATCAATTTGATGTAGGGATCAAGTAAATACTCCCTCGATGAAATTCTGGATATACAGATCTGGTTGGCAGAATTCATTTCAGAGGTCAAGGCTATTTCGTTGGATAAGATTGTACACTTTGTGGGTAAACTCTCGAGTCTCTAATGTTATTAATTAGTTTCTTCGTTTTCTGTTATTCTGGTTTCAAAAAATTGATGCGCTTAAAAATGTAAATTCGAGAAAAATATGGACCTAAATATGAGTTCTGGTAATTAGAATGGGATGTCATAGTATGTAACTAAAAGGCCTAAATTTTCATCTTTTCATCCCTTTCTAGGTGCTTTCCCTCTAATCTCCATATATATAAATCAAGGTATGGTCATTAACTCATGTTTGCTGATGTGTCAAACAATTAATCTCCCTAAAATCTTCATTAGGTCTAAATTGTTTCTTTAACTGCCTCTAACCTCTCCTAAAACCGCCTACGGTATTTTTATCTCAAACAATTTGGGTCTGATGCTAATGATCTAAAGCTTGCGTTTTGTGCCCGAAAGATGAAATTCATCACTCACGTAGTTGTTCGTGCTCTAGTTGATTAGTAATTTAATTTTCGAACAACGAATCATAGATGGAGATTATCAATTTTTTCTATCTCTGATGGGAAAATCTATTGTAAAGTTCTAAACCAACGATGCCTCTGGGTATAATTTTGCCCTAAATGTATTTGTTGCCTATCTTTGTTTATAATTCGTGATTTTGAATATGATTTCTAAGTTTTTTGCTGTAACAGATGAAATTTCTTCATTCCTTACTGAGTTTGATTGGATACAATTTCACAAATCAGTAACCGAACTAATGATGATGCTTTTTGGTGATTAGCAGTTCGTGCCATTTCTAGGGCTGAAATGAAGAGTTTGTTGGCGACACGGTAACTCAAAGTTTTTTGTTTGCTAATTTTCTCCATTTTTTGGGATTTTACTATTGATTTTAATGTGTTTACTTCATGTAATAATGTATTTCCAGAGGACTCGGTGACGAAATACTGAAGTATTGGTGGTTTGGAAAGTGCCATGTAAGTGTTCGATGAATATATGTATGAGGCAAAATAGTTTGGGAAGATGTGAAAGCAATCACAAATCTTTTCACAAAATTGAGTCCTTAGTCTCGAGTCTCCAAGGCCGTCATCTGTAAATCTGCATTGCCAATAAAGGTCGTATATATTTATTTCCTTATTAGTGTTAAGATCATGTATAAAGATATCATTTACTATGTCTACATGTTATGTTCTTTCTTGGTTTCAGATTGACGATTCTTTGAAATAGAAAGAACGATATGTTTGGGGCATTAGGCATAATGAAATCAGTTTTATAAGCATAATCAATGGGTGTGTAATCAGATATAGTTGCATAGGATTTGAGCTTACTAAAAATCTCAGTATTCTGTCATGAAAGAGGTAGATTCCTAATGAATCAGTATAACCCATTTTGCATGTTATTTGTGATCAACCATTAACAAGCTTTAGTTTTTTTGGAGTATGTCAATAGGTATATTTGGTGATTTATAAATTATATATTCTTTCTAAATGTATATAATTATTGAAGTCTGGAAATACAATTCTAATTTATCCCCTTTTCCTTGCACTAGAAATCAATTTTTCTTTTTCTTTAATCAAGTGTGTAGTCATGTGACCATGAAGACAAACTCCCATAATAACCGGAAACGTTTGGCATTTGAAGCTACCTTGCTCTCTATAGTCTAGAGATTGAAAAAAAAATCTTGCTATCATGCGAATTAGGTAATATAGGTCGAAATGGATATGCGGTGCCCACAAACACTTTATTGTCTTGAAAAAAATCTGTAAGTGTATATGTGTACACATGTATGTTTTATTGGATTGTGTGTTCTATGGTTTCTTGAATGTATTTTTCATAACTTTTGTTCATAAAATATCAATTTTTGGCTTTTTGTTGATTATTCGTGGTACTCTTTACTGTGTTTGGTTAGATTCATCACTTGTGTTGGATTTTGTCAGAGTTATCAATTGCTAGCTTGATAACATTCTATTCACACTTTAGTCCTCATTTAACTTGACTTGTCCATTTCATTTTAGTCTGCCCCATTGCAGCTGATCTTGTGGGTCAAACTTTGTTGTTTGTTTGTAATCATGGAAATAGACTTCATTTAGGTAATATTCAAGATCATTACAATTTGGCAGATGAATTTCTAAATAACATAAAGCCTAGAGATCTGGCGGTAATATCTCTTTGTAATTAACATGACATGGATAAAGAACATTGCAATTGATTGAATATTTGGCATCATTTGATCGACAAGCTGGGAAAGCAAGAAGCAAATTTACAGCAGACAAGTGGGTTACACTGATGGCAACTTCTTAATGGCCTATTTTACTGTTTTGCTTACATGACAGACTAATGGTAATGGTTGGCTACCCTCCGATCTAAAGTAACCGGTCCCTTAGAAACCATCAACGTCCCCAAATACTCAATATCTATTGGTAGTGAAACTTTTGCAACTCACTTCCAGATTGCTAAATCCAAAGAAATAGAGTACCACTGATTTGTTTATGGTGATTGGTGATTTTATACGTCTAATCATCCTTTAGGTGTTTTCGCTCTATTGTCTCCGGAGTCTTGACTTAAATATTGTACAACTCATTATTATAATTTTGCTCCTCTGTTACATATCTTCCAACTCCTTTATTTATGTTACTTTGAAAGAGTTTGTACCTCTACATGCCTATTAGGTGTTTGATATAATGTTTGGTCGCCATCTTCATGTCCTTCATCTATCTCTACATGGTATGATTTGATGATCTTTGGTTTTGTAACATATTTATATGTTTGAGACTTTATGTTGGTCTTCTTAATTACTTTAGGTTATCTATGTATGTAGTTTTAGGTGTTCAACACTCAAAACACTCAAAAAATATGAGTTGAAGTCATCAGAATGAAATTAGTAACCTTGAAGGTTTAGTCTTTATCTATTGTGCTTTAGGTTCATAACACTCCTCCTGCATATCAAATGTTGTTTTGTTAGTGACCCTTTCACTACAAGGCTATTATATATTATAATGCATGATATGAACATCATAATTATGTCTTTATTTTAGTCCTTAACATAGTTCAACTCAACTATAGTAGCACCAAAAAATAGAATCAATTTTACTTGTAGTTCAATATAGAATCAATTTTCGAGTTAAGGAGTCAAGTGGGTATAAATTGTTAGTTATTTCATGGAACTGAGTGCAATCATAGTAATTGACTTTAGCTGATTTAGTTGCGTTATAAATTTGCTTGTAGTTCAATATAACATGTTTTGATGATGCTATATTATAATAATTCTAGAAGATGCAGTTAACCATCAAAGTTTAAATTTAATTTCTTGTGTGGTTTTGCCGGGGTTGTTGGTTTGGGTGTATGAGGGGAATTTACACAAAGGGGATTTTACGGTTTATGTATATCTTCTCCTTGGTCGATTTATTAACCTGATTTGAAATCTATGTACCTTATCATTTTTGTTTTGTGTGTTTTATATTAATTTCATGTTTATGTTTTCTTCTTCACAACTACAAATATGAGCAACATAAAATCAATATTCAAACCATTGTCAGCTATCTTGCTGGGAATTGAGATGCAATTATGTTCAATAGGTTACATACTTTCATGTATATATTTCAGTTAAGCAACGAGTCATAACTCTTAACTTGTACAATATGTGGGCTGATATGAGGGTGAACGAGTGGTCTAAAGAGATATGGATGGGTGCTCGTATTTTTAAGCAACATGCTGGTTTTTATGCAATGATAGCGAGGGGTTGGTGTTTTAAGGAAACTGAATGGATTCTCAAACTTTGGTGGACATCATCTTGGGCAATGGGTAATCTCAAAATGTGAGGGTTGTTTGGGGTCTTCATTGGAAGCCTTTACGCAACCTGAGAAAGTTGTATATGGGGATCAAATGCAAATTAAAGATTTATGGGTGAAAGTGGTTGTGAGAAAAGGGTGGGCTGTTTTAATATAAATGGTGTTAAGTGCATTGTTAATGTTGAAGGGGGTGTGCGTGGGTGAGGTTTTGAGGGATGAGAATGGCAAAGTGGTATGTTTATTCTTCAAAGCAATAGGTGTTCTATTTAGTAACTGAAGCTGAGTTGGAAGTAAATTATATGGATTTGTGTCTACCAACTTTAAAAGGTGATCTACGAATGGGAAACATAAAGATAATTTCTGATGCAGCCAATGTAGTTAATATTATTGTGGACAGATGGAGGTCCCATGGAAGTGGATGTATCTATTGTTAAAAGGATCAGTTTCAGGTCTCATAATAAGGTATGTCTATAGAGATCATATCAAGGATGTTGATGTTTTGGTAAAGCAATGCATCTTATATTTGTCTTTATTCATGTAGCTAACTAAAAATTCAGTGTACTTGCATCCTGTAGTCATCTTCTAGATGTGACTAGAGGTCATAGGATAGTGGCCGACAATCATATACAACATGTATGTTTTTGCTAATGAAAATATATTGTTTAGTACTCCGTATAAGATATAAAAATTTGTGATTATAGTACATCTGGTATATGGGGACGTTATACAGTTGCAATAGAAATTGTTTAAATGGAGTAGTATTGATGGCCTAATAGGCTAAATGCCTTGTAGTTGCAATAGATGTCTTCATGCGGTGTTTCTCCTTACAAATACAAAAGTATCAAGACTAGGGATTTTTTATTAATTAATTTATTTAGAAAGACAACCTTGCAATCTAACCCAATTGATGTCTTCTTTCCGTGTTTCTCCTTAAGATACAAAAGTATCAATACTAGGTTTTTTTAAATTTATTTATTTAGAAAGGCAACCCTACAATCTAACACACATTTCATATACAAACACCACGAATATATACATATATATATACACTCATGCCTCATAGTGAGGCTTGAACCCACAACCTCTCAGTTGAAAGGCTCCTAGCATACCGCTAGGCTAAAGGTCCTTTGCTACTAGGGTTTAGATTTTTAGCTTTTTATAAGGTTTATGTGTTTGTCTTCTAAACTGGTTATGTGTTGACATATTGTAGAAGAGTTATTTGTCAGGTATTTAGTGTTTAGCTTTTTCAAAGTCTTATATGTTTAGGGTTTTTTTTAAGGGTTATATGTCTAAATTTTAGAAATATTCGCTATTCAGCTTTTTAGAAGAATTTTTATTTAGCATTAAAAATGGTATCGTTTCAAGGGTTATGTGTTTAGCTTATGTTTAAAGTTTTAGAAAGGCTACGTGTTTAACATTCTCAAAGGGTTATGTGTCAATGCTATAGTGTTTAACTTTTAAAGTTTCATGTTTAGCTTTTAGATGGATTCCGTGTCAAGGGCTTAGTTTTTAGCTTTTTTGTATGGTTCCCTTATAATTTTAAATGTGTTTAATGTTTAGCTTTTAAAAAGAGTTGTGTTGTGTTTACCTTTTAGAAATGTTTTGTGTTTAGTTCTTCAGAAGGGTTATGTGTTTAACATTTTAGAAGAGTTTATGTGTGCTTTTATAACGATTATGTGTTTAGAAGGGATATAGTTTTCTTTGTTTATAAGGGTTATAACTTTATTTGTTTATAAGAGTTTCATGTCAGGGCTTTGTTGTTTCGCCTTTGGTAAGGTTCTGTGTGTAGTTTTTTTTATGGGTTCTATGTCAAGAGTTTAGTGTGTAGCTTTTAAGTAAGGTTCTCATTTAACTTAAGGTTTTAGACGGCCCGTGTCAAGGTTTTTTGTTTAGCTTTTTAGAAGGGTTTTGTGTTTATCATTTTACTTTAAATTGACCAATTCAGATTGAATTTTCTCAACTTGGTCATCAGTATATAAGCCATATTTATGAATTTTAATTTGTGTTTTCATGATTTAAGATTTATTAGTTAGGATGTAGGGTTTAGAACCCGTTAGTTATGAATCGTGATCTCATACCTAATACAACCAATATATCTTCAAATGTTGTAATGTGGTAAAATAATGGATGTCATTCAATGGAATGTGAAATGTGAAATGTTAATACGATATTTTGATTGTCAATTGTGCTTGTGTACGCTGATAAGAATAGTCTTCTGAAAACCATCCACACCATCACAACAAACCAAATTTGTAACTCTACTAGATGTATGAGAAGGAAAGAAATGTGAAAAAATCAACCATAAAGATTAGTAGAAAGGTTGTGTATGCTAAAAAGGAGAGCATGTGATTACTCAACGTTATGATCTGTTGCAGTTTTATGTTAGTTCGATAACTGTTGATGTTTTATGTCTATTTGACATGTTGTCATGTTTATTTGGGTTGGAGACTTTAACGTATTATTATTTTCTTTCTTCATTTATTACTTCGTACAATTTAAATCACAACATTAATATAAATATTTTCTCTAATTATTAAAGGTAACAATATACTTATCTATGCATCGCATAGGTATTTACCTAATATCTTATAAAATCTTAAAAGTCAATTATAAAGTTATTTTGAAACTAAATTAAAACTCTTAAAATGATAGCTTAGGCATTTTCGTCCTGATAGATTCTATTTTGGGTTTTTTTTTTTTTTTAAATCTCATAAGCATCTAAACATACCTCTGACTCAAAGTTAAGACCTTAATAGAAATTTTATCTATGATAATCACTTTTTAACTTATTTTAGTACTCAAATTATAACATTTTGAACATCGCTTTGAAACTCCATTACTACTAAACTCTATTAAATTAAAGAAGTAAAGAGATACCTTAACTATTATACTTAAAGCCTAAAGGGATGTAGTTGACCTCTTTTACTTGATCTTGCTTCTTGTTCTTAGACTACTAATCCTCTCCAGCTTTGTCACCAATCTATAATTACTTATAAACCATGTTCATTGTTGATACTTAAAAGTCTTAAAAAATAATATTTCTTAAAATCCCCTACTACATTAATAAACATATACGATACCTTTTATATATAAAAAAACTAAATTATATTCAATACAATTAATTATTCCTACTATACTTTAATTTAGTAAATAGCTATCATAATTAATTACACACAACAACTAACATTCGTCATTTCAAGAAGACAATCACAGTTATCACAATTACTTTAATGGAAACTATTCACAGTTATCATCTATAATCTATAAATCTATAAATACATATAAAACATGATCACATTGTTGAATCTTAATACTTAAATGATAATCAAAATTACTCATATATAATCAGTAAGTTCATTCTATACTTATTTGTGACGCATTTAACATGTTATACAACTATTTAAATATGATACTTCTTATTTATTTAACGAACTTAATATTTCACGTAACAAAAATACAAAAAATAATTGTTACCGCCGTATTGCGCGGGTAATGTGCTAATCTTTTTAATACATATTGATTTCTTTTTCTTTCCAATTTTAATAACAAGACAACACATCATTGTAGAGCTGATTGTTATCACCTTATAATTTATCCAAGTGTAAAATGGAAGGGCCATCAAATTCCACCCACTTAGACTTTTTATTCACTATGTACTTTTTATCCAGTATACTTCTTTCATATGCATAGATGATAATATACCATTATTTATGTTTCTATTTGTTTAGAGATTATTTATTTCAACAATTGTTTAGATCATCTAAAATAACATAAAAGCATTAAAAATAACTCATTCATTAGTTACACATTATCAATTTCATAATTTTCTTCTAGATTTTTCATTGGGTCTTACAACTTATTCTCATCTACGTACATAATCTACAATTTAATGTGTATTAGATGATGCACTAATCGAAGTGTTGGAGTTTGGTAATAGCTGAGGATAAGATATAAAAGTTATTTTTCTAGTTCAAAAAAGGATCAACCTTAAATATAATAAACATGTAACATCACAAAAATTAACATTATCTTTTTTGAATTGGGCCGTGCATCGGCGGCCTAAAATTGTTGTTTATTAAAAATTGCTCTTATGTTACAAAATTACATCCCTAAACTAAGGTAGAAACAACAGAAAATCACGGATTTGATCCATTGACCATACCCTTTTTAACAAAATAATCATTTGACCAACACTTTTCACAAAATAATCCTTTGACCAACACTTTTCACAAAATAATCCATTGACTGGCGTCAAAAATGGCGCCCGCAGCGCCCCACCTTATTTATTCAATTTTTAAACCTTAAAGTCAAAAAATTGATAGGCCCGACGCTAATGATGGTGACGTGTGTGAGAGGGTAGGGCGCCGATGTGACGGGGTGGGGCGCTGATGGTGACATGTGTGAGGGGGGTTGGCGCCGATGTGACATCCGAGGGGCGCCAGGCCCATCAATTTTTTGACTTTAAAGTTTAAAAATGGAATAAATAAGGTGGGGCGCCGGGGGCGCCATTTTTGGCCCCAGTCAATGGATTATTTTGTGAAACGTATTGGTCAAAGAATTATTTTGTTAAAAAGAGTATGATCAATAAATCAAATCTGTGATTTTCTCTAGAAACAAATAGTCAAATATGGTTTAGAAAATTCAACCATAAACATTCTATAGTAGACAACATGGGTGAAATATGTTATAACTGTTACTTATAAGGACTTAGTATGTAACTTCAAAATAGTACAGGTACTGTGTATGTAAATCGATAAACCCACCTAGAAGATTCCTTCAATATATAATCAAGCAGCGTAGAAACGAGGGTTTTAGCACAAAACCAAAGGTGTGAAACGTCAATCGATCATCATCGGCTTCATCTTAATTTGCGAAAATGGCGGATGAAGACTACGAAATGGACGGAGCGTACGTATTTTACACATTATTTCGTCCTTTTAATTGTTTGTTGTGTGTAATTTAGCTTCGAAAGTACCTTTAAATTTTGCTTACACTTTTTGTAAATTGTAATTCTCCTGTATTATTTAGGTTTTAGGGTTAGGTACTATTGATTGCTTACCTTTGCAGTATTATTTGTAAATTATTGTAGTAGTGGATGACCTCAAAACTTACAACGTTTTTTAGGTTTTGTACCTTGTAAATTGTTCGAAAGTACCTTTAATTTTGCTTACACTTATTGTGAATTGTAATTCATCTGATTTTTTAGGTGTTAAGATTAGGTACTAATGATTTCTCACCTTACAGTATTATGTTTAAATTATTGTAGTAGCGGCTTGATATATAAATACTTAAAACAACCTCAAAGGTTACAAAGTTTTTTAGGGTTTGTACCTTGTTTAAGCCTTAAAATCTGACATGATACCTAAACACTGTTGTTTTGTATGTATTGAAGAAATATTTGAAGTTTTGTATTTATGTATAGCATGTAATTTAAGCTGGTGGTTGCGATAATGTATATACAAACCTGCAGTTATGGTTATATTATCAGAATAGATAAACAGAGTGAAATGAAACCCTAATCCTAGGAGCTTAAAAATAATGCAAAATTAAACTACCGAGTCAATAATTACAGTAGATTCACTATAAATGTAAGGCAATCTGAAGGGTTTTAGTATTAGTTATTATTTAAGTAAACATATGATTTGTAAAGAAGAAACGACATAAATGATGCTTCAGTTGTAATCATGATTATCTGTGAGTCTCTGAAAGGTTTTCATGTACGTTTCTGTGGTTTTTTACTTGTAAAGTTTTGATTTGACTTAAAAGTTGGCCATATGGTTACTTGAGTTGTTGAGTTGAACAATCTATAGTCTTTCTATTTATGTTTTTTTTTTTATCTGCAAACATCTTCCTGTTTAATGTAGTTCCTTATATTATTATAGGTATGATGATGAGCCAATGGAACCCGAACCTGAAGTAAGTAAGTTTATTTGTGATGTTTTTTGGTATTGGTAATCACATAGTAAGATGAATTCGGATGGTAATTTGCAGGAAGGAGCTGAGGAGGATGTCGAAGGAGAGAATAAAGATGATGAATTACCAGATCCTCTTTTAGCTGATAATGAAGAGAAGGAAGAGCAAGAACAGGTAGAAAGACCTCGGAAAACATCGAAGTATATGACGAAGTACGAAAGGGCTAGAATCTTGGGTACCCGAGCTCTGCAGATCAGGTTGTTATTTTTTTTACCTTGCCTTTATCTTTTGTGTTGTAAATGATATAATAATTTACATGTTTTTAGAGCAAGTAGTATTGATCTACAAACTAACCTGAGTATTAACCCTGTGTGAACAGCATGAATGCTCCTGTCATGGTTGAATTGGAGGGGGAGACTGACCCCCTGGAGGTAAATTATTCTAATAATTACTTATAGTTTCCAAATGAAGCTCATAATGCTAGTTCACTTTTGGTGTTATTAGCTGTTAGTAGTGTTGTTTGCTGAGGCAGATACGGAAATACGTAGTTTAGCAAATAATGTACTTGTAAATATCTTAAATGGAAACTGTTTGAGATTAGTTGGGAGAAATCACTGATATAGTTCAGGATCCATATCACATAATGCACCACATATAACGAAAAATTGGGGGCGGTAAGGATGCTAAGAGAAGTACAGAAAACATTGACTACTTGTATATTTTGTTCATGTGGGTGGTGAGATTTAAATATTTCATTCCTAGGAGACCATGACCATTGTATCTTAAGGGCATACAAAACTTCATCTGAATTGACATAAACCAAGAGGCAGGTTGGTAGTGGCTATATGTGGTTTGGACTTTGGATAATGGTTCTAGAATTTTTCCGATTTCAGCTCTCGGTTTGGTCCAGTGCGGTTTAAGACAGGACCAGATTTTATCCTATTCATCTCTCAAACGCAACCAAGTTGTTTTGAATTTACATTATTTTAAAGTTAGGACAACCTCATACCATTCTTTGTTTTATGGTCTGGTTGTGAACAAACTGGTTCTAAACCAGTAAAAAGTGATACCAACACAGATTTATTTGGTTCGGTATTCGATTCCATATATTCTTTTGTGGTCTGAGTCTGGTTCCGAGCAGATGCACAGTATATAGTCTGATTTACATGCATGAGCGAGACCAATTGTGAAAGTTGTCGTCTTTTTTTAGACTAATGTATCGGAAACTGGGTTCTCTATATCTAACTTGTTTAGGAAATGATTGTTATTTTTTATTTCTAGGGAGAGGCTTATTGTAAACAAAATAAGGATACAAAGATGTTAACAGTGTATCTAACATGCTGTGCTTTTATGTGTAAACTTGAAGTCGGCTTATGTCTATTACAATCCAGTTGATGATTTCATGCAGCTTGAGCTAGAAAGATTAATAGGTTATAGCTCCAAGGTTTTATATCACCTTTGAAAGTTGTGACAACAGTTGAAATATTCAGAATGGGATGACACTTTATTTTGTCTTCTATATATACATGTTTCTTATGTTTCATAAGGCAGGATCTTGACCATTCACAGATTTTTTAATTCCTATCTGTACTTTGTTATTCCTTTTATATCATCTTAGATTGCCATGAAGGAGCTTCGTGAGAAAAAGATACCCTTCACCATTCGTCGATACCTGCCAGATGGAAGGTAATGTTGTCGTCTAGGAGTCGGTATACACTGCGAAAGCCTGGGGCCTAGAGGTGGCAGAATGGCAAAGGCGTGTTGGGTAACGGGTTTGAGTCAAAACAAGATGGGGGCTGCATTTGAATGCTACGTTGGGTGTCAATAATTGCAATTAATAAATAGTTCATCATACAAATAAGGTTCATTTTCTTAATCGTATCTTTTGAATAAGGGGATTTAAATGATTATGTGCATTGAAAAATGAAATGCACTTTTGCTGACTGTTGACAAGTTCCTCTTTTAGACAGCTTTTTTATAAAATTTTACTCCGTACTAATTTGATGTGTTGGAGATATAACATGGCTCGGATCAGACGCTTCTAGCGTAAATGGGTCAAATTTGCCACATAGATACGTCAATATCAAGTTTTTACTAATTTGACGTGTTGGAGATATAACATGACTCGGATCAGACGCTTTTTAGCGTAAATGGGTAAAATTTGTCACATAGATACATAACCATCAAGTTAAATTATTTGTCTCTCTCTGATACTGTAGCTATGAAGACTGGGGAGTGGATGAGCTGATTGTGGAGGACTCTTGGAAGAGACAAATCGGTGGTGACTGATATCGTCCATCTCCTGTTCTTCAGTATGTGTACCAACTTTTGTTTGCAGTTGGATTATATAGCATTAGGCCCTAGTTTACCTCAACTCGTTTAGAAAAATAACTAGTACTAGTCAGTATGCTTATGTGAATGTTGTTGATAACGTCTGGATTTTGGAGAAACTGAACTGTAGTTGATGACTTAGTGGACTACTCCGTATTATGTCAACAATGGTATTCTAAATTTTTGGAAGTATTGATTAGAAGATGTCAACTGTTGACCATTTAACTGCCTTCTTAAAATTTTTCTATCCCATGCAAATTTTATATTTATTCCTTTGAGATCAAACGTGACCCGTTCTACAGTTTAAAGTTTAAACTGTCACCTCTACAAAGATATTTGTTAAAGTTTTTTGTGGATTATGTCGTGGTTATATTAAATGTAGAAGTTGGGTGTGATCTACATGTTTGAAAGTTGGGAGCATACAAACATAGAATAACTTCACAGCACATAATAATACTGCATCTAGAACTATAGAAGCATGCATGTCATCTCATGATTTTATATGCTAAACTGAGTGGCAAATGAAGCGTTTGTTTTTCATGCTGAGGCCAGTGATTTTCCACTAAGATATGGAGTTCAAAAATCGTCTCTATCCATATTCTGAAGCTGTACTTTATATTCACAAGTTTACCTCAAATGTGGAGTATCACCGTTCTTTCCATCTCAGAATTATAATAAAACTCTCTTAATAGACTATGTGTAATTGACTATGAACATTGTTTGATTATCCAAATTCCTTGGGGATACTCAATTATATTTCATTTGTAGGGTACATGATTAGAGGTGACATAAAGAAGTGTGTTTGGGTACGAATGTGGGTTGTTATAAACGGTAGTTTAATGTGAATTGTTCTAAAAAGGTAGAGACCGCATTTGCTATTTGGAGCACTTTAAAGGCCCGTTCCCAAGTTTTTCATTAAAAGAAAAGAAAAGAAGGGGACATAAAATGGTAGAAAAGAGAAGAGAAGAAGAGGACTTATATTTTTTTCTTTTTACTTTTGTGTTCCCAAGCTGGAAAGAAGAGAAAAGAAGTTTTTTAATTTTTTTGTTCCCGAGTTGGAAAGAAGTGAAAGGAAAATTTAGAATTTTACATTTTTACCCTTTTGTGTCTAATATCACGGTTTTTGCATACACGATGCCCAAACTCAACATTTTTTCTTTCGTGCAGACATGACTCATACATAATCTGGAATGTTTATACACGAAAATAGTGCAATATATAATTAGAGGTATGGTAAATAGCATTTGTAGTATTGTTGTGGTTTTGAGTATGTACTAACACTTCCTAAGTGACGCATGTGGCCGCCTTCATGCGACACTACCTAAGTGTCGCTATGCGACACTAAGGCAAGTGTCGCCTAAACCAAACTAAGTGTCGCTAACCCAGAAATGACTTTTCTATTACAATTAATAAACGACACTTACAACTCGATAGACCAACTGATTGACACACTAAATATACCAACAAACTCCCCCTTGTCAGCAGCTTGGTCTTAAAAAAGTCTTCAAATCTTCAAACTATTTCCAGCCAGCTGGGAATACACCACCAGCGTGTATCCCATTGGCTACGCAGATATCAACAATCTTCTTAAACTTAATGGCTTCAGTTCTATCCTTTGCTTTGAACTGAATCTTGTTCTGATGTAGTTCTTCATATCCTGTTCAGAGATAATCTTTGAAGTTCACATTTTGGCAAAGTACCCATTCGATAAAACTTCAAGTTGAATTACTGAATGCCATCACTCCTTTTGATCATGAATACTGAATTATTTTCATCGAACTTCCAGCTTTTGATCAAACCCGTATAGTCAGTTCTGACTTTGTAAAATTGGCAAGTAACGGGTACCTCAACTCTAGGTTTAAACACTAGATCAGGTTTTATCGTTGAGGGTTCAGCCATAGAAACTGATGGCTCAGTGGTTTCTGCCTCCGATACATGATCCGCTTCATCTTCTGAAGAATCCGATTCAATAATAGGAGCATCATCATAACATTCATCACTCTGGAGCTCCTCCCCCTCAACTTCAATGTCATCGTTCCCTTCAAAATAACATTCCTCTGCCATTGGATCATTTATCACTTCTTCATCAGGTATTGACGTATTTTCATTCATCATACGTTGAAGAAATGTAAGATCTACATACGAATAGTCAACTGTAATTGGTCTCGGTTGACCTTGAACCTCAACAAAGTAATCCAAAGATATATTTTCATTGATCGAAGAAGGTTGTACATTTTCTGGTTCTGGAGGAGGTGTTACATTTGTTTCCAAGGTCCTGGGACCAGCCTCCCCCGAAACAATCGTAACAGACTCCAACTCTAACAACCTAGATTGTAGATCTGTCACCTGAAGCTTTAAGTGATCAACCGTATCAGTCTTGGACTTTAATTCCCTGATCTCTGCAGCCTGAACTTGAATAATCGCAGATTGGTCTTCAAAACGTTTGTTCATCTGTTCAATCTGAGCAAAAAGTTGTTGAATCGAAGGAAGCTGCGGCTGAGATGTTGGTTGTTGTTGTTGTTGTTGCTGAGTGGTTTGCTGACCAGGTTCCTGAATGACCACCCCTGTGCGCTGGCGCCTTTTGTGGGGCAAGTTAGTGTAAGAAGGAGCGGACCCAGCTGGTCGTTTGCCCGGATTCCTCGGGACGTGAACCCTGCCCTCAGAAATGCGTCTCAAAATACGCTTAAATCTTTTCAGATCAACCATTTGAATTGCATCTAAAGCCTCTTGAGGAGGCACATCACCCTCAGAATCGGGTGGTGTGGGTCCACCACCATCATCATCATCGGCATCAACATTATCAACCTGATCGATGTCATCAAAATCCTGAGCTACCTCTGTATCGACCAAATCATCCTCATTCATTTGAGGGATGATGACATCCTCAAATCCATCATTTGGTGGCGCAACATAGTTTTCATTTACTATGTGCCCAAATAGCTCCCTATCTGCTAAAACTTGTTCACCTTTGGGCGCTAACTTATAGTCATTGAAGACTCGTAAGAGCATTGGCGTCAGAACCAATAGCGAGCGCTGATCATGAGCAATGTTTAGATTTAAATCATTTAACAGTAGCTGCACAAACCTCAGATACTGCAGCCACTTATCTTTCCCATCGCGGATGTTCTCAACCATATTACCAAAGATATATCCGCTGAAATTGTAGGGCTTGTTGTAGACCAATGCCAACATCAAAGATAGAGTCAAATGAGTCGCAGCATCATATCCACCTTTCCTTGGAGATAAGCAAACAATAACAATATGGCATAGATATCTCCAAACCCTGCACAGATATTGTTTTTGAAAGTCGTTTAGCTGATTTGCAGGATAACCCATCCGCTGAAGGCCACCATAGATAAAGGTTGTCTCAAACATAGTTGGCATTGCATGTGTATCGTTGAATTGGAGAACTCGATGAAAAGAATTCTCAGTTGTCTCAATCTCGTCGCCAAACATAGTGGAAACAATCCTTGGCACATCACCCTGTGATCTTAGAATTCCTCGATCTGATTCATGAACACTGGAGTGGATGCGGTGATAGCGTAGTGAATCCTTGATCGGCGTAAAAACTCAATCATCGGTCTGAATGGGATTGAGTTCGCATGCGTGGACTCCAAAAAAGCAACGATGTTGTGGCTAGTGTTGGTACGGCGATAATAGTTTTGCAGACCTGCCATCTGTAAGCTAGAATACCGAAAAAATAACCAGAAACATCGTTATAGAATTAGCACAAATATCCACAAAATTTAAACAAAATTCTGATTTAGGCGTCACTTAGGAAGTGACTTATAAACACTACCGACACTTAGGAAGTGTCGCATGGAACAATGTTTAAAAATCAGAAATTAAGTATAGCGTCACTTAGGGTAAGTGACGCTATCAGGCGTCACTGGTGTAAGTGACGTGGCCAAATCATGCGTCATTAAATACGACACTTAAGAAGTGTCGGTACAAATATATGCGTCATTTAGCATAATGACGGTAACCTAGGTGAGTCACTTAGGAAGTGACGGTATAAGTGACGGTATAGATAAGGGCGTCACTAAGGAAGTCACTTAAGGAAGTGACTCATAGATGGGCGTCACTCAGACGAGTGACGGGCTAATTAATGATACAGGCATATGCGTCACTTAGGGAGTCACTTAAGGAAGTGACGCATAGATGGGCGTCACTGAAGAAGTGACGATAAGGATTCTAAATTGCCAAATAGCGTCACTTAAAGGAAGTGACGCATGAAGTGACGCAATGATGAAGATCATCGTGTCACTGTTCATCCCCAGAAATCACATCGAACAAATTTTGGGGATTTTGAAAACCGTAGCTACCACAATGTGCGTATGATAAAAACGAGAAAAATGCACCAATTATTAACAGAAAACATTAACAAATCGATCCCCAATTCGTGTGATTTCTACGAACCCTAAAAACCGTAACCTTAATAAACGATTAAAGCAAGTATACGTGATTAAAAGGGTTAAAGGTTATACCTAATGAAGCGTACGAGTGTGGGGAACAAGAATATCACGTCCGATTGCACAAACAAAGCTTGAAAATCCTCAAACAAATCGACAGTCGAAGTGACGCATGCACGAACGGAAGTGACGCTATGTCAGAGTAAGTGACGCTAATTTAATGGTGAAAGTGATGGAGTTGAGTGTCGTTTGAAAGGGTATTTATATCAAAACCCTAGTATGCGTCACTCAACCCGACACTTGTAGCGTTACTCAACCCGACACTTGCAGCGTCACTATAGGCGTCACTTAGTGAGTGACGCATAAAGTCACTTAGTGAAAAATTTTGAAAATTTTGAGACTTTGTCGATTTTGTGCGTTTTGATTTTGGTACTCAAATTTGAAGGTAACTATAACTTGGTCATACTTACTAAATGAAGTAAAATAAAATAAGATAAAGTAACATATAATTAACGTAAAATTACAAATACAAAATTAACACATTCTTTTTGGTGACGTAGTTGATTTTATCTGGTTAGGGATCATATCGGAATAACATGCATGTAATAGGAACAGTAAGTGTTATTTCGATCATCAGTATATTTGTCCACTTTAAATTTACTTGGCATGCTAAAAACACTTATTATAAAAATTATTTCAAAACGATTATCAATATATTTGTCCTCTTAAACATGTTACACTCACATCTAGGAGGTAATTTTATTATTATTCGTATGTACATTTCGCTGTGGTCCCCACCATAGATATACATCTTAACTTAAGACATAGACCATGCTTCCATTTACAGAGAGAATATAAGAAAATCAATTTTAAGAATCAAGTCAGCGGTGACAGATTTGTACTTACGTACAACAGAGCGACATAGCTTGATTCAGGTTTAAGCAAAACCAGACTTGGTCAAACCATTTTGGCGACCTTGTTAGGTATCTTAATTTTAAAGACTTTGCAAGTACTTTGACTTGTGTTTGCTTAATTTTTAAGTACATAATTAAAAGAAACCAGGTCTATACTTACGTATAACAAAGGAAACTGTCAACATATACCCCCAAATGATATCAAATAAGCTTCTTCCACGAAAACATGTCTAGCATAAGTAAGATATTAAGACTTTTGTTATACATCTAACGGTGTTATACCACTTGAAATAAACAATTGTATATTAGGCTTCTTAAGAGGTCTCAAAGAGTTTTGCATAACATGCCTACTAATATATCGTATGATGAAGACAATGTTTATAAAAACTGTTTTCAACATGTTAGATAAATCTACTGACACATCCAAGATAAATCTTAAAATTCCATTTTGTGCATGTCACCCGATGTACTATCATATCTCAAGTTGTTTACAGACACCACTCAACGTCTATTTTGAAAAATGTAGCAACCGTGCATTTCTTTAATACTAAAAAGTATAAAGAGTGATTGTTGCCCCCCCCCCCCCCCCCCCCCTTTTTTTTTAATAACACACATAAAAGCAAGTAAGTTACGTTCCAAGTTACAAATTACTTTTTTATAACAAAGAACCTTAAACCAATCATGTTGATTAGTTCATCAAATCGAGTACGTGAAAAAGCTTTGGTGAAAAGGTCGGCATTCTGCTTTAGGGTGTCTCTGTGGACAAGGTCTATCAGGTGTTTTTCATAGCAATCCCGTATAAAGTGGAACCTAAGTTCTATGTGTTTAGTCTTAGAGTGCTGTACAGGATTACGTGTGATAGATATAGCATCAGTGTTATTGATGTGAATAGGAGTCATAGAAAGAAGTAACCCGTAATCACGCAGTTGATACTGAATCCATAGAACCTGAGAGCAGCAACTGGCAGCAGCAACGTATTCAGTTTCTGCGGTTGAAAGAGAAACTGTAGTCTGTTTCTTGCACTGCCACGAGACCAAGCAAGATCCGAGAAATTAACATCCACTAGTGGTGGACTTCTTGTCTATACTGCAGCCGCCATGATCAGAATTCGAATAGGCAGTAAGAGCGAATGATTTATCATTTGAATACCATAGACCAAGATTGGGTCTATGTTTGAGATAACCAAAAATTTGCTTTACCGCCTTCATGTGAGACACCTTGGGTTTGGCTTGAAAGCGTGAACAAACGGATACCGCGAACACAATATCTGGTCGAGAGGCAGTCAAATACATCAGAGAACCTATCATTGAACGATAGTCCTTTTCTTTGCAATCTTCCTCATCCTCAGCAAGTCTAAGGTTGTGATTAAGTTCGATAGGAGTCCCATAGGTTTTACAATTGAGCAGGTCATATCTTGTCAACATGTCATTGACATATTTTGACTGGTGAATATAAATACCTTTTGCAGACTGCTCAACTTGTACACCTAAAAAGAATTTGAGCTCCCCCATCGCACTCATCTTAAACTCAGACTTCATGATCTCCTCAAAGTTCTGGCACATTGCCTCATTTGTAGAGCCAAAGATAATATCGTCCACGTAAACCTGCACAAGTAACATATCTTCTCAATTCCCAGTCTGTTCTTTACGGATGAACAGAGTACTGTCAATGTTCCCACGAACAAAACCATGCTTGATTAGGTGAGTAGTGAGCCTCTCGTACCAAAGCCTCGGAGCTTGATGAAGACCATATAACGCCTTGTTCAATTTGCAAACGTATTCTGGATGCTCAGGGTCTTCAAAACCTGGAGGCTGTTTAACGTACACATCCGTATCCACTTGTCCATACACGAAGGCGCTTTTAACATCGAGTTGATTAACACGAAACTCCTTGAAAGAAGCGAATGCAAGGAAGATATGAATAGACTCCAATCTTGCCATAGGAGCAAATACTTCATCATAGTCCAAACCCTCGATTTGACTAAAACCTTGAACAACCAACCGTGCTTTGTTACGAATCACTATACCCCGATCGTCCATCTTATTTTGAAATACCCATCGAGTGCCAGTTAAGTAGGACCTTTGGGTAACGGAACTACATCCCAAACGTGTAGCTTGTTGAACTGCTGTAATTCTTCTTGCATGGCCTCAACCCAGGATGGATCTTTTAAGGCCTCATCAACCTTCTTGGGTTCAATTTGAGATAAATGATAAGAATTTATCCGAGCAACTAGAGTCAACATTTTCTGATTTGGATTTTGTTTCACTTGGATTCTTGTTTGAACCGCAACATTAGGATCACCAATAATATTATCGATGGGGTGATTCTTATGTACACGTGTCACTGGGATTATTTCCGGCGCAAGTACTAACTCCAAATTGTTCATATCCCCTTCAGTGACAGGAATAGTTGTAGTCTCAGGAGCAGTAGAACTTTCAGGTTGCGCAGGTTGTTGTGGTTCCTCATCTTCTTCATCATGAGCGTTAAAATGGGTGAAGACCGTTTCTTCTTCTTCGGCTTCCTCTAAAGGAGGCATATTACGATCATCAAGAAGATCTTTTGCATTAATCGTTCCTGAATTCGAAGGAGCATTCGAAGATGGGGTAATAGGAGATGGTTCGGTTGTAGTAGGTGATTGTGTGTGTGTTGGAGTAGGTGTTGAAGTGGGTGTTACAGCAGATGTGTCTTGACATAGACTGATGCCATGAAGTAGGGTGACCAACTCCTCCTCTTCCTCATCTTCTTCGGGTATGTTGAAAGAGTTAAAAAACATCCTTATAGTTGAACAGCCAATCCGGACCTGTTCCTTGAGGAGGATCCGTGTAACGCAAGCATTTTACCTCAAAATGCTCCTCCACCTGGTGTGTTGATTTAATGTAGACTCTTTTGTTTGGAGAATTAACTGAATAACCAAGAAAAATCCCTTCAACAGCTTTATCTCCAAACTTTGAGACTTTTTCTTTTGGGATCATAATCAGACACGGACACCCAAACGACTCTAGAAACTGCAGAGTTGGCTTACGGTTATTGAAAAGTTCATAACAGGTCTTGTTCTTTTTCTTAAGCGTGAGCACTCGATTCAGAACGTAACAAGCAGTGCTGACTGCCTCAGCCCAGAATATGATAGGTAGCTTAGAATCAGCTAGCATAGTTCGAGCTGTCTCGATAATGGTCCTATTCTTACGTTCTGTAACTCCATTCTGTTGAGGAGTTCTTGGAGCACTGAACTGATGATCAATGCCTTTCGAGGCACAATATAACTCGAGAGTTGAGTTCTTGAATTCAGTTCCATTGTCACTGCGCAGTCTCTTCACCTTTAAGTTGCACAGATTTGCCAACTTATCCAGCAGGTACACCAAAATATCTGATGTTTCACTCTTCGCAGCAAGAAAGTATACCCACGAAAATCTTGAGTAGTCATCGGTGACTACTAAGCAGTAGGATCGGCCACCAATGCTCTTAGTAGAAATAGGATCAAACAAATCCATATGTAAGAGCTCCAGTGGTGCAGCAATAGAATTCACTACCTTGGACTTATGGGATTTTTTGTGGAGTTTCCCCTTGTGGCATGAAATACAGTAATCTTTTAGAGCAAAGGACTGTTTTGGAACTACGTTTACCAAATCATTATTTATAAGAAAATTCAATTTGCGAAAATGAATATGTCCCATCCGTCGATGCTAAAGTAGTGATTCCTTTTCTGAAGCCTTTGACATGAGACAAGTGTACTCATTTGTAGTTTCCACAGTTCGCATGTTCATCACATAGGTATCGTTTCTCCGTGGTGCCCGCATAAGCACCCATTCTTCAGGGATAACGAAACCCGGCTTCAAGATCACACATTCTGTTTTTGTGAATGCTGTGGTATAATCCTTATCACAGACTTGTGAAACGCTCAGCAAGTTGTGAGTGAGTTGAGCCACATAATTCACATTCTCAAAGCTAACTCTCCCATTAGTTAGCGTTCCCTTTCCAGTAATCGTTCCTCCAGTATCTCCAGCAAAGGCAACATGTCCTCCGGCGTGTGATTTAACATCCGTCAGAAGAGCCACAACGCCAGTCATGTGTCGCGAGCAGCCACTATCCATAAACCATTCACTATCTTTAACATGTTCTGACTGCTGCAACACATAAAAGTAAGGAGATTAGTGAGAAACGGTGACCCAAGCCTTTACAGACTTAGGTCTACCAAGGTCATCGACAATAATCACATCAGACAGAACTTTATTTTTCAATAAATCAGAATTTTCATCTAATGTGTTATTATTGATGACGGAAGAGTCACTAGCAGACTCCTTTCTTTTCCAAACTTTAGATTTTTCGGAAGTTGGTTTGGGAACAATGTCGGGCTTTTGTTTTGGCAAAGGTTTTTACCCAACATTACTTTGCTTTTCAACAGGCTTGGGAGAGTTGGAATAACGCCTAGGTGGTGAAAATGAATTTCTATAAAAGGAAGTGCTAGGCATATCTCTCCCATAGCGCTGATGAGAAGCTTGGGACAATCACGAATTAAATGTCCCTGTTTCTTGCAGTAGAAACAGGAACGATTCTCAACAATCGGTTGAGGCTGAGGATTTACCGGAGTAGATGGTGAGGCAGTTTTAGAACAAGCACAGTGTGTGCAAGTTTGAGAAGATATTTGCCTCGGTTGATTGGTTAAGGGTGAAGGTTTTTTACGTGAAACTCTTTCATTGTTCACATTTAAGTTATTTTTCAAAATCTTTACAGGTGTCTGTAAAGTTTGAGTTTTCTCATTTAAAACCTTTTTCTTGCCCTTATCATTTTGTACTTTAAGGACAGCTTCATTCGTCAAAATCATCTTTTCTGATTTGACCTCAACCTGCTCAACCTTAGGATACTCCTCATCGGTAATATCCTCAATCTCAACTATCTCCTCAACACTAACTGGAGATACAGCTTCAGACTTAACAAAGTTAGGCGAAGGATACTCTGGCCGCTTGATTTTCTCCTTTGCCTGTTTGTTTTACTTAGTTGCCTTTGACTTAATACCATATAACAATGCATAGTCAACATGAATCTATTCAGTGCCTTCCTTAACAGGCATAGGACAGTATTCAGTGGGAGGCGGGACTTCAGCATAGCCTAATCCTGTCTTAGTTTTGTTATCTGTCATTTGCTTATTAAGGATTTCATTGAAGGCAACTGTAGAGGAAGAGGAACCAAGAATCTTGTTCTTATAGTTATCATACTCAACTTTTAAATCAGAGAGTTCCTTATTCAACAATTCTATTTCAGCAAGATAGCTGTTAATAGCATCTTGTTGACTGAAAACCTTTGATTTATACTTTTGAGTGTCTTGTTTATAAGCCTCAATCTTCTTATCATAAATTTTTTCATTAGCTTTTAAGTATTTATTGGACTCATTAAGTTTTGCAACCTTTTCTCTTAATTCTACGTTTTCTTCTTGAAAGCACTTTAAAGATTCAGTTAACTTAATGTATGAAATACAGTTCAAAGGCTCATCAGGTTCATTGCGTACCTCATTAGTAATGTGAGCCATAAGACACTGTTGGTACTTTTCAGCAAACATACTCCAGTCCGTGTTTGTAGGCTCGAAGACAACTAAAGTATCAGCTGTCGCTTGTTTCACTTCATCCTTCTCTTGAGCTTTAGGAGCATCAGGATTCGTAAAACCCGATGGAGGAACTTTGGGTTTCTCACATTCCCTTAAAAAATGTCCCAAATTTTGACAATTATAGCAACGGACCTTGCTCTTGTCAAAACCAAAGCTGGTTTTGCCGTTTCCTTCCAAACTCTTGCGTCCAGGTCTTTGCAAGAATTTTTGAACTCTTCTTGAGATCATGGCAATATTCCAATTTAAATCCATTTGCTCAAGATCATCATCATCATCCAGTTGAGCATAGTCTTCTTTAGCAAGTTCTAGTGTAGATATTGGTTGTGAAACCAAATCCTTGTAGGAGCTCAGAAAAGCTGTATAGATAGCAGCTTGTTCTTCAATAGCTGGGGAAATCGTAACTTGCTGTTGTGAACCTAGTGAAGGTCCAGAAGCATAGACCCGATGATGAGCACCAGTAGACTGCAATGGAAAACTAGTATCAGAAATAAAGGCCATTCCACCATATGTCTTCTCGGTGTTTACCTTTCCTCCATATAATGCCGGGTCTTGAACAAAACCACTCGATTTACACTCCTTTTTCTTCAACTCCATTGCATGAACTTGAAGAACGCCAATTAACTCATCCAGATTCATTCTTGCTAACTCTTGGTTCTCCTTTAGAAATTGTACTTTTACGTCCCAAGTACTGGGCAGAACATCTAACAGCTTCTTATTCACCTCAATCTGAGGGAAATTGTAACCTCCCTCGGTTAACTTACTAACCAACTGTGAGTACCTTGTGAATAATCCTGATGCAGTTTCATTAGGAAGAATATCAAACAAATCATATTGTTTCTTGATTAGTTCTAGTTTAGCCTCCTTATACTTTTCGTTTCCTCCACATCTTGTTTCAATAGCCTTCCACAGATCGTATGTGATGTCATGAGTTTTGAAAAGTCATAAAACATCTTTAGTTAGGCACATACAGATAGCAGAATGAGCCTTTCTCTCGATGTCATACTCCTTTTTCTCTTCAGGAGTCATAGATTTATACGTCTTGGCTGGAGGGATACCACGATAATTTTCCTCGGCTACTGGAGCTTCATATCTTTCTCTGAGTGGACCCCAAAGCTCTGGACAATGGAAATCTACATATTGTTCAAATCGGTCACGCCAATATGCATAATCCATATCCGCAGTAAACAAAGGAGGTTTACTGTTAGAACCAACATCGTGATTTTGTTTGATCATTTCTCTAATTCCCCTAATATCTTCTTTATCAGCAGCAGCCATTAAAGAAAATCCTGAAAAATAGCTCAAAAACAAGAACTAGAAAACTTATTAGTAACAAAGGCGTCACTTGGTAAGTGACGCACCGAAGTGTCGCAACCACTAGCGACACTCAATAAGTGTCACTATCGAGTGACATATAAAGTGACTGATGACACTAGATGAAAGTGTCGCTCAATCAAGCAAGTGACGCACCCAAGTGTCGTACTTGAGTGACGTAGTAAATCAAAAAAGCGTCACTAGTGGAAGTGACGCGTGACAAACAAGTGACGTGCTGAAGTGACGCACGTGAGTGTCGCTAGATTAAAGCAGACGACACTAGAGGCAAGTGTCCTATTACTCACAAATGACGCTCTTAGTGACGCACCAGAGTGTCGGTAAAACCCTAATTGGAACTTAGAGAGTGTCGCACGAAGTGTCGCTATCTAGTGACGCAATGCAAAAACGGCTGTGATGTCCCAAAAACCCTAAAATTCGAATTTTTGTAGATGTAACGAAAATTCTTCAATCCCAATCGAACGAAACCTATAGATGTTCTTGATTATCTTCACAAAGCAAACCGAAAAACAAACGATCACGTGATCAATACGTCAATCAAACCACTTTGAGGCTCTGATACCAGTTGTGAGTGCCCCTTGCTGTGGATCTAAATGATTGATGACAGAGATTTGAATGGCAGAAACAAACAATCACACTAAACAAATATAATTGCAAACCGAAATCAAATAAACGAATCAAGATCAACTTTGTATTGATTATTGTAACCTATTAGCTTGTTTACAGACTTGCAATTTCGACAAATGGTGCTAGGGTTTCGTCAACCCTAGCCTGAAACCCGTAGGTTCATATTTATACTAAACGGCAGACATGCAACACTTCCTAAGTGACGCATGTGGCCGCCTTCATGCGACACTACCTAAGTGTCGCTATGCGACACTAAGGCAAGTGTTGCCTAAACCAAACTAAGTGTCGCTAACCCAGAAATGACTTTTCTATTACAATTAATAAACGACACTTACAACTCGATAGACCAACTGACTGACACACTAAATGTACCAACACTAAGTTCAAAAAATAGGTAAACTTTAAATCAAATGTGCAAGCAACTAAGGCATTCATTGTTGGGTATCCTTTACGACCACGATATCTAGGTGCATCTTTATTAGACACTTTCACACGAACGTGAGTTCCATCAATCGCTCCTACACAATCCTTGAAAAATGGGTAAAATCTTTTCTTTTGTCGAATTTCTTTGGGAACTAATTGGCCAGTGGGTTGTTGAAAATATAGATCTTCTAACGATATAATTGCATTAAGAATTCAATGAAAACACCTACTTGCTGTCGATCTAGAGCGACGACATAGAAAAGATACAAGACGGGTTGTCAAATCTTGTCCTATGATGAGCAAAAATCTAGCAACATGCTCCTCTATAGACATATGTTGAGTTGGTCGAAGTCCACCATCATGCTCTAAGATTGTACATAATAGCCGAAAAGCTTTTTCGCTCATTCGAATAATTTTCTCGACAATGACCACTTGCTGATAGGGCGTGTAATAACTCTTCCCGTACATTGTGCCGATGTAAAAGCATAGCTCTTGTAGGTAAGTTAGCATGGTATTTGTTAGCAACTCTTCGACACGTAATAAAAGCCAACAATAGAAAGATCAAGTGAACTGCTGTGAACTGTCGGGCTCTCACCACACGGCGTATGGTCACTATTCTCTCAATCATAAGATTATGCATTCTTAATACGATCTCTGTTAAAAACTATAATCGTTAGTCCAATTATATATCTACTGATCACTATTAGTTGGCTACCAAAAAAATGATTTCATTCACAGGGAAAAAATATCTACTCATCATGTGTTGATCAATTAAGTTTTCACATATATTACTCATAATTTTGAATAGAGCAGACTACAAAGAGTACAATACAACTGCAAGACCAAACTACAAACTAAAAACTACTAAAGGCATCTCATACTACAAGAGGTAAGATAAGGATACCACTAAAAAACTATGATACCAATACTGTCCAAGTTCTAGCAGAAAAAAAAAACCACACGTGATCATTGCATCATAATGACCCACTCAATTCTTAGCTGCAGACAATACTATTCAAAAGATAGGATCTTTTTACTCTGTTTTAACGCCATTGACGTACAAAACGGTAACCAAATTGTGAAGCGACATAATGTAAAAAACACAAATCAACATGATCAATGCATTACCCAATATATAAAAACAAGTATAAATTAAATAGTAGGTCAAGTTTCAAGATAAACCTTTGTACAAGATGAGATGGTGACTGGGAAAATGTACAATTGATAGGTTGAAATGGTGAGGTATATATCAGGACAGTGTATTAGGTAATGGTATTTTGGTAACAAAACAAATCAACGGCCTTTTGTAGAATTCCATCTTTCCAAATCATTTCAAAATTGGGGAGAAAATTTGGAGAGAAGATTTGATATTATCATCTTTCCACTTCTATTCTCTTCTTTCCAATCACAAAAACTCTAGAACACAAATAATTTTAACATCCTTCCACTTCGTTCCCTTTCTCTTAAAAATAATACTATGGAACAGGCCCTAAAGTTGGTGATGAAGTTGGTGATGACGGAGGAGATGTCATCTCGACTTCGAAAAATGTAATTCAAAGATCTTTGTATAAAGGGTAATTTGGAGGGTATCTCTGACCCGTATCATATTTCAATGGTACGCGTCCGTTGCTACCCGTAAGGAGAATCAACGTCGGGCAATTACCTATTCACAAAGCAACCACATGTACTAAGAAATGGATTCGAACCCCTGACCAGTCAGTCTGAGCATTTGCGGTGGTAATATCACTTTGAGCTATGCTAATTTGTTAAGGGATTAGTGTCTGGGAATGTATCAAACTTTCACAAAATCTCTATTGTGTGTATCCAACTTAGAAAACTCAATATTAATGCACTCAACTTGTAAAAACCCTAATATTGATGTACTTTGATGACTTGTCACGCACATAGCATGCCACGTGGCACAAGGAGAGAGTGATACGTCATCAAAGTACATCAATATAAGGGTTTTTACAAGTTGAGTACATTAATATTGAGTTTCGTAAGTTGGATACACACAATAGAGATTTGGTGAAAGTTTGATACATTCCCAGACACTAAGGCCATTTCGTAATTCAAAGATCTTTGTACATTGATCTTTGAACGCCAAACTTATATTATGACCTGGAGCCAAGTGCTTTGGGTTATATTCACGGAACATTGAAAATCAGACAATTACATTTTCTTATTACTTCTAACAATTTTGGCATTTGAAAAAAGATACCAAACGTTATAGCATTGAAGTTCGTATACGGATAGGTGAATATACCTACCCCACATAT
The DNA here is from genome assembly GCA_963422505.1 of Pseudognaphalium luteoalbum. Lineage (NCBI taxonomy): Eukaryota > Viridiplantae > Streptophyta > Magnoliopsida > Asterales > Asteraceae > Pseudognaphalium > Pseudognaphalium luteoalbum. The sequence goes on from OY730193.1 coordinate 25,730,775, forward strand.
ATAGCTTTGTGTGAAATCTTCCAAACTAATGCCTTATTTGTCTACCTTTTGTATGATTTTGCCAAATTGGTCTAACATTTCGTGAAAGTGTAATTTCAGATTTTTAAAAAATAAGGATTTCAAATAACATTACGAGGTCTCCCACTCTCCCTTCTTCACACACTCATATACAATTTACGAGAATTGGACCTAGTTTTACCTGATTTAATTGCTATAATCATTTGAAAGAAAGTGCTTTAGGGCAGACATACTTATTTCAAGTGTTTAAACATTAAATTTGTGTGTATAAACTATTAGACGTATGTATGTATCTGTATTATTTTAGAATAAGCCCATTTTAATATTTGTATTAGAATAGCCTTTCTTGTAAAAGCCCACAATGTATTATTATTTATTATGATTGAATGAGAAGGATCCATCATTGGAAATTTACCAAAGTTTATGGTATCAGAGACATAACAAAAAGATTTTCTTTCCTGTTTCTTACTGTCTTTCTCTCGTCAAAAACCCTAGCCGACAACCACCACCATTCTGCCACCTTCTAAAAATCTCCTCTCTACAAACATGACTGGAAGTGATGCAAGTGGATCCTCTCAACTCTCTGTCGCCAACAACTTTGGCGTAACCAACATTCGAACCTTTGTTCCCCTCATCCTTGATCTTGACGAGCTCAACTATGACTCGTGGCGAGAACTTTTTGAAACCCACTGCATGACGTTTGATCTTCTTGGTCACCTCGATGGGACCTCCATCGCAACAGGCCCCACGGATACCAAATGGACCAAAACCGATAACCTAATTAAACTAAGGATTTATGGCACTCTATCCAAACCACTCCTTCAATCTGTGGTGAAACGACAGTCCAATGCTCATCAAATCTGGACATACATCGAGAACCACTTCCGTAACAACAAAGAAAGTTGAGCCATTGAACTTGAAAACGAGCTGCGATCCATCAACCTAGGTGATAGTTCCATAACTGATTATTGCCATCGTATACAAATAGTATCCGATCTCCTAGCCAACATCGGTTCCTCGGTGCCCGAGAATACCCTAATCACTTATATGGTTAACCGTCTCAGTGAAAAATTCGATAACACCGCTGAGATCATCACCCACAAAGATCCCCAGCCCACCTTTCTTCAAGCCCGTGCCATGCTTCTTCTGGCTGAAAAGCGTATGAACAACCGACATCGTAATCACCAACCTACTACTCACTGTGATGACTCTTCTAGCCCTACTATTCTCCACACCGATGGTCAACCACGTAGACCAAACACCCACAATCAGAACCGCCAATTCAATGGTAACAGTGGTGGAGGTACGAGGAACAGCAGTAGCTTCAGTAACAATCGCAGCCCAGCCCAGTTTCCTTGGGCCAATTTCGGTTGGGGATATCCCCCACCTTGGGCCTGGAATCCCAGCCTTTATCAGCGCCGACCCAACAACAACACGGCCCAACAGTCTTATGGGTGTATAGCCCAGAACAACCGGCCCCACAACAATTACAACCCGAGTGGGCTTCTTGGATCCAGACCAACAGGAGCAGGAGATACACATCAGGCATTCACCGCAACCACTTCCAACGGCTCGTTCCCACCCCCATGGACTTGGTTTCCGCCTAACAACGCGGATGATGCTACCTCCCTACCACAAGCATTCAATGCCGTTACTTTGCAGGATCCTAATGACGATGGGTGGTATATGGATACCGGGGCCACCGCTCATCTAGCCTCCGACTCAGGTAAACTCGACTCCATTTTTAATAAAAACATTGTTTCATCGGTAACTGTTGACGGGCAATCCATTCCCATACTCAACAGTGGGCATGCTCTCCTTCCCAACCCTTACCGATCACTTCACCTTAACAATATCCTTGTTACACCAAACATCGTTAAAAATCTTATTTCCGTTAAACAATTTAATAAAGACAGTAAATCTACCATTGAATTTGACGAATATGGTTTTTCTGTGAAGGATGCCCGGACCAGACGTACCCTCCTTCAATGTGATAGTGATGGGGATCTTTATCCCGTTACCAATTCAAAAACGTCTCGGATTGCCTTGCTTTCATCAAGTCAACCTCTTTGGCACAATCGTTTGGGTCACCCCGGTGATCATGTTTTGCATACTTTAGTTTCTCGTGGATTTTTCAATTGTAATACACTAAAGGATAATAATTTGTGCCATGCATGTCAGATTGGTAAACATGTTAAATTACCATTTTATCGTTCAAATTCTGTTGTTGCCAAACCGTTTGATATTATTCATTCCGACTTATGGACATCACCCATTGTTAGTATAAGTGGTATTAAATATTACATGCTTCTCCTAGATAATCACACACATTTTGTATGGGTTTACTCAAAATTCTGATGCTTACATGCTTCTCCTAGATTAAATATTACATGCTTCTCCTAGATCATCCACTTAGACGTAAATCTGATGCTTACTCAAAATTCTTACATTTTCATACCTATATAAAAAATCAATTTAACACAACCATCAAGTCTTTACAGTGTGATCACGGAGGTGAATTTGATAATTCATCTTTTCACGATTTCTTCGCTCAACACGGTATTGAATTTTGTTTCTCTTGTCCCCGAACTTCCCAACAAAACGGTATGTCGGAGCGTATGATTCGAACCATCAATAATCGTGTTCGCAATCTCTTGTTCCATGCTCGCCTTCCTCCTGAATATTGGGTTGAGGCACTCCACATGGCCACACACCTCCTCAATATCCTTCCTTCCACCTCCATTTTCAATGACATACCGTTCACTAAACTGTTCAACAAACATCCAACATTCTCACACCTTCGTGTCTTCGGTTGCTTGTGCTACCCCCACCTTTCTACCCCACACAAATTTGCTCACCGCTCCTCACCATGCATTTTTCTTGGTTACCCGGCCAATCACCGCGGCTATCGATGCCTTGATCTTCACTCTAAAAAGATCATAATCTCCCGCCATGTTAACTTTGACGAAACCATATTTCCATTTGGTTTTATGAACTCCGACACCCCACCCTCTTATGATTTTCTTGACATAACCGATTACACCTCCTCGGTCCCATACTTTCCCACTCACTCAGCCCCTACCGACCCCATCTCTGATGACTCGAATTTCACACCGTCAGTCACTTCTCTGGCTTCCACCTCAGCAGCCGCTGAGTACTCTCCAGCAGCCTCGGCCGCCCCATCTGATCCGTTTGACTCACCACCTTCAGATGGACCTTCTGCCACAACCCGTGAGTCTTCTCCATCCTCTACTCAATCCCCGATCACATCTCCTATCAATCAACACCCTATGATCACCGAGCCAAAGTTGGAACCCACAAACCTATATCTAAACTTAACTTTCACACATCGACCACCCAAACACCCACAAATCACAATCAAGCCTTAGCTGATCCTAAATGGAAACATGCCATGCTTGCTGAATATAATGCTTTAATTAAAAATGGTACTTGGGTCCTGGTTCCGAGGCCCTCGGGCGTTAATATTGTTCGGTCTATGTGGTTATTTAAACGTAAATTACGCTCTGATGGTTCTTTAGACAGGTACAAAGCTCGGTTAGTGGCTAATGGCAAAAGTCAAAGGCTGGGCATTGATTGTGACGAGACATTTAGTCCGGTTGTTAAACCGGATACTATTCGGGCAGTTTTAAGCCTCTCTATTTCTCAACAATGGCCTATTCATCAGCTAGATGTCAAGAATGCTTTTCTTCATGGCAATTTGGAGGAGACTGTTTATATGAATCAACCCCCGGGTTTCCATGATCCTACTAAACCAGGTTATGTTTGTCTATTGCAGAAATCATTATACGGGCTCAAACAGGCTCCTCGCGCATGGTTTCAACGGTTTGCTCAAAGCTGGCTTTCAACACAGCCGTTGCGATTCTTCACTCTTTATTTTTCACAAAGGTTCTAGTGTTGCTTATTTATTATTATATGTAGATGACATAATTCTAACGGCCTCATCCACGTCTCTTCTACATCAGATTATTACTTCTCTTAGCAAAGAATTTTCCATGACAGATCTTGGGCCTCTAAATTATTCCCTGGGGATTTCGGTGACTCGTACCAAAACTGGCATGTTTCTATCCCAACAGAGATATGCAACTGACATTCTTGATCGAGCCAAAATGCTTAATTGTAAGCCATGTCTTACACTCGTTGACACCCAAGCCAAACTCAGCCCTGATGGCCTCGGATCCCACATTGTATCGAAGTCTGGCGGGTGCGCTTCAATACCTCACTTTCACCAGACCCGATCTATCCTATGCAGTCCAACAATTATGTTTATATATGCACGATCCTCTCGAACCACATTTTGGTGCTCTTAAACGTGTATTACGCTATGTTCGCGGTACGTTAGATCATGGTCTCCAGTTTTTTGCCTCCTCCACCAGCAAGTTAATCGCGTATTCTGATGCTGACTGGGGAGGTTGTCCGAGCACTCGTAGATCGACTTCCGGATATTGTGTTTTTCTTGGTGATAATATATTATCTTGGTCTTCAAAACGTCAACCTACTATTTCTCGCTCGAGTGCTGAAGCTGAATATAGAGCCGTTGCAAATGCGGTAGCTGAGACATGTTGGCTCCGAAATCTACTACGTGAACTTCACTCACCTTTATCTCAGGCTACACTCGTTTATTGTGACAATGTGAGTGCGGTGTATCTTTCTTCTAATCCTGTACAACATCAACGAACCAAACACGTCGAGATAGACATACACTTTGTTCGTGATCAGGTGTCCATGGGTGTTATTCGCGTGTTACATGTCCCCTCTAGCTCTTAATATGCCGACATCTTTACCAAGGGACTTCCCTCACGTATATTTCATGATTTTAAGTCCAGTTTAAACGTTAGGACTTTGTCCCCCACTCAAACTGCGGGGGCGTATTAGACGTATGTATGTATCTGTATTATTTTAGAATAAGCCCATTGTAATATTTGTATTAGAATAGCCTTTCTTTTAAAAGCCCACAATGTATTATTATTTACTATGATTGAATGAGAAGAATCCATCATTGGAAATTTACCAAAGTTTATTATATAAATATATTTCCCTTTTCATATTACTAGGTGAGGTCTCGCGACAATGCGGGGTTTTGACATTTGATTTTATAAATTGTGTAAATAAAAAGTTAAGTCAAATGAAATTGTATCATGAACCAGATTATTATATAATATAATTGTCAACTAATAATATCTAGCATATACTCTATCATATGCATATAATAAGAAGATAGTATAGAATTATTGTAACCCATAAAATAGTTTTTTAAAACTTAAATTAACTATGAATTAAGTGTAACTCAAATAACTGTATTTTGTAATTCAAACTTAAATTTTTATCCAAATCGTACATTGTTGTGATCATATATTCACATATATACATAAGCAATAACAATAGATTTTGAATAGCGATAATAATAATCCATATTCAATGTTATTGTAAGTTCCTAGTTCTAGGATCGATAACTTCGTTATCTATAGTATTAAGGTGCGGAAAATCCTCAATGCACGTTATCTTACTATAACGAATAAGTTTGCGTTTTAGGTTAACTAATACTTAGCTTTAAACGATTAAACGTCAAAGCCTAACCTATAGTAATTACGTTTTCTCTGTATTACTGAGTTAGCAGGTTGCAGAAAATCTAATAGCAAAAGTTTTTCTTTTTAATTCAAACCCAATCAAATATATATACTTAATTCACCTCGCAGGTCATGGGCCTGCGAGTCCAACTCAACTCACAGCCCAAGCCCAGCTTAGCTTCGGTTCACTATACATTGCGAGTTCAGATTCTCGCATCGCAATGCCTTGCAACTTGAGATCTCGACTCGCTATACATATTTATTTCGTTTTCGATATTCGTCTAACACTTTAATATACTAATATATTTAACGAATATTAATAACAAAACAAATATTTATTTACAAATCTAAACCAATTTACAAACATGACAACAATTACACCAGTCCTATTTCAAGCTAGATCTGTTGTCACAAACTATGTCTCAACAGACTCCCCCTTGACAATAGCTCTAGCGTCTTTATCTTCACGCCTGTCTTTAGTCTTTATTTGTAAATTTTACTTCCTGCATATATCTTCATTCTAATACAAGTCTTAACCATCATTTGATAATCTCGTGCTAAATCACCCCATGCTTCTGTCATCAAGATTCTATTCTCATTCAACTTCAACAAATCTTTCTTTGACATGTTCATTAGGTGTCGATGATCATAGACTTTGAAGATTTCACGTTCAACACCTTCAACTTCATCATCGTCTTCAACCATGACAGCCTCTCCAATTTCTGAATCCACATGCCAACTTTTCATATTTCCCAGAATATCCTGTGGCATTGTTTTCAGTGGAATCTGCTGAACACACTTGACAGCTGGATACACTTTCTTTCTTCTTCTCCTTCCAGTCCTTTGACTTCTCTCCTGCAACTTTATCGTTTTTCCATTCCTTGGCTTAATCTTATCAAACTTCCCCAAACGAACCTCAGTCTTGATTATATGTTCTACATATCGACCAACAAAATCATTATCTGGATTCTTCAAAGATAATCTAGCCAAGTCACGAATCTCATACTTAGGTAGAAAACTGAACACTGCAAGCTTTCACTCAAAATATTGAACTCCGTCAAACCTTTTATTCGCGAAAAGCTTCAGTTTAGAGTCAAAATACCAACCGATAATCCCTCTACGCGCTTCGCGTTTTCCTGTGATAACCTCCAAAACTCCAACCTTTTTCTTCTTTATTTTCTCTAAGGTCTGAATATTGGATTGTCTTTATGCTTATCAGGAATATCTTCTTCATAATCGGTTGAGTCATTGATATCTTCATCTACATCAACAACTTTAGGACCTTCTTCATCTTCAATCACAATCTCTGTTCTAGATGGGCTCACATGGTGTTCATCTATATTTGCATCTAAATCTACACCCATGTCTAGCTCAATCTCTGAAACAGCAGTCCAATCTTCAGGTGGTTGAAATTCCCCTTCTTCTAAATCATAATTAATGTCTTCATCTATCTCATCAAGAAAATCATCTTCTGAATCTGATAGATCAAGCATTTCAATCCCTAAAAAACACAAACACAAATAACTATTAACAATCTAAATTCCTTCATTGATTTCCCTGAATCAATCTAAGATTTTCTTTATTAATCCTTTTATGTAATTAGTCTACAACATAAACGCAATTAATAACTCATAAATCTTTTATTGATTACCCTGAATCAATCTAAGATTTCTTAAGTCTTTTATAAAACACTTAACAAATATTAATTAAACTTAAACTCTAATATATTGTGAATAGACACAAAACATTTAAGTTTACAATTAATTAACTTATATAATTCCAAGACTTAATTGAACTGTTATCTTTCCAAAAACTTAACTTTCAATTATATCTTTAAATTATATATTTTTGTCTAGTTAAAGATTTTACATATTAAACTTATCAGTTATAACCAACTCTCAAGTCTAAAATATGTAAATTATCATAGAAATTTGATCGCCAAAACTAATTAGAATTCGCCGCTCGACTACTCAATGAGTCGGAAGACTTTCGATCACAATTCTATGTATCATATAAAACTTATATAATTTCTAATATATTTAACTTGTAAATATAATCTCAAGCCAAATATATTACCAAAAATATTAAGTTACAATTATTCAGTTACAATTATAATTTACAATCACAATTCAACTAAATCCTAAATACAAATATCTACACAAGTCTAAGCTATCTTACCAGCTTCACTTGTACCCGCAGTACTTGTACCCGTAGTACTTGTACCAGCACCATCACCACTCTTATCAACACCAGACTCCCCCTGAACATTAGCTTGCTCACTAGTCTTTGAAGGGCCAGTCGGCTCACTATCTTTTGGTGCACTGGGATCATCATCTGTTGATGCATATTAGGTTGTCTGTCAGTTGGTCTATCGAGTTGTAATAAGTGTCGTTAGTTGTATAGTGAAATATATAGTTTTTGTTATATGCGACACTTAAGTTTAGGTTAGGCGTCACTTGCCTTAGTGACGCATAGCGTCACTTAGGTAAGTGACGCATGAAGGCGGCCACATGCGACACTTCCACAAGTGACGCATGTCGGCTGACTTTTAGTATAAATACAAACCTACGGGTTTCCGGCTAGGGTTGACGAAACCCTAGCACCATTTGTCGACTAAGCAATATTGTAATCGTTCCCAATTCATATATACAAGCTGATTTCTTCGTTTACATTGTTAATCATATTTGTTTCGGTTTGTGTTTATTGGTAATATACTCAATTGATTGATTCCGCCTGTCAATTGTGGTCAATTGTCATCTAGATCCACGTCCAAGGGCACTATCAACTGGTATCAGAGCCTATAGGTGATAACATTGACGTTTAGAAGGTATTTTGGGTTGATTTCGGTTTTGCTTGATTCAAGAATCAAGAATACATACGGATTTTGAGGTGCAAAAGTGAATTACAGTCGATATTCTTCAACATTTACAGGTTTCGTCCATTAGGGTTCAAGGAATTTTCGTTTGATTTACGAAAGTTCGATATTTTTAGGGTTTTGGGATTTTGCAGCCGTTTTGCGACACTCGATCCGTCACTTGGACGCGTCACTTACAGCGGCACTACCTAATCCCAAATTAGGGTTATACCGTCACTTGAACGCGTCACTTGAAGCGTCATTTGAGGTTTATACGACACTTAACTTAAGTGCCGTGTCCTTTAATCCACCGTCACTTACGTGCGTCACTGTTGCACGTCACTTGACTCTTAAGCGTCACTTATGTTAGTGACGCCTGTTTGATTTAGTGCGTCACTTTTACTAGTGACGCCTATCTGTTTTAGCACGTCACTCAAGTACGTCACTTGAGTGCGTCACTTGTCTGATTGAGCGACACTTACTTATAGTGTCATCAGTCACTTCATCCGTCACTCGATAGCGTCACTTACCTAGTGACGCTAGTCGTTGCGACACTTCAGTGCGTCACTTACTAAGTGACGCCTTCAGTACTAATATTTTTCAAGCTTTCGTTTTTGAGTAAAATTTCAGGTATATCTTCAATGGCCGCAGACAAGGAAGATATTAGAGGTATTAGGGAGATGATAAAGCAAGGAAATGATATTGGTTCAAATAATAAACCTCCTCTATTCACTGCAGACATGGACTATGCTTATTGGAGAGATAGATTTGAACAGTTTGTGGATTTTCATTGTCCTGAACTGTGGGGTCCATTAAAACAAAGATATGAGGCTCCAGTGTCTGAAGGAAACTATCGCGGTGTTCCTCCACCAAAATCTTTCACTGCAATGACACCTCAAGAAAAGAAAGATTATCAACTGGAAAGGAAAGCACATTCAGCTATCTGTATGTGTTTGACAAAGGATGTCATGAGACTGTTTAAAACTCATGACATAACCTATGACTTATGGAAAGCGATAGAGACGAGATGTGGGGGAAATGAAAAATATAAGGAGGCTAAACTGGAATTGATAAAGAAACAGTATGATCTGTTTGATTCCTTACCTAATGAGACGACGTCTGGATTGTTTACTCGGTACTCACAACTGGTGAGTGAATTAACTGAAGGAGGATATACTCTCACTGCACTTGAGATTAATAAAAAGTTGTTGGATGTTTTACCAAGTGCATGGGATGTGAAAGTACAATTCTTGAAGGAAAATCAAGAATTGGCTGGGATGACTTTGGATCAGCTTATAGGAGTTCTTCAAGCCCACGCTATGGAACTGAAGAAGAAGGAGTGCAAGTCGAATGGATTTGTACAAAACCCTTCACTTTATGGAAGCCAAGTAAACTCTGGTAAGAGTTATGGAGGAATGGCATTCATATCGGATACCAATTCTCCATCTTATTCAGCTGGTTCTTCTCACGCTGCCTATGTTTCTGGTACAACCTGCACAAATCAAGGATCACAACAGCAGTTTTCAGCATCACCAGCAATTCAAGAGCAAGCTGCGATTTATACAGCTTTCCTCAGTTCATACAAAGATTTGGTTACTCAACCAAATACTACTTTGGAAATGACCAAAGAAGATTATGCTCAGCTGGATGATGATGACTTAGAACAGATGGATTTAACCTGGAACATAGCTATGATTTCAAGGAGGGTTCATAAGTTCTTGCAGAGGACGGGACGCAAGAGCTTGGAAGGTAATGGGAAGACTGGGTTTGGGTTCGATAAAAGCAAGGTTCGATGTTACAACTGTCAGAACCTTGGTCACTTCGCAAGGGAATGTGAGAAACCCAGGATGCCATCGTCGGGTCTTACTAAGCCGGATCCACCCAAGGCAAATGAGAAAGAAGAATCTAAATCGTTGGCTGTAGATAACGCTTTGATTGTTTTTGAGCCAACTGCTTCTGATTGGAGTGCTCAAGCTGCACAGTTTCAATGCCTGATGGCTCACATTACTCTTGAGGTACTAAATGAACCTAACGAGCCTTTTAATTGTGTTTCATGTATCAAATTGACTGAATCCCTTGAGGTCTATCAGAAAGACAATTTAAATATGCGGGACAAGATAGTGAAACTTACTGAATCTAATAATTTTTTGCTAGATAATGAAAAACTTTATTAACAACACCTTGAAGCTCATAAATTAGATACCGAAACTTTTAAAGCAAAGGTCTTTAGCCAGCAAGATGCAATTAAGAGTTATCTTACTGAAATTGAATTGTTGACTAAAGAATTATCTGATTTGAAAAATGAGTTTGAGAATCATAAAAGCAAAATCTTAGGTTCAACATCCGCAACTCAAGTCTTTAATGAGATTGTTAGTAAGCAAGGGGCAAGCGGCAAAAAGAAGGAAGGTCTTGGCTATAACCAAGTACCACCACCTTCTAATGCTGAATATTGTCCCCCGATTGCTAAACAAGGCCTTGAGGAGATTTCAGTTGATTATACCAAACTATATGGTATTAAGGCCAAAGAAGCCAAGCTAAACAAACTGACAACGGAGAAAACCAAGAGGCAAGAGTATCCATTGCCTCAGTTTGTTAAAGCTGAAAGTAAGTCTCAAGTTCATACTGATGACATTGTTGAGATAGAGGATATTACTGATCAGGAATATCCTGAGTTTAAGAAGGTTGAGGCTAAACCTGAAAAACAAATTTTAAAAGTTGAACCTGTATCAAAGATTCAAAATAAAAAGGAAAATAGAGTTTTAAATGTGAAACTTCAAACTCAAAAGTCACCGGCAAATGTTTTAAAACAAAAGGTGACAAATGAAAAGGTTCATGTTGATAAAACTTTTGCCTCAACTTCTAAACCTACACAAGCATTCTCTAACACGTGCACGAAATGTTCATGTTCTAGAAATGCTTCACCACTTCCTGTAGTAAATCCTTCGCCTCAACAGTTTAGAGAGACTCGTTCTTGTTTCTACTGCAAGAAACAAGGACATTTGATCTGCGATTGCCCCAAACTTTCTCATCAGCGGTATGGGAGAGATAAGCCTAGGACATCATTCTACAAAAATTTCTTTTTCAAAATCACCTTCTAGGCATCACTCCAACTCTCCTAAGCCTGCCAAGAAAGTAAGTAATGTTGGGCAAAATTCTTTGTCAATTCCAAAGCCCGACATTACCACTAAGACAAATTCCGAACCATCAAAGGTTTGGAAAAGAAAAGAGTCTACTGCGGACTCTATTGTCATCAATGATAACACATCAGATACTAAATATGATTTGTTTAAAAATAAAGTTTTATCTGATGTGCTTATTGTTGATGACTATGGTCGACCTAAGTCTGTAAAGGCTTGGGTCACCGTTTCTCACTAATCTCCTCATTCTTTTTGTGTTGCAGCAGTCTGAACGTGTAAAAGATAGTGAATGGTTTCTTGATAGCGGCTGCTCGCGACACATGACTGGTGATGTGTCTCTTCTTGTGGATATTAAACCATACGCAGGAGGACATGTGGCCTTTGCAGGAGATACAGGAGGAACGATTTCGGGGAGAGGAACGCTAACAAATGGAAGGGTTAGCTTTGAGAATGTAAATTATGTGGCCGAACTTCAACATAATCTTTTAAGTGTTTCACAAGTTTGTGATAAGGACTACACCACATCCTTTACAAAGACTGAGTGTGTTATCTTGAAGCCGGGGTATGTCATTCCTGAGGAATGGGTGTTAATGCGTGCACCTAGAAGAAATGACACCTATGTAATGAACATGCGAACCGTGGAGACAACTAGCGAGTACACTTGTCTCCTTTCGAAGGCTTCCGAAAAGGAATCACTCCTTTGGCACAGACGAATGGGACACATTCATTTCCGTAAAATGAATTTTCTTGTTAATAACGATTTGGTTCGTGGAGTTCCGAAACAGTCCTTCGCCTTGAAGGATGACTGTGTTTCTTGCCACAAGGGCAAACTCCACAAGAAGTCCCATAAGTCTAAGGTTGTGGATTCCATTAATGCTCCGTTGGAATTACTGCATATGGATCTTTTTGGTCCTGTTTCTACAAAGAGCATCGGTGGTCGCTCTTACTGTTTGGTAGTGACGGATGACTACTCACGATTTTCGTGGGTATACTTTCTCGCAACAAAGGATGAAACAGCGGGAATTTTGCTCTATTTGTTGGATAAGTTGGCAAATTTGTGCAACTTAAAGGTGAAGAGACTGCGAAGCGACAATGGAACCGAATTCCAAGTTGCTCCAAGAACTCCTCAATTTAGTGCTCCAAGAACTCCTCAACAGAATGGGGTTGCAGAACGGAAGAATAGGACCATCATTGAAACTGCTCGCACTATGCTCGCAGATTCCAAGTTGCCTATCATCTTCTGGGCCGAGGCAGTCAATACTGTCTGTTATGTTTTGAATCGGGTGCTTTCGGTTAAGAAAAAGAACAAAACATGTTATGAGCTATTCAATAACCGCAAGCCAAATCTGCAGTTTCTGGAGCCATTTGGATGTCCTTGTTTGATAATGATTACCAAAGAACGTATCTCTAAGTTTGGTGATAAAGCCGTTGAAGGGATTTTTCTTGGATATTCGGTCAACTCTCCAAATAAACGAGTATACAACAAATCAACAAACGAGATCGAGGAACACTTTGAGGTCAAATGCCTAAGGTATACGGAACCACCTCAAGGAACGGGTCCGGATTGGTTCTTCAATTATGGGAAACTTTTCAGTTCTTTCAATGTTCCGGAGGACGATGAAACAGAAGAGTTAATTACAATGCTTCATGGACTCGATGTTTTCCAACAAACATCCGATTCTCCTCCTACTACATCCAATCCGATTCCCGATATGACATCCACTCCTGCACCTACTTCAACACAACAAACGTCTGTATCTACATCCACTACCTCTGCTGCATCCGTACCTACTCCTACACCACCAACTACTGCCATTCCTTCTTCTTCAAAAACCGTCAATGCTGAGGATCTTCCACATGATCCAAATATGCCTATCTTAGAGGATGAAGAAGACATGGATTATTCTCGTTTCTTCACTAAAGAAGAAAACGAAGATGCTTCTGCCACTGAAGGGGATTTGAACAACTTGGAATTAAATCTTGTGCCAGATGCTATTCCAGTTACACGGATTCATAAGGATCACCCAGTTGAAAACATAATTGGTGATCCTCATTCCACTTTTCAAATGAGAACTCAGGCAAAGCAATCCGCTGAAGATAAGCATACTTCAGCTGATCAGGTTTTGGGATTTATGGCTACCATCAATTCTTGCCATCTTTCCCAAACCGAACCGAAGAAAGTCACGGAGGCCTTACAAGATCCATCATGGGTCGAGGCCATGCAAGATGAACTGCAGCAATTTCACAAGCTGCAAGTTTGGACGCTAGTTCCATTACCCAAGGGTGCTGACCCAAAGGGCACAAGATGGGTATATCGAGTAAAGAAGGATGATCGAGGGGTTGTTACGAGGAACAAAGCTCGACTAGTTGTTCAAGGGTATACTCAAGTTGAAGGACTAGATTATGATGAGGTTTTTGCCCCTGTCGCCAGATTGGAGTCCGTTCGTATCTTTTTGGCCTTTGCATCATTTAAAGGGATTCGTGTCAAGCAACTTGACGTCAAAAGTGCATTCCTTTATGGTCAAATTGATACGGAAGTATATGTCCAACAGCCTCCGGGTTTTGAAGATTCGGTGCATCCAAATTATGTCTACAAACTCAATAAGGCATTGTATGGACTTCATCAATCTCCTCGCCTATGGTATGAGAGGCTTGCTACTCATCTGGTGGACAATGGTTTTACTCGGGGCAACATCGACAGCACTCTCTTCACAAAAGGGAAAGGGGATGATTTGTTACTAGTTCAGGTGTATGTCGATGATATTATTTTTGGGTCGTTGAATGAGGCTTTATGTAAGGAATTTGAAGAGGTCATGAAGTCTGCTTTCGAGATGAGTGCAATGGGAGATCTCACTTTCTTTCTCGGTGTGCAAGTTGAGCAGTCATCCAAAGGAATGTATATTCATCAGTCAAAATATGTCAATGACATGTTGACACGATATGATATGCTCACTTGTAAACCTTATGGAACTCCTATTGAGCTCAACCATAATCTTGGACCTGCTGATGATGATGAGGACTGCAAAGAAAAAGATTACCGTTCGATGATAGGTTCTCTTATGTACCTCACTGCCTCAAGGCCTGATATCGTCTTTGCTGTTTCACTTTGTTCAAGATATCAGGCACGACCAAAGGTTTCTCATATGAAGGCGGTGAAGCGGATTTTTGGTTATCTCAAATATAGACCCACTCTCGGTCTATGGTACTCCAATGAGAAGAATTTTACGCTCTCTGCCTATTCAGATTCAGATTACGGTGGCTGCAACATCAATAAGAAGTCAACAACAGGAGGCTGTCAGTTCCTTGGATCCCGATTGGTGTCATGGCAATGCAAAAAGCAGACTACGGTTTCTACTTCAACAGTGGAGGCCGAGTACATTGCTGCTGCAAGCTGCTGTTCTCAAGTTCTTTGGATTCAGCACCAACTGCGCGATTATGGGTTACTCTTAACTATGACTCCTATACATATTGATAATACTGCTGCCATATCTATCACACGCAATCCCGTACAACTCTCTAAAACCAAACACATAGAAATTAGGTTTCACTTTATACGGGATTTCTATGAGAAACACCTTATCGACCTTCTCCATATCGATACCCTAAAACAAAATGCTGACTTATTCACTAAGGCTTTTTCTAGAGCTCGCTTTGATGAATTAGTCAACATGATCGGTCTAAGGTTCTTTACCACGAAAAAGTAATTTGTGACTTGGATATTTTTAAAGTATTGTTCTCAAAAAAAAAAAAAAAAAAAAAAAAAAAATTAATGCAACCAACGCAACTGCCACTCATTATACTTTCTAGTATTAAAGAAATGCAAGGTTGCTACATTCTAAAAATAGACGTTGAAGTTGTGTCTGTAATCAACTTGGGATATGATAGTACATTGGGTGACATGCATAAAAATGGAAATTTAAGGTTTATCTTGGATGTGTCAGTAGATTTATCTGACGTATTGAAAACAGTTTTTATAAACATTGTCTTCATCATACGATATATTAGTAGGCATGGTATGCAAACCTCTTTGAGAAAACTTAAGAAGCTTAATCATTAATTGTTTATTTCAAGTGGTATAACACCATTAGATGTATGACAAAAGTCTTAAGTTCTTACTTATACTAGACATGCTTTCGTGAAAGATGTTTATTTGATATCATTTGGGGGCATATATTGATAGTTTCCTCTGTTATACGTACGTATAGACCTGGCTTCTATTAATATATACTTTAAACTTAAGCAAACACAAGTCAAAGTACTTGTAAAGTCTTTCAAAATAAGATACCTTACAAGGTCGCCAAAATGGTTTGACCACGTCTGGTTTTGCTTAAACCTGAATCAAGCTATGTCGCTCTGTTGTACGTAAGTACAGACCTGTCACCGCTGACTTGATTCTGAAAATTGATTTTCTTATATTCTATCTGTAAATGGGAACATGGTCTATGTTTTAAGTTAAGATGTATATCTATGGAGGGAACCACAGCGAAATGCACATACCAATAATAATAAAATATCTCCTAGAGGTGCGTATAACATGTTTAAGTGGATAAACATACTAATAATCGTTTTGAAATAATTTTTATAAAAAAGTGTATTTAGTATGTCAAGTAAATTTAAAGAGGACAAATATACTGATGATCGAAATAACACTTAATGTTCCTAATAAATGCATGTTATTCCAATATGATCCCTAACCAGACTTTATCAACTCCGTCACCAAAAAGAATGTGTTAATTTTGTAATTGTCAATTTACATTCTTGTATGCGTTTTATCTAAGTTAGTGTAATTTTAGTTACAGTTACAATTTCAAATTTGAGTACCGCAATCACAACGATGAAAAATCGATGAAATCGCAATTTTTTCACTAAAAGTGAACTGAGCGTCACTTTCATAAGTGACGCTATCAGTGACGCATTCGATATTGCGTCACTTACTTAAGTGACGCAGTAAGTGTCGGGGTAAGCTATGCCTTAAGTGCCGGGTTGAGTGACGCATACTAGGGTCGGTGTATAAATACTCCTTCTCACGACACTCAACCTCATCACTTTTCAAATACTTATACCGTCACTAGCACTGACACACCGACACTCATACTGTCTCTGCGTCACTTCCCTCTGTGCGAATTTCTTCGATCATTTGTGCTTTCTGCTGCTTGTTTGTTCATTCCTGTGCTACATCTCTGTTCCCCTCATTCCTACGATCTATTTGGTACTAATCTTAACCTTTTTCTTTCTTTATTCATGCTGTAAATTTAAGTTAGGGTTACGGTTAGGGTTTTACTTTGAAAATCGATCGATTAAATGCTTGTTTGATAATGATTTTGTGTAATAAACGGTGTGTACTATTCGTTTTTACATTGCGCATAACCTGTTAACTTCGATTTTGCAAAACCCCAATTTTGAAATCTGGGCATGAACAGTGACACGATGATCTTCATCGTTGCGTCACTTCGTGCGTCACTTACCTCAAGTGACGCTATTTGGTAATTTTGAAACCCCATACCGTCACTTAATAAGTGACGCTTGCTTTTGCGTCACTTCTTAAGTGACTCGTGTAGTGACGCATATAATAGCTTTAACTGTTCAGATCGTCACTCTTCCTAGTGACGCCTCTAAATGCGTCACTTCCCCAAGTGACTGTCTAAGTGACGCTTATTTCTATACGTCACTTATACCGTCACTTCTTAAGTGACTCCCTTAGGATACCGTCACTATGATAACTGTCGCATGTTCTTCACCCGTCACTTCGTAAGTGTCGTATAATTTAAATCACTAAATACAAACGTCACTTACATCAGTGACGCTTGATAGCGTCACTTCCAATAAGTGACGCTATACATTGATTTTAATTTAAAGTACTGTATAATACGACACTCCCTAAGTGACGGTAGTGGCCATGCGTCACTTACCATAAGTGACGCCTAAAGTCAAAATTTGTTTTTTAACCTTTCTGCGTTCGGGCTAACTTTATAACGATTTCGGTTATTTTTCTTTGTATTTTTAGCTTACAGATGGCTGAACTTCAGAATTATTACCGTCGCACAAACACCCGACACAACATTACGGCATTTCTAGAATCAACGCATGCAAATTCAGCGCCTTTCAGGCCAATGATTGAATTTCTACGCAGATCGAGGATCTATTATGCGATTACAGCAACGACTCCGGTATACATGAACCAAATAGAGGAGTTCTATGATCATGCAGTGATCAGGGTTCAGGGCGATGTTCCCCGAATTGTTTCCACTATGTTTGGGGAGGAAATCGAGATCACCGAGAACTCGATTAGACGGGTTCTCCAGTTCACTGATAACTCTACAATGCCCACTATCTTCCCAACTACATTTATCTATGGAGGGCTTCAGAGGATGGGATATCTGGCAAACCAGCTCTCTGATTTCAGGAAACAGTACCTTTGCCGGGTTTGGAGGTACCTTTGCCACATTGTGATCGTCTGTTTATCTCCGAGAAAGGGGGGATACGATGCTGCCAGCCATCTTACTTTATCTCTCATGTTGGCCCTAGTTTACAACAAACCGTATAATTTCAGCGGTTACATTTTCTGCAACATGGTGGAGAATATCCGCGCTGGTAAAGATAAATGGCTGCAGTATCCGAGGTTTGTGCAGCTGTTACTGAATGATCTCAATCTTGAGATTGCACCGGATCAGAGGTCTCTTCTGGTACCAACTCCCATGCTTTTGCGAGTCTTTAATGACTGCAAGCTCGCGCCAAAGGGCGAGCCGGTTTTGGCTGATCGTGACCTTTTCGGGCACATAGTGAACGAAAACTATGTTGCGCCGCGCGATCATGGTTTTTTGGATGACGTCGTGCCTCCGGTCAACGAGGATGACTTAGTGGATACCGATATCGCTCAAGACTTAGAGGATATCGATCGTGTTGTTCAGGTTGAGGCTGAGTCTGATGATGGTGGGCCCACTCCTCCTGATTCTGAGGGTGATGTGCCACCACAATCTGCTTTTGACGGTATTCAGCTTGCCGATCCTCGACGCTTTAAGCGTATATTGAGACGGATCTCTGCAGGGTCCATGTCCCGAGGAATCCGGGCAAACGTCATGCTGGGTCTTCACCCTCTTATGCTGATCTACCTCTTCGTAGACGCCAGCGGACGACAGTGGTTATTGAGGAACCCACATCTCAACGTCAACAACCACCGCCACCGTCTGACATGCCGTCTCTTCAGATGGTTTTGGCTCAGATGGAGCTTTTGGCAAAGCGGTTTGATGATCAGAAGGCTATAATTGAAGCTCAAGCCTCTCAGATCAGGGAATTGGAAGCTAGAGTTGCTACGGTTGACACTCTACAGCTTCAAGTGACGAATCTGTCATCTAGGTTGTTAGAGCTGGAATCCGTTACAAATGTTTCGGGAGAGGTAGGTCCTAGTGAGTTAGAAACAAATGTAACTCCTTACCCGGAACCAGAAAATGTACTTCCTTCTACTATTAATGAAAACATATCTTTGGATTATTTCGTTGAGGTTCAAGGTCAGGCAAGACCTATAGCGGTTGATTATTCTTATGTAGATCTCACATATCTGCAAAATTTGATGAATGATAATACAACGATACCTGAGGAAGAGGTGATGAATGATCCTGTGGCAGAGGATTATTTCTTTGAAGGGAATGATGAAGTTGAGGTTGAGGGGGAGCAACTTCAAAGTGATGAATGTTATGACGATGCTCCTATTATTGAATCGGATTCTTCAGAAGATGAATTAGGTCATGATTCTGAGACAGAGACCAATGAGCAATCAACTTCTACAGCTCAATCTTCAATGATAAAGCCTGACATAGTGCTCAAACCTTTTGTTAAGGTACCCGTTACTTGTAAATTCTACAAAGTCAGAACTGATTACACGGGTTTGATAAAAAGCTGGAAGTTTGATGAGAACAATTCGGTGTTTATGATTAAACGAAGTGATGGCATTCAGTACTTCAACTTAAAGTTTTATAAAATAAGTACTTTGCCAAAGTGTGAGCTTCAGAGATTATCTCATATACCCTTGATTAACCGTGCTCGAGATTCACACGCCGATTTCTTTCAAGTGGTTATTCGTCGGGAGATTAACAGCAAAAAGTATAATCTGATTAAACCGACATTGGGTATGAGATATAAGTTTAAGAAGAAGTTGGATCCGGTTACACGACAACCAATCGTAAGGATGATCTATCCACCAGCAAAGTGCTTACAGAAGATACCTCTAGAGATCATTCCTTTGGACTTTTTGAATAGGTTGTTATACTGGGAATATGATGATATTACTGGTGAAGCTGTAATTGTTTTTATTCCAAAATCAGAACCAGCTACGGATTCGGGGTCTTTAGATGCAGATTTGGGGGTCGAAGAGAAAACAGCATGTGATGTTGTTCAACCCAAAAAGAGGTCTACTTGGGGTCTGAAAAGAAATAGATTTTGTATATTTGACCCTTTGAGTTTGATTAATCTCTCTGAACAAGATATGAAAAGACTATATCAGAATAGGATTCAGTTCAAAGAGAGAGATAGAGCCGAAGCGATAAAATTTCAGAAAATTATTGATATCTGCGTAGCCAATGGAGTACATGCTGGTGGTGTATTTCCTGCTGGCTGGAAATAAAGACTCAAAGAGTTTGAAGATTTTGAAGACCAAGCTGAAGACACGGGGGAGTTTGTTGATGCATATTAGGTTGTCTGTCAGTTGGTCTATCGAGTTGTAATAAGTGTCGTTAGTTGTATAGTGAAATATATAGTTTTTGTTATATGCGACACTTAAGTTTAGGTTAGGCGTCACTTGCTTTAGTGACGCATAGCGTCACTTAGGTAAGTGACGCATGAAGGCGGCCACATGCGACACTTCCACAAGTGACGCATGTCGGCTGACTTTTAGTATAAATACAAACCTACGGGTTTCCGGCTAGGGTTGACGAAACCCTAGCACCATTTGTCGACTAAGCAATATTGTAATCGTTCCCAATTCATATATACAAACTGATTTCTTCGTTTACATTGTTAATCATATTTGTTTCGGTTTGTGTTTATTAGTAATATACGCAATTGATTGATTCCGCCTGTCAATTGTGGTCAATTGTCATCTAGATCCACGTCCAAGGGCACTATCATCATCTTTGTCTTGATCTCTTTTCCTCCTCAGCTCATCTTCTTTGCAAGACTCTAAATATACCATTATCTCCCTCTGATCCGGCTGTCCTGAATTCACTCTTAACACTAAGCGTTCTAAGGAATCAAGCTTCAGTCACTGAGAAGTAAAATCTTCTAACAATGTGGTATGAGTCTCTAGCAGTGTCTTGTAAGATGTACTCTGTTGAGTAATCTGTTGTGCAAACAGAAGATTCTGAGCTACCAATTCTGGAATTTGTAAAGTAAGCTTCTCTAACTCCTTAACCCTAGACTCTAAGGATGTAATCCTTTCAGTATCAGTCGTAGGAGTAACAGAGATAGTAGATGGTCCAGGTGGTGTGAGTGAAGAAACATGAGACTCAGGTGTAAGCAGTGGAATGGCTTGAGATAAAGTTTTCGTGAGAAGGATAGCTGCAAATCTACTAGCTTTGGCAGTTGGAAACTGTGCATCACGCACTAATTCAGCAACTCCCTTCTCAATAGTCTGGGAGACCATTTCTGGTTCCGTTTACTCTAGCATTTTCTCAGCCTGTAAAGTTAGATACAAATAAAGAAGTAATTGTTACAGATAACTCTGTCTCAATCTCTAATTAATTATATAACACTCGTAGTACTAAACTTTTATCTCATACCTCAGAAGGTACAGATACTGGTTCAGTAACCACCGGTGTCATAGTCTCCACCTGCGGTGTATCTCGATAAACATCTTGAATAATCTAGGTCCTAGAACGCTTTCTGCGTTGAGTAATCAGAGGGGTCTCAGCCACCTCAGGACCTTCATCAAGAATACTGAAGTTAGGATCGACTTCTTTAGCCTTACACTTTTCCTTCAAAGCCGGATCAGGTATCAACCGTGAACCATAGAAAAGCTGGAGGTGAAATGGGTCTGACATCATCAGAGTCTGTAGATGAATCTGATTCAATCTCACCACCATTTCCACCAGAAGTACCAATAACAGTATCCTGAATAGTAAATATATTAAACATTTATGATTAGCATAAAAGCTCTATCATACAAGTTCGATATATATGTATGATTAATCTGATATATTACCTTCAGAGGTAAAACCTCAGATCTATCTTGCTGTCCCTGCTCACCCTCAGGTCTTACAACCTCTGGGTCTGCAGTCTCAGCTTCCTGTGTATAATCATATTTATATTTTATGATCAGATATATTGCCTAATCATCTAAATATCTATATCATTATCATTATATAATAATATTATACATCTATGATTAATAATAAAATCTATCAATTAAGTATCTATATTATTATATAACTTAAATTATACCTGTGCAGGTGCAGCATCAATATACTGATCAATCGCTTGAAGAAGCGGATCATTGGCATTATCATTTTGCCCTAACACCTCTTGCACTAGCTGTGCAACAACCTGTGCATCAACTTACTGTTCCGGTTGATCAGCCTGAATAAGAACATCCTCAAGCAGCTCATGTGGCTCAGGTTGTGGAGCCACATTCACAGCATGCTCAGGAATAAGAACAGCTGCAGCATCAACATCCAACCAACCATTGTTTGGTGGCATAACATAACCCGCATCGAGAATATAGCCAAAAAGATCACGAATCTCAGGCTTGACATATTCTTCACGACTAATAGTCTGCTGAAAGATCGCGTTGTATCCTCTGAGCGCTATTGTATCAACGCGTAGATGCGGCTCAGGGATAACAAGATCAGCAATCCGAGAACGGATGATCAACATGCAGAATCTCGGGTAGATCAAAAATCTCGATCTAACAGTTCCCGATATCTGGCGTACCAGCTCACCAAAAATAAAATCACAAAAACTGTATGGTTTATTATAAACCAGTGACAGTACGGCCGATACAAGAGCAGGGCTCAACTCGTCAAAACCGCCATTCTTTGGACCAAAAACTGTGATATAACATGCCATAAGAATCTCCATTGACCAATAACAAGAGCTTTAAGGAACTGACGTCCTCTCCGCTCACTTATATATCCCATACGACCTAATGCACCCTAAACAAAATCCATAGGGTACTCAGTCGAACCGTCTTCTTGATCTACTATCCCCAGCCGTAAAATCTGATGAAGGTCAGATGCTGAAAACATAATAGGTTGCTGATTAACCGTTGCGCGAATGACCGATGGGTTGACGGTCTCGTCATACTGAATATTTGTCCATAAATCGTTCAGTATACCTTGAGAGATCGTTGGAGACGCCGTCAACGCATAACGAATGCGTGAACGTGCAAAGAATGTAAGTACTTGAGCTACTTTATTAGCTCCACGTGCACCAAGATCTAGATCAACAAGAATATTGTGACCTTTATCGAACGGACGTGCCATATCTGTATAAAAAACAAATGACAAAAATAATTAATGCACGTTAACAACGTTAACTAAATTTTAAACTGTAATGTATTATGAATCAAAATTCATCATACATCTTAGGTCTAAATTTAGAATATATAACTTGTTACATAATTGTATCAAGTCTTATATAAAATATATTTAACTTATCACATGTTAGTCATAAATTAAATAAATATATATAACTTAGAATTATCAAATCCAAAGTCGTATATATACAATATATGTTATTACGTGTTAACATATAATTCTCACGTCGAAACATATATTAGTGAACTTTTAGAAGTCGTAAGTTGTAATTAGATATAATTGAAAGTGCCACTTATTACATTAAAAGTTGAAGTTGCAAGTTACGAATTAAAAAAAAATTATTTCAACTCGCAGAATTCAAACTGAACTCGCAACTGGATTCGCATGTATGTCAACTCGCAAACCAAGTTAATTCGCAGGTCAACTCGCAAGTCGATCCGCAATCCTACTTAGTTCACAGGTCAACAAGTCAACGAACCACGTTTCAACTCGCAAATCCAGGTGCTGCGAACTGAGATGAATCTCAACTCGCACGATCATCTGCCGTTGCGAAATGAAACCAAAAATCAATTTTAATGCCAGTTTTAACACGATCGATCGATTGATTTATTTTCATTAAGGTTAGAATAACATTAACCACAAGGATTCTTGTTCGATCTGTCCATTAATCTACATAAATCGTTCAAAATTCAAACCGAAACCCTAAGTTTATAAAACTTTTGATTTTGAGTTAATTACACGGTTAAACATGTTGGTTTATACCTCAAACTGTTCGCAATGAAGTGGTGTATAAAACCTATGGAGTCAAAAACTCATTCCCGTACTTGTAAAATCAAAATCAAATGAAAACCAAGTTTCATCTCGTTTCGCCGTATGTCGATTCACAGTGAAGAAGTGAACTCGCAAGTGAGATGTGGGTTCGGTGGTTTGACTCGTTTGACCACATCCCTTTTATACCCTATACTCGATTCGCAAGTTTTAACTCGATCCGCAGGTTTGACTAGTCAAACTCGCAGAATTAAATAAAAATGCAAATTAAATACTAAGTATAAAATAAAACTCAATATTTATACAAGTCTAAAATAAACATTATTTTTCACTTGTATTTTGTTATGATTGTTCAACATAGATGAGACAGTTCAGTTAAATTTAATTCCAAAGGGTAATACTTACAAGGTAGTATAAAAATAAAACAATTTTAAAACATAAAACTAAAGATAAAGTATGAAACACATAAATTAATAGTGGTATTAAGTACCATTTTATTAATTACTTGGAAAAATAAAGTACATAAATAAACTGAATAAGAATTTATCTGCTTAGGGATCATATTATAAAGAACAAACGATTTAAATTTATTAAAAAGTCTAAATAGATTGTTAATATACATACCTCATGAAATTCAAATAAATTACAATAGAATTACAACTAATTTTATCATCTATGCATTTATATTTATAAAATTATATCTTAGGAACCTTTATCCACATAGCATAATTACTAAAAACATATTATTCACTTTAAGTGAATATTTTCTTATAGACAGTTCAAGATGATTACCAATATTATGACCCACATAAACAAATTATACTCACATATCTAAGCAACACTATTATTGTGAGTATGAATATTACCAAGTGTTTTCCAAGATATGACATACTGAATAATTCAAGCAACACATATAACACTGATTTCTTTAGATTCAGGGTAGAGGTTTATCGAACTTACACTTGAATTTAGAATTTAGACAAATATCAAACATACTTTGAAGATGCTATATTTTCCAGGTCTGTACTTAGTACAACAGAGGATCCCTTTTAGCATGATTCAACATACATTTGAGAGTATCAATTTAATTAAAGGATTCAGGTCTATACTCAGTACAACAAAGTCACCAGTTTTTAAGTTAATACCCATATTGTTACTATTTGTCATTTTACAACTTTATAATTACAGTGTATGTGAATGCTATCAGTCAACAATTAAGACTTATGTCATACACCATATAATAGAAACACTAGATAACAATCAAGTATATTAAAATTTCTTAAATGCTTAGAGATGTTTATATAATTTACCTACCAGTACATCATATAATGAAGCTATCTATACATTTAAAACATGCAAATTATAACTTGTGGATATAGGTGTATAATCAAATAAATATAAATACATACCTGATAGAACCGTTGTAGTTCTAATGTAGCTTTACTGGAACCTACTAACACATCATACTTAGGACTTAAGCTTATTATTGTGAAGCTTATTCTCCTAATGTACTATCATCTCCCATAGTTTTTGCAGATAAAAACTTAAGCAATTTTCTAAAAGAACTACTGTTGTTATTTTATTGGAGGCGATTCCCCTCAGGTTTACAAGCAAATGAATGCCATACGCCCCCCCCCCCCCCCCCCCATTTTATTTTTTAATAATAAGAACATAAAAAATACTATAAACTATTACAAAAGTACCCTTGGAAGCCTAATCACTCCGGATTTCTCTTTCCATTTAGTTGAACCAACGTCTCAAATCTTGCTCTGTCAAACGCCTTTGTGTATAAGTCTGCTAAGTTATCCAATGACGGAATCTCAACTAACTTTATCAAATTCTTCTCAGCACAGTCTCTAATAAAATGATGTCGAATATCAATGTGCTTAGTTTTACTGTGCTTCACCGGATTGTTGGTGATCAACATTGTTGACTCATTATCAATCATCATAGGAGTATTGGTTATGTTTAACCCATAATCCCGCAGTTGCTGTTGGATCCAAAGTACTTGAGAACAACAACTGCCAGCTACAACATACTCAGCGTCACATGTAGAAATGGCTACCGAGCTTTGCTTCTTGCACTGCCAGGAGACTAATCTACCTCCTAAGAATTGACATCCTCCTGTTGTAGATTTCCTATTCTGATTGCATCCTCCATAATCCGAATCAGTATAAGCTATGAGATCTAAGTCTCCATCAGTCGGGTACCAAAGTCCCAGCTTCGGTTTCCCTTTGAGGTAATGAAAGATCCGTTTCACAGCTTGCATATGTGACTCTTTCGGATTAGCCTGATATCTTGCGCATATACAAACAGCAAACATAATGTCAGGCCGAGAGGCAGATACATTAGTGATCCGATCATGGCTCTATAAAGAGTTGGATCCACATCGCTATCACTTGATGCATTTGGTCCAAGGTTATGATTGATTGGAATTGGAGTATTGTAGACCTTACTTTCATCCATCTTAAAGCGTTCCAATAGCTCATATATATATTTAGATTGATGAATAAAAAATCCATCCTTCTTTTGATCAACTTGCAATCCTAAGAAGAAATTCAACTCTCCCATTGCAGACATTTCAAACCTTTTTCTCATGACTTTCTAAAATTCTTGACACATCTTTTAATCAGAAGATCCAAAGATAATGTCATCAATATACACTTACACAAGTAGAAAGTCGTTCTTTTTCCACTTTACAAAAAGTGTACTATCAATTGATCCTCTTGTGAATCCATTCTCAAGTAGATACGTTGATAGTGTTCCATACCACATCCGAGGTGCTTGATGTAATCCATATAGAGCCTTATTCAAACGATATACTCTATCTGGATAGTCAGGATCAGTAAACCCTAGTGGTTGTGAAACAAACACCAATTCTTCAACTTTGCCATACAAAAAGGCACTCTTAACATCCAATTGTTAAACTTTTATACCTTTAAATGAGGCAAATGCTAAGAATACTCTAATTGCTTCTAGCCTAGCAACTGGTGCAAACATTTCATTGTAATCTATTCCTTCTTATTGATTAAACCCTTGAACCACTAGACGAGCTTTATTGCGAGTAATGACACCCCGATCATCTCTCTTACACTTAAATACCCATATAGTTCCAATTGGATACTCTCCCTTTGGAAGGTCAACCAACTCCCTTACTTGTAATTTTGAGAACTGAGATAGTTCTTCTTGCATTGCTTCCACCCACGAACTTTCCTTTAGAGCCATTTGAACATTTTTAGGGTCAACTCGTGAGATAAAGCATGAATATAGACATTGATTAGAAAACTCTGTCTCTTTCATTTCAGAATACAAGCTTGGGTGAACTTGGTTATCAGAAATACTAGCTTTAACTTGTCCTCTAGTTAACATAGGTATTTGAGGATCACCTATGATATTCTCAGGTGGATGATTCTTGCTAGTCCGAGTAACCGTTACCGGTTCAACTGGTATTTCATCCTCCAAATTAGTACCTATTTCATGAGTACTATGAGGTTCAGGTGTGTCTTCCAAATCTGGTACCTCCTCACTGGATGGCTGTGAATTATCAATATCAGAAGGTATTCTTAAATCTCTAAGTGAAGTAATGATATCATCCACAAAGTCTTGCAGCACCTCTTCCTCATCTGGAGGTGTATTTACTTTGGATCTATGAGATCCACTAGTAGATGATTGATTTAGATCATCACTTGTCTTGATTGCAAAAGATTGAGCATTCGATGTTGGAGTGTGGCCAATATCCTCATTTCCAGACAATAAATGTTCAGAAATCTCTAAATCACTGACAAAATCACTTGCAGGCACTTTAAAAGATGCAAAAAGATCAGAATAATCAAATTGTCAATCTAAGCCCTTATGTACATCTGGTGTGTAGCTTGTAACTTCAATGTTATACACTACCTCCAAACGTCCTGTGACTTTATTAAAAACTCTCTTGTTTGGCGAATTAGGCATATAACCTAGGAAGAATTCTTCGTCGGCCTTCTCACCAAATTTAGCTTAATGACCAGTTTTTAATATAGTGCACGAAACTCCAAAGGGTTCAAGTCCTTTTAAGTTTGGTTTCTTATTGTTCAAAAGCTCATAAAAAGTCTTGTTCTGCTTTTTGACCGTAAGAACTCTATTTAGAACATAACATGTTGTATTCACTGCTTCTGCCCAAAAGATGACAGGAAGCTTTAAATCAGCAAGCATTGTTCTAGCAGCTTCTATCAACATTCTATTCTTCCTTTCAGCTACACCATTTTGTTGAGGTTCATAAGGTGCACTGAATTGATGAATAATCCCTTTGCTTAAGCAATAGATATTCAACGTTGAGTTTTTGAATTCTGTTCTGTTGTCACTGCGAATATGCTTCACTCTCATATTATAGACATTATCTACTAGATCAAAGAACTCAATTAGAATTCCAGGAGTTTCATCCTTAGATCCCCAAAAGAACACCCATGAGAATCTAGAATAATCGTCTGTGACAACCAAACAGTACCATTTGCCACCTAGACTTCTCTTGCTTATAGGGTCGAAGAGGTCCATATGTAGCAACTCAAATGGTAAGGAGATAGAGTTTTCAGTCTTAGATCTGTGTGGTTTCTTGTGCTGCTTTCCTTTCATGCAAGAAACACACTTATCTTCAGACTCGAAATGTTTTTGTGGTACACCTAGAACTAACCCATTTTTTGTTATGAAATTCATCTTTCTCCAGTTCAGATGTGCCATTCTCCTATGCCATAATTATGCATAT
Source organism: Pseudognaphalium luteoalbum (assembly GCA_963422505.1). Taxonomy (NCBI): domain Eukaryota; kingdom Viridiplantae; phylum Streptophyta; class Magnoliopsida; order Asterales; family Asteraceae; genus Pseudognaphalium; species Pseudognaphalium luteoalbum. The sequence goes on from OY730193.1 coordinate 25,759,400, forward strand.
GCTTCTGAGGCCTTGGATAATAAATATGTAGACACCATTGAAGAGTTAGAAACACCCATGTTTATAGCATAGATGTCCTTCTTCCTTGGTGCCCTCATCAATATCCACTCTTCAGGAATTGAGAAGCCTGGCTTCAGAACTAAAGCCTCCTTTTCATTAAAATGAACTGGATGACCTTTATCGCAGACTTGGGAAACACTCACTAGGTTATGTGTTAGTTCTTCAACATAATTCACATCCTCTAGAGTCAAAGTTCCATTTGAAACTTTTCCTTTTCCCGTAATAACTCCTCCTTTGTCTCCTGCAAAATTAACTTTTTGCTTGAAACCTTCTTTAAAGTCCTTTAGTAGACTTCGTTCTCCAGTCATGTGCCTTGAGCATCTACTGTCTACATACCACCAGCTATCCTTGTTCACAGTAGGCTCCTGCACACAACACAAAACACAATCAGTTGTCAAGAGGGACCCAAGCCATTACGGTCTTGGTTTGTCCCTTATCATTAACAAACTGAAGCTCTTTAAAATAACCATTCTTCCCATCAGGAGCTTTGGTTACTTTCGAAGATGCTTGAGTTTGTGGACGATCAGCCTTAAGAGGTGAATTTGAGGAGAAACTCCTAGGCACTAAATTAAGAGTTCTATTATTATATTATAATTAAACTCATGTGTTCGTGAAGTAAAACCACTCTCATAATGTGGCACCCGTCAAATTAGGACTAGTAATTAGTGCCTAATCAAGTGTAATACATGTAATTAGTTATGTGTTAGGCTAATTAATGTATCAATATATATATTGTTTAATATATATACAATTATGCGATTTGATTAAATCGTGCAATTTTCAAATCGAATGTAATTCGGTTCAATTAATATGGGCGTTGGTGAACGATTTTATTAAGTAATATGACATTATTAAATAACAGTAATTATTCAAAATACTATTTGATAATATTTTGTAATTAATTCGCATCGCACGAAGAAACATCTACGCGATTAGATTATTAAACGCGCAAACAAATCGAAACAAGTTAAAGTTATACTTTATAACGCAACCATTAAGTATTTGGTAAAATACTTCATAAAAAAAAATATTGGGTAATTATTCGTATTTAAAACGTGTATTTAAACGTATAAAATAAACATTTAACGTTTAAACGAACGGGAGAACGAACACCGCACGGAGCGCGATTGCGGGGACTGAAAAAGGTGAGGCTTTCACCTACACCCCACCTCTCTTTCCCTCTTTCTTCCATTTCCATTTCAACAAAACACACACACTCCCTAAATTCTCTCCCAAAGATTACATCAATTTTCGGATTTGTAAACCAACCAACAAAAGTTGTATTTTCGGAATTACCATCAAGCAAGGAACAAGATTTACAAAAGCATCATCATCATTTTCGGCCTCCTCTAGCTTCGATTTGAAATTGTAAGAAATTCTCTAAATAATTAGATCTACTCATTTTGGTGTATTATTTCGGTGTTATAATGTTTACACAACTTAGTATTGTCCAAATGTACGAAGAAAACACAATTTTGCAGCCTAAAAATGAGCTAGATTTGTGATTTGGGTCGGAAAAACGCGACAGGCGCTGTTTCTGGGCTGGTGTTCATCTTTGCGACACAAGCCTTGTGTCGCAAGGTTGTGTCGCATAAAACCATTGACGTCGCATTTTATGTCGCATCAACCTTGTGTCGTAGATTTTGCGACACAACGATTATGTCGCACCTTGTGTCGTATACCCTATACGACACAACCCTTATGTCGCTATTGATTTAGCACCGAAAGCTTATGCGACACAAACCTTGTGTCGCAAAGCTCTTGTGTCGCATATCTGACCTTGTGTCGCATGAAACAGAAACAAGAAAACACAGATTTTACTAAGTGTCGAGACCCAAAATTTTATCACCCGATTTCGCCCAAATTCAAGTCCAGGTGCGTTTTTCACCAAAGCAATTTAGTTGAAATAAAAATTTTCCAAGCTGACCTGGCAGCTCGACCCCAGCCAGGGGCTCTGCCCCTTGGACCCCGCCAGGGGCTGCCGCCCCTTGGACCCCGCTACCAGGGGCGCTGCCCCCGGACCCCCGTCATTAACGGGCTTCGCCCTCACCCTAGGGTCACGAGTAACAGTGTTACATCTAAACTTTCACACAAAGAGTTAAATTTGTATAACATCAAACACGAATGTGACATGACTCCTAAAACACATTGGAATTTATTTTTTTAGTATAATGCTTCAAAATCATCAAAATAATGATATGGGATTATCATTACAAACAAATCACCAACGGGCCGTACACGTTTTCAAAACACAAGTCAAACAACCAAATCGTAGTAATTTGGATAATTCAATTAACCAAATCATAGTAATTTGGACATTCTAAGTTGGACAAACAACTACAAGGGCAGTCTTTCGAGATGCCTACTCATGTTATAACCATTGTGTGTCTTGGACACCCACAGGTTACAAGTCTTCGGACATCAATCTACCGCTAATCAATTCAAGTTTATTAATTTAAACACTCAAGGCTCAGGTGAGTCTCATGGCCCCTATTTTACTGCTTTTTCAATCAGGGGTGTGATATTATTGCTCGTTTTGTTTTACAAGTAGAACGCAAGTACAATTCAATCAAATACTACATGAGTTGTTTTCAACTAATCAATAAAGCCCTCCATAGCATAGTCTGGTAATACATCTGTAGCGTGAATGTTAGTATATGATATCATATAGGATTGACAATCCTCGTCCGGGTTAGCACGCACTAACTGGTCAAACGGACGTATTAGCATTTGGGAAGACGAGTGTAGATTAGGCACTCGTAGGAGGCAACTCAGTTGGGTTTCCTTAATTGGACCTGACACTCAAGTTAAGCTCAGACTATGTGCTCATGGCTGTATAACTTTTATTTTGCTTAATTGCATTTTAAATTCAATCATAAAATCTTGCGGTTCATACAAATATATGTTGATATACAAACCTGTGAGCTCACCAGCGTTTCGCTGACCCATTTTAGCATGTATCACAGGTGACCAGCAGTAGGTTGGACTGCTTAATCAAGATCCATTAGCTCGAGTCAGCATGCAAACAATCAGAGATTTAGTTGCATTATTACATTTTGTATAGTTTAATTATGTACTTAAATCTCTCAATTACAAAAGGAGCTAATGTAAACGATACTTTGATGTAAACTTTTATTTTATCAAATTAAATGTAAAACGACGCATGTAGTGGTCGTTCATTATATCTTTTGTGCTGTGTATATTGATTAGTCGCGCCCCGACCCGATTCGCTTCCGCAACCCGAAATTGGGGGTGCGACACATAATGACTGTGATTTCTACTTTGAGTTCTAAACCCTGACGGTGCATATCCCTAGGCTTACTAGAAGAATTGTCACTTAGAGTATATGGCTGTTTAGGTTTAGGTGGAGAGACACTATGATTACCATCTCTTTTAAGAATGTTAACAGTTTTATTACCTAACTTAGGTTTGGTATCTAATCTATCCACATTCAAACTAGAGTTAGTCGGTGTCTTTTCATCAAGTACAAGCTTATTTGATGCTTCCAATTTCTTATTTGGACAACAAGAAGCTACGTGCCTGTTGGAACCCGAACGGTCGTATGAAGACGACGTACGGATCGCAATTGGTTTGTTTTAAATTTATATTTGCTAGGGTCTAAGTATGACTTACTAATACTGAACCAAAGGCTAGTAGATGGTAAGTATGACCTAGAGTCATTCTTAAAGAGAAACTGAATTGAAACGGAGGTGATCCAATCAATCTTTCTTTTCTAGTAAAGGTTTTAAAAGAGTGCGTTGGGGGTTTTGGTTCAGTTAACTAAGTAAACTAAATAAAGCGAATAAAAGTGTAATAATAAATCAGATAATAAAAGTAGTATTTGTTGTGAGTTCGTTAGCTAATAATGTGGGATAATGACTCTTATGGGAAAACGATTATCTAAATTGGGAATGTTTAGTGGATTCAACACCCAGTGGTATAACCAATAAGTTACCTATTAGTCGGTTATCAACTAATATGTCACGAGGAACTAAGGTGTCATGATTCTGATCAGACAGACGATGCTCAACTCTCCACACTCTCCTATGAGAGAGTCAGTGACTCGTATTATTGAACGTATTCGCTCGTGGGCGAAGAAATAGAGTAACGGGTCATTAGCAAGTCTAACCGTTCTTAATACCATAAAGATTTCAAATCCATTAAACAATTAACTTAGATTTTATGTTCGGACTTATTAACCAATTCCTATTAATGAAACTTAAGGATGATAAACAGGGGAAAACGTTCAAGGTTCTTGCGTACCTTACTTTTGGTTTCATATTTTAAGGAAAGGATATCAGTGTAACTTAGATTCCAAACTTGTCTTTCTCATTACAATTAACAAATCCCTAGGTTTTCGTAAATGGTTATTTAGCCTGTAGCCTACCTACTCTAATCTAATCTAAATTAACTAATCTAATTAAAATGCTGACGGCTTTTTGCATAAAGTTTAACCCAGACCATGTCGGAAAATGCTATGGTGATTCACGGTGTATTTAATCGTTTACCGATGTTTCCATTGTGAATTTAATTGCTTCGCCATGTTCACATGATAAGTACATTGTGATCGAAAGTGTACAATACTCATGGCAAGTCCACGTAATCACATTGCATTTTATGATGCTTGCATGACGTTACAGTTAAAAACATAGTTTTTACACAGATAACTATTGACCAAGTATCAAGGTTCGCAACTCTTCTTTACAGGGTTACAATCACGTTTTTAATCGAAAGGCGAATATAAGTTGTAGGTTTAAAATCATAAGATAAGTCCGTTCATAAAGTTTCCGTTTTATAATGTCAATCCATAATACAACTACCTTCGGTCGTTACCGGCTTCCATACGTATGTACTTTGCTTAAAAGCATTTCCAGCACTATACCGAGTAAACAGTCGAATATGGGCCGCTATATTATTTCACGACATATTTAAAGTCACCCCACAATTATATATGCTAACTACATCACAACAAATACAATAGTAATCTACTCGCTAATCATGGCACAAACTAATTCTAGCATAATTAAAGCATACATATTTAATTAAGATAGAATAGGATAGACAGGACCCGGATTAAAATGCGAGAAGGAATAGACTCGAATTAATAAGCGTAACTCCAAGCGTACACCAAAGATTACAAAATATTCCCTAGCTTTCGTTCTACTTTAAACAAGCTCCTTAACTAGCCTAACACTAATTTTGAAGTAAGAAAATAGAATGAGAAAGTAAAGAGAGAATTATGCCTAATGCATATGGGACATCTTCAAATAGAAGCTTTGGGGCTGTATTTATAGGGAAAATGTGGCTCACGTTAGCATCCCTAGACTCACATTAGAAAAAGAGTGAAAGGTGGTGCACCGGGTACGAAAAAGTAGCGAAAGGTGGTGCACCGAGTACGGAAATGTAGAGAAATGTGGTGCACCGGGTACACGCAAGGACGGAAAAGCGGAAAAGAGACGGGGGAAGGGAGGCCGGTGCCGCCCACCACCTGGCCGGCCGCGGCTGTCGGCTGGCTGCCACCCATCCCGGTCCGTCGTCTTTCGCTGCGTTGCTTAATTCGTGCGTATCTTCTTCGTTATGCGTCCGTTTGTGTTGATTATTTTTGCGTTGGATTCGCAATTCAAAAACGAACACTTTGATTTAAAGATATCCCAAAAATATGTCTCCTATCTCCAGATATTGCGTACGAATCATTTGAATCTTCCGACGGGGGTAGAACCTTCATTCTTTATCCGTTTTTGTTGATTCTTCTTCTGTTGGATTCGTAATTTGAAAACAAACATCTTGGGTGATATGGATGTTGATGATGGGCACTTTTGTCTTGAAATCTCGTTTTGATGCCTAGAATCTTCAAACGTGTGTGGAATCTCCGTTTTTCATCTGTTTTGCTTGATTTTTATCGTGCAACCTTGTTTTGACCATCTTGGCATAATATCAATGATTTATATTGGTTTTGAGTTTAAAATGCCAATAATCGTTCTAGAATGAGAGAGATATCGGTAGTAAAAACATGACTTTTTACGCGATATCAAGCAACTGATCCGTGTCATCAAAGTCCAGGCAATGTTTTGGAATAGAAAGTGAGGTCCTAAATTCTTCTAGGGTTTTGGAGATTTCTTTAGATTTAGAGGAAGAGGGTGAAAATAAATCAGATCCTATTTCACCTACTAAGTAGTCAAAGAATTCCTTGTCATCCATTGCCGTCAGTTCATCTTTGGAAATGAGGTAAGAAGTGGGTTTTCGAGTTGTCATTTTAAACTAATACTATCCTAATTAACTAATACTAAACTAATACTAAATTATAAATTAATACTAAATTACTCAAATTAATACTCAAAAACTTGATGGCACCCGAAAGCGTCGGTGTCGTTGATGGTAACTAATCGGGTGCCAACAGGGGTATTAAAATTTATAATTAGCGGGTCTTAAATTATATGTACTACCTACTCTGGTTAGTAAGCGGTAAGTATAACCTAAGATCGTTCTATAAATCCAAACGTGGGGGCAATTAAAGTTGACACTTTCGGTAGGGAAGTATCTAGGATGGAACAAAGTAGGTAGGTTTGAGGGTTTTAAACTAAAGACAAGTAATTAAAATGCAGGAAATTAAAGTACAGGAAAGCAGATAAAGATAAATATGTGATTTTTGAGATTTCGATAATTAATATTTCGGGATAACTGAATAAATAGGGATGATACTAATGTGGCAACCAAACTACTAGGCGTAAACTCTAGAACCCTACCAACTCGATTTCCCATTGGCATATCACTAGGAACTAGGTTATCATGATTCTGATCGGAGCAATACACAAACTTCCAATGCTTATCTAGTTGAAAGGTAAGCAACCTCTATACCGAGGTTCATGAATCAGTAGCGTATCGTCTCATAGGTCCGACCGTTCTTAACTCCTAAGATAGTAATGGATTCTTAAGAAGGAGAAAATTTAAAGCACTTATTTGAAAGTTCCGATGGAAAATTCAAAATGAGGGCTTTACTTTTTGACAGTCCGAATATTACAGTAAATATCAAATGTCCTAGAGTGACCAATAATCAGTTTAAATAAGGCAATCATTAATATGTGAAAAATATATAGTCATGAAATGGCAATAGCTTTATTGTGAAGTAATGTAATTTACAAAGTTTGGTGTTACCCAAATTTGAAATGTCATTATTTCATAATTTATAGTTATCGGTAGGCTTTGACTTTTTTAAAAGTCTAAGTTGAAGTAAGGTTTTAAAATTTCAATTAATTTGTTTTAAGATTGCAATACTTCAAGTTGACTTTTTAGGTCAAAGCTTACTTCGAATGATAACTTCAAGTATCCCTATGCCGAAATTATACCCTATACATGTAAATATGACCTAAACCATTTCAAGCATTTCCTAACTGGTAAACAAGCTAGGTCATGCAATAAGAGTTATGTCATCCATGTGTTTGATTTTATTCAAGACTTTTATTTTCACAATAATGATTTTCTAGTTATTTTGCCTACTTTGACTAGTCAAACAAGTACAAGATTCTAGTGAGCAAGAATTGTCAACTGATCTTAATTTACTATTCTATTCAAGCAAGCTAGCTAATCTTTTGTAGACTTTCAAAAGTCAACTTGTTAATCCTAATTCATTCGCATTGTGCAATTAACATAGAGTAATCATTCAAATCACCATGATCATTTAAATACCTAACAACTACACTTAATCACACAAAATTATAGACTTAATTAATAGGTCAAAGTTCATCCTTTTAATAAAGTCAAACATGTGTGAATTAGCATGGGTAAATGGTAGTGGTATGTAATTTCTAAGCATCTAACCGAGAAAAGTAGTAATTCCTAGTTACTAACTTAGCTAATTTCATAAAATAGGATATTCAAAGTTCAAAGTAGATTTCTCATGATCATACCTTTATTGTAATGCGTAAAACTTCAAAACAAATGTACAACCGAGAATAATATACAACGAGGAGTTCAAAAGGACGCAAAATTATAGAGTTTTATGGATATTTAATGGTGGTTCATGGTGGTGTGGGTTGGGTGTGGAGGTGTGGCCGGCCATGGGGGATCAAAGGGGAGGAAGAAAGTGTTTTTGTTTTTAAATTATGAGAGTGCATGGAAGTCTTAATGGTCCACTAGGAATATACTTTTAAGCTAATAATCTAAGTTAACTTCTAATGTCCTATTAATAATGATTACGAATCCTAAGTGTATTTATTGTGACTTGTTACTTGTTAGTTTCTTGTCACGTTATAAATAATTTAAGGAACGCGCACATTTTTGTGGGATGATTATAATCAACCTAAAATATTGAACTTAAGTTATACATATATATTTTTCTTAACAGAAATTTTCAAAAATTATATATTAAAAATAAGTTCGTTTAAAGTTGCGAGCCTCGAGATTTGTTCCCTTAGACGAATGTTTTTAGGCACAAAACATTTTGATAGCTCCCAGATGACGTTATAAATTAAATAATGACTGTTCTCTATGTCCCCTAGGGTTTCTCTTTCTTCATATCCTAGATTGACAAGATCACTAATTAACTTATTATATGCCTTTCTTATCTTCTTAGGGTTTGACAATCCGTCGCGAGGTCCTTGATCTTTGTAATTTAGATCGTGATTGAGTTTATCCATGATTT